>CP092879.1:10910630-11005127 GCA_030710605.1 Cordylochernes scorpioides | reverse complement strand
AAGAACATGTATTTGAACTTTTGACTAAGTCGTACACTCGTAGTGTTTGTCCTGAACACATTTAATAGTTATTACATTGATTCCATCAGATATGCAACAATGTCGTTTACAACGCAGAGAATTCATATGCAAATTATGCAGATCATCTGTTCTTTGGGGATATTTGTTCGGCTTTTCAGCTATGATGACAAAATAATTTAAATATGAATTTACTAATTTATATTTTTATAGTTGTCCTTTTGATTCTTTTAATTAAGTATATATTGTATGCTTTCCCAATAAATAAAGAGATAGCTTGGTTCTAGAGAAATGAACATTATAGATTTTGTCAGCTTAGTTTCTATATACATTCACATAGTGGATATCTAATTCTGCTGTACCCAACGATGAGGAATAAAACTTCATACATTATGAAATAGCTAGTTGTACCAACAAATTCTGTAATTTAGCTTCTATTTACATATTGAAACTATATACAACAACAACAACAAAAATCTTTATTAAGACCTTTTAGTCTTATAAAAATTATATATCAACAACAACAGCAGCTCTTTATTAGGACATTTCCATACTGTAAGGACTCGCCATACATCATTTTCATGGAGAAAAGGGAAAAAGAAACATAAACAAAGGAGAGAAGGGAAAATGAAAAGGAAATCAAAGTATTCAACATAGCTATACAAATTAACTATGGGAGGAAATTGTTCTGTAATTTTAGTTCTTAGAGATTACCCCCCCCCCCCCCCCCCCTTTGTTCTCTAACGCTTTATGAAAGTTAAACTGTCAAATTATATTGACAAATATTTGCAATCTTATCATATCTTATCTCAGGTTTTAGTGGAAAGAATTTATGTTTCGTTTGTTTGTGAACAAATCTCTCCCGCATTCTCATTGGACGAATGTGGCCATGTTTGTATATAAAGTGGGCTATGGTATGAGTCGAGGCGAGTGTGGTGGATTATCGTGTGGGGGACGCTTAAAGTGTTCTCTGCGTGCTATATCCCTGTCTGGCAATCTCGGCGCATACCTGTGTAACCCCGGTCCGATCCCTACCTAAGCAGCAATAAAGCTAAGTACTGTTTTTTTTATTTTATTTAACAAATTGTGGTTTATTATTTACTTTTTTTTTGGTGTTGTACTTTTGAGTCCACGATTTTTCTGTGTTTAAGTTACTCTTACTGTATGCCCTAGTATATTGTATTTGTGTGTTAACCCGTACAAAGTAACATTTGTCATTGGCGAGCCCTGCCAGGATTACTGGTGTTTTGCACGTGTAAATTCCTGTAATTTTACGTGCGTTTTTTTTTTTCTCTTTGATTGTGTGGTTTATTACTATTTTTGTACTCCATCATGTTCGCGAATTCTATGCTCAACTTGTCAGTGTTTAATGGGGTTAATCTCGATTCTTTCATTCGGGAAGTCGAGCTTAAAGCTCGAGTAGGCAAATGGGATCCTGAGGTCAAATCATTGCTCATGTTCGAGGCTTTATCCCCTGAAGTTAGGTTGAGCTTAGAGGAGATGGGTATCCGTAACGATAGCAGTTTCAAAAGTATTGCTAGTAAACTGAACATATTGTACCCTAAGAAAGCGCGTGGTATTAGGGAATGCCTTAAATTAATAGAAGGTCTTAAGCAGAGAGTTGGGGAAAGTCCTATGGTTTTTAAAGAAAGATTCCTGGCCATTAGAGATAAAGTAGAGTACAGTTTTGACGATAGCCTAGTGTTCGAAATTTTCCTCGAAAATGTGCTCGATAAGTATAGAGAGGCTATTGTTCGCAGTGAGGCTAAATCAATAGACAAAGCAGTCAGTGTCATGGCCATGGAGGATAGTGTAGAACACCGTTGCAGCTTTATGAAAGGGGTATGTTCAGTAGAAGGGGTTGAAGAAATAAATAGCATTAAGAGTGAGATGAAGATGCTTAGTGCCAGTGTAAACAGGATGAAGCACGAAAATGAGCAGTGTATTACAGATCTTAGAGGTGAGATTGAAAAACTGACTAAATTGTTGGGCGAAATCAGGCTGAGTCCACCTGAGTGTAGGTTAGGGACATATAGCTAGTGATTGCTCAAGACAGTCTTCTATGTTTTCCAACCGCAATACTCTTGAAAATGCTGAGATAGTGAACATACGTTCATATGGAGGAGATCAGTTTAGAAATCTGCCAATAGTTAAGGTGAATATTAACGGCAATATGTGGCACCTGTTATACGATACAGGAAGCCAAGTCAGTATTATTGATTCCGAAAAGTGTAATGTCTTGAAGGAGAATTGGGACGATGCACTTAAAACTTTACGTATAGTTTCAGTGACAGGCCACGAGCAGACACTTACACGTGTTAAAACCTGTAGAGTTGGTAACGAAAACGGCAGCCAGCTGGGAGAGATATGATTCTGGTTAATGTCACTCGGAGATAAAGGCTACGACGGGATTCTGGGAATTAATGATATAAGGAGATTGAATATCCAGTTGCCTCCCGTACGGGAACGTTGCAACATGATTTTCTTGAAACCAGAAGACCATGATTATGTAGACCTTAGCTGCGTTGCCAGTGAACATAGACCAATGGTTTCAAGCTCCATAGATGAGAAATCAGTGAGACGCATTGAAAACGAGGCTGTAAAGTTGCCACCTACTGAGTTTAACAGAAGCTGTGAGTGTAGCGCTGGGTCTGTTAATAGTTTTAGAAAGCCTACTTGGGCTGAGAGGTTAAGGGTGATGCGGAAAGCAAAGGAGACTGTCAGACAGTTTATGTCAGGTAATTCTGCTAAAAAGCTTATGAATCCTAGGCCACCTTATTCCAGAAGTTTCGACAGAGGAGATCTGGTAATGCTAGCTGTTCCTAAGACTGAAGGTTACTCCAACGTCTATGGGCCTTTCCGTGTGGAAGCTAGGGTCTACGATGTTAACTTTAGAGTAAGAGGGGTCACCATGCACGATGTGAAAGTTGTGCATGTCGATAGGATGAAAGCGTTTAGAAACAGACATTAAGAAGAGCTTTTAGCTCTTGGACTTGAGAGAACTGAATGGAATTGGATCGTTCGGTTTCTCATCAAGTGAGCGTGTCAATACCCTAAGTCTCTACCTAACATACCCAGCCGGTCCCAGATGAGAGCTTATTTGGTCCCCCATTAAACTCTGTCTGCTAAAGCATATTATATATATGTGTGTTTGGTAATCACTCATGGTAACTCACGTAGTATGCGCAGATTTTTTTTAAAGTTTCTTTTGGAAGGAACAAGATGGAAGGCACCTTTATGGAACGACCCGGATGCCTACTTCTCTTCTCTTTAGTTTTTTTTTGTGTCTTTATAACATGACTCCCGTGAGCTTTTTCCCTCCCGACAGCGGGAGGTTTTCCTTACGGGACAATGGGAAGGTTTGGGAGATTTGTTAGTTTCTTTTTTTTTTTTTTTTGGAAAAGATATTTTTTGTCAAATTATATTGACAAATATTTGCAATCTTATCATATCTTATCTCAGGTTTTAGTGGAAAGAATTTATGTTTTCGTTTGTTTGTGAACAAATCTCTCCCGCATTCTCATTGGACGAATGTGGCCATGTTTGTATATAAAGTGGGCTATGGTATGAGTCGAGGCGAGTGTGGTGGATTATCGTGTGGGGGACGCTTAAAGTGTTCTCTGCGTGCTATATCCCTGTCTGGCAATCTCGGCGCATACCTGTGTAACCCCGGTCCGATCCCTACCTAAGCAGCAATAAAGCTAAGTACTGTTTTTTTATTTTATTTAACAAATTGTGATTTATTATTTACTTTTTTTTTGGTGTTGTACTTTTGAGTCCACGATTTTTCTGTGTTTAAGTTACTCTTACTGTATGCTCTAGTATATTGTATTTGTGTGTTAACCCGTACAAAGTAACATTTGTCAAAACAATTATATCGCTATATATTTTTTCTCGGACATTATTCTGATTAGCTGAACTGGGTTCACGTAGACTTGGATAATGTTCTTTAAGATCTTATTCCGTTCCTCGTTAACAATAGTTCATTCAGAGATGTAGTGGGTCATTTCTTCTATGCTTTCAGTTTTGCAGAATTTACAAATTACATCTTCCTTTTTAATTATTTGAATGTGACTTTCTCTTAGTGATTCTTGTTTGGGTAATGTAACTTTTTATGTCTAATGATAGGTTCCAGGATAAAAAGTGTTCAAATATTAAATACTTATATAATAATTTATAATTAGAATATAATCTTGTATGATCCATTTTTGCTAAGTCCTGCTGAATTGCAAAACTATATATGTTTGGTGTTTATATTTTTTATAATTAAGAATGAGATTTGTATAAATTGTTCATTAAACTTTATACTGATCTTTTTACATCACCATGTTGTTTACATTCTACATCTTATTCTTGTTGTTTATAATGATAATATATTTATTCACAGATTAATAGGATATATATATTTAGTTCCAAACAATATATATTGAGACGTTACAAAAAACAATTTTCAATTGTACATAAATTCCTTTAAGGTGTTACTTTAATTTTTCATATGTTTATTTTCAATTTCTTTTTCTCATTCATTAAAAGTCAATGATGTACATGCAAAATTAGTAAAAACTCAATAAAAACGATATGTAAAAATAGAGATAAAAACAAATGGCTTGTAAACAAAAGCGGAATAAAATGAGTTGAAGTAAAATGTCTATTCCATTAACAAACATTTCACTTTTAAAATAATGAACTTTAAAATTAAAGTTTTGCAAAACAGAAAATTAGCGTTTTAAAATAAAAACGTGGCAATATAATATATTAGATGATAAAAAAAGAAGAGAAAAATGTTTCATTAATAAACGTATTCGATACAAGCTTTCGGGCTGTCAAGCCCTTCGACAGGTACCTGTCGAAGGGCTTGACAGCCCGAAAGCTTGTATCGAATACGTTTATTAAAGAAACATTTTTCTCTTCTTTTTTATCATCTAATACAACCATAAAGGAGAAATTTCTTATTAGTTCCTTTCAATATATATAATAGCAAAAGTTTTCTTCTAATTTGAATTTTTCACATTAAATTAATTTGTTCTGATGGAAAAAAACTAATTCCCACCCGGGTAGCTCAGAATGAGAAATAACTAATAAAACTGTAAATAGACACAAGAAGATATCTAGGGCGCTTGGAGCAGAAAATAATATGAACAAATGTGTTTGTACAAATCTAGAATGCGAAAAATTATCCATTTGCCACAAATGAAGAGCACAGTATGTTATTTTAATGTTAGTTATTTAAATTTTTGCTAAAATTATTATTTAAACTTTTTATTATTAATAACACAATTTAAGTGTTTTCGGGGTTTTTGAATCAAATTTTCTTGTTTTAGTCATTTTTGTCTTTTAGATACAGGAATTTGTTGGTTTTAAAGCGAGATTTTATGTTGTGTTCCCTTCATTGTTGATACCTACATTTATTGTCTTCCTATTGTTATTCGGTTTAAGTCTGTCAACATTTCCGACTTCCCCCCCCCCCCCCCCCATTTTGCTGAAGACGCGAAGCCTTCTTATCCAGACCGGTCAACATGACAAACATTTGCACTTTTATCTTATCTCAGTTTTTAGTGGGAAGAATGTTGTTTTTGTTTGTTAGTGAACCGCTCTCTCCTGCCTTCTCGTTGGACGAATGTGGCCAAGTTTGTATATATATAAGGGGGCTATGGTATTGCGAGGGAGGAGTGTGGGGGAGATTTGTGTTGAGACGCTTAAAGTGTTCTCTGCGTGCTTTATCCTCGCATACCTGTGTGACCCCGGTCTGATCCCTACCAACGCTACAATAAAGGATAAGTAATGTTTTGTTTTTATATAGCAAATCGTGAGTTTTTTTCTCTTTTTTATTGTTGTTGTTGTACTTTTGAGCGTACGCTTTTCTGTATGTAAATTACTACTACTTTAGACCTTAGTAAATTGCAATGTCAAATGTCATCGCCATCAGTAGAAGAAGAAACCTTGTGAGGAAAGAGAGTACGGCCACTTTCCTCTGGTGGGAAAACCATCGTTAGTATCTACCCTCTCTATCTCTTTAAATAATTTATACAAATTCAAAAAATTGCAAATAAATAACTACAGAATACTTCGAGATTTCAAAAACCCCTTTGTGTAAATTGACTTTTGGTCAGAGTATCCTGCGTGGGGCAACTCTTTAGGTTTTGTTGTTTCTGTATAATAAAGTACTAGATCAGGAGGAACATTCCATCCTTTGTTATTTTTATAAAATATATGTCAAAGTCTGGGTGGATCTCTTATGGGTTCAATGTCTGCCTACGCTACGACATGGGAGACCAATGTCGGAAATATAGGAGCGGACCTCTAGTCTCTACAAAGAGAACAACCGTTAGATATTTCTTCATTCATTTCTATTGTAGTTTGAAGAACTTAGTAGGGGCGCCCTCGATGACATAAAACTTTCTCTGGAACACAGCTATAAAAGATTCCTGTCAAATGTGTGAGGAGCAGGCTGTAGGTGAATGGCGTAATTAATCATTCATGTCTCTGATGAAAGAGTTGAAACCGAAAAGCTCTTTCAATTCATCTTAAATTATTCCATCAAAGATGTATGTTAAATTTCAGGAGGAAAACCTCTCGGGTAGAGTATATGTCTGATATTAAAACGAAGCCTCTATAAAGGTTGAAAGGTAATTGAAATGAGGTAGAAAGGCGCGCAAACGACGTCCAATCACGTCCCAGTCCTGTCCTATTGGTGAAAGATCAACAGGAAATACTTGGGTACCTTGTAGGGCTTGTTGGTTAATTCATGCTGTGTATCATCGGACTTTATTTGACAAACATAGCAGTTTTAATATTCTCAGTTATGCGGGAAGAATGTTGTTTATTTTTTAAGTGAACTGACCTCCCACGTCTTCCCATTGGACGAATGTGGCCATGTTTGTACGTAAAAGAGGGTTTAAACTGGATGCGAGGAGTCGTGGAGTGGTGTTTGAGTGGAGACGCTTAAAGCGTTCTTGTCGCTTGTCTGGTCACCTCCTCGTTTGTGTAACCCCGGTCCGCTCCTTATCAACACTGCAAAGATAAGTACTGTTTTTATTTTATTTAACAAATCGTGTTTTTTTTATTTACACCCTTTTTGTTGTTGGTGTTGTACTCTTGAGTGTACGTTTTTCTGTGTTTAAGTTACTCTTACTGTAAGCCCTAATATATTGATTTTTGTGTGACAACCCGTAAAAGTAACTTTTGTCATATTCTGTGCGACATTCGTGTTGTTCACCTTTAAAGCCTCAACGCTGCGATCGAACAAAGTTCTTTATTTCAAAAAGACTGGACCAAATTGCTCGCCTCGTCTTCTTCTACGATCCCTCGACAGTCTTAAAAACTTAAAAATAGAAATTTATTCGATTTATACAGTTGTTTTATATATAATATTCCATATAATTTTTATTGTTATAAATTATACTCGATATATTGGAAAAAAAAGGAAAACCCGCAAAAGTGTTTTGACTTCTTTATTCACGACATCTGAGCCAAGTAATCCATACAAGTGACATGAACATGGCAAAGCAACGAACCAGTGAAGACCTAATCGACAAGGCAATAAAGTGCGTGAAGGCAGGCAGCTGCGAGGGTCACATTCCAGACAGGGGTAGACTACAATGGGGACGGTGGCGTTACGTCGCCAACCTGTACCATTACGTGATTTATAGCCGTACGACTCATCTCTAAGATTTTGGTCATACATGATTACACTATTGCTCTTCTTAACTTGTTTTTTTACATGTGGGGGAGGCAACTTTCATCTAAAGAGATAACTAGTGACTAGTTGTCAATAATTTGTTCCAATTGTTTCTAAAAGAGATTGATTACAAACATATATTTGGTTCTAGGAGAGCTCTTTTATAATATCAGCCCCATTATGGAACGTTGTCTTACTTGACGTTTCATGACCTCTATATCGGAAATGGACAGGATGAGAGTAGTTTAAAGGAAGATGGAGTGTTATTATTTTATATAGGCAGGTTTATAGCTTTATTTATAGGTTCTTCAAATATTTATTGATTCAATCTCTCTCTCGTAGTAGAAATAACAGTCTTTTATAACTTTATAAAATATTGCTAGCCATCGATTCAGACGCAGGGGACTTTAAGAATTATATAATTATATTATCCATAGAAGCACAGGGCGCCTCTCCCGTCAAAATAAACGTCAAAACCTGAAGTCATCTATTGACCGTCGCCGCAAACTAGCGGCCTCGGGTCGGGGACAAAGCCACGACATCAGCTTTGGCAAACAGAGAAGCATCCACCTAGAGACCATGGTTTCGTCAGCCTAAGGCGGACTTTATTCCAAGAGATCCACACGGGATTTAATGGAATCTTCATAATCTGCAAAAGAGGTGTTTTGCTGGCAAAGTGGCTGGGCCAAATCTTGGTAGATTGTGAAGATTCCATTAGATCCCGTGTGGATCTCATGGAATAAAGATCGCCCTATGCTGACGAGGGCCATTAGCCCGAAACCATGGCCTCTAAGTGGACGCTTCTCAGTTTGCCAAAGCTGATGTTGTGGCTTTGTCACCGACCCGAGGCCGCTAGTTTGCGGCGACGGTCAATAGATGGCGTCAGGTTTTGACGTTTATTTTGACAAGAGAGGCGCCCTGTGCTTCTTTTGATCAATTTCCTCCCGGAAAATATTTCATTCATAATTATACTAGTGTATTCGTATAGTATTTCGCATATGCCACGGGTAAATTTGAGAATAGTAACACCTTATAAATATCAAGAACAACAGTCTGCCACACGTCGGAACAAAATACTAAACATTATTAAATGCGCATTAATATCTCTCTCTTTTTGATATAAAATTATAAATATATTTCAAATCAACTGACAGTTTTGGGATTTTTTTCTGATAGATGGCAGTAAGCCATCAGCTACATTCATTTGCAGCTGTAAGTTCCCTCTTTCATTAATTTAGTACCTTAATCTACTTTTTTTCTGTTTCAAACTATTTTTAAAGCAATTAAAAACCAGTCAAGAAAAGGGTTGTAACATTTAAGCTAGGAATTGGAGCTAGTGAATAAAATAGTCCCATATTATACACTGCGTGACATTGAAAATGGAACACCAAGAAATAGTGGCCAGAAAATTATGCAAATTTCAGGGTAGACGCGTCTAACCGAGTTATGCAAATGATGTAAAATGCGCAGCTCTTGTGCGCACATGGAGTAAGATATAAGGGAAGGAACTTGCAGAAAGGTCAGTATTCGTGTCGTTATTTCTTCAAGGAAAATCATTGTAGAAATTTTGTTCTTGTGTCAAAAGACACGTGTAATAACAGAGAATGCCAGGTCATCGTAAACGGAGGCAGTTCAAGCAGACAGACGCTTTTACGAGGGGCATGGTGATCAG
Source organism: Cordylochernes scorpioides (assembly GCA_030710605.1). Lineage (NCBI taxonomy): Eukaryota > Metazoa > Arthropoda > Arachnida > Pseudoscorpiones > Chernetidae > Cordylochernes > Cordylochernes scorpioides. The sequence goes on along the minus strand of CP092879.1, from coordinate 10,995,759 downwards.
ACTGAAAAGGGCAGGTTGGTCCATACGTCAAATCGCAGCTGATACACACCTTGGTGCGTCCACGGTGCACTGACTGTGGAGAAGATGGTTGGAACACGGAAATGTGGCAATTTATAGGAATGTCGGTGCAACCAGAGTGACGTCAGCACGTGTGGATCGGCGTATCCTTCGACAAGCAGTGGCGGCCCCACAAGCCACTTGTACCGCGCCATCCTGCAACATGTGCAAGACACCCTAGATCATTCCATCTCGACCAGAACCATTTCCCGTCGATTGGTTGCTAATGGCTTGCACTCATGCCGTCCGCTAAGAAGACTGCCATTGACCCCACCGAATAGGCGCCAACGTTTGGAATGGTGCCGGGCTAGATCGACGTGGATGACGGAATGGCACAGGGTCGTGTTCTCAGATGAGTCGCGTTTCTGCTTGTCCAGTGATAGTCGCCGTGTACGCGTATGGCGTCGACGTAGAGAAAGATCCAATCCGGCAGCAATTGTGGAACGCCCCACCGTGCGACAACGTGGAATCATGGTTTGGGGCGCAATCGCGTATGATTCCAGGTCACCTTTACTTCGTATTCAGGGCACTATGATGGCCCAACGATACGTTGATGATGTGCTGCGACCGGTGACACTCCCCTACCTTCAGGGGGTACCCAATGCCCTTTATCAGCAGGATAACGCCCGACCGCACACTGCTCGCATTAGACAACAAGCTCTGCAAGATGTACAGATGCTTCCCTGGCCACCGTACTCTCCTGATCTCTCACCAATCGAGCACGTCTGGGACATCATTGGACGCCGTTTGCATGCCTTGCCACAGCCGCGTTCAGAAGACGATCTGTGGCAAATGGTTGAGAGGGAATAGAGAGCCATCCCTCAGGACGCCATCCGTACTCTGATTGACTCTCTACCTAGACGTGTTGCTGCGTGCATCGCCGTCCGCGGTGGTCCTACTTGCTACTAAGCCGACGCCGTTCTCGCTCTGTATTATGACTATCATTTTGAAATAAAGATCACTTATTGTTCGTCCCTGTCTCTCTCTGTCTGCCGAGTTTCATCACTTTCTGGCCACTATTTCTTGGTGTTCCATTTTCAATGTCACGCAGTGTATTTTATTAGCTATTACAGAAGTGATATTTGAATATTATATTCAACATTTCAAGGTGCCACGTATATTTTAAACACCCACATATATACTGTTAGATTCAAACTTAACGGCACTCAACTAATTATTTACGATGTTACCAAGACGTCACAAATATTTTTATAATTAGGATTTGGTCTTGTTTCCATCTTTATGCTTCTAATCGATAATCCAAATTGTTACCTTATACCACTGACATAGTCAAATGGTTTCATATGTCCGATCAGATTTTTTTTTCACATTCAAATATCGTTTAACACATTTACACAATCGTCTCTTAAGAAAAAGGCATCTCCTTATCGTGCAACTGAAAGTTGCTGATGGCTTTCACCATGAAATGCTTTTCTTGATTAATCAAGAATTTGACAAATATGCAATCATTAAAACAACAGAATAGTTGTTATTTATTCCGACAGATGGCGCAAGCCATCAGAAATTTTAGTTGTATGATAATGAGATGCCTTTTTCTTAATTTATCCACCTTATTCCTGTAGAATTTCACATTTGTACTATTTGTTCACATAATTATCTTTATATAACGCTCGTGAAATATTTGAGAAAAAAATCTCCCATACAAACTACAAATTATAGAAAATATTCAATTATATTTTTTAAATGTACAATATAGTTTGAAGTAAAATAGATATATACTTATAAATGACTGCGGCGTATAATTATAAAGCTATACAAACAGTTTAACCGCATAAGTTTCTTTTTATTTATGAAAAAAACATTTTTAATTTCAAAGAGAAATATGCATGCGGTTAAACTGTTTGTATAGCTTTATAATTATACGCCGCAGTCATATATAAGTATTATTAGTCAGTTTAAATATTAGTTACGAACGGAGAAATACGTCCAGGATAGCCTAGTGGACATGGCACCTGCCCGGTAAGCAGAAGGTTGTGGGTTCGATTCCCGCTCCTGGACACTTTTATTTTTCCGTTCGCCATTACTCTTCATATTTTTCACCCTTCCATACGTCATCCATTCATATATAGGCCATCACTCTTCATATATTCAACCTTTTCATACGTCATCCAAAAAGTTAGAAATATTAAAATATTTCTCTTTGAAATTAAAAATGTTTTTTTCATAAATAAAAGAAACTTATGCGGTTAAACTGTTTGTATAGCTTTATAAAATAGATATATGTTCATACAAATGCTTACACAACAAATATATAAGCACAAATATATTTGTTTTAAAAGGCAAAAAAAGTATTCATATATTGATATAAAAGATAGATTAATCTCTATATAAACTTATGTCGCATGTAACTTCAAGGCATTATTAAATTGTTAACCATCAAATGTTGGCTCTAAAACATATTCCGACCTTCTGTGTCTATAAGAACTTGGCAGAATTATAAAACCAAACTACTTACATCATAAATAGGTTGGTTTTGAAAACGTCTGAAGCGGGAAGCTGCGCAGTGCGCCTCTGCTTCATCTTTATAAATGATTGTTTATGACATTTTTCGGTTTTTAACTCAATGGAGAAGAAACCTAGAAACCTGAAATTTGGGATATATTCCTCTTTTGAGCGCATGAATAATCTCTCCAAAAATTAAGCCTCAACTCCCAGCCGTTTCCGATTTGAAACCGTGCATCACTGACAGACAGATGGAAAGACTCTGGTATTTATAGAGGTAAAGATATGTATCTCAGTATAAGAGAGTGTTCGGAAAATTTTGTAATGGGTGACGTTTTATCACTTGTGAGTAGACATGGCAGATGATTTAAGAAATGCCATCTGCGAGGAATTCACGTTTAGGCCTGAAGCAGACAAGATAACTATCGGGAAAAATTGGCAATATTACGAGGTACAAGCTGTACCTCAACGACCAAAAATATGGTCATTAAGGCATCCTGAAAAATCATGAAACGGGTAGTTAAGGCCAGAATTGCGTGAGAACGCTACAAAATGTGAAAAAAATAGTACAAATGTAATATTGTACTGGGATAAGGTGCATAAATTAAGAAAAAGGCATCTACTTATCGTGCAACTGAAAGTTGCTGATGGCTTGATAAAAATCAACGAGAATAGTTGATATTTATTCCGATAGATGGCGCAAGCCATCAGCAACTTTCAGTTGCATGATAAGTAGATGCCTTTTTCTTAATTTATGCACCTTATCCCAGTACAATATTACATTTGTACTATTTTTTCACAATATTACGAGGTGTTTCGATATGAAATATGATGGCAGTATATAGTTAAGGCTACTAGTAAGCTTCATAACACAATTTCCAGTATTTTTGGCTGAAAGGAATTTCTGGTGATGTTTCAGAGGGATCCCCCGAACCTCCCTCAGTGGAAGACGCGCCTAAGATCATCGCGGCCATTCCCGAGAATGTGGGTCCCTCTCTCTTCAGCCCAGGCCGATATTTCCCCACCTACCTCCCGCTGCCCTTCTACCCTGCTCTGGTGGCTGGGAGCCGAGACTGGGCGGCCTCTGCTCTTGTGGCACCACAAAAAGCTTTCGTCTGCAAACAATGCCCCAAGAGTTATTCTTCCCTAGGGGCACTCAAGATGCACATTCGGACTCACACGCTGCCGTGCAAGTGCAAGCTGTGCGGCAAGGCCTTCTCTCGGCCCTGGCTGCTCCAAGGACACGTCCGCACTCACACGGGGGAAAAGCCCTTCGCCTGCTCTTTCTGCAAGCGCGCCTTCGCCGACCGCTCCAACTTAAGGGCGCATCTGCAGACCCACTCCCTCGTGAAGAAATACGCATGCTCCCACTGTGGCAAGCCTTTTTCTCGCTTGTCTCTTGTCTCCAAACATGAATATTCTTGTAGAATTTGAACTCTCATATTTACTCTTGTGCTTCATTTCTCTTCCCTTCGGTCAGTATATGTTGTCATTATATACCGAACATTTAAATATATAGCTATATACGCGTGTGCTTGAATAATAGCTTCTCTCGTAGTTTTGAACGTATAGAAGTAACTCTAATTATACTGTGCTAATATTTCATCAATTTATTTCTGCCACTTGCACGCACACCATATTCTCTCCGATATCTGCACATCACACTACTACACACTATCTACAGCATTCGTATATACATTTATGGTAGATGTTTATATATAATTTTAAGTGAACTTTGGGTGTTATGTAGAAAGAATCTTGCTAACTGGATATAATATAGGTAAATTCTCCTAAAAGTTTTTGGCAGAGTTTAGTGTCGTTCATATCTTCGTCCTAGGGCTTGGATTTTGATTATGTTCGAAGATTCTAAGAAACCCAGAATGGCTCTGGGCGTAAATAATAATAATAAAAAAAGTCTCTTGTTCAAAAATAAATTCTTGTACAAATATCAAGAAAAGACGTTTTTGTGTTCTGACCATAAAATCTAACATTGAATGATCTATAATCTCTTTAAAAATCGGACTCGCGCAAATGTTTGAACCTCTGGTTCACCTGGTAAATATATAAATCCAAGGTTAGTCAGCAGAGGGCGGGTATTTATAAGATATGGGAGGGGGAGGGAGACATTAAAAAATGATTTTTAACTATCATTTGATCAGATGATTCAAACCCCTGCACCCATTCTTTAACTTTTAAAATGTTTTCGAGACAAATTTGTACGTTTTCGGAGAGAACAGAGTCGCCTTCCCTGCATGCTCATTTGCCTTGATTCTTCCTGAACATTTGCTGTAACTTTTGACCGAAAGACGGCGATTTTGTCTATTTTGTTAATCTGGCTTAAAATACATAGCCAATGCGTTGAAATTTTGGTCTTGGTATTATATAAATTGATACAGCCATGTCTCTTGAGTTTTACAACAATATTCAGGTGTTCAGCCAATACGGTAGAAATTTCAAATTATCTAATTAAAGTTATCGTTTCAGTCTAATATTAAATAAATAAATAAATCGAGAGGGAAAAATCCGAGATTAGTATTTATATGGATTGTGAATATATATTTATTGTTTATTTGCTTAGGTAAAGTCAAATATATATTTTTAAAATACACTCTACTTAGTATTTTTCTTCATAATATATATATATAAATTATAAGTCATATATTAGTATATTAAAAAACGAAATAAAAAAATAAAATATAAAAAGATCTGGTGTTGAAATCAATATTAAAAATGGCATATCCTGACCAGGAGCACATGTGCTTTACAGAAGGCAGAGCGCCATCTGGTGGAACAGAAATCAACTAAACATTGATTTAGCCTGTTCCCTGATATTTGGCCAATCCAATTTCTTGATAAATCAAGAAAAGCCATCCACGAACGCGTTTCGCGCTTTTGGCGCTCGTCAGCGTGGAGTAGGCTGAACCATTGCGACCAAAAATATTTTTTTTGGTATATTAATTTAAATTTAAATATATTAGTATGTTTAAAAATGATATATTTTATGTTTGTTTGTTATATTATAGAGAGACCTCCTTATTAAAGCAATCACTGATTTTGGGCAATACACTATGTACATCAGTAAGGCATATATTATCAAGTATATGTAACAACCATATTTGCATATGCAGATATATTCTTATAACATAATTTCCTGATTGTGAAACTAAACCTTGCTGATAGAACTAGTAGCTACTTCGATAAATTAATCCCTTGAATCAATATTAAAATCAGTCATCCAGGGAAAAATTTAGTTTTTAAATATTTTTTATTTACAAATCTCTCAAGCTCTCTGGCAATAAATTTTCTCCCGTAGAAGGGCTTTTTTGCCCGAAAGCTTAAGCAATTTGTAAATAATAATAATAATAAAACTTTCCCTAGAGGCCAAATGTTCTTATTTTAATATAATAGTTGCTATCTGTTAGGAAAAACAAATGGAGTTTTTGATTTTTTTTATATACGGAAATCGGCCTATGTGGAATTTTTTGAAATGCCAAGAAAAGTCATTGTCAGCTAGATGACAAGGCTATTGCATTGTCACTCAGTTGCACGATCAGAAGAAGTGCTCTTTCATTACGTGTTACTACCCTGATTTTCTATCTCTTCTTTGACTTTGTAAAAAAAAACCTCTTTCTTTGTTATTCTTTAATGCCATTTCATACTTCCGTTTCAGCATCGTTACGAAGTTTTCCATGCAAATTCTCTGCCTGCAAAACATTTATGTAATTTATTTGGGAGCCCATTGGTTTAACTTTAAAGTTTAAAACGTTGTAAATATATGAATTATATATGTTAAAAATTTCATCAGACGACAGGCCAAAGAATGTTTTTTTTTTTAAAATAGTATGATAGTTTATAAGATGAATATTTTTTCTAGTCAAATATTAAATTCTTATATTATGTAAATATATATCGCCATAAAATGTATTTGAAAAGTGACGATACAGCTTCTGCAGAATATGTACGCATCATAGGTTAATTATAATAATTTTGTATTTTTAAGTTTCTTAAATAAATTTTGAGTATTTTATAAACTTCAAGAGACGTTATAGAAGCAATTGGAAGCTCCAAGTAAGTTTGCATAAGCTGTTGAGGTCTTGACTAAATGTATTTAGGGTTTTACACATGGCAGTTAATATAAATACGTTAGAACTATGATAGAGATTTTTGAAATGACAGAGTCTTCTGATCATGGAACTAAATGGCTGATGCCAGAGACCAATTATTGCTTTATACTGTCTGAAATTGGACACTACCGTTTCTATACTTAACAAGAAAAGCCAACAACGCAGGATTTTAGCAATGATCTTGATTTTTAAAAAGAAGCCTCTACCTTATACCACGCTGACGTAAGACAAAATCCAGAAACATGAACGTGTTTGCCTTTCTTACGTTGATTAAAATATATTCACTAAGAAAATGTTCAGTTAACATTTACTTCATTGCTGATTCGTAAGCAGAATTTCAAACAAACACGTTATTCTATTTCGACGTCCATTCTAATTTAGTCGTGCTGTTATACTACATTTCTTCTAAAATAGATTCATTTTTAAAATGAGGGGGGGCAGGCGAACATGTCACAACATGTCGTTCTGCCATCAGCAAGGTTTAGTCGCATGATCAGATGCTTCTTAATTCTTTACTTCCCACATTCCGATCTGAATATTTAATTTTATAGATGCGCACCTGTTTATCTTGGCGTAACTTCGACTAATATTATTATATCACTTTGTAAATAAATCTAAACGTGCCGTAAAGATATTCGAAGGAAACTGAAGACACTTTCTAATCTAAATCTTTACTTTTTACAAACCTCTTTTCAAACCATGAAATTATCGATATTATTGGTGGAAGAAAGCCGCGGGAAATCAAAAGAAGCTTTTATTTGCAAGTTAATAAGGTCTGTACAACCATCGACATCCAAGGGGAAGGGAGGGCTTGCTTGGCTGTAGGTAGGCTTCGTTCCCCGTTTCGTTCGTTCCCCGCGTAAACCTCAGAACCTCAGAGGTCCTTGATTCGACGGCAGATTCAGGGAGTACTGGGAACTAAGGGTTCGAGGGCCAAAGGGGGGGGGGGGGAGTCCTATTGAAACTTTAGGACGGGTTTAACTAAGTCCGAACGAGAGGGCTCGGTCAGCAACCTTGCTATGAACTCTCGAAGACGCCTGTGGGTGAGTGGTCAACCCCATTGTAGCCAGACCATACTGGCGGGCGCGAGGGGCCTACCAATGGCCGCTCGGTGCATGGAGAATGCATCATTCCCTTTCTTGCTGTGTGATCGACAGGGGATGCAAGGGCCTTTAAGCCTATATCGTCCCTGGCTCAGTCTTTGATTGTGCCAAATTTCTATTCTGTAGGTAGGCTTGAACAAGAGCATCAACATGAAAGAGCTTATTTCTATTCCCTTATATAGAGGTCGTACTGTTATAGCCTAAAATATAATAATAACAAGAATTATAAGTGTGATGTTATTATTATTTTTTAAGTAAGAGTGGCTATTATTTACCATTAGAGAAGATGTGCTTTACATGATTCTAAATGTAAAACGATGAAATAAGAAATTTCAAGAATTAGAAACATATAGAAGAATAAGATACATGTTCTATTTAAACTCAACTAAACAAATAAGAATTTTCATCTTCATTGTTTGATTCTTTTATTTAAAACCCTTCAGTTGTGGAAAGGTAGAAAAGTAAGAAACAAATATTAGTTGATGGAGAACTCATAGCAAATATTTATAAACAAGTAAGTGTGATGTTAACAATCAAATATATTTATAAATGTTTTTATTGAGTATTTATAGTTTGTGTGTTTTTTTTTTAAATCAAATAACATCACAATTTCACTTCTGTATTTTAAACGTGAGTTATATCCATTTTAGATGATATGTTTAGAGATTGACAGTTAAAAATATATAAAATTTTAAATATAACGTTATTTTGTTTCTATAAAAAACTTATATTACAATATAAAAAACTAACAAAGTTCTATAGATTTTATAAATATACTTTCTTCTTTCCAATTTAGACATTGATGCTTTGAGTGTTTGTTTAATGTTGAACAACATATTATATTTTAAGTTTATCATTCAAACTATAATTTTATTGTAAACTGTAAAATGAAATCGCCTCCTGTGTATTACTATTTATGTTATATAAAATTGTGAAGTATTTCGTTGAAAATTCCATATACAGACTTCTTTCAGCAACCGTAGAAACACAAATAGTTAAGAGAAGACCTGGTCCATTCCTGACTCTAAATGACTGAATCCTCTCTTAACTAACCTTTCCCCTCATTGCACTAAGGAGGTCTGTAGAAACAGTTTTAACCCATAATACGAAAAATAAAAGTCTAAATACTTCCCAATTACATTAAATAGACGTGGCTTAAATGTTTGATTGTTGCTACTAATGCCTTGAGTCCCAGGTGACCTTCCCTCTATTCTCACCTTGTATGTGAAGTGTGTGCTGCAAATAAACTTTGGTTGTGACATATTATGTTTAGTTATATTGTGGGGACATAATTAACTAATAAATATTTATGAAAGCTTTTGCTAAAATGCAACATAAAGGGAAATATAAATGTTTCGACTACACCGCCATTAAACAATTAGATTTAAACAAGTCGAAATAAAAGCGGCGGGAGACGACCTTATAATGAGGAAAGTGGTCGAATATTTATTGAAACATGAAAACTTGCTTATAAGTTGCCTCATATTAAACCCCATTAAGTTCAAAATTCATGATGATCGTTTTCCACCGCTTTTATTTTGACTCATAAAAATGAGTGAAAAAAGAGGAGGGGAAGCAGTAACCAGCTCACTAAAAAATCTGGGCTCAGCTGGCCCGGCTGATAGTACCCTGTAAGGGCTCCTGATCCAGGGATACAGGATGAGCAGCGTTTGTACTCCATGTTAGGAGCGGTTGTACATGGCGTCTGTTCCTCATGACAGAGGCGGCCATTTATTTTGGAGTTAAGTCGACCTGCTACAGAGTAGTGCTTCCATTCTTAATGACAAAGGCAGACGCTTTCTACTTCACCAAGTCATAAATATGATCGAGTGGAGATAAGAAAGAAGAAAAGGAGAAGAAAATAATTGAGGATGTAAGGTGGCAAATGTCATTTTATATATTGTGAGAAATAAATGGCCGCTGGGAGGGTTCACCACTGATAAGCCAAGCCATTCCAATATTTTTTCATTGCACTAAGGATAGTAGAAGTTTGTTTTATGCGTAAAAGTGTAAAAATTCATACTCAACAATGAACTTTAACCACACAAATGATATATTATCTCCAGTAATACAATATATTTACAACACAATTAAACATTATATACGCCAAATTACAATTTTAACCACAAAAATAATATTTTTAAACACAAAGAAATTGAATGCAACAATGAAATTTTAATATTCAACAAGGACTACTTTAGGCAGAAAAATGATCACTCATCTATGAAATATGTAATTTATTCACAATAATATACTTATCAACAACAATAAATTTCATGTTCTACAATAAATATTTTCAACCTCGATGAAATTCTATCAAGAATAATGAAATTGTATCTCCATTACAATATACAGTTATCAGCCTCATAATATCAAGCAACAATTATCAATCAATTCTGTCACCGTTTGCTTTGTGAATGGAATAAATACCCAAATATGGCCATTTCTCATAACCATCGGTGGTTCAGTGGTAGAATGCTCGCCTGCCATGCGGGCGGACCGGGTTCGATTCCCGGTCGATGCATTTTTTTTTTTACAATTTTTAAAACTCATTTATATATTATACAAGAATGACATCCACGGCGCCAATTTATAATTGTAACGAATAGTATTTGCATAAAAGCATTTAATCGGGTAAACCCCGGGCGTAGCCCGGGTCATTCGGCTAGTATATATATAAAATGAATACACATCAATATTTACTCACAAAGAGAGTAATTCCATAACAATGAAACTTTAACAAAATGATAAACAGTCAATATTAATCATAAACATGGATTTTTTTTCTAAACATATTTTGTTAAATTCAAAACAGTGAAACGTATCCTCAACAATGAAAATATGTTCACAATATAATGCAATTACATATACAAGAATGGGGGGAAGAAGTCCGACCACACCTCCCTGCGGTCCCCCCTGGACCCTTGGAATATTCGACCAAATTCTGGTTCGTTTCCAAGGTGACTAACGTGGCAACGGCACCCATTTTCCAATGAAGAGCAAGATAGTGGATATTGCTGCTGCTGTGATGGAGATGCATGGAGACATCTGAGACAATTCTTTGGACACGACAACAATAACAACATATGCAAGAATGATATTTATCCCCAACAATAAAATTTATCCAAAACAATGGAATTTTATTCCCAACAATCACTATCACGTCCACAATACTCGTAGAATGCAATTGTTTCTATAAAAATAAATATTTCTCCTCAACACAAAAGAAATTATCCTCGAAACACAATGAAATCTGTGTGTCTGCTGTCAAAAATTAAATTTATTCTCGACAATGAAAATGTAAGCAGAACAATAATATTTGTTGTTGTTGTTGTTGTTGTCGTGTCCAATGAAGAGCCTCAGATGTCTCCATGCATCTCTATCACAGCAGCAGCACAATATCCACTATCTTGGGTTGCTCTTCATTGGAAAATGGGTGCCGTTGCCACGTTAGTCACCTTGGAAATGAACCAGAATTTGGTCGAATATTCCAAGGGTCAGGGGGGACCTCAGGGAGGTAACAATAATATTTATGCACAACAATGAAATTTATCCACAACAAAGAAAATATATCCATAACAATTAAACTTTATCCAAAACCATAACTATTAAAACGAACAATAAAACTTTTTATTCCTATATAGAAATTATAATTTATCCACAATAATCGCATTTTACCAACAATAAACGTTTTCCCACAACAATGAAAATATAAGTTTAACAATAAACATGATCAGCAACAATTGAATTTGTTAACAATAATGTTATCAGCAGCAATTAATTTTTTCAACAACAATAAAAATATTTGCATGACAATGAACCTTTATGAAAAAAAAAACGAGCATCTTGTCCACAATAATGATCTTTCTTAAGCAAAAACAAAACTTTATCTACGAAAATGTCCTTTATCCTCAACACACAATGAACAATAAGGTGGCGTGATCGTAGCCGACCAATAGAAGGGCGCCATTCCAAAAAAAAAAAGCAAACCGTGACAGAGGCCACGCATGACGCTCGTAACTGTATATAGAATTTTGAAAATAGGAAAGATAAAATGGATTTTATAATTGGAATGATCGGAATTCATCTAGAATGTTTATTTTTATTAATATTTACATATTTTATATCAAATGCGATATTTATTTTTATATGATGTATAAAAACTGTAGAAATCAAATTTCGATTATCTAACTATATTGAAAGATTATAAACTCAAACGAAGCTTCTTCTATAGAACATGTTTATTTTGCTAACTTTCGAACGACATCGTTGTTCTGTCAAATTATATTGACAAATATTTGCAATCTTATCATATCTTATCTCAGGTTTTAGTGGAAAGAATTTGTGTTTTCGTTTGATAGTGAACCAATCTCTCCCGCCTTCTCATTGGACGAATGTGGCCATGTTTGTATATAAAGGGGGGCTATGGTATGAGTCGAGGTCAGTGTGGTGAAATATCGTGTGGGGACGCTTAAAGTGTTCTCTGCGTGCTATATCCCTGTCTGGCAATCTCGGCGCATACCTGTGTAACCCCGGTCCGATCCCTACCTAAGCAGCAATAAAGCTAAGTACTGTTTTTTTATTTTATTTAACAAATTGTGATTTATTATTTACTTTTTTTTGTTGGTGTTGTACTTTTGAGTCCACGTTTTTTTCTGTGTTTAAGTTACTCTTACTGTAGGCCCTAGTATATTGTATTTGTGTGTTAACCCGTAAATAGTAACTTTTGTCATTGGCGAGCCTGCCAGGATTACTGGTGTTTGCACGTGTAAATTCCTGTAATTTTACGTGCGTTTTTTTTTCTTTGATTGAGTGGTTTATTACTAATTTTTGTACTCCATCATGTTTGTGAACTCTATGCTTAACCTGTCAGTGTTTAATGGGGTTAATCTCGATTCTTTCATTCGGGAAGTCGAGCTTAAAGCTCGAGTAGGCAAATGGGATCCTGAGGTCAAAGCATTGCTCATGTTCGAGGCTTTATCCCCTGAAGTTAGGTTGAGCTTAGAGGAGATGGGTATCCGTAACGATAGCAGTTTCAAAAGTATTGCTAGTAAACTGAACATATTGTACCCTAAGAAAGCGCGTGGTATTAGGGAATGCCTTAAATTAATAGAAGGTCTTAAGCAGAGAGTTGGGGAAAGTCCTATGGTTTTTAAAGAAAGATTCCTGGCCATTAGAGATAAAGTAGAGTACAGTTTTGACGATAGCCTAGTGTTCGAAATTTTCCTCGAAAATGTGCTCGATAAGTATGGAGAGGCTATTGTTCGCAGTGAGGCTAAATCAATAGACAAAGCAGTCAGTGTCATGGCCATGGAGGATAGTGTAGAACACCGTTGCAGCTTTATGAAAGGGGTATGTTCAGTAGAAGGGGTTGAAGAAATAAATAGCATTAAGAGTGAGATGAAGATGCTTAGTGCCAGTGTAAACAGGATGAAGCACGAAAATGAGCAGTGTATTAAGGATCTTAGAGGTGAGATAGAAAAACTGACTAAATTGTTGGGCGAAATCAGGCTGAGTCCACCTGAGTGTAGCTCAGGACATATAGCTAGTGATTGCTCAAGACAGTCTTCTATGTTTTCCAACCGCAATACTCTTGACAATGCTGAGATAGTGAACATACGTTCATATGGAGATCAGTTTAGAAATCTGCCAATAATTAAGGTGAATATTAACGGCAATATGTGGCACCTGTTATACGATACAGGAAGCCAAGTCAGTATTATTGATTCCGAAAAGTGTAATGTCTTGAAGGAGAATTGGGACGATGCACTTAAAACTTTACGTATAGTTTCAGTGACAGGCCACGAGCAGACACTTACACGTGTTAAAACCTGTAGAGTCGGTAACGAAAACGGCACCGTGCTGGGAGAGATAAGCTTCTGGTTAATGTCACTCGGAGATAAGGGCTACGACGGGATTCTGGGAATCAACGATATAAGGAGATTGAATATCCCGCTGCCTCCCGTAAGGGAGCGTTGCAACATGATTTCCTTTAAACCAGAAGACCGTGATTGTGTAGACCTTAGCTGCATTGCCAGTGCACTTAGACCGATGGGTTCAAGCTCCTTAGAGGGAAAATCAGTGAAGCGCATTGAAAACGAGGCTGTAAAGTTGCCACCTACTGAGTTTAACAGAAACTGTGAGTGTAGCGCTGGGTCTGTTAATAGTTTTAGAAAGCCTACTTGGGCTGAGAGGTTAAGGGTGATGCGGAAAGCAAAGGAGACTGTCAGACAGTTTATGTCAGGTAATCCTGTTAAAAAGCTTATGAATCCTAGGCCACCTTACACCAGAAGTTTCGACAAAGGAGACCTGGTAATGCTAGCGGTTTTTAAGAATGAAGGTTACTCCAACTTCTATGGGCCTTTCCGTGTGGAAGCTAGGGTCTCCGATGTTAACTTCAGAGTAAGAGGGGTCACCATGAACGATATGAAAGTTGTACATGTCGATAGGATGAAAGCGTTTAGAAACAGACGTTAAGAAGAGCTTTTAGCTCTTGGACTTGAGAGAACTGAGTGGAATTGGATCGTTCGGTTTCTCATCAAGTGAGCGTCTGTCAGTACCCAATGTCTCTACCTAACATGCCCAGCCGGTCCCAGATGAGAGCTTATTTGGTCCCCCATTAAACTCTGTCTGCTAAAGCATATTATATATGTGTGTTTGGTAATCACTCATGGTAACTCACGTAGTATGCGCAGATTATTTCTTTTGAAGTTTCTTTTGGGAGGAGCAAGATGGAAGGCACCTTTATGGAACGACCCGGATGCCTACTACTCCTCTCTTTAGTTTTTTTTTGTATCTTTATGACATGGCTTCCGTGAGCTTTTCCCTCCCGAATAGCGGGAGGTTTTCCTTACGGGACAATGGGAATGTTTGGGAGATTTGTTAGTTTCTTTTTTTTTTTTGGAAAGATACCTTTTGTCAAATTATATTGACAAATATTTGCAATCTTATCATATCTTATCTCAGGTTTTAGTGGAAAGAATTTGTGTTTTCGTTTGATAGTGAACCAATCTCTCCCGCCTTCTCATTGGACGAATGTGGCCATGTTTGTATATAAAGGGGGCTATGGTATGAGTCGAGGTCAGTGTGGTGAAATATCGTGTGGGGACGCTTAAAGTGTTCTCTGCGTGCTATATCCCTGTCTGGCAATCTCGGCGCATACCTGTGTAACCCCGGTCCGATCCCTACCTAAGCAGCAATAAAGCTAAGTACTGTTTTTTTATTTTATTTAACAAATTGTGATTTATTATTTACTTTTTTTTGTTGGTGTTGTACTTTTGAGTCCACGTTTTTTTCTGTGTTTAAGTTACTCTTACTGTAGGCCCTAGTATATTGTATTTGTGTGTTAACCCGTAAATAGTAACTTTTGTCAGTTCAATGGACGTAAAGTGTCGATGTCCTTCGAAAGCTAGCAAAATAAACATGTTCTATAGAAGAAGCTTCTTTTGAGTTTATAATCTTTCAATATACTCCTGGCGCTGATGCCATATTTGGAACTTGTGAAGAAATATGTCGATAATCGTTTCACAAAACACTGATGCGAAATTCGGTAGAAGAATTCGCAGTGATGATTCTTTGTGGGCTGTTGAAAGGATTTAAATAAGATCACTAAATAGCAGAAAGGAGAGGGTAAAAGTCTCCTTCTAACTAACTTTATTTAATACATCTTAAGAGGACAGAGGAAAACACCCAACGGGTCGGTAGCAGACCAGGCCGTGTTCTGATCCTTTGTTGGCGGCTGGCGCCGCCGGGGCCCGTTTGTTTACTGTCACCCAAGCCGTCTGGACTGGACGGGGTCCGGAATAATGGATTCCACAGAACTAATTTAGCCAATTTTGGTCAATTGGATTTGGACAGGTATGTCCTTTTTGTACTAATTTTATTTGTGATTTTTAATTATGTTATTTGCACTCTGGTAATAATGTATAAAATATAGTTTTATGCTACTATTCATTATTATAATTATATACTCCTCATAAACTCGAAATATGTTTTTGTCAAGAAGTAAATATATGTGTGTGTGCGATTCATTTGTTGTGTTCGTTGTATAGCTGTCTATATGTATACGTGGTTATATTTATTTAAAAAAAATGAATTTTGTAGAAAAATATTATATCGTGAAATTCTTCCACAAATATGAGGTCTGCAAAAATTTCATTGAGCATTTAGGCTTAAAGATATCACATGTTATCGCACCTTCTAACACCTTGGAAGGTTTTCCAGAAAGGTCTCCTTGAAGTCTAAACAAATCTCTTTTTGAATTTACATTATTTTTCGGGTTAGAAGTTCAGGCACCCATTTTGAGTATAATATTCGATATCACACACACAAAGCCTTTATTAAGACGTTAGTCTTATACAGATTCTCCGTACAAGGTGCAATAACAGGAAAAGAGCAGCACAGGAAACCATTAGTTCCGCAACTATATACAATTATTAGTAATAAGGAAAAGTAAGACTTAATATGAAAGGTCGACGCCATCGCCTCAAGTCCTCAATTCCATCAGAAATAGGGACTAAGTTATTTGGTTCGCCATAAATATAGCATCCAGACACAAAAAGGAGGTTTACTCCAGCACAGCCATCCATATCACCAGCTCCGCAATCTCATCGTCGACCAACACGATGGCCCCTCGATGTTTCGTCATCATTCTGAGGTGTAAGAACAATAGCTTCCAAGTTCTCTTTTCTCCCTCTTTACACCTACTGCCTTGTAAAAATTATATAGGGCCTGTGAGCAACTAGTCTACTTGTTTGGGCACTGGTTAACATCGTTTGGATTGACCTAAGTTGGCTGGTGTCTACCGTTGAAAAGAATGTCCTTCTCTCCTCGCTAATATCTTGGCATTCATAGATATAATGAGATAGTTCAGATTCCATATTTTCTTTGCAGAGATCACAAATCCTATCACCCTCCCTGAAAATTTTTGTATGGTTTTCCTTGAAAAACAAATATAGTATTCTCTGTTGTGCGATATAGCGTTTTACTGGGAATGGAAAGTTGCTAAGTAAATAGTTTTCAATTCGGAATGAACTGTGTAAATACTTATAGTGAGGGTAGAATTTAGAATTCTCTATTTTTGCCTGGTCACTTTGAATAGATTGTTCTATTGCAGGTTTAGTTATTAATGGTATTTCTTGCCGGATAATCCTTGCATCGTTGCAGTTAATTAACCAAGCAAATCCTGTTGAGTTGAGTATGTTGGCCAAACTTTCCGCAAGTCCAATATATGAATTTCTATTTCTTGATATCTCATATAGTTGAGCTAAGCATATATGGGGGAGTCGGCTGCTGTTCATTTTTAGAATTCTAAGCCAGAACCCGAGTGTAAGTTTCAGCACCGTAACTCCCAGTGACGTTCTTCCGCACTCCATACGTAGAATAAAACCAGGAGTATATCTGGGTAAATTTAAAAGTCTCCGTAAAAAATTGTCTTGTACCCTGTTAACCAAGTGTTTTTTTGGTTGTTTGCCCAAATTGGAGCTGCGTAGAGCAAGGTTGACAGAGCCATTGAGTCTAGGAGCTTGAGTGAGGATCTGATAGAGTTGATTCTTGTTTTAGTCGATATTGCCCAGACCGCATTAATAGCATTTAGCGCCTTGTTTTTAAAATGCTTTGCCGCCTGTTGCGTTGAGTTTGACGCTGCCAGCTGGTAACCCAGATACGTGTATTTAGATGTTATAGTGAGAGGCAATTGTCCCCAGAACCAAACATCCGATCGGGCCTTTCGACCTCCATTTCTAAACACTATAACCTTTGATTTGCTCTGGTTCAGCATTAAAAAATTGTCTTCGAAGTATTTTCTGAGTACATTGATATTTTTTTTGTAAATTTATCTTGGATTCTCCGAGAAGTACGATGTCGTCTGCGAACAGAAGGAGATGTATATTTCCATAATTCGGTAAATAAATACTTGGCAAATCAGCGTCATCGTACAGAGCAACCAAGTCGTTTAGAAAGAGGATAAATAGATAAGGTGACAGGGGTTCACCTTGTAGAACACCAGCTTGTATTTTTATAAATTCTGTAAGTGATCCGTTCCATCTTATTGTTGCTGACATTTGATTATAATAGCTTTGTATAAGGCTGATAAATCGGGTACTTAAACCGTAAACTGTCAACTTCTTCCAAAGCAGGGAGTGTGATACTGTATCAAAGGCCTTTTTGACATCTACGAAGAAGGCATATAACTTCCTCCTTTTGCGGCTCAGCGTCATCTGTATCAGTGAGGTAAGGGTAAAAATATGGTCTTGACAGGAATATCCACTTCTGAAGCCCGCTTGGTTTTCCGCTAAGATTCCCCTTTTTTCAATCCAATTATTCAATCTTGTCTTCAATATGGATGTAAAGAGCTTTGATAATTTGGATAACAATTATATTCCTCTATAGTTTGATGGTATATTTGGGTCACCATTTTTGAAAATAGGATGAATAATTGTTCTCTCTAGTCCACACTGATGGAACCGAGGATGTCGTCAATATTTTGTTGTATATATTTGTTAATAGAATCAAATATTCGTCAGGTAAGACTTTGATTGCTTCATTTGGTATTTTAATGAATGAAAGGAAGAAAAAATTTTTGTTTGCAACAAGTTTCTTTTATTCTTAAATTTGGCGAGCTTTCAGGCGTTAGCCTATCATCAGGCCGACATCGCAAATATATATATTTTTTTCTTTTTTCATTTGGTATGTTATCCAGTCCCGTTGCTTTATCTTTCCCCAGCTTGGAATTTTCCGTGGTGACCTCCATAAGCGAAATTTCAGCATCCAGATCCGGGTCCATATATGTTAGCGCCGGTGATATATACGCGTCCATTATAGGTGGGGAAGCCAGCAGTCTTCGATAAAAATCCTCCCAATCACACATCGAGATATTGCCTTTAATTGTGGTTCTTTGCTTAAAATATTTTATTATCTTCCAAAATTGAGAAGCGTTTCTAGCATTACAGAGGACATTCTGTATATCATCAAAGTATTGGTTCTTTTTAAGTTTAATTAATGATAAATATTCTTTCTTGCTTGTGATAAACAAATCTTTGTTAACTACATTATTTTGTAATAAATACAGTTTAAGACTTTCTTTCATTTTTTTCTTAGCCGTATAACATTCCTCATCGTACCACGGTTTGGACCTCAAACCACCAGATCTTATCTCACGTCTCATCCCTGCTCTTGACATTGCCGTTTGAATTTCAATTTTAAGCCTTTCGACTTGTGAGTTTAATGTGGAGCCCGTCAATGGTAAAATGGCTAAATCTCTCCAGTTGCCTTTAAAAGATATAGCCTTGTCTGCAACCCAGGAATACTTTGTTCCAGGACAAAACTTCGTAGAATCTTTTGACTTCATGTTATTTAAGCCCTTGAGTTTTAAAACAAGTGGTAGGTGATCCGAATATGGCATGCATTCAACACTTAGATCAACAATGAGTTCCAGAAATGCCGGTGATACAACAGCAAGGTCTATAACTGAGAATCCTTGACTTGAGATAAAAGTAAATTTTCCATTTCTGTCACTGGTAGATCTACCATTCAGTATAGTGAGGGAATTATCATCGAAGAAATCAACAAGAGTTTCTGAAAGAGATGATGAGACCGGATCGCTAGAAGCACGGCTGGCAGAAAGCAGGATCGGGGTAATATTCGATATCAAAGATCATTAATAAGTTTAAGAATACCTACTTTTTATAGGGAAAGTTTTTATATTATTAGATAAGTAGTCATTTTCCGGTTATTTTTGGTCAAATCCTCTGTTAGAGCGAAATTGTGGTCCATCTCTTCAGAGGTTGGTCTACCTGACTAGTACCAAAATCACCAGTCTGGAGTCTATCTTTGGATTTTGCGCTTGTCCATGGAATCGTTTCCATGCACAGGCTTTAGCTCCCAGTGAATTACAGAGGCTAAAATGTCTCCGGACTTAACAGGAACTCCATCACCGACCGTTGTCGAATTCTTGAGTTTACTTTTTCAGGTTGCGTATCTTAATAAATACAAAATATATCTCAAGTATGTTTGGAAATATGGAAAGAGGAATGTCAATTCAACCATAAAACATTATTTTCATAATAAATGATTTACATATTTCTAATAAGTCATTGTACCTTACTTATTGAATGATCCTTTAGCTTGTACCATTTGACGCAAGAAACTGTCAGTATTCTTCATTTAAAGGCTTGACAAAATGTGAATAAATTGATTTGAATCTCCTGGATATAAATTAAGTAATACAACACACACACACAGGTTTCTCTGGAGATGTGTTTCTTTTCATTTTTTTAACGCAATCTTGAGCTTTCGGGAATCTCTGCCCTTTTATTCGTTTTTATGTACTCCTGTTGAAGGGCAGAGATGCCCGAAATCTCGAGATTGCGTTAAAAAAATGAAAAAAAAACTCATCTCCAGAAACCAGTTTTATTATTTAAATAAAAATGTGTATAAACAAGGAAGTTGGGAATTTAAAAGACGATAAGTCGGTGGACGAGTAGGTAACACCCTCGATTCCCGACAGTTATGAACCGGGATCGAATCCCGCGTTAACATTTTGTTTAATATGTGAATAACCTTCATATATTATTCATTGTTTCAATTATCATAAACTAGGTTGCTCTTTTGAGCGGTACCTAATAAAGTGATTTTTGAACAAGGCAATTTAAAAGACGGGTAAATATGTAGAAATAAATATAACTCTTACCATTCTAACTTTACTATCATTGATGTCATCCACACGATATGGAATATTGGATCTTCTTGACTAGCCCGCTATGAGGCCATGAGAAGACACCTTTCTACCATTCAAAATAAGATTTGGGAAAATTATATAAAACGAATAAATAATCGTAAAGATAGAGGCTGCCTGGCTGGCATTCATAGTTCTTGAAAATAAAGGTACTTCGGTGAGTAAATCTCTTTAAAATGCTTTTTAAAAACTGGCCGAAGTATATTTATTTTCAAGAACGAATACATCATATTGTAGCGTAGAAATCAAATCTTAGTATATCTTAATATTAACACAAAGCAATAACGCGCCATCTATACATATAAAATAAAAGGATTTAAAAGCGCGAATGTTTATTTTATATGTATAGATGGCGCGTTATTGCTTTGTGTTAATTTATTCCTAACTGGCCTTGTCTTTATAGTTTGCTGAAGAGCATTGCTCGAAGCAAATATTTGAATGTAATTCTACTGTCCTATAAGCTTATGTCCATAGTTTACTTGAAAACCATTTCTAAGATTCCATCCTTCAGTGTAGCATATAAAAGCAGAATGATCAAATACAGTATTAGAGCTCTGAGAGGCGGTCTGGTGGTTTAAATTGGCGAAACCGCTTGGAGGGTTCACCACTGATGAGCCAAGCCCTCCCAATATATTTTTTCATTGCAGTAAGGACAGTAGAAGTTCGTTTTATGTATAAAAGAAACATTCGCGCTTTTAAATCCTTTTATTTTATATCTTAATATATGAAAGCATTTATTGATGACGTCAGTACGACTAGTCAACAACTATCAAACAAGCCCCAGAACAACTATATACATCTAGATATTATTGAACAAGCAAAGACCATATATGATGATTTCACAAATTCATAGTAATAATCTGTGTTAAATATTTTCATTGAATAATTAAATAATAATATATAAATTAATTCTTCGCTACAATATAGAAATACGATGCACTAGCGCGCCATCTGTTATCAAATTATAAAACTATTTTAGAGGCGTAATATTCTTTTTAAAATAAAACAATTTCTACTGTCCTTACTGCAATGGAAAAAATTAAAGGGAGGGCCTGGCTCATCAGTGGTGAACCCTCCCAGCGGTTTCGCCAGTTTAATCTACCATACCGCTGTTATATTGCATTTTTGGAACTTCCTTTTATAGTTGACTGTTGTAAGACTCTTGGAATGGGTATTTTAGAAGAACTATGGACATAAGCTTTTAGGACAGCAGAATTAAATATAAATATATATATAATCTGGCCCTCCCTTTAATATTTCCATTGCAGTAAGGACAGTAGAAATTATTTTATTTTAAAAAGAATATTACGCCTCTAAAATAGTTTTATAATTTGACAATATAGAATTATTGAAAGGAGAACAAAATATGTCCACTCAAAGAACTGAAACCATTTATTTCAACTATTAAAAAGGATCATTGTTATACTTTCTAGAGGTTTGAAAATAATCAAAATGGATTTTCTAATAGAATTGATCGGTATTCTCTTTGAATGTTTCTTGTTCGAAATATTGCCATGCCTAATATCAAATGCGTTATTTATTTTTAAATCAATTTATTGGATTTTACTGGCGCTGATGCCATATTGGAAGATAATCTGGCCAATATTGGTCCATTGGATTTGGATCACTCTGTCCGTTTTGGACAATTTTCTATTTGTTATTTTTTATTATGTTCTTTTCATTCTGTGGATGCTTCCGAAAATTGCTTTTATTGTAATTATCTATTATTATAACTACCTACTTCTGATCTTAGAAGTATATTATCTATTTATAAGAAAGTAAATATATGTTCTACTTATGATTTTATTAGTTGTTGTTTTGTATATCGTGGTTTTTGTTGTCCTTTTTATTTTGATAAAATAATTATATCTAAATATCTTGCCGATATTCACCCGAAATATTGAGGAATTGGTGCTGATAAAAATGAGGAAATTTACAAGCCTTTGTTATCATGGAGATTTCAAGACCTCGGCTCTTACTCACGACGACTACTTCTTCTGCCACGATGAAATATGGAAAGCTTTAAATGCTCTCACTGCTAAAACCTTGGTTTACCTTGCTAACATATGGCACAAGAATTACTGGCTACTATCCCGCTATGGATTTATTTAAATGTTTCATTCAAGCAACTCTATCGTCCATCTTGGTTGCCACTCTAGCTGGCTTTATGCTGCCATGACCTAATGTGCAGCTTTGGATGCATCCTCTACACGACAACGTGACTTGGTCCAGCGATGTTCTGCCGATATTCTTTAAAGTTCTTGTAATTCTTGAAAACGACTTCTCTCAGAATTGCGATTAATTGATCTGATTTCCCTTCATCAAAATTTCACAGTTGCCTCCGACCGCTTGCCTCTCAAGAACTCTACTTTCTATTCAATACATGATATGTGGGCCCCTCTGTTTAAATGGTTTAATCACTCTTATATATGGTTTCTTTTTCTTCAGAAATTTAATCAATCTATTTAGAATACACCCCCCTTTTAGCCAATGAATGCTGAAACTGCAAGACCATCACTTTATATTATTACCATTCAACATTTCATTGTTTTGCTCTACCATAAACCTATGAACATCTCAAAATACCTTCAAAATAGCTGAACGAATTCTCCCTCCTTTACCTTTAGTTACCATGATAGTCTGTACCACTCTCTGCAAGGAAGCAGCATCAGGAACCTCCAAATGTTTTTATTAAACACATTCTCCTCTTCCATGATATTGTTATGTTATCCCCTTCATCTATTATTGTCAATTATCCACTATAGCGTGGCGTTGGACTACATTTCCCCGCTGCTGTGATAACTGTCAAATTGTGTGCTGACATTTTCGACCATTCAGTAAAAACGTTTGTACGCCTTCTTGCGGTCACTTTAAATTACTTCCGCTTACTTAGAATTGTTTTTATCATTCATGCTAGGTTCTATACATATTTTTACTATTATATTTTATAAGTAATATATTATTATCTTAAAGTCTCTTATTACTGATGAAAATTAAGAAATAGTATATAAGTACTCGAGGGATACCTATCTATAACAAGGTGCTGATTGGTTACTTGTAAGTCCACCGAATTGGTCATAAAATAGTCAAAATAAGTTTTATAATTTTTGTCAAAGTTGAAATATATTTTAGAATTTTAGGGGGATAGTCAAAAATAAATAAAATTCATAGAACAAGCCTACGTAACTACTATCTGTTAACTAAGCTAATTACTTTTTGAAGAAATTTGAGTTTTTCTTAGATACAATTTCTTGTGCTTGCAATTAGAAAGGCAAGCCTAAAACTATTATCACGTGTTCCGAGGCGCCGTTCATGTTCTCTCTAGTTTAGATGGCCCACACTTATGGACAAAACTTAAGGAAGTGGAAAATCTTTGATGTCGCCGGTCGTCATTTTTTTTTTTTTTTTGTTGTTCACACTTGGTTATCTCGTATGTCTTAAATTGGGCCACTCTGTATCAAATATCTTCCACAGTTATTTTCTGAATTCCGATATACATGCTAAAAGATACAACTTCCTTAAGTTTTGTCCATGAGAGTATAATAACGACGCGTGAGCTCACACAGCTACCGTTTGGTCGTGCGTTATGACAAATATCTAGTTCTAAAGTTAGTGTACGTCGGCCATCAGGAAGATCCTCCTGGCCGATATTCCAGCCCCTGCAGGCCACCCTGGACTCTGGGTCGGAACATTACTAGCTGGTGGTGACCGAGCTCTACAATACTAGCCAAGGCTACTTAAAGGATTTCTACTAATTAGGCGGTCATGAATAAAGGATGAATCTGTTGGCAATGATAAAGCCTGGTTTTTGAAAATAGATTTATTTCTTGATTTATTGTCTTTAAATAAACGTGGTGATATGTCGAAATAATATTTAGTCAACCACACCTAAAATGTATTAGCCGTATAAATAAGATGAGTGTTTGTGAGGCCCTATCAACAACTATGGGAGACAGGGAGAGAATCATTATACGAGGCAGTTCTTGGACCAAAGAACTGATAATAACGGAAGCATTTCTGAGTGATTGAATTAAAAAATTTGGCCTGAGGAATATTCACAAGGTCTCTATCATGTTGGATCCTGCTACTGGGTATTTCCCCATCGGGAGATTGTATAGGGGCAGATGTCTTTCTACCAGGGGCAGTGAGATCACGCCGCTGACAGTCCTACGAGGCTGCGCAAAAGACCGCAGCAATAAAAACCTGGGCGACGGCTAAAAAGATCAATCTCGCGGCGCAAGCAATATCAGCTCGTTAGCACCGTCGGCGACCAAAAATTACACGGGGAGTTTTTTGTCGCATAGTTGTCGGGGTTTTGTCGCCCGGCGACGGTGGGGACCATTCCTGCCGTGTCGTACTGTCAGCACACCTGTCTGTCAATCCCACTTGTTCCAATTTAATTCGAGTAAAGTGAGAGTTTGCTTTTATTGTCGCCTCGTGTGTGCGCTCCGATACTTCCATGTGCGGACCTCGGGTCTAGCTCAATAAAAACGATTAAATGTTTCAAAATATTGACAGCTTTGATTATCGTACAAAAAGGATCCTTATTAATTTTCATGGGGAGTTCTCTTTCCACGTAAAACACCATTCTCCTTCATTTGCAGTCAAAGTAGCTTGGCCTAAAATCGACCCTTAGGTTTCACCAGCTAAAACATCGCTTTATGGCATATTCTCCTCCCATAGGACGTTATGGAATCGAGTCGTTCCTGTGTTAGCGAGAGCCATGGGCCGAGACCATGGTATATAGGTTGGCTCTTGTTTGAAATTGTCAAAGCTGAGATGCCGCCCATTCATTTTATTTTGTAAACCTGCGCGTTCTGTGTAGAGAATAATAAATGAATGTGTATAGTTGCAATGTATTCTAAAGGTTAGGAGTGCCTTTATTCTAGCATAATAGTTATATTTCTTTGCTAGAATACATTAACCTGTCGCATAGTTTAGTTTATGTTCAGCTTGTTAAAGAATTTTAAATAAAATCTTTAAGACTGTGTGGACACTCTGTTCCCTTGGCTCTAGACACATCATTGTGGGTTTTTATTTTAAAAGTCTAAACATGATCCCCACATTCAAGTCTTAGTTAGCTGGGTATTTTAACTCTACTCACAAACCTCTTCACCCAGGATTCCAATGTCTTCATGTAGTGCACAACCACAGTAGTCCACAGCACTGCGATTTTTAATTTGTCTTCCCCAATCTACCCAGCATCTCCATCAAAATGTCTCCCAGGAAATTAGAGAAGATAAGGGTAAGGAGATGGAAAGATGGTCTCTCATTGGATAATGTTCTACCAGATGATATGTCATTTTATAAAGGTGATGATTTGGTCATGTGGATCAGTGTGTGTGTTGATGAAACTCTAGAGTAGGCTTCCCCCGGGGTGTGCCATAGTGAGTGTGTGTTGATGAAACTCTAGAGTAGGCTTCCCCCGGGGTGTGCCATAGTGAGTGTGTGTTGATGAAACTCTAGAGTATGCTTCCCCCGGGGTGTGCCATAGTGAGTGTGTGTTGATGTAACTCTAGAGTAGGCTTCCCCCGGGGTGTGCCATAGTGAGTGTGTGTTGATGAAACTCTAGAGTATGCTTCCCCCGGGGTGTGCCATAGTGAGTGTGTGTTGATGAAACTCTAGAGTAGGCTTCCCTCGGGGTGTGCCATAGTGAGTGTGTGTTGATGAAACTCTAGAGTATGCTTCCCCCGGGGTGTGCCATAGTGAGTGTGTGTTGATGTAACTCTAGAGTAGGCTTCCCCCGGGGTGTGCCATAGTGAGTGTGTGTTGATGTAACTCTAGAGTAGGCTTCCCCCGGGGTGTGCCATAGTGAGTGTGTGTTGATGAAACTCTAGAGTAGGCTTCCCCCGGGATGTGGTCTAGTGAGTGTGTGCCGCGATACCTATCCACGGTAGTCTTAAATATCTTATCAACTCATCAATTTTCAAGAGTCTCTTACCTAAAACCTGGTTATATAACCGTTCTCTCTTGTAGGAGGTCTTTCATCAGAGACTCTGTGGCCATAAATAGTTCTTCAACCGAAACAAAGTCCCCGATGAGCGACTACCTCCAGGACAGACCGGGTTTGGTTATGCTTCAGTCGAACTCTCATGGAAGATTCAACTGGATATAACTACAATCCTTACAACAGTACAATCCTTACAACAGTACAATCCTTACAACAGTACAATCCTTACAACAGTACAATCCTTACAACAGTACAATCCTTACACCAGTACAATCCTTACACCAGTACAATCCTTACAACAGTACAATCCTTACAACAGTACAATCCTTACAACAGTACAATCCTTACACCAGTACAATCCTTACACCAGTACAATCCTTACACCAGTACAATCCTTACACCAGTACAATCCTTACAACAGTACAATCCTTACACCAGTACAATCCTTACAACAGTACAATCCTTACAACAGTACAATCCTTACAACAGTACAATCCTTACAACAGTACAATCCTTACACCAGTACAATCCTTACACCAGTACAATCCTTACAACAGTACAATCCTTACAACAGTACAATCCTTACACCAGTACAATCCTTACACCAGTACAATCCTTACAACAGTACAATCCTTACAACAGTACAATCCTTACACCAGTACAATCCTTACAACAGTACAATCCTTACACCAGTACAATCCTTACACCAGTACAATCCTTACACCAGTACAATCCTTACACCAGTACAATCCTTACACCAGTACAATCCTTACAACAGTACAATCCTTACAACAGTACAATCCTTACACCAGTACAATCCTTACACCAGTACAATCCTTACACCAGTACAATCCTTACACCAGTACAATCCTTACACCAGTACAATCCTTACAACAGTACAATCCTTACAACAGTACAATCCTTACAACAGTACAATCCTTACAACAGTACAATCCTTACAACAGTTCCCTCTACACTCTATCTGTCGGTTAGGGTGGATTGATCTCAATGTTCCTACCAGTCCACAATGTCGCCAAGAATCTATTCAGATCGGAAGTGGGAGACATACATTCTAGACCGCCGATCTAGACCATCCCCAATAAAACATTCCCACCAACCTGCACTTATCCCAAAGAAAGGGTTAGAGGTCTGAGTCACAAGGACCATTAAGATATGACACCACTGATCATTCCTTCATCGCCCTTTGTTGCTCTTTGTGAGCTTCTCCCATTGCCCCGTGTCACGTTCGACCTCTTTGTCGCCAAGCCGCCGCAAAAACTTGCCAAGGCCTCTTTTGACACAATTGGATGGCTTTCTTCGCCGTTATGCATGGAGTGAGTTTTTGTACTCAGTTATACGGGTTTGAAAGTAATTTATATGGTTCTTAGATGATCAAAGAAATCCATTAAGCAGGTTTCTCTATCAAATTATAAAACTATTTTAGAGGCGTAATATTCTTTTTTTAAAATAAAACAATTTCTACTGTCCTTACTGCGATGGAAAAATTAAAGGGAGGGCCTGACTCATCAGTGGTGAACCCTCCCAGCGGTTTCGCCAGTTTAATCTACCATACCGCTGTTATATTGCATTTTTGGAACTTCCTTTTATAGGTGATTGTTGTAATACATAAGCTTTTAGGACAGCAGAATTAAATATAATTATAAATATATAATATGCTTCGAGCAATCGCTCTTCCGCAAATTTTTCCATCGCAGTAAGGACAGTAGAAATTGTTTTATTTAAAAAAAAAAAAAAAGAATATTACGCCTCTAAAATAGTTTTATAATTTGATAACAGGTGGCGCTCTAGTACATCGTAACATTAAGGTTTCTCTATGTCCACCACACACACACCTAATGAAAAATATAAAATAATTTTTTAAAGTTAAAAAAAAACTTGGTATTTTTCGAAATTAGCTCCAAGTGAAGGTAATGAGGTACAGTGTAATTACATATTCACTTTTATCAGAATAGTCATAAATCTCTCAAACATGTGAGTGTTGAAGACAAACAAGCAACTATATTTTTATTTATTTATTTAAATTTTAAATGGCCCCAGTGAAAGTATATTTTTCAATTAGTCACACTTTGCCAACTTATTAAACCAGATTCTTACTATTTGTTTTCTACAAAAAGCATTAGTGAGCCATCCATGTATAAGAAATGTGACCATTTTAGCGCGTATTTTCACTTTATAAATAAAAATAGCTTCTTACTGTCCTTATTGCGATGAAAAATTATAGAAGGGTTTGGCTCATCAATGATGAATCCTCTCAACGGTATCTCTAATTTACTC
This sequence comes from Cordylochernes scorpioides, assembly GCA_030710605.1. NCBI lineage: Eukaryota > Metazoa > Arthropoda > Arachnida > Pseudoscorpiones > Chernetidae > Cordylochernes > Cordylochernes scorpioides. The sequence goes on along the minus strand of CP092879.1, from coordinate 10,967,034 downwards.
AAGTAGAAAGTAAAAGGATTTAAAAGCGCGAATGTTTATTTTATACATAATACAAACTTCTACTGTCCTTACTGCGATGAAAAAATATATTGGGAGGGCTTGGCTCATCAGTGGTGAACTCTCCCAGCGGTTTCGCCAATTTAATCCACCAGACCGCTTCTCAGAGCTCTAATACTGTATTGGATCATTCTGAGCTTTTATATGCTACACTGAAGGATGGAATCTAGGAAATGGTTTTCAAGTAAACTATGGACATAAGCTTATAGGACAGTAGCATTACATTCAAATATTTGCTTCGATATTTTTTCATCGCAGTAAGGACAGTAGTAGTTTGTATTATGTATAAAAGAAACATTCGCGCTTTTAAATCCTTTTATTTTATATGTATAGATGGCGCGTTATTGCTTTGTGTCAAGTAGAAAGACCGCCGTGATATTTCAAACATTCATTTGCTATGATATTGGGCTCTTCGGCTTTTTACCTAGTACTAGAGAGAGAGAGAGAGAGAGAGAGAGAGAGAGAGAGAAAGGAATTCTTGATCAAGTTATTTAAAGAACCTATGGAAATAAGCTTAGAGGGGACAGTAGAACTAAATATGTGAATATTTGCTATGCAGTATTGGGTTGTGGTTGTGGCAGGTGGTAAGGACTCACACAGGAGGAAGGATCCAGGAGGAGTAGATCGGAATAGAAAGAGAATGTCCGAGGACCACCCTGGGAATAACCGGCCAAGAGACGGCCTCGAAGAGAACTGCTCCTGATAATCAATATAGGTGATTTTATACTATTTTGAGTTACCAAAACAGTGGCCGCTGAGTGGGAACGGGGCTGTAACCTTCAGTTCCCCAAAACGTCCATTTATAGAAGGCAGGACATGTGGTCGACTAGGGATGTTATCTTACTAACCAACTTTCTTTTTCCTCTCCTTATACTTTTCTACAAAGATTTTCTCTATTTAAATATCTCTATAATATATATTTTGCACTTGTTATATATGACATATACATATCTATATATATTCTTAATAAAATAAATATCTAATATATATTATTCTATATAAATATCTTTTTTTATTTCGTTTTTTCATGTGCTAAGCGTATTTACGCAAGTTTGGCCTTAAATACCCATTTCTTGGTTTTTCAGGAAGCTATTGGAACCAAAAAAATATTTTTGGTCGCAGTGGTTCAGCCTACTCCACGCTGACGAGCGCCAAAAAGCGCGAAACGCGTTCGTGGATGGCTTTTCTTGATTTATCAAGAAATTGGGTTGGCCAAATATCAGGGAACAGGCTAAATCAATGTTTAGTTGATTTCTGTTCCACCAGATGGTGCTCTGCCTTCTGTAAAGCACATGTGCTCCTGGTCAGGATATGCCATTTTTATTATATAAATATCTATATAAAGCATTGCTTTTCCGCTAACAATTCATAAAAGAAACACGTACGTGGGTAGCTTTTCTTGAATAATCAAGAATGGGTATTTGGGCAATTCTGGAATAATAAAAAATTAGCGAGAATAGTTGATATTTATTCTGATAAATGGCGCAAGCCATCAGCAACTTTCAGTTGCACGATAAGGAAATGCCTTTTTCTTTTTTCATAATTCATAAAAGGCATCATCTATGTACAATAAATGTAAACATTTGAACGCGATTTTTTTAATATAAGTAAACAAATTTCTATAGCCCTTTTTCTACTGTCTGCTAAGCTTATTTGAATAGATTCTTTAAATACCTTAACACAGTATTCCTCTCTATGAACGGATATAAAAAGGGAATAGCTCAATATCGTAAAATAAATCACATCTATGGAACGATCATAATTTGTTGTTTATAAAGAGCTGCTAACAGGTTCTTCCATGGTGTAGGCACGGAGAGTGAGTCACTTCGCGACGTAACCTGCCTCCACACAATGCTCCCCCCCCCCCCCCCCCCCCCCCCACCCCTGGCTCTGACTAATTTATTGCTGACCCTCCTCCATAGCTTCGGTCATTCTGCTACAACTGTTCCTCTGGATCTAATATAAAAAGTTCATTAACATTTATTTCTGAAAATTGAATCCCAAAATCAAAGTTAATTATCTATAGTTGGTCTCTCAAATAAAATGTATTTTCATCATCATTCCGCTAGAAGTTAGATGGTGCTGTGTTAGAGTCGATATATTTGGGAAGCAAGTCAAAACTAGGCAATAAAATGATTGCTTATGACTTCAGGCTAGATGTAAGCTGAAGATTATTGTTCCTAATCGGTGATCAGCATAAGATTCAAGAAATTATACATACATACAGTGTTGATGTTGGATTGCTCTATTTATAAAAGGGCGTACCTGGATCTGTAAAGAAAAAAAAAAACAATTTTTTTCTTAAAATATTTCGAGAGATTGCTCCCTCTTTATCAATTTATCGCACTAAATTGTTGCACTGTGCAATAAATTGATAAAGAGGGAGCAATCTCTCGAAATATTTTAAGAAAAAAAAAATGTTTTTTTTTTTTTTTTTGCCTTTTTTTCTCCACAGATCCAGTTACGCCCCTTTATATAATCTTAATTAATGGATTACCTTTTGACTCAAATATATATATATATTAAAATCAAAATAGGCATATGCTGACCAGGCTCACATGAGCATTTCTAGAAGGCAGAGCGCCATCTAGTGGAACAAAAATAAACTAAACGTTTATTTAACTTGTTCCGTGATATTTGGAAACTCAATTTCTTGATAAATCAAGAAAAGTCAATCAACGAACGCGTTTCGGGCTGTTGGCCCTCGTCAGCGCGGTGCAGACTGTACCTCTACGACCAAAATTTGGTCCCAGAGGCTTCCTAAGAAATCAAAAAATGAGAATTTAAGGCCAAGTTTGCGTAAATACGCTTTTCATGTGAAAAAACAATAAAACATAATTATTAAATTAATTTAAAAAACTATATGCTTCTTCCCCGTCCAAAAGTGTCAACCATTTGGCTATGATGTATCACCATCTGATTGGTCCCCCAAATCAGGTGACTCTAGGTCCAGGTCAGGGACAGCAGACGGAGTTTTACGGTCAGCAGAGAGCACACAGTTCAGTCAGCATTGACTGAGAGCGGACAGCATAAGATGAGTAGGACTCACAGTCCAGTCCCGACTTCAAGCTAGTGAATCTTTCATCTTCTTCAGGACTTCGCCAACTTTCCGTCAAACCTTGTGCATACCTCAAATCGCCCATGGTTTAAGAACTAACTAATTTTCATTGTTTTTGCTTGAGAGCTTCTTGTTTCCGAAATCTATCGTGTGTCTTGTTTTCTTTAACAAAGGAGAAGCCGCTTGGCCATCGACTGTAAAAACCGAGTGATAGGTACCGATTGACTATCTAGCTGGGAGGGATATGGCCTATATATGTGGAAATATTCTAAAAATAAAGCTCGACTTTCCCGTAAAAATAGACAGCAAAACTAGGCATCATAATGTGTCTTCTAATTTTAAAGCCGTACAGAAATGAATACTAAATTCATTCTTTTTACCACTTCAATGACATCCGATTCTTAAACATGACCAACACCACAGATACAAGTAATTAAACGAGGCTCTTGCATCTTGCAAGTGAAAAAGTCAAATTTCTCTCTATATGCGTAAGCACTTACAGTCGAGAAGCATCGCAGCCCTCCCAACATTATTTTCCTGACCCATCGCGTCAAAACGGGAACATTGAAGCATTGATGTTCAATTCTTCGTCGTCCACTTGACAAATATATTTGCACTGAGACTAGTTAGAGTCTATTCTCGCCACATAAAATAAAAATGCTCGAGAACTGTTAATAAGTAAGGTAAAAATAAATAAATAAAGTTTTTTTTTTTTTGGAAAAATATGTTTTAATTTTCAACATAGTCTCCATTCAGCTCCACACACCTGGTCCAGCGATGTTCTAATTTTTATCCCCTCGGGAAAAGTATTGAAGCGATGCAGCAGAGAAATAGAAGAGAAGACGCCAAGAGAAGTAGAAGGGAAGAAAGTATGCAGAGGCCCCGTCCAGGAAGTGTGGATTGACGAAATTCCAGGGGAGGGGGTGGCAGACAGTGGGAGGCAGGGATCAGCCGAGCCCAGCTGGTGTCGCGGTGAAGGAAGCCGGCCGGCTGCCGGGGATTGGTGTGTGCCGAGAAGACTGTCTGGCAGAGATAGCAGTCTGGGGGAAGAAGTCTGTCTGGTGACAACGGGATATGGACTGACCGGGAAGACGGTAGCGGAGAAGGATCCCTCTAGTGGCGGACATTGAAGGCAAGTTAATCTTCTACTGTATAGTTACTTATATCCCTTTCAAAGATCTGGTAATAAATCCATAGTACTAAGCTGTATCCAAAACGAACTCACATTGTCTTCTCAGTAATCCTTGAACGCAAACATCGACGGCTGAGAAGCGTCGTAACATTTGGTGTCAGAAGTGGGATACAGCTTAGTTAATTTTAATTGAAGATTTTATTTTGCGCTAATTTAAAAAGGAAAATGGAAAAACTAACCGACCTCGAAATTGAAAAATTCACAAAATTGCTCAGACTAATAAGCCAGAAAGTAGATGAGCTCGGAGAAAACTTGGATTCTCGGTTGAGCCGACTCGAGCATATTCGGAATGTCAAACGTTCTGCCACACCCATGTCTTGCGAAGTCAAGTTCAATGTACTACCGCCAGAAAATCCTAATGGCTATTCAAAAACAATCACAGCAACCAATAGCCCACGTATTCAATGTCTGAGGGGACAAAAGACGGTCCCAGGTGATGAAGATCCCGACAAGACCATCACAACAAAGATCATCACGTCAGGAGACGTTGTAAGTGAACCGTCAAAATCTACGCTAGAAGATTCTCCCGTGATCCAGAAGTCCGAAGAGTGTCGACCACAGGAAATGATCCAGACTGATCGTGTAGCGGAGGAGGATGAGCTGATCGCCTCCGACAACGGCTGTGGCACGAGTGTTTTGTATAAAATCAAGCGGACGGAAGGAGAATGCCCTCAAGGTGATATACAAAGCGAAAATTCCACCCCTGGGATTCTTTCTGAAATACTCCATGAGAACAGCAACGATCTTGGCGAGCTGCAGTGCGACGGCGTGGCTGACTTCAGCGACAGTGTCAGACTGTCAGGGACTACAGCGGCGATCCAACTGGACGGGACGGAGCTGGATGCTCCGTGGAAGTGCGACAAGGCTAGATGGTCGAAGCACCCTGAAGTTGGAGCCGGCAACCCGACTGAACGGGATAGAGCATTGGACGCTCTGTGGAAGTCCGACGACAATGTCTGTGACGCGGAAGTCGCGCGCAATGTGTCAGTGCCGTCGTCTGCAATGCAAGCTGAAGAGATGTGCCAAGAATGTGTACCATTCATCTTCGTTCCTTCGCCCGACAAGGTGCAGATCAAGCAGCCACCGCCTAGGAAAAGTTCTACCGACCTTGAGACTGCCACGGGATCCGACACCTCCAGAAGGTTTAAGAAATTCACAGCCCTGTGCGTGGTCGGCACTGAGGAGCCCAGGTTTGAAGGGTTAGGAAAAAGAGAGCCTCTAGAGCAAGAGAATGTGAAACCTAAAGAAGAAAAGGGAGGCCACGACATGGACAGCGTGGATCGGGTGGACGAATCCACTGTAAAGAACGGCGATCTACAGCCCCGTCGTGGAAGGAAGCGGCGAAAGCGCAATACAAACGATCACAACCCTTTGTACATTGCGGCTACAGAGTGTTCACAAGGAGAATTCAAAATATCAGATGGAAGCATCGTAGGCAGTGAAATATGGCCGCCATCTTGTGGAGAACCACCGCCCTGTGCTAGACAGCGAGACCAATCAATGGCGTCGGCACTGGTTGAGAGTGGAAAGAAAGCCCGAGTTGAGATGTGGTTCTGCAAACAAGGGTTGGTGTTAACCCTGCCGTTACGCTTCCGGGAGGCTGACGACCCTTATGTGGCCAGAAACGTCAGGGAGATCAAAGGGCCGCCGATCAGCGCCTCTGGTGAAATCAGCCTTTTCGGGACGAAAAGGATTGAGAAGGGGGCAGTGAAGCGATGCAGCAGAGAAATAGAAGAGAAGACGCCAAGAGAAGTAGAAGGGAAGAAAGTATGCAGAGGCCCCGTCCAGGAAGTGTGGATTGACGAAATTCCAGGGGAGGGGGTGGCAGACAGTGGGAGGCAGGGATCAGCCGAGCCCAGCTGGTGTCGCGGTGAAGGAAGCCGGCCGGCTGCCGGGGATTGGTGTGTGCCGAGAAGACTGTCTGGCAGAGATAGCAGTCTGGGGGAAGAAGTCTGTCTGGTGACAACGGGATATGGACTGACCGGGAAGACGGTAGCGGAGAAGGATCCCTCTAGTGGCGGACATTGAAGGCAAGTTAATCTTCTACTGTATAGTTACTTATATCCCTTTCAAAGATCTGGTAATAAATCCATAGTACTAAGCTGTATCCAAAACGAACTCACATTGTCTTCTCAGTAATCCTTGAACGCAAACATCGACGGCTGAGAAGCGTCGTAACAGTATGATGTTTCGAGGTCCCGCTCGCGTCATAGCGAGTGATTTCAAAATGAATTTCGAGCTCGTGGCCTGTCACTGACACTATTCGTAAAGTTTTATGCGCATCGTCCCAATTCTCCTTCAAGACCTTGCATTTTTCAGAATCATTAATACTGACTTGGCTTCCTGTATCATATAACAGGTGCCACATATTGCCGTTATAATTCACCTTAACTATTGGCAGATTTCCATACTGATCTCCGCCATATGAACTTATGTTCACTATCTTAGTATTGTCAAGAGTATTGCAGTTGGCAAACATAGAAGACCGTCTTGAGCAATCACTAGCTATATGTCCTAACCTACACTCAGGTGGACTCAGCTTGCTTCGCCCAACAATTTAGTCAGTTTTTCTATCTCACCTCTAAGGTCTTTAATACACTGCTCATTTTCGTGCTTCATCCTGTTTACACTGGCACTAAGCATCATCATCTCACCCTTAATACTATTTATTTCTTCAATCCCTTCTACTGAACATACCCCTTTCATAAAGCTGCAACGGTGTTCTACACTATCCTCCGTGGCCATGACACTGACTGCTTTATTTATTGATTTAGCCTCACTGCGAACAATAGCCTCTCTATACTTATCGAACACATTTTCGTGGAGGATTTCGAACACTAGGCTATCGTCAAAACTGTATTCTACTTTATCTCTAATGGCCTGGAATCTTTCTTTAAAAACCATAGGACTTTCCCCAACTCTCTGCTTAAGACCTTCTATTAATTTAAGGCATTCCCTAATACCACGCCCTTTCTTAGGGTACAATATGTTCAGTTTACTAACAATACTTTAAAAACTGCTACCTATATGGATACCGATTTCCTATAAGCTTAACCTAACTTCAGGGGATAGAGCCTCGAACATGAGCAGTGCTTTGACCTCAGGATCCCATTTGCCTTCTCGAGCTTTAAGCTCGAATTCTCGAATGAAAGACTCGAGATAAACCCCATTAAACACTAACAAGTTAAGCACAGAGTTCACAAACATGATGAGTACAAAAAAAAAAAATAATAATAATCAAACAAAGAAAAAAACGCACGTAAAAATTACAGGAATTTACACGTGCAAACACCAGTAATCCTGGCAGGGCTCGCCAATGACAAATGTTACTTTGTACGGGTTAACACAAAATGCAATAAACTAGGGCCTAAAGTAATAGTAACTAAACATACAAAAAACGTACACTCAAGAGTACAAAAAAAGGTAAATAATAACTCACAAATTGTTAAAAAAAAAAAAAAAAAAAACAGTATTTATCTTTATTGTTGCGTTGGTTAGGATCGGACCGGGGTTATACAGGTATGCGAGGAGATAGCCAGACACGGATAAAGCACGCAGAGAACACTTTAAGCGTCTTCACACGATAATCCACCACACTCCTCCTCCACTCCCCTCGCAATACCATAGCCCCCTTATATATACAAACATGGCCACATTCGTCCAATGAGAAGGCGGGAGAGATTGGTTCACTATCAAACGATAACAAAATCCTTACCTGAGATAAGATTTAAAAATACAAATATTTGTCAATATAATTTGACACAAAAGTTGACATTTTAGGAGCAAACAGAAACTAGGTTGTTTATACTTCAGAGAAATGACGGTTACTGAAAAAGGAAGCTGTATGATGACGCTTCAAAATAATGGTGTTGCCAGATGAAACAGTGGAATAATAAATTAGTAGCGCTCCTTTATCAAAACCGCACGAACTTATTTAGAATCCCAATACAATAAAAACAGAAGATATAGAGGTTAAAAATAAATAAAATATTGGAAACTGAAAGATGAAAAGATTAACAATATCCAATATAGATAGAGCAGTTTTAAAACACATTCTAAATTGCACTAATTCTAAATCCATCTATGAAACCATTAAACGTATGTATACCAAAAACACACAGGATGATCAATTAATAAGCAAACCACTCCAGAACTTCCATAATTTTAAATTTTCTAAAAATATTGATCTAATGACAAATTTCTGAATCATTTATAAGCGATCCCAGTACAATTTCACTTTTGTACTTTTGTTTCAAACTGAGTAAGTTTCGTAACATTGCGTTCAAATGAACCTATTGATAATAAAACATGATAATTTCTAAAAAAAATTCTATATGTAGCTATTGATGAATATAGATACTTCAATACAGCATGGGAATCTATCTCCAATGAAGAAAAAACAGTTCTAAATTTAATTTCAAGGCTATCGCAAGAAAAATCAGGAATAACAGTCTTACATGAAAATGACGAAAGAATAACAATGCATGCAACAAAAGTAAAACAAAAACACTGTTACATCTGTGAGACAACAGGGCATTTTAAAAGACAATGTTCATAGAAAAATTTCATGTTCCATTTTACACAAGAACAATTATGATAAGAGCAAATAATTCTTTCGAACATCCAACCTGTTTAGTTTTATTCTGAACATAGGTGGCAGAAGGCGGCGCGCGGCGGTGAAAGAAAAAGAGTACGTCATCGCTGACCAATGGGAGGCCATCTGGCTGCACCGCCAGAGGGAACCTCTTTACCTTCTGAATTCTTAGCACAGTCGCCACTAAAGAACAAGGCTTTTAAGCTGCGGCTTTAAATCTTTTGTAAATTCTTTAAATATTTATTGTAAAGAAAATTAAAATAAATTCATTTGTAAAGCTTGGGATAATTACCTGACCAAAGATAAGTACATTTGTTTCTTTAAGCTATTATAAAACATTCTATTCAATAAAGGCCAAACGAGAACAAATTGTTTTGTTAAAATTCATTCTGCTTTTCCTCCTTACCAAAGTAATGAATTATTAATATTAAAGCAGCAGTAATGTGGAGTTTACAGAAGACAATCACAAAGACTGTTTCTTTAGAAAGAAATAAAATGGAGAGAATTACTTTCTTTGTGAAAAAAAGAAAATAAAATTGTGCAAAAGATACCAATTGCTGCTAGAAGGTCCACCTGTCGCCTAAAATATCGAAGATCATTTAAAAGAGAAAATGGATTGTTACAATTAAAGCTGCTAAGAAACAAGCAACTATGGACGCAGCAACAGTAGGAAAACACTTGAAGGTAAAATCTACAATCTAGAAAAAGTAATGTTTATCTTAGATCTTTCAAAGAATTTGTGTTGTCAGTAAACGTTATAACGGACAATGTAGGTGAAACAACATTCAAAGAAGAATTTTGGTTTAAATTTTAAAAAATAGATTAGAAATTCGTGAAGAAGAAGAAGAAAAAAAAGAATGACGGAAATCATGCCGTGAATTGTGAACCTAGAAAAACTGAATATTACAAATGGCACGAAAAAACTAGAACACATCAGAATGTAAAGCTTTAACAAACTCAAAATATGGTAACTGGATTGAACATAAGGAAAATAAGAAAAGAGAAGAAACAGAGGTCTGGACATTCATCTTAAAGCTAAACAAACAAGAAAATTTTTCATCTCAACAGATATAGGAGACTGTTGGAAATAATACACACTGATTTGTGCGGACCCATTGAGCCAGTAACATATGAAAACAGAAGATATGTACTCACCTTCTTAGATCACTATACACATCTCTGCTATGTCGATGTGATTAAAAAGTAAATAGAAAGTAAAATACTATGTAAATAATCCCTATATATATATATATATATAAAAGTCAGAGTATGTATATATATGTATGTATGTATGTATGTAAACAGCAAAAGCAATTTTTATTCAGTCATATAAAACGTCGTTACATTTCAATTGTTAGTGGGGGAGGGGGTACAATTAAAATCCTGCTCAATAAAAAATTTGTAAATTTCGTATTTCTTCTTGTTTAAAATTCGACGTATTTCTGGATTTTCGCGTTCTAGGATGAAGTTGGCTGGGCTGAATATGTATAAACGGTCGACAATCTGACATTCTTCTGTAGCCTCTTTTATTTTCTTCTTGGTAAATTCGCACTCTAGGTATCGATGTCGTATGTCAGGAGATCCTCCGCACGCAGTGCAGGAGGGCCTTCCATTCCTGGTCGGGTGTGGCAGGGCTCTTAATTTCAACCTCCAGGCGATATCGTCGTAGATGCTACGCCTTTTATGCCAGGCTGGTGCAGTGTTGAAGTTCCACCTTTCAACTTTCTCTTCTGCGCGTTTAAGGTTAAAATAGGTTGATAAAATTATATTTCGTAGTGCGTTGCTTTTTAGACGTGAGAAAAGGCGTGATTCGTAGACGATGGGAAGATGCACGCAGGAAGAATGGTTGCTTGATTTAAAATTCATAATTTTCGTTTCATTATAGAACGTAGTGATTCTTTGAAAATCGTTCAGAATGTTTCGCGTGGCGTGGGAGAAAAAATCATTGACATCTCGTATATCACCGTTTAAATTCAAAAAGTCTTTCAAACGCCTCAGGCCTCGAACATTGAAGACGGCAGGATTTTGCATATAAAGGCCGTGTAAATGGCGGCATTTTAAAAGCACGATGTGTAAGAAGTCGTTTTTCGAGAGGCGTTTAAAATCGATATGAAAGTTTGGCGCGATGTTTTTCCAGCTTGATAGAGTCTGTTTTCGTCGTGGCGATAGAAAACTGTGTAAATCGTAGTTAAACAGATTGTAGTAGTTTGTCGAATTTTTGTTTATAAAAAGAAAATCGTTTTCGTTTTTTACCCCGTTAATAGACCTTTGTATACGTTTTAGAATAAAGAGGTCGCGCTGAGTAGCCAAGTGCAGCAGGCCGAGGCCACCCCTCTCGGCGGGCAAGCAATTCATTGTCGAGGTCGTCCAAGTTGTTTCATTATAGAGCGCGTCATCCAAGTCCTTTTGTAGTACGTTTAATATAGAATCGCTTGGTAAGATGGCGTTTATCATGTAGGTAAATTTTGGTATAAAGTTCGCATTTAAAAATCGCGTCTTGAGGTGGAGGGGGAGCGTTAAAATGTTTTGTTTTGCAATTAGGGCTGAATGGCGGAAATAAGAACGAAGATTTTCAGTTTGCGTTTTGAGGGGCGTTTTGGAGTTTTCGAAGTGTATACCGAGGATATCAATTGTGTCGTTCCGCATTTCTATATCTTCTGGCCTATCGGTCCTGCCGCTCCAATTGCCACACCACAACCCCTTACTCTTTTTAAAATTTATAGCGATGCCGGATGTTTTCTAGAAATATTTAAAACAGTTATAAATCCGCTTAAAATCGGTTTCGACGAAGATGATGTATGAGAGACGTCGTGGCGAATGAAAAAAGCAGCGCTGACAAGCCACAGCCCTGACGCACGCCTCTGTTTACGTCGAGTTCAGGAGAGCATTCGCCGTTCATGTCGATTTTTATTTTATTTCCGCTAAAGACGATTTTAATCCATTTCAGGAAAATATCGGGGATATTGAGTCTTTCAAGCGTAGCGATAATAAACGGTCTGTTAATCGAATCGAAAGCTTTTTGTAAATCGATTGTTACGATTGCGAGGGGCGTATTAAATAAATTCGATTTGTAAATATTTTTCTCAATTTCAGGGATAATATCGAATATGGAACGGCCGGGGATGGCGTACTTCTGTTCTGCTGGTATCATGCGCGCGGAGTACGGCTTGATTTTTGTGAGTAAAATTTTCGATAGAATCTTATAATCCGTGTTCATAGAGGTGATCGGGCGCCAATCGTTCAAAGTTCGCGTATTAGGAGTTTTCGGTAGTAGAAACATTTTACCAGCGCTCATGTGGTCAGGTAGGGAGTTTTCTACTTGCGCTTCATAAAATATTTTGAGTAAAGAGTCGGCGGCGATGTCACAAAAATCTTTATAGAATTCGGCGGGGATGCCATCATCGCCGGCCATCTTTCTATTTGGTAAGAGCTTAATCGCGTTTAATATGTCGTTTTTCGTTATAAAATGTTCTTCGTTGAAGTGAAATTCGATATCGAGGCGCGGAATAATATTTACATAATTTCTGATGTCTTCTAAAATAATAGAATCATCTGCCTTCGTTTTATTTTGATAAAAAGTGAAAACATGGTTTAGGATAGCGTCGTTGTTGTTGAGGAATTCATTGTTGTCATTGTAGATTGCAGTAATTGCGGGTTTGAGGCGTCTAAGTTTCGTAAAAGTGTATTTTTGACAAACCTCCGCGGTTTCTAAAATTAGTTTTTTCATGCATCTCCAATGTGCCTTCGGGCCAATGTAATTAAAGTCCGTAATAAAACTCTCGTGTTCGAATAAAAATATTTCTTTGAAGATATGAGAGTGAAAAATTTTCGAGTCGATGTTCTTTTTAAAAAATTGTGTATTCCTTGTTCGTAATCGCGTGATAATGGCGTTGTGGTCAGATAGGTCGTAGGCAATGGTTTCGCATTCAATAAGATTGGGTGTAAGACTTGTCGAGCAATGTATATAATCGATTCTGGTTCTAAAAGGCGAGTTATGGATGAGAGCTTCATGCGTAAAACCGTTAAGTCCAGGATTTACATGTTTAAAAATATCAATAAGATTGTTTTTTTTTTATTAAAATCCGAAAGTAAGTTGAACTTTCGGCGAGAGTCCGTCTTGCCCGGTTTGTCGCGAATGTTAAAGTCTCCCAATATAAACCTCATGGTATCTTTCGGGTAAGCGTTCAAGTAGTTTTGTATTTGGTGTAAATCGTTAAAAGCCTCATCGGGATCGTGAGAGAGGTGTACATTAATAAAAAGGACGATTTTCCTGTTCATTAAAATCTGTATGGCACATATTTTCCCGTTCTTTAGTATTTCAAAATTCGCGCTAAAAATCGAGCGATGTATTAAAAATAGTTGTCCGCCGCCGCGAGAAATAGGTTCATTTACATAGATGTCAAAAGCTGTTAAGTCTTGTCGCGTATTGAAAGTTTGAATATTCGTTTCTTGAATTGCGTATATTTCTGCTTCGTTTATCTTCATCCAATCTTTTAAAAATTCTTGTCTTTGCTTGTTCGCGATTCCACGGGCGTTCAACGATAAAATTCTTAGAAACTCAAAATTTACAGCGTCGCAGGAAGGCTCACAAGAGTCCAACATCCTATAAATGAAAGAATAAAAAGAGAGATAAAATAGATAAAACAGTAAAATAATAGCATAAAGAGAGTAAAAGAGTAAACATTTGCGTTAGTTTTAAAAGGAATGTATTTACAATAAACACGAGAGCGAGAAGATAAGAGAGAAAGTAAAAATTAAGAGATATAAAAAGACGAAGTAAAAGAGAGAGACGGTTAAAAAGGTAAAAAAGCATTTCAATCTTCATTCATTGTTTTCAAAATTATTTTCGTCCTCTGAATGTCGTTGTTGAGTTTTTTCCTGTCATCGCTTCTCATATTCATATTGGTTTTTATTTTTTCTAAAAGGTCTTCCAGGTGGCAGGTGACATCGTGCAGGAGGTCGGGATATTTTTCTATTTGCTCTTTAATTTTTATTTTTCTGGCGTGACCAGTTCTCTTGAAAATGGTAGAGATCGCTTTCTCAAGCTGAGGATTTGTCTTCCGGTCACACTCGTGTAATTCCCTTTCATGCTGGGAAGAGGTTATCGAGCAGTCTGACAGACCGGCCAACGACTCATTATCTTCAGATATTTCTACGTTTAGAGGTTTCTCAGCTTCTGGCAAGTCCGCCATGAGGTGCTCTGTGTTGAGGGTCTCATTCTCTATTTGTAGTACTTGCATGAGGTTTTCTTTTGGATTTATCAAGTCACGGGGCTGTTCGAGAGGATCATTCGTTTTGGATCTTTTATCTTGGCCTTCTATTTTGTGCCCGTTAATCTCACTTTCTGTAGTCGCGAAGGGTCTTTTTTTTTTTTGCAGGAGGGTCCCTCGTTTCCTGGGCAGGCTGTTTCTCTGCAATTGGCTCCTGTTCGATGCTCTCTGGCAGCGGTGTGGTGCTCAGGGCCTCGGCGAAGGTCCTCGTGATTTTCACTCTTATCGCCGGGTCGAACGGGCATTTGGTGTTCGTGTGTCCATGCCTTCTGCACGCGGTGCACACCACATCCTCTCCGATGAAGACCTTAAATTGTCTCTCCATATGGGTGATAGAGATCACAGCCGGCATCGGCGTTTTTTCTTTATTTTTAAAGACGATTTCTCTTCTAAGCGAAGAGAGGTGTTTCAGCAAGGGATTGTCGGTAGGAAATGGGAGCGGGCGGATGCTCAGAACTTGGCCATAAGGAGCCAGAGTCTCCTCTATTTCCTGGTCTTGAATGAAGGCAAGGACGCCCGACAGGATGTATTTGCGGGATGGTCTGAAAAGTGGGGATGGGTAAACAACTCTGTCTCTGACTTTAAATCCATTGTTCAGGAGGGCTTCAGCCTGTTTCTGGTCTGCTACAGAGACAGATCAGATGTTCCTCGGCGGATGCTTCTGCAAGAACTTCAAATTGGATCGTTGCCTTTATTTCCTTACTTCTCTTTTCGTAGGTAGATCTTCTTCTTTCGTCGAATTTCTTTTTTTCTTCAGATGAAAATTGTATTTTTTGCCTTTGCAAATTTTCCAATTGATTATCGGTTGTCGGTGGAGATGCAAATTTTTGCTTTGCGATGTGCGAAAGTGATGATGTCACAGATGGGATATGAGCGACCAATGAGGCGACAGATGATGACGATGACGCAACGACCTTCTCGGCCGTTGCCATGGTGATGGTTGCCAAGTTTCAACTTGAAACTTGGCAAATATGCTGATTAGCAATGAGCAAAAACTCGACAAATGACTATGGGTGGGAAACGATATGCAGGAATGAAGAGCTGATGATGGAGAGTAAGAATATGAAATTAGGTTTTGACTTAGATTCTCAGAAGAGCAGCGAAAGGCGAACAACTCGGAGCGCGCGCGAGATGCGGCCGCACGGCCGAGTATGTATGTATGTATGTATGACAATGACAATGAAAACAATTTATTGACTGTCAGTCAAAGCAAACACTCAACCAGAAGTGAGGGAAGAAAAATTAACAATTAACAATCATCAGGAGTTGAGGCATGTCCTCCAAAGCCTTGCCATATCGGAGCCAACGTCGGGATGGTAGTTCTGAGCCAGTTCTAAGGCGGCGCTGAGGAACTCAGCGAGGACCTTCCTCAACGCAGTTGTGAGTTTCGCCATGAGGGGCTTTCCGTACTCGGCGTATAAAACAGCGTTCCTGAGTACAACCGGATTGATTCCTGCTTCATATATGGGCCTCAGGGAGGTTGTGTGATCCAGTTTAGTGAAAATTTCAACGATCATATCATCCTCTATCGTGGGCTCGAGTGGGGGCGAAGGTCTCATCGCGGTCGGTGTTGTTTCTTCCTCGTGGGGAACGGGTGGTGTTGGCCCGGCAGGCCGAGGCGCAGGCAGTGGGGGTGTTGAAGGCACTGCGGTAGGGGCGGTCCTCAGCTCTGACAAGACCTGTCGCAGGACCTTATAAATATTACTATCTCCTCCGGGCCTTAGGTCGAGGATTTGGTATATTAGGCCGGCAAGAGCATTGCTCTGCGGAAGGGTTAGATGTTGACCGCGCTTGTGGGCCCTGGTCTTCGAGGAGAGGATGTCCAGGACCTCCTCCCGCCCAAGACCAAGGGCGTCCGTCTCAGCAAATGAGACACCGGGATTTCTCTTGAGGTAGGCCTCAAGGTCGGGTCTCGTCTTACGCCCTGATGACGACGGGGAGGGCGGCACAGGGGTCCCGTGTGCATGCAGAGGATCAGGAGGGGCGACGGAGGCTGGCTGGGCTTGAGGCACAACTCCGGCGGGCTGGGAGGCCGGAGGGCGAAGGTCCGCGGGAGCCTCAGGTGCCTTCATTGGTTTCACTGCCTGTGGGGCGCTGTTGGAGGTGGACGGCGCCAGCACTTCGGCTGCAATCTCCATGGGCTCAGAAGGAGGAGCCACGGCGTCTGAGGATGTTCTCGCAGGCAGGGCGGCAGAAGTGCCGGGAGCTGATGTCTGTGGCGCAGGGCGCTTTGGTGACGGAGCTGGAGCCGCTGGTGTTGGGCGGTTCGGCTGCCGGGACTCGGTGGACGATGCACCAGATGGAAGGGGTGCCGGCTGTGGCTGGGCGTTGTTGGAGGCTCTCCCAGGAATGATGGGGCAGTTGGCCCTACGGTGACCCTGCCGGCCGCATCTGGAGCACTTGACTCCATAAGAGATGAAAGCCGACAGGACGTTACCCTTGTTTCGGATGGTGACGCGGGTCGGGATCTTTTCCAAGGCAATGCCCTCCTTAAGGAGGACGAAAGCCTCGCGTCGGCCATCCGTGAAGGTATACCTTCCGGCTCTCAGCCGGATGGGGACGATGGAGGTCACGTCACCGTAGGGCTTGAGGGCCTCGATGACGGCGGTGTCGTCCACGAAGAACGGCAAGTTTCCGACGGTGATCCTCTCCGCCCTTTTCTTGAAGGGGAAGGCCCTGAGGTGGGTGTGGCCAATATCAAGACCGTCTCTTATAAGTCGCTCCGCCAGGGCCTTGGTGGACAGGCCGACCAGCATGTGGCCATCCATTTTCATCACTTGGAGGACGTTCCCGGCTCCTCCGACCAGTCCTTCCACCGCCTGCAGGTAGTGGGTGGACCCGAAGTCCGGGCAGTGCTCGACGAAGACGCAGTTGTCCTCTGTCGAAGAGCGCTGGCGTGCTCTGGCGTCGGCGATGTCGGCCCGGGTAGCCCTGATCATCTGGACCCCCGTAGCTCCACCCGCAGGTGGCCGTCTTCGCGGGGTTGGGCCAGTTCTTCTGGAGGTCGCGACACCGCTGGAGCGCTGTTCGACAGGGCGCCTCGGCGACTCCCTGCGTCTTCGCTTGTGTTTGACCACGGTGAATCCATCTTCATCTGTTTCTGAGGCCTCCATTTGTTCGGCCCAGTTCGTCGCAGCGGTCAAGGCGCCGCTCGTTGATGGCGTGACGTCAGCGACACAAGCCGCGGCGAAATTTGCATGCTTTCTGTCAATAGGCAGGTTTGCATAGTTGCCGCTTGCGTTGGCTATTCTCGAATTTTCTTCCTGAAAATGGGTTTCCGCGGATAACTCCGCAACCGCTTGATTGTCAGAGCCAAGGTTTCCAGGCTCATGCTCAGCACGATGAGGGCTTCCAGCCCATACTAAACTGGTCGCTTCCAGCGACATTCTTCCGCTCGCCAGAGGCGAAAATTACGGAGCTCGCGCGACGCGTGGCCGCACGGTCGATGTATGTATGTATGTTTGTCGGCTATACACGTCCACAATACGTAACTTATCTTGCTGATATTTTAAACAGCATATGGGGTTGAATCTGGAAAAACTTTTAGGGAAATTTTCAGGCTTCTATCTCGAATATCCTTAAAGTTATTAACATATTTTCCCTATTTCACTCGCAACCAGCGCCTCACTGCGGCAACTTCGAGTAGTAAAGTTGAGGAAGGGTGGACTACGTGGGGCGACGGGGGATTGGTGAAGCGGGACGTTTCACAAGAGTGACGTAATGACGGCGTAGGGGCAAGAAATCACATGCTATCATTTTATGCATATATCAAATTTAGAATATATTCATATAAAAAGTCAAAATAATACAATTTTCAAATATCGTTGTGAAAATTTACATTTTTATTTTTATATTTTGAAAACACACAAAGTTTGGAGCGAAACGTTTCATAAGAGTGACATTCACGGTGCCAATTTATAATTGCAACGAATATAATTTGAATAAAACATTTAATCAGGTAAATTCGGCTAGTATGCAAATAAAGTGGAAAGGCTGACTAATATAATATACCAATGTAAACTAAGATGTAATACTATAGAACAGTAAATTTACCAACAATGATGTACAAATCTAGTAAAAATCTAAAGGAATTATTCTAGACCACACAATATCATATTATAAACAATACTTAAAATCATACCGCATAAGTTTCTTTTCTATGAAAAATCAATATTTATTTTAAAGAGAAATATTTACCATTTCTAACTTTTTGAATGAAGTATGAGAGGGTGAAAATATGAAGAGTAGTGGCGAACGGGAAAAATAAAAGTGTCCAGGGGCGGGAAAAAAGTTAGAAATGGTAAATATTTCTCTTTAAAATAAATATTGATTTTTCATAGAAAAGAAACTTATGCGGTATAATTTTAAGTATTGTTTATAATCACACGCAGCAGTCCTTTATAATGTATTATAAGTTACTTTAAGTATTATTTACGAACGAAGAAATAACGTCCAGGGTAGCCTAGTGGACATGGCACCTGCCCGGTAAGCAGAAGGTTGTGGGTTCGATTCCCGCCCCTGGACACTTTTATTTTTCCCGTTCGCCATTACTCTTCATATTTTCACCCTCTCATACTTCATTCAAAAAGTTAGAAATGGTAAATATTTCTCTTTAAAATAAATATTGATTTTTCATAGAAAAGAAACTTATGCGGTATAATTTTAAGTATTGTTTATAATCACACGCCGCAGTCCTTTATAATGTACAATATCATATTCTCCACACAAAAAAAAAAAAAAAACGGAAAGGCAGAAAGTTTGAACAGAACACTAATAGAAAAGACAAAAGTTTTAATTCTGGACTCCGGACTGGAAACAGAATTATGGGGAGAATCTGTGAGAGTAGCAACTTTTATACTAAACAGAAACCCACCCTACTGTGTTAAACTCTTGTTAAAATTTCAGCTGAATTATGGTACAAAGGAAAACAAAATATAGGAAACATACAACTTTTAGATACCGTGCTTTTGAAAAAACCAATCGGATAGCTTAAAAACCAAAGCAAATTTGATGTATTTGTTGGATACGTAGAAAATGGATGCAGACTGTGGGATCGGGAAAACAGAAAAACAATAACTCTCAGAGATGGGATATTTTAACAATAATTAACTGCCGAGATAAAAGCGAAGCAAATTTTATCCAGGACTCTGTAGAAGAGGATAGTATAAATGAAAAACCACCAGAAATTGAAGTAAATGATGAAGATCAACCTAGCTATAAACTAAGGAAACGATAATAAATTTAAAGGCTTATCTGATTCCTAGAATATTTATTGGTACAGATCCCTACAGAACCTGATAAGAAAAATTGGAAAAAGCTATGTCAATAAAATAATGACAATTAAAATAATTTTATTGACATAGTGCACAGTCTGCACTATTTAAAAATATAATTATATATATATAATATACTAGACGGGTGACCCGGGCTTCGCCCCGGGATTGACCCGTGTGCATATCTACCCGAGTGATATATATTTAGATAAGATTTTTTTATAATTGTTTATTCAACTTTATTCAACTATAAATACAAAGCGCGATGTCCCGCCAAGGACACTGGCGCCCAAAGGAAAACAATACAAGAGAGAGAGAGGGAGAATCTATTTATACAAGGTATGTCCCATAAGTTCCCGGACTGGGTCCATAAAAAAATAAATAAATGAAAAATGTAAATAAATTTGACTGTTTATTATAGAAAAAATATCAGGCAACACGGTGGTACCAATATCGAGGCGGTACATTAGCGCGCGCCAAGGTCATTCTAATTTATTTAAAGGTCACACCTAGCGCTGCGGCGATTTTACGATGGAACAAAAATTGAAGCAGAGGATTTGCATAGAATTTTGTGTGAAACTTCAAATATCTGCAACCGAAACTTTTGAAATGCTTAATAAAGTATTCCCCAATGACTCTCCAAAGAGAACAACTGTTTTTGAATGGTATTCTAGATTGAAAGCTGGCAGAATTTCCATTGAAGATGAACCTCGGCAAGGACGCCCAAAATGTGCAAAAAAATCACCGATTTGATAAAATAAAATCCTCGAACCACTTTGCTGGAGCTAGAGCAAGACACAGGCATCTCTAAAACAACGATTGGAAGGATCGTAACCAAAGATTTGAAGCTCAAAAAGACTCCTGCAAAATTCATCCCAAGATTCCTCACTAATGAGCAAAAACTGTGTCGGCTTGCAACCTGTGAGAACATGTTGGAAATGACAAGAACGGATCCGGAATGGAAAGACAAGATAATCACAGGCGACGAGACATGGGTCTATGACTATGACCCTGAAACCAAGCGTCAATATGCCGAGTGGAGAGGTCAGGGTGAGCCTAGACCAAAAAAATCCAGGATATTGAAATCCAGAAACAAGGTGTTGCTGGTCGCTTTTTTTGGATAACAAGGGCATTGTTCATCACGAGTATCTTCCTGCAGGCCAAACGGTTATTAAGGAAATGTATTTGGACATTCTTCGCCATCTAAGGGAAGCGATTCGAAAAGAAATGCCAGAAAAATGGCCTAATGGTGACTGGATCCTACACCATAACAATGCCCGCCCTCACACAGCGCACTTGGTGACGAGTTTTTTTGGCTAAAAACGGGACAGAAATCCTACCTCAACCACCCTATTCCCCAGACATCGCACCAAATGACTTTTTCCTGTTCCCCAAACTTAAAGCAGTTCTAAAAGGAAGACATTTTGACACCAGGGATGACATAATAGAAAAATCGCTGTTGGCATTGAAGAGCATTCCAAAAGAGCTCTATAAAAACTGTTTCGACAATTTGGGGAAACGATGGCGCTGGTGCGTTGAAGCAAGGGGGGATTACTTTAAAAAGTTTTAATAATTTTTTAAAAAAATATCTTACCTTTTTTTTTATGGACCCAGTCCGGGAACTTATGGGACATACCTTGTATATCCAAAAATATATGCACAAAGGCATTTACCATATTCATTAAATTGGTTTCAAACAAGCATACTATATACATAGGTAATTTAATTTAAACACACCTCAAAACAAATAAAAAAGGAAAAAAATCATATATACAGCACATACAGTTACAATTATACCTATAACACCTGAGATTATTTAAAAACTTTGATATAAATTTACAAAAACTATTGAATTCAATGTATGAGTCCCTGCTGGATATCAGTTCTCTTGGATCGGTACAGAGAATACCGTTACTGAGTCTGTAGTCTTGAAATGCTGGGCACTTAAGTAAAAGGTGAGTAGAATCTTGAATGCGGCATCCACAAAAACAGCCTGGATCCTCCGATGCGCGGATTCTTTCCAGAAAACTCCCGAAATGACCATGGTTGGTTACAAATTGTGTGTTGTGGAAATTAGGGCGAAAATAATTTGGAATACCCCGGTTGAAGAAACTTGTAAATGTCTCGTTTGTATTATTCAGTAAGAGCAGCATTCTTTCGTCTATATAGGATTTAATTATAAAGGGAATATCGATGTTGTATTTTTGCTTGTCCTCGAACGATAAGTTATTCAAGTCAAATTTCATATTTTTGCTTCAATGTAATCTGCAATCAATGGAGTTTTAGCCAAACTGTGAACACAGTTGTACGAAGTTGTCTTGTATGCTTGTATGCTCCATATTAATATCTGATGTTGCATTGAGTTTAATTTTTGTATCGATTTTTTATTTAAAATATTGAACCATATTTCTGATCCATATGTTAAAGTTGATCTGAATAAAGATTTATACAATGTAATTCTTTTATGGGAGCTCAGACCCCATGATTTGCTGCAAAGAGAGAATAGAAATTTTTTATCTTTGAGTTCTGCTCACTATTTCCTCTATATGAAAAGCAAAATTCAGTTTATTTTTTCTTCTATGATTTGCAATTGTTTTTTCCTAAAATTTTTATTTTTCGTACTGATGAAATTAATCCACTTTTAAATTTAACTGGGATCATCTCTTTATTATGCAGATATAAAATGTTTGTTTTTTCGGAACTGATTTCTAACTTGTTCTTAATACACCATAATTCGATAGTATTTAATGCTTCCTCTATATCTATTTTTAGTTATGTTAGATCTTTATTCCAGCATATTACCGATATATCGTCCGCATAACAAATCAACTCACAATTGGGCACATGAAAATTCATCAGCAAATCATTCAGTAAAATTGTCCATAGAAGTGGAGAAAGCGGACCGCCCTGAGGACACCCCTTGGTAATTGTCTTTGAAGTTGTTAAATTGTCGTAACTGAAAGAAATGGTCCTGGAATTTAAATATGATTGTAGAATTTTGATCAATTTTTCCGGTAAATTATCTGAGTCTATTCTTTTGATGATCGCTGGCCACCAGGCATTATCAAAAGCCCCCGAGATATCTATTGTAACTAGTGCAGACAGTTATTTTTGTTTATGCTCCATTACTACATCGATTATAGTATTCAAAGCAGTGATAGTTGACTTAGACTTGATAAATCCGTGCTGCCTCGGGCTTAACAGATTGTTTTGAATATAAAATTCATATATTTTATTTTTGAGAATATATATATATATATATATTTTCCAAGAATCTTTGAAAAATTTGATAATAAAGATATCTGACGGTAGCTTTTAGCTGATTCATAATTGGTTTTGCCGGGTTTGGCTATTATTTTGAGTGCTGCTGTTTTCCATTTTTTTGGGAAGTATCCTATTTGAATACATTTATTAAATATTAGTGTAAAATCGGAAGTATTAATTGAAAAGCATTCTTTATCATATTATTACTAATATAGTCTGAACCAGGAGATTTATTTACATTAATTTTGTCGATTAGCTCTTCTATTTCTTTCTTATGAATATTGCATGAGTTGGAGTTTGTAAAATTCGGTGTATAGTTCCTTATTGATGTATGGTGAGCAGTATCCGATATAGTTGTATCATCAGGAATTAGTTCATTAACCAGATCTTTTATTAGTGTTTCTTTAGAATCTACTGGTGCATGTTCAATTATTGGTAATCCCTTTTGTTGATTAGAGGAACTCAGTTTTTTTAAAGGTTTTATAGGCGTTTCCAAACGGATTATTAGATCCATTTTCTTCTATAAAATTCCGCCAACTATTCCTCTTAGCTTTTCTGATACTATTTTTATATTTATTTCTGACAGACTTATATTCATTAACACTAATTGCTTTATGATGAAAGTATAGATTTCTCACATAATGAAAGTACTTTTTCTTTTGTTCTAATTCTTTGTTCCACCACTTGATCCCGGTATCGAAAGTGAAGTTGGAAGATTTCACCTCCAGAGATTGATATGCAGCTTCCTGAATTATATCCGTTAGCCTGTCAACTACCATGTCAATATCAGTGTCTTTTTCGACCTTTTTTATATCGTTTTCCAATCTTCTTACTTCTTGTTTAGAAATTGTATTTGAAAACAGTGACCAATCTGCTTTCTTTTCACCAAATTTCCATGTAGATTTTCGTTGATTGTTTGTAATATACAAGTTAACATTGATATCAAATGAAACTGTCACATGGTCGGAAATATTGGTTAATTCAAAAGTTTGCCAATTGTTCACCAGTTTGAATGAATCTCTATTTGAAATAGTGAGATCTATTATGCTTTTATTACGACAGGTAGGAGTTTTGTTATTGTGAATATAAAGATTATATTCATTAATAATAGGTTGCATTTTATATCCGTTAGAGTTTGTAATTCTATCGAACCAAACCGGGTGACGAGAATTAAAATCTCCACAGAGGACTAGGGGAGTACTCTCGAAGGTAGCTATCAGATTCTTTAAAAAGTTCAAAT
The DNA here is from genome assembly GCA_030710605.1 of Cordylochernes scorpioides. Classification (NCBI taxonomy): domain Eukaryota; kingdom Metazoa; phylum Arthropoda; class Arachnida; order Pseudoscorpiones; family Chernetidae; genus Cordylochernes; species Cordylochernes scorpioides. The sequence goes on along the minus strand of CP092879.1, from coordinate 10,943,086 downwards.
GTTCGTCATCGCATTTATTTGGAGGAATATAAAAGTTTGCTATTATCGTACTAGATTTAGGTGCATTAATAGAGATTGATGTACAAAACTGATTTGTGAAACCCTCTAACTTCCTATATTTTATATTTTTATTAAATATAACCGTTGCAGTATAAATGTTTTCTGATGAGGAACAATGTACTATGTGCGAGTCCATATCGAACACGACCTTTCTATTTAAAACATAAGGCTCTTGAAGAAGAAGAATATCTGGAGGATTGTCTCTAATAGAGCTTCTGAGTTCGGAAGTTGCAATTATACTTTTCCTAATATTCTGTTGTATACATTTACATTTTTCTCTGGTTAAAATTTTTACTTCTTTCATAGTGGACATTTATGCAAAACGCTTATGAAAATTTCATATGAGAATATTTCAGTTCTATTCTTCTTCCAAATCATAAAAATATTGGGTTCTATCTATGATTCTATCTAATTGCATTTTGTAAAGTGGACAATCCGTCCCATTAACCCTGTGATTTGTTTGTTTATTTCTGAAAATTGGGTGTTTAGAACAGTTGTGACAACACAGTTCATTCAAACAGGAATGGGTTCCATGGACCCCACAGATATTACAGATTTTCTCATTTGGGCAGTCTTTAAGCTTATGGTTTGGATTGTATTGAAAGCATTTTTGACATTGTTTTACTAAGACCTTATCTTGAATATGGCAACGTTCTAAATCAGTGTAAAGAGTATTGTTATTTTTCTTAATTATTTGATATGCCTTCGGTGAGAGTCTTAAAACTATGTTTTGTGTAGCAGTATTTGATTTCATTATAAACAGCATCCTTATTTCGTCCTCCATTCCCCTTAATTCTGGATTCATGTTGCAGATTGTCTTTACAAATGTTGTTGTGTCCGTTATTTTAGAAACATTTTTAACCACAACCGTTGGATCTCTTTTCCTAGGAATATATATTTCAGTGATTGCCTTTAACTCATCCGATTTTCCCAATTCCTCCTGAAGAGCATTCAATTCTACTTGCGATGGCGATTTTATTACTACTGCGTTCCGTGTATTGAAAATTTTATTAATTTTAATATTCCCACCGTCTTCCCTTATTTTCTTTATGGTTCTAGAGATAGCTTGAGAAACTTCAGATATAGATTCATTGTTTGTTATCAGCATTATCTATTTGTTTGCATCAGCATAATTCAATCTAATCTTTGATAGAGGGCGCTGTTCGTGAGCTAAGTAGAATAATTTGAATATATAGTTTTAATAATTGATTTATATATTTTTTAAAATAGCCTATCATCTTCCCCGTATTTTTTTACCTATGTATGGAAATTTTGGTTTGAATTAGTGAACTACTGCGAATTTGTATACCGGACATACAAACAAACATACAAACATTGATTTATATATATATATATATATATATATATATATATATATATATATATTTAAAAAAGATGCATATATTGGATTTCTAATTATTTTTATTGTTCCAATATTTCGAGGGGCAACTCGCCTCTCTTTATCGAGGATGTTTGTTTTTCACTAGAACACGCGCGCACGCGTACACCACTCTCGTTCTACAAGGCCAATGAAAGAACTGTATCTTTGACTCAACTATTGCCTTCAGTTTATATACAGCAAATAATTATATTTATATTTAATTTTATAGATTATTATTTTATCTATGGAAGATATAGAGATATATACCAATATATGCATCTTTTTTAAATATAATTTTAATTATGGATTGCCAAATCTTCAAAATATATATATATATTTAATTATATATGTATATTATATAATCTAAATACTCAAATATATTTATATTTTGAAAAATATATATTTTAATTTATTCATTGATGATTCTACTTTTGTTATCATCGTTTTTAGAATGACTTTCAGTTTTGTTGTAAATATGCGTAGTTAACATATTGAATCACTAATATAAGATTAACTTTATAAATTCTATATAATGTGAAAATAACTAATGAGAGAGAAAATAGAGGTAACCCGGGCTCCTGGAGCGTTAATAACTAATGTGTAATATTTCCTTAAGTAATTGAAAATAAAAGCTACTTGATGGTAAATAATTATCTTTTTCTTATCACGACTGCACCTTCAACCCTTTATCTTATCGATCCTTTGTCTTATCAACCCTTTATCTAACAACAAACAATATCATAACATGTATATATATATGGTATATATGCATGATACTATGTACAATGAAGTGCAGTGATAGAAGGCTGGTACATACGCTAGCCTTCTCACTGTCACCATCTGACCAGAGATGACATTCTGGGGCATCTAACGGTGGGAAACGTGGCATGATAATACATCATGATGTATGTATGAACTGTTGGTAAGCTCTTAATGTCTCCCCCAGGATGATCACGAGTACATCACAAAATATCTATGTACAATGAATATGACGCCTCTGCCACCGTTGCAGAGTTTGGTGGAGAATCACCAGCTGGTCCCCAGCGACACCACGTATTTTCGCGATCTACGAAGAATACGTAGATTGCGAGCTTCACCGTTGAGGAGATGGTGATGGCGTGGTCCTCGAGACCAACTGGAAAGATCCAGGACTGCAGGTCCGGCCGATGATGGAGAACACCTCTCGGATGACAGGGCGAACGGCGCTGCTATTTCAATAAGAGACTGAATCTCAAACAAAAACGAAACTTAGGATTTAGTGGATCTAAAAGAGAAACAGAAGTAAATAAATTACTTAGTTTATAATGAATTTTTCCAAAATGAAAGACAATGACAGATATAAATCAAGATTGGTAATAAGAGGATATGAACAACAAATTAGCATTGCCTATATTGAAGCCTTTAGTATTGTAGTGAGAGAATTTTTTGATTCTTTATTAACATGCTTTGCACACATTACAACTATGTAGATTTACCCAACTCCCCCCATTCAATACTATAGAGCAGTCTAGAAATATGTAAGATTTTCTTTTAAAAAACTGCGAAAAAAATTCTTGAAGCGAAAGAAATGCTTGTAAACAAGATTTTGAAAAATATGGGATCATTATCTACCAGAGAGATGCCAGGAACCTATTAGTTCAATGCCTAAAAAGTTGCCAAGCTGTCTTGCCAAGCTTATTAAGTACCTTACAAAATATCATTTATCGTGAAGATAGAGGCTTTTAAATTATTATTATTTTTATATTTATTTTTGTTTTTAATTTCTTAATATATATATGTATATAATAATTTTATTTCAAAGATCATAGTTTTTTGTGAGTTAAATATTTATTTTTGACTCGTGCTTTAGATGTTGTACAAAATTTCGAATATCGCGTGAGAACGCCCTTAAAGCCTTAAAATAATTTTTAAACGCCTTGCTATATGTTTTAATTTTTGTTTGCTCCTGACGAGGACAAAAGCTTTTTGTCGAAACGTCGAGGTAATAAAAAGATTTATACTGGCCGAGGTATCTTTATTCAAGAAAAAAAATATCAATTGCCGACAACTTTTGACATATCCTAAAAGTTGCTAAATTTATAACTTCATAAGATTTTTAATATTTCCGATTTTATGAATATACAAATTTTACTTATTAAATATAAAAGTTATGACTTTTATATATCAATAAAATTTTCACACATCTCTTTTAACCAATAAATGTGTGAAAATTTTATCTTTTGTGTTTTATATATCTTTATACAAGAATTAGTTTAAACTACAGAATTGGCTTTTATCATAACAGTCTATCAGAGAACAATCTTTTTTCATCGTTTCAAAATGGAACGTTAGACAAAAAAAAAAAAATTACAGCACACACACACAAAGAAGGTATTATATAAGGAGTTTTGCAAACGAGCTGGTTGACCAAGAGAAAGGCGTGGAGGCCGGATTACCCCCTTAGAGCTAAATTTGACGGAGGGCGCGGTCCCCACCCAGGGGTTTATAAACCCCGGCGGCTCGGGGATGAGCATCACAGCCATGGCTTCCCTCACCGCCACCGCCACAGTCTGCCTGCTCCTGGCCGCCCAGGCTCTGGCCAGCTACAAGTTCGGCTACGACGTGGACGACGGCTACTACAACCGCCACCACCACAAGGAGGAGTCCGACGGCTACGGAGCCAAGCAGGGCAGCTACGGCTACACTGACGCCCATGGACTCTACCGCCACGTGTCTTACGTCGCTGACGGCCACGGATTCCGGGCATACGTGTCGACCAACGAGCCTGGCACCGCCCCACAGGATCCTGCTGACGTCAAGCTGTACGTCAAACCCGTCTACAACAAACCCGCCTACATAAAGCCAGAACCCGCTTACAACAAGCCAGAACCCGCCTACAACAAGCCAGAACCCGCTTACAACAAGCCAGAACCCGCTTACAACAAGCCCGAGCCCGCCTATAGCAAGACCGAGCCCGCCTACAACAAGCCAGAACCCGCTTACAACAAGCCAGAACCCGCCTACAACAAGCCAGAACCCGCTTACAACAAGCCCGAGCCCGCCTACAACAAGCCCGAACCCGCCTACAACAAGCCTGCCTACAAGCCTGAACCCGCCTACAACAAGCCAGAACCCGCCTACAACAAGCCTGAACCCGCCTACAACAAGCCCGAGCCCGCCTACAATAAGCCTGAACCCGCATACAACAAGCCCGAGCCCGCCTACTACAAGCATGAACCCGCCTACTACAAGCCTGAACCCGCCTACAACAAGCCCGAGCCCGCCTACTACAAGCATGAACCCGCCAACAACAAGCCTGAACCCGCCTACAACAAGCCCGAGCCCGCCTACAACAAGCCCGAGCCCGCCTACTACAAGCCTGAACCCGCCTACAACAAGCCTGAACCAGCCTACAACAAACCTGAACCCGCCTACAACAAGCCCGAGCCCTCATACAACAAGCCCGAACCCGCCTACAACAAGCCCAAGCCCGCATACTATTAACCAGAGCTCAGGTGCACCAAATCTGAACTTTAGTGCGAGAAACCTTTGTGATAAGAAATATTTAAAAATTGATGAATATATTAAGTTGTACAGAACGTTAGTTTTATGCCATAAACAGAGATAACTTGGTCAGCTTTATTTTTATGCTGCTTCTATCTCATAGAGAATATGTACATTCCACACACATATCACTGATAAAATAAATATTTGACTTTCCAAAATGAGTATCCTTTTCACAAACCCATATACATTTCTAAAATCCATTGATGGGTGGAGTGAGGTATTGTAAAATGTTCTTTTACCCTCAACACATTTAGATGTAAACTAAGTTCTCTAAACTAGGCCCCAGGAAACCTCATTCCTAGCTATGCAATCCTTACTCAAAGATTGCTTAAACCTGTCACTTTTTTTGGGACGAGAATTATGTCGTATTGTAAATTCATTTATTTAACTATCGTGTAGGATCACCCTACAGAGGAGGATTGTCAGCACGTTTCATCCATGTTTCCTTTCATCCACGTCAGATAGCCTCACTTGAGGGCTGTTCGATCCAGCGAGGTTCTGATTTTTTATCCCATCGGAAAAGTAGGCTGTTTCGAGGTCTTCAAATTATCTAGTTAAATAGTCGAAAACATTTTAATGAAAATTTCCTCCCTCCCAGCCATTTCTTTATATTTGGGAAGATGAAGAAATAACACGGGGCCAAATCTGGGGAATAAGGTGAATGAGGGACCACTTAGAAACCTACTTTGAACAATTTGGTAGCTGCTACATTCGACCTATGACTGAGCATTAGCATAGTGGAAAAGCCCCTTTTTCCAAGCCAATCTCGGACGTTTGGCACGCAATTCTTCCTTTAATTGATACAAAGTATTGCATAATACTCTCCTGTTATTGTATTTTAGTTTTCAAGTAATCCATTAGAAATATTCCTTGGAAATCCCAAAAGAGAGACAGTGGCCATCACCTTTCCGGCTGACACAATTCTTCTTTGGAGCTCTCTTAACCGGACCTGTCCACTGATTTGACTGCTGTTTGTACTCTGGTGTGAAGTGGTGCATCCAGGTCTCGTCTACCGTTACAAAACGACGACAAAAGGTTAAAGGATTAAGAGTGATCAACGATAAACACTACTGGAAAATTTCTGTCCGCATGCATTTTTGGTCGATCGTAAGTGTGGTGTATTTAGGTTGATTTAAAAGTAGAAATATATTTTAGGCTTTATTTATTTAAATGGCTTTTATTATATTACACCGCATTAGATGCATGGTTAAGAATTACAAGTTAACAATCGAATTATATGATGATAAATTATATGTTATGATATATACAATATATCGCAGAATAATAATCTGTGGATTCAATATTATTATTATATTAATATATTATATACAATATTATAATATATAATTAAAATATAAATATACGACATTTCCTTCCCTCCTTAGAAATGGAATCTGTCAGGCGGCCTCCTCTCCCATAGAGGATATCGCCGACTCGGTCTCAGAGTCCCCTGTTCTGCTGCTGCTGAGGTCCCCGGAGTGGGCTGGCACAGTGGGGCGTCTTCTCTACTGGAGGATGTAGCAGTCTTGTCTAAGGGAATATCTTCATGATTTCTTTGGACATTTTGGGGCGTCGGGAGGAGCACCTCTGGATCAGAACAAGGCAATGTCCAGTTTTTTCTTATTTGCCCAGCATGTCGTATCCATACTCTCTTATCCCTTAGCAGAATCCTGTAAAAGCATTTTCCCAGCTTTTCCGTGATTTCTCCCTCGATCCATCTATTTGGACCAAAATGATCTCTAACTAAAACATCTTCATTTACCTCGAATTCCGGAAATGTTTTCTCTTTCCTAATTGGCTTTGCTTTCAAAATTAGGTCTCAAAAGATTCCATCTACTTTTTATATATCGTGCTAAATGGAGGAAACCATTTCAGACAATGTATCGAAATTTGATTGCGGCAGAATCCTAGCCTAGAGGGGCTCCAGTTTATTCCACGATGATATTGCTTCTAGGGTTGATCAACTCATCACAAGTTTATGGAATAGATGGATCAAGGAGGACCATATAAAAAGCTATGCAGGATCTAAACGCTCCTCGGTTAACACTTCTTGAGAGAACAGACATCATGTTCGCATTCTCCTGCAAGGTCGTAAAGGCACATCACTTGGCATAATACAGTAACTTGGGCCGTTTTCACGATGAGAAGTATCAGAAAGGGCAATGAGACGACGTGGACTTTCAACACGGCGACCATTGCTAAGACTTTTCTTGAAGTACAGTAGCGACAGAAATGCCTACAGTGGTGCGTTGAACGATTAACATGGACACAGTCCTCGTCTGTTATGTTGGTCTGTTCTGTATTCAGCTCATGATGGCAATCCGTGTGTAGAGATGCCGAAGAGAACAATCAATACCTTTCTTGAAGTACAGCAGCGACAGAAATGCCTACAGTGGTGCGTTGAACGATTAACATGAAAAGGTCCTCGTCTGTTATGTCGGTCTGTTCTGTATTCAGCTCCATGATGGCAATCCGTGTGTAGAGATGCCGAAGAGAACAATCAATACCTTTCTTGAAGATTGAAGATGCCTCTGGACGGCATTTATAATTCTTGAAATAACAGACACTTTGGCTAGAAGAGTTTTAAATTTTAGACGTTTCGACAAAATTATTTTGTCCTCGTCAGGAAATATTAAAAATAAACTTTATGGAAATACGTTAAAAATATGTTTAATAAAATTAATGCCAACCTGCATTCGTCTTACGGGCCCATCACCTGGAGTGATGGTGATTGGTACACAGCAGGGTCACCTCTAGTAGCACGGCTAGTAATTGAGTCAGACTACGTTACATTTCTAAGTGTTAAAAAAGAAAACGAAAATATAGCGTGGTGGGTTTCTTTTTATTAAAATTACAAGCTTTCAAGCAAAATGCTTTTCTTCAGGTAATCCAAGAAAAAATATGTGGAGAGGTAAATACACCCACCTAAGTAAGATTTGAAAATTAAAGCGGAATTGCCACGAACATTTTTTCTTGGATTACCTGAAGAAAAGCATTTTGCTTGAAAGCTTGTAATTTTAATAAAAAGAAACTCACCACGCTATATTTTCGTTTTCTTTTTTAACTTTTAAAACGTGGCTAAAGTATGCCTGATTTCTAAGTGTGTTACTGTCCATGTGTGTGTGACTTTACGTTATCGCCGAATGCTTCGCACATTACCTTTAAGCATCATAATGAAATACCTCATAAGATCATGTTGCCCATAGTATCCAGAGGGTATTCATCTGATTCCTTGGCCAGCACGCTCTCCAGATCTCTCGTCAATTGAAAACGTACATGGTACAGGCTAGATGAGAGGCTGTCAAGTTACTCCCAAGGTACAACCAGTTCGATTGATAATCTATGTCATAGATTTGAGGCTGCATGGACTCTTCTGTACTTGAAACTGCCATCCAAACTGTTTTCAACTCGATGCCCAGCAGGATTAGAACTGCCATTGCATCCAGAGGTGACTACTATTGGTGCTCAACTTGGGGGGGTTCACTTTAATTCAAAAGTACTTGAAAATATAATCACACAATACTTCCTCTCTCCTTATACATTATTCTGAAATTTAGCGCAATCCACATTTAAATCTATAGATAATAAAAAGACAAATATTGGATTGAATTAAAAGATCTATTTGCCAATATATGCATTTTTATTATCTATAGATTATACATTATGTGTGCCAATAAACATGATTCTGATAGTTGCATTAGTTCTTAGTGTAGAAATTTTATTGGCCAACAGTGTATAGTTATAAATATTGTATAAACACGCACCTTATGTACAAATAAATATTACCATGTAAATCATAAATAGTTTACACATATATTGTTTTATAATATATAAATATAGAACTAAAAAAAAACAATAATTTTAGGGAAATACGTAAATTTGGAATGTAGCTTTAAAATAGTTATATTAAATGTGGATAGATGGCGATAGGAGTACCATGGCCCTCTTGATGGCACTTTGGAAAAACGTTTATTTATTTTTATGTTTGTATAGAGACAGAGGAAAATTAATTTGATAATAAGGTAAAGTCTGATTATATTATTTTAGAATATTTAACTTTCCTTCCCCCATATTAGCTTACACATTCACATAAAAAAAAAAATAGTGTACCTTTATCGGCATCTATATTTTAAAAATAGAACTATTTTTAAAAGCCCTAACTAGATATTCTTATAAATTAAATGTAAAAATAATCCATTTTTGTATATATATATTTTAAAATTAATTCATTATTTTTAGAAAAAAAAATTCAATATAAAGTATAGATAAAATTTAAAAAATGCAAAGAATAAAACTATTTAATGCTATTTCTTTTTTAAAATAATGAAAGAATTTCTGTAATTATTGAACTGTGAATATGAAAAGAATTGAGAAGGCTTGGTTCATCTGTGGTGAACCTTCCCAGCGATTTTGCCAATTATATCCGTCAGATCTGTACAGCTTTTGTATATTGATTGTGTCTATATAGTCTCTGTACTTGAAGGCTTACTCGTGGTGACCGTGTTTAACGAAACTATGGAAATATGATTCTTTATTGTTGAAATTTCACATATATTTCAACTTTGAGAACAACTCTTCCGCTTGAAAGACATGACAACAAATACGGCACAACCTGTTAAGGCGTCATAACTGAACACTACACATAGTGACTCTGTAGTCAAAATTTATTAAAACGGGATAACACACAAAGTTACAAATTACTAGGGCCTAAGAAATAGTAACTAATACACAGAAAGGCGTACAATCAAGAGTACAACAACAACAATAAAAAGGAGCAGAAAAAAAAAAGAAACGCACGATTTGCTATATAAAAACAAAACAGTACTTATCTTTATTGTAGCGTTGGTAGGGATCGGACCGGGGTCACACAGGTATGCGAGGATATAACCAGACACGGATAAAGCACGCAGAGAACACTTTAAGCGTCTCCACACCAAATATCCACCACACTCATCCTCGCAATACCATAGCCCCCTTTTATATACAAACATGGCCACATTCTACCAATGAGAAGGCGGGAGAGATCGGTTCATTAACAAACGAAAACAAAATTCTTCCCAGTAAAATCTGAGATAAGATAAAAGTGGAAATATTTGTCAATATAAATTGACAGTAGAGGATAGAAACGTTTAATACTATTGATTTCTTTTTTGTCTATCCCTAGTACATGTGGTATAGGCCATGATAATCATGGTGGATAGAAGTAGGCGACTGCTTTTTACTCTAAGTGCACCACATGTGCAAAAGCAGTTCGACTTTGCACTTACAAATATACCAGAGCCCCGTTTGGTTACTTGCACTTGCTGGTGGGATTGGCTTTTGCAAGAATCGGGGGCCATTGGAGCATTTTTTTTTTTTTTAAAGAAAAAAGTGCCCAATGCGGGAATCGAACCTGGGTCGTAGCGGTCGAGAACTAACGGTTTAGACCATCCTTCCATCGTCCCCTATGATTTTTAAAAAAGGATGAACAAATTTCTACCACATCCACAAAAATATTCGCAACAGTTTCTTTAATTACATATATACGTTTGGAAATTTAAAATACACTGGTGTCTAAAAAATAAGAAACTTTTGTTTTTTAATGATATGTTTTAAAATATACAACGCTAAAAGCTAAAAAGTAATTTACTTAGGTATTTTAAGTCGTAGAATTTATTTATCGCAACCATTCGATTCGGTAAAATTGAAAATATGCAAATTTTTGCATGTTTTTATAAGTGTGCTATTTGGCGTGTCGTTTACCCCCATCTAAGAATTGTCCAATTATAATTTTATTTAATCCTTAGTTAATTATGAGTTTACGAAAAATTTTAGCAGATGATTTAAAATGGAGAGCTGTTGGAAGAATGGAGGCAGGGCAATCACAAGTTGAAGTAGCAAAATGGCTAAATGTGAATAAATCTGTGGTCAGCAAAATATAGAAACAGTTCATTGAGACAGGAACCACCAAAAGAAAAGAAGGTTCTGGTAGAAAAAGAAAAACAGCTACCTCTGAAGACCGTTATCTGGTCGTAACTGCCAAGCGCCATAGGGAGATGACAGCTATTCAACTCTCTAATGAACTCTCAAGTGCTACTGGAACGAGAATTTCAAGACAAACTGTTTACCGAAGGCTTCACGAAGGTGCTCTTTATGCAAGACGACCAATGGTCTATATCCCTTTAACCTCTGCTCACAGGAGAGCCCGCTTTAATTGGTGTTTGGAACATCACGCCTGGACTCATGATCAGTGGGCCAATGTTCTCTTCAGTGACAAGTCAAGATTTAGTTTTAAACACAGATTCTCGACGAGTTTTCATCTGGAGGGAGCCTGGAACCCGCTATCATCCCAGTAACATCAGGGAAATAGACAGTTTTAGAGGGGGCAGTCTCTTAGTCTGGGCTGGCATCAGTTATAGCAGACGCACACCCCTCCACATTTTTTCTGGGGGCACTTTAACTGCCCAAAGGTACAGGGACGAGATCCTTGAGCCCTATCTAAGACCTTATAGAGATCAAATTGGTCACAATTTAATTTTTATGGACGATAATGCTCGTCCGCATAGGGCTAGGCTAGTCAATGAATATCTCCAGATTGAGAATATTCGAAGGATGGATTGGCCAGCCAGATCTCCGGACCTGAATCCAATAGAGCATGTGTGGAATGCTCTAGGGAGGCGTATTGGAGCTCGTCACCCCTCTCCCAGAACCCTCGTTGAGCTAAGAACTACTCTATTGGAGGAGTGGGGTTTACTACCCCTGGACCTCCTCCAAAGCCTGGTAAACAGTATGAAGGCTCGCTGTGAGACCTTGATAGCTGTTAGAGGTGATCATACTCCCTATTGATATCTTATTTCTTTAAGATCTGGAACCTTAGCTTTGGGTATGTTGGTAATAATTTGCATATTTCATATTTTCAAGTATTTTTTAAAATGTTCATATAGCTAGTCAAATTCTCCATAGTTTAAACTATTTGTATACTAAATTTTATATTTGTTAATAAATTAGCTTTTGAGAAATTTCAATATTGGTTAAGTTTCTTATATTTTGGACACCAGTGTATTTTTGTGTGTAGTGAGAGACGCGTAAATGTGTTTATATTTTTAAGATAAATAATTTAAAAGGAAACAGTCCAATGCAATATTACACTGGTATGGTAGATTAAATGGCAAAACTGCTGGGAGGGTTCACAACGGATGAGTCAGACCCTCCCATTATTTTATCATTGCAGTAAGAGCAATAGAAAATTATTTTTTCAAAAAAGAAACATAAGCGTCAAAAATAGTTTAATTTCTTCCAACAGATGGCGGTATCACATATATACACAGAGACATGTGCTGGAAATAGGTTTGATTTTATTTATGCATATTTTTGAAATTTCACATTTTATATTTTACAATAAATCATAATTGTTCGATCAAATAATCCCTTGAATTATAATTAAAATAAAAACATAAGCCTCCAGGGAAAATTTTCTTTTAAAAATATTTTTTTATTAAAAAAATCTCGAGCTTTCGGGCAAGTACGCCCTTCTAAGGGAGAAAATGCTTTTGGCGTGTTAATCATATAAAGCATTTTCTCCCGTAGAAGGGCGTACTTGCCCGAAAAAGCTCGAGATTTTTTAAATAAAAAATATTTTTAAAAGAAACTTTTCCCTGGAGGCTTATGTTTTTATTTTAAATCATAATTGTGTTAATGGAAAAGTATTAGTTTTTAAACAAATTCTGGAAAACAACATAGACAACAGGCGCAATACAGATGATGGATCCAACTTGGAGAAAGTTTGATCTTAATCTCCATTTTCTGAAGATAACTGCTATGATTACTTCTGTTTACTCATCTGGGAGAATCCAGTATGGGACGAGTATGTCTTTAATAAAGGATGTTTGTTGTTGCTGTATAACTGCGTTAATGCATACTTTCCCGTTAATTTGCAAGACATATACAAATTTATTTTTATTCTAGAAAATAAAACTTAGTGTATAATGTGTGACAATGACAATGAAAACAATTTTATTGACTTTTCAGTCAATGATTACACTCAAAGAGTCAATGGAAGAAAGTACAATTATTTACAATTATCTTGATTCTGTTAGGAGCTCAGAGCCAGCCTGAGCTCGTATATTCCCCTTTGAATTAAGGAGTGGTGGTCGCGAGCATGTTCGGCGACAGTGCCGAGAAACTCGGCGAGAATGGCTTTGTGTCTGGGTCTAGGTGAGAGAGTCTTGAGGAGATACTCCTTACTCTCGAGCCACATGATCGCAAATGAGAGGCCTTGTAAATCTAGCCCTTTCTTGATTAGGGGCTTTAAGGCCCGTTGATAGTTCAGCTCTTCGAGTAGGTCACGTATTTGGTGTTCGCACTTTCTCTCCAGCTCCACCTGGGACAGCAGTGGCAGTGGAGGCGGAGTGTGTGTTGAAATTTTTAAAGTGATATTAAAGAAATCTAAACAATATTGCCAATATATTGTTGTAATCAGTCTGGATTAGTCATGTTCTAGTCGCAATGGCAAAAGCAACTTTCAGAAGCCAGCAAATGCAACTGGCTCAAAACTCTTCAGAGCTACAGCTGCGAGAATGAATTTTGAGAAGTCATTTATGTTGAACATATCATTCATTTAGATTGCGGAATAATTGCAATGACGATTAAAAAAGGTATACACCATTCAAATTAATTGCAAAAAGTTTCTTTAATATAAAATATAAAACGGCTAGCTTTCAAGCGTTAGCTCATCATCAGGCCCCCTTTTTTTTTTTCATTATAAAATGTTTATATGACTTTCTTATAGTAATAATAACTTCCACTTTTGCTAAAATTAGAAATATACGCTTGAATTATCGATTTTTGATGATGAGCTAACGCTTGAAAGCTAGCCGTTTTATATTTTATATTAAAGAAACTTTTTGCAATTAATTTGATCGGTGTATACCTTTTTTTATATCATTCATTATACGGGGCTAAACCTGTCAGCTACTGATGTCAGATTGATGTTGAAGACGTTTGTTAAAGGTACCGTAGACCGCACAAATAGCGAGGTTTTAGCACTAGCGTAGTGAAGTCTTGGTGGAATGATTAGAAAACGAAAGCTGAATTAAATAGCTTAAGATATGAAAGTCTTCACAACAGACATTGGAGTCACTCGATCAAGAGAACGTACTACACTTGTATCTAAAGAGAAGAACGGCCAGAACAACCATTATTTGAGAACTGTGGATAGAAATAATTCAAGGAACCTGATTGAAAATGCTAATATAGAGGACTAATTTACATATGAAATAATCTGAATCATACACCATATTTGTTAGTTAATAAAAATGTGTCTTGTAACTTTATAAAAAATAAGGTTTGATCCAAATTACAATAAAAGAAATCGCAGGATATCATTGTCAAGAAGAGACCAAAGATAAAAGAGACGAGTTTAGTATCGCTTGGTAAAATAAGGTTTTGTGCGAGGATTCAAATTGTTATATCTAAAGACTTTTACAAAATAATTTATTCGATAATTCAAGCGTATATATATATATATTTATTGTTATTCGAATATTTTTTGTGTTTTGTTGTTGAAAAAGAGGTACACAGTCGTTAAAAAGTAAAGATAATTATTTACCTTTCAAGTAGATTTTATTTTGAATTACTTGAAGAAAAATTACACATAAAATTATTTATCACAGCAATATAGAATTTATAGAATGAATTCTATAATCGTTATTTTAATTAAAGGTAGGGTTAACTATACATATTTCAAACAACAACAACAATCAAAAGTCAGCGTATTCTAAAACTATGGTCAAAGCACAAGTAGAATTATCAATGAATGAAAATAAAATATATTTTTTGAATTATAGAATGTTTTTATATTTAGATTATATAATATATATATGTGGTAATGTAGTAGTAGTTTATGCTGTTGGATGAATGCAGTGTGGCATGTTGGCTAGAAGCAGTCGTGGTTGTTGAGCGATGGGTGGTAAGGACACACAGGAGACAGGATCCAGAGGCAAAAACCCGTGAGGAAATAGCTCGGGGAGGAAAGATAGAAGGTCCCAGAACAACCCCTAGAACAACTGGCGTCGAGGCCACTTCGGTGAGAACTGAACTTTGATCATCCCGTCTAGCCGCTTATAAGCCGCTTTTAAGTAAGATAAGTCCCCTAGGGGAGATAATGAAGTCGTGATACTTGTTTACCAAGGGGGTTGTTTGTTAACCTCGCTATCTTCCCTCTTTCCTTGTACTCCCACACAGGCCATTTTATTTTACATATTTCCAAATATTATGACATATATATCCAATTTTAGCAAAAGTGGAAGTTATAATTACTATAAGAAAGTCATATATACATTTTATAATGAAAAAAAATATATATATATATATAAAGGTCAGATGCTAATATTAAAAATAAAAGTGGCATATCCTGACCAGGAGCACATGTGCTTTTTAGATGGCAGAGTGCCATCTAGTGGAACAGAAATCAACTAAACATTGATTTAACATGTTCCCTGATTTTTGGCCAGCCCAATTTCTTGATAAATCAATAAAAGCCATCCACGAATGCGTTTCGCGCTGTTGGCGCTCGTCAGCGTGGAGCAGGCTGTACCACTGCGACCAAACATATTTTTGGTCCTAGAGGCTTCTTGAGAAACCAAGAAATGGGTATTTAAGGCCAAACTAGCGTAAATACGCTTAACACATGAATAAAACAATAGAAAAAAAAATGAAAAATAATTTTCATGTGTTTAGCGTATTTACGCAAGTTTGGCCTTAAATACCCATTTCTTGGTTTCTCAAGAAGCCTCTGGAACCAAAAATATTTTTGGTCGCAGTGGTACAGCCTGCTCCACGCTGACGAGCACCAACAGCGCGAAACGCGTTCGTGGATGGCTTTTATTGATTTATCAAGAAAATGGGTTGGCCAAATATCAGGGAACAGGTTAAATCAATGTTTAGTTGATTTCTGCACATGTGCTCCTGGTCAGGATATGCCTTCATTACATTTTATAATGTGCAGCCATCATTATAACTAACAAATCATTGGGAAAGTCGATAACCTTTCTGAGATCAACAATGTGTCGCCATTGTACAGATGTGTTCTAGGTTCAGTCAGAGAACTCCCAACATTCCTACTGATCAGCCAATGGACATCCTCAGCTGAGAGGGGGATTATCTCTCGACATAATTCCTATTAAATAAATTAAGGAGTTTCTATTTTATTCTACTTGGCCAGGATTTCACGTTAACAACTTTGAAAACATATTGGTCGCGGTATGGGAAATATCTCTCTGTATAGTACAATCGAATTCGGTATCTATATTTTTTGCCAACCAATTATTTTATTTGCGCGTGAAAACGATAAAATATGAATGTTTTCGGAGGTGCTGTTAAAATCATTCAATCGTACATATTTGAATGATTCAGGATCTATCGAGTCTGACTGCAGTATTGGCATTGGCTTAAGAAGTCAATATTCTTTATTTATCGTGTATAAATACAATGCGGCAGAAATCTAACCCAATGGAATAATCAGGAAGTGTGTGCGCCAGAATCAAAGCCAAACTTTCCTCACAAGAATTAGCGCATCCTTTCAATGAAGCCATTCTGGGTCGGTCAAGACTGCAAGCCTCCAGTTTGTCAGTTGTGGCAGGAAACATATAAGCAAGGAAAATGTATTACCGCGCACAGGGACACAATCGGAGAAGGAAGCATTATTGTAAAATGGGCGACCTTAAATCAAAGTGAATGGGGAAGGCTGCAGGATCCACAAATATTGTTCCAAGTGTCGGCAAGACACATCGTGTCTCTCCTCCTCAAATATTTGACCTCCGTCTGGCAGCATTCCGAACGTCGCTTCTGGCTTCACGTCGAACTATACCGACCTTGCACAAGCATCCCTTATTCTATACTAGCCGAATGACCCGGGCAACGCCCGTGTTTTACCCGATTGAATGTTTTTATTCAAATACTATTTTTTACAATTATAAATTGGCGCCTTAAATAAATGCATATGTTAGTTAATAACTATAGCCTATGTGCTTTATCTGTCTATGTACTGTTGGCTTCCGTAGGCGTCTCTTACAGGGAAAAAGAAAGAGAGGATTCCATTTGGTTATTAACTAATATATGCATTTATTTAAGGAGCGACCCGCTCCAACACAATAATTACATAAACGAAAAGGCGAGTGGGGGGGGGGGCAAATGTGGCGTGACCGTAGCCAACCAATAGGAGGGCGCCATTCCAAAAAAAAAAGCAAACGGTGACAGAGATGAAAACTGATGACTGGTTGTTGATTAGGAGATGAGGAATGACGCTCGTAACTGTATATAGAATGCGCGTTTATTCATTCATCATATATAAATAGTTGAACACATGGGGAAGTGTGAAGGATGTAGACAAGATAAGAAACGAAACTATTAAACTACAAATTTTTATTCTTAAAATAAAATAAACTTCCTATTCTCCTTACTGCGATGGAAAAAGAAATATTGGGTGGGTTTAGCTCATGAGCCAGTAGTTCCATTTATTATACACTAGCCGAATGACCCGGGCAACGCCCGTGTTTTACCCGATTGAATGTTTTGATTCAAATACTATTTGTTACAATTATAAATTGGCGCCTTAAATAAATGCATATATTAGTTAATAATTATAGCCTATGTGCTTGGGAAAAAGAAAGAGAGGATTCCATTTAGTTATTAACTAATATATGCATTTATTTAAGGAGCGACCCGCTCCAACACAATAGTTACAAAAACCAAAAAGCGAGTGGGGGGGCAAAGTCAAAAAACAAAGTGTCTCGCGTAGTGGCGGCGCCATCGTAGCCACGTGATCGTAGCCAACCAATAGGAGAGCGCCATTCCAAAAAAAAAGCAAACGGTGACAGAGATGATGACGCTCGTAACTGCATATAGAATAGATGGTGCGCTATAGCGCCTCAGAATTTATATTCTAATAGCACCAAGTAGGGATTTATAGATTTCAAAGTTGCTCTTCCATCTTATTTACATTCTATTATTATAAAGCTTACTTTACGGAGAATGAATGTCTTACTTGTAAATTAGAGATTTTTCCAAAGAAGAACGTGGCGCTGCTCAATGTTTTGACATCGGTCCTGAATAAGAGAGATGATTCTGGCATTAACTTTGAATAATATTCTACTTTGGAGAAGTGTGTGTGGGGATTAGGAGCTGCAGGCATATATGACGTATCGCTTGTTTTAAAACGGAACGAGCTGTTTCTTAGATATTATTCCATATGTTATATGAACATATATATTTTACGTGCTAACATTTATATATTTTATATTCACATACAAATTATTAATATGCAATAAAGAACATTTTGAACAATAGTGTGAGGTAAGGAACACACAACTTGTATAATTCATATCAACTTTTGCATCTCAATAATTTAGAATTATAAGATTCGATTTTAATTAAAATAACCAAAAGGGGTCTATATTATCGAACTCTCATTATGATAAAGCGAAAATAATAACCTAACTGTATAGGTTATCTCATCTTGCTCCATTTTGTTAGTTCTGTATCTAACAGTTTTTCAAGATCCGTTGATTTAGCTCACAACATGCAAATATATTAGAAATATGAATTATACAAGCTTTTTAGAGCAATATATGTAAATATAACATCATATAAATATTATATGAAGTTATTAATTTCTAGGCGGTAGAATTCATGTCACTAATGACAAGCTATATTTGAGATATTTCAGATATTTTACTCTTTGGTGTAACCTTTGAGCGAACTAGCTTAAAATTGCACGGGGATAGTGTATCAACAAAACTGACAATGACCTCAGATTTTTAAAAGTAAGAGCTTCAAATTTGTTACTATATATTATATATATATATTAATATTCAAATTATTGGTTTAGAACTTAATCTCTGTAGAATTAAAACAAAATTATTTTATTCCAACTCTTTTCATATATAAATTGAAAATATTCCTACTTGAATTATATATATAAAATCTGTATGGTTCGTCTAAAGGGAAGCGTATGTTGATCATAAATATAAGACCCAAAATCCTATTCGATTCAAGCTCAACATTCCAGCCAACATATAGAATTGAAGGACCACGGCAATAATACTTACAGAACACTGTGGGCAAATGTCATTTCCAACTATATATATACATGCACAGTAATTTCAAGGTTTACACTATCCCGATTAGATTCGGTATTACGTGGTTCTTTTTGTTGTTGTTTTAGTCTTCTATCTTAAAAAAGCAAAAGTTATTTCTTTCTTGTTATACGTTCTATAAGGTCATAGAACCAACGTAGTATATACTCTCTAGTAGTTATATAGTAGTCTAGTTTATTTAGTCTAGTTATCTAGTAGTCTCTAGTAGTTATATAGTAGTCTAGTTTATTTAGTCTAGTTATCTAGTAGTCTCTAGTAGTTATATAGTAGTCTAGTTTATTTAGTCTAGTTATCTAGTAGTCTCTAGTAGTTATATAGTAGTCTAGTTTATTTAGTCTAGTTATCTAGTAGTCTCTAGTAGTTATATAGTAGTCTAGTTTATTTAGTCTAGTTATCTAGTAGTCTCTAGTAGTTATATAGTAGTCTAGTTTATTTAGTCTAGTTATCTAGTAGTCTCTAGTAGTTATATAATAGTCTAGTTTATTTAGTCTAGTTATCTAGTAGTCTCTAGTAGTTATATAGTAGTCTAGTTTATTTAGTCTAGTTATCTAGTAGTCTCTAGTAGTTATATAGTAGTCTAGTTTATTTAGTCTAGTTATCTAGTAGTTATATTCTCTCTTGAGTGTTGCTATATATATATAAATGAATGTTTGTTTGTTTGTGTATGTCCGGTATACAAATTCGCAGTAGTTCACTAATTCAAACCAAAATTTCCATACATAGGTAAAAATATACGGGGAAGACGATAGGCTATTTTAAAAAATATATAAATCAATTATTAAAGCTATATATTCAAATTATTATACTTAGCTCACGAACTGCGCCCTCTTTCAAAGATTTGATAAAATTATGCTGATGCAAACAAATAGATAATACTAATAACAAACAATTATTTAAAAAAATCTTATCTAAATATATATCACTCGGGTAGATATGCACACGGGTCAATCCCGGGGCAAAGCCCGGGTCACCCGTCTAGTGTTCTATAAGATCTTAGAACAAAATGAAGGTTTGTCTTTCATGTTGTACCTTTCATAATGACTTAGAACCAATTAGACCTTATAGACGTTATTCAACGTATAACAAGAGACAACAAGTTGTAAGACCCTAAATAAATCCTTGCTTCTTTAGATTTACCTCAGTGGAATCCTGGAATCTTGTTTGCTTACATATATCGCGAGAATTATTATAAATTGTTGTCTTTTGAAATCCATTAAACTTTTAGAGCCTCTGAATAAAGGCTTTCTGTTCATAGACTTCCTTCTACTTACTCCTCTTCCTTAGTTTTCAATAGCTTCTCTTTTCGATAAATTAGAATCTTCTGCGGCGTCATTTGTCTCTATTTTTATCTCTTCATCAACTATCAAATGTGCTCAAATGAGGTGAGATTCGGAGGCCTTGCTGGCCAATTTTTCGTGGGGCAAGCACAAAGAAAAGCAGTAGAAATTATTGCCGTGAGCGGTTGGGTAATAATTTGCCAAATTGTAAGACCAGAATGTAATGGTATGAAGGACAACACAACTGGGCATAGAAACTGGTAAACGTAATGTAAGCGTGCTACCAACCAAAAGGGTCCGGTTATCAAAGGAAATGACACCCCAGAATCCCGGTTGTTGGGTCGCAGTGTGGCGAGTGACAGGTTGGTATCTTACTTGAACACTTCCAGACATGTCTTTGCCGATTATCATGGTTACATGTGAAGCGGGACTCATTATAAGACAATCTACTCCATTCAGTCAAACCAGGTTGGATGAGACCTGCACTACTGCAAACATGCTTGTCGGTGTGCACAGGTTAATGGTAGCCGGCACAAGGAACGCCATGGGCTAAACCCCTTTCTTTGAGCCATCGCCTATTAATGATCCTTGCGGTCAGTGATGCATCGTCGGGTCGCTGTTAATGAATCTGGAATTATGAAGACCGTTCTGACGATTATTCGGCTCTCATGTCCAGTCGTCTCCATAGGCCGACCTTCTTGACGCTGTGATCGGCCATGGTTCAGCCATTCCTGCATACATCGTCGAATAGTTGCATAGCTCCTAGCGACCTTCCAACCAGTTTCTGTTAGCCCAACTGTATGTCCTCTCTCAAATACTGACATTTGTGCATAGTGTACTATTTGCAAGACATAATATCTGTCAATATGAGTAGAATGGAATGAAATTAGAATGTTATGTCCTGGATTTTTGAAAATCTCTTCTTTTAAATAGATGGCAGTTTCTCTCAGTTAAGATGCGCTTCAGCGGAACATGTGACATTCATAAAAAAATTGTATGATCAACCAAAACATCTTTGCATATCATATTTAGTCTAATTTGCAATATTCTTCGTACGTCGTTTATAAAATATGTTTTGTCTTAGAGTGTAATCAAAGGCTAAAAGTGTGTTTAACAAACTTTATAAATCTCAATACGCACCCAAAATATTTTTGATCGAAAGGCTCTATCCTCGTTCTTGTGTCACCTGAAAATTTAAATTGTCATTATATATAGATTTTTTTAATTAGAATTTATTTTTAAATAATAAAATTAGATCATTTGAGAGAAAAAATTCCATCTAGGGAAGAGTTTTGTAAATTATATTATTTTTTACAGCCATGCAAAAATCTATAGCAAGCTAGAACATATTAAATATAATTCCTATTTAAAACATTTTTTACTTAGTTTTTATTTACAATTCATAGAGCAATTAAAATTTTATTTAATTGAAGAAAAATTAATATATATACCATAATTTAGATTATAATAATTATAACAATTTTTTTTCCAGCTGCTACAGTTTCTTGAAAAAAATATAATTTAATTGAATCGAATTTTCGAGCCTTGAAGCCCTTTTACAGTAGTAAGGTTAAATATGTTTGAAATTTTTGTACATTTTTGGAATATAAATATTATATTATAACACTTATCCACTGAATAGAACAATTAATACATAATGATTACAATTACAATTATTTTATTTCCAAAGCGCTATATTCCGCAAGGGATACTTGCGCCAAACAAGGAGAAAAGTTTATTTACATAAGTTATTTACATTATTCAACGAATAAAAACATTAGAGATCCAGATTTTGTAGAAATTTTAGAATGTATTTACAAAATGAATTGAACTTTAGATATGATTTTTTATCGGAAATCAAATCGTTTAATTCATAAACAACTAGTTCATTCTTCATTCTATAATCTTGAAATGCTGGGCAATCGATCAGTAGATGTCTTGAGGTTTGTTCCTCCATACCACAAAAGCAACTTGAATCCTCCACTGCCTTTATTCTATTTAAAAAACTTTTGAAATTTCCGTGGTTTGTAACAAATTGAGTATTATAAAAATTTGGACGAAAGTATTTAGGGATTTCTTGGGGAAAAAAGCTTAAGAAAGTATTATTTGCTTCGTTTTTCAGAACATTCATTCTTGATTTGAGAAAGGTATCTATAATTCCTGGAATAAATGGTTCATAAATTTGTTGATTATCTGTGGATAAGTTTCTCAGATCACACACACACAGATATCATGATTCTGGATTCGATAAAGTCTGAGATCAGAGGAATGTTGGCCAAACTATGAACACAGCTATATGATGTGGATTTATAGGCTTGTATACACCATGTCAGTATTTGATATTGGGAGATGGAGATGGATAATGATGGAGATGTATATATGGAGTGTCTGATGTACAATGTGTACATTATCTATTTATTGATAATGAGACTATGGAATCGCTAGAGTTCTTACACCTATGTTTATAAAATTATTATATTTTAAAAATTAATTGCATTTATATATATATTTTATTATTTTATTTTATATTATATTTTTTCACATTCATATATGTGATATATTAAATCTATAAATATTTCTATACGTATGTAAAGTTTTAAAAAATTCAAGTCTATGATTATTTTATAATTAGGTCAATAGATGGCAGCACATACCCGTAAACATGAACATTGTCATGTACGAAATAATTTTGTTTTTCTTTATTCCATAAATAATTTACCAACAAATATATTCTAAACCACACAACACTAGGGGGACATTTTAAATAATATAAATATTTGAGACTATATATATATATATATTTTGATGATATTTAAGAAAAGTGAAATTTTTTTCTAATTAGCCAAGAGGCTTTATTTTAAGTTAGTAGACATTTTTTTGTATATGAAGAATATTGGCACGCTGGGAATTTCAGACCAATTATTGATAGATTTTTAAAGATACTTATTTCAAGCGATATTTTGGATTAGTCGTGTTTGCGTAATAGCACTCCTGGGAAGAGTGAGTTCAATGCTAGTTTCTAAAATATGCTCAGATATCTTGGAGAAGTAGTTGAAAATCTTCAAGGATTTAAGAATTTAAATCATTTTGTACCTAAAGTATTACTTAAGAGAAATTTGTTGAATTGGTTGATGAGAGAATGCATTTGTGAATGGAAAAATTTGGTTATGATACAATTTGATCATTGCCTTGCAGAAATCTGAAATGTGAGGTATTATCCAACATTAATGGGATTTTTTCCTATTAAATTTATCGAATTGACTTTAACTTTTGGATAAAAGAATAATACTTAGTGCTGCGGTCAAAAATGTGGAAAAAAAATAGTACAAAAGTAAAACTGTACTGGGATCTGGTGAATACATTTAAAAAAGAAAAATGCATCTCCTGATTCTGCAACCAAAAGTTGCTGGTAGCTTGCGCTATATCAGTCGGAATATATCAATTATTCGTTGATTTCAAATTATTCCAATTGAGGTACAGCAGACGAGGGCCAACAGCCTGAAGCGCGTACGTGGTTAGCTTTTCTTGATTAATCAGGAATGGGTATTTGGCTAATTTTGGCCAACGAAGAGTTGATATTTATTCCGACAGATAGCGCAAGCCATCAGCAACTTTTAGCTGCACGATCAAAAGATGCCTTTTTTTTTTCTTGATATAAAAATAATGTTCTTATCTATTATAGACATAAAATTTTGATCTTATAACAGTTGTTTTATGCAAAATTCTCTTTCGTTTAAAAACTAATTATTTTTTAACCTTCCGGAGCATAAAGAACTGCGATAATTTTAATGGACTGAAAAGGGAACCCCCCCCCCTAATAGATATTCAAAAGGGAATGTCGCCCGTCTACGGCGAATCAGCAATGTCCCTAGAGTTCATTTGTCGTCAACTTGGGCAGAACGTCGTTTGAGAACTTGAGCGTTCTGGAACACCAAATATAGTGATACCGTTAAACCAATGCGAGAGGTTAGAAGTCATCAAATATATATATTCGTCCCATATCACCTGATACTACAGCAGAAGATCTTAATATTTCTGAAGGATTGATAGAAAAAATTGTAAAGCTTTAGACCTTCAACAACGGATGACAAGTAGTACCCAGGACTTCTGTCTTCAAAGTGGTTATGTTGCAGGGCAATGGCAGAACTAAAACGGTAGCAGTTACGATAAAAATTGATACTTGTTCAATTTGGAAGCTTCTACAACATTCATCTAGAGCAGGAGTCGGCAACCTTTTGAGTCGGAAGAGCCAAAAATTGCAATTTACAAAATTTCAAAGTATTTAAAGAGCCACAATATTTTTTCTTGTCAAAAATATATAGTACTCGCATAAATAATATTTGCGTATGGAACAATATAAAGAGCCGCATGTGGCTCACGAACCTCAGTTTTCCGACCTTGAGTCCTGACTCAAGTCCATGTGGCTACCACGTTAAAGAGGAGCGTGATGAGAAATAATTCGTTTATATCGGACGATAGAATGGCGAAGGCTTTTACAGTTTACAGTCATTGGCTGTATTCATGACCAAGAATTGTCTTTGACGCCAGAACTAAGGCTCAAACCATACTGTGGTATTGTCAACGGACTTGTGCTATTTTCAACGACGATTATATTTGATCAAATATCCTTTCTTTAATTTCTCTGTAATAACATTAAGCACATTGACTGCCATTTATGATTCTTTTGACGATTAACGATATTAACGGATAAACAAATTAGCATAAAACAACAATATTATTAAAGAGATATAGGCTTGGAGAGAATTTTCGGAAAATAACGTCCTTTAACGGAGGCTTCAATACGAATTCCTCCTATTGAAAATGATAGTTGATTAAGACGGAACAAAATGGAATGTGTAAGTTATCAGAATAGATAAGTTCTGCGGTTGATGATTTTTCTGGTCACTTTAAGTTTAAAAATTTTGATTTTTCGTTAAAAATAAACTCATGCGGTGTAGCTTCAAGTGTCGTTTTACAATCACAGGCCGCAGTGTATTATATTGTATTATAAGTTACTTTATGTATCATTTACGAACGGAAAAATACGTCCAGGGTAGCCTAGTGGACATGGCATCTGCCCGGTAAGCGGAACATTGTGGGTTCGATTCCCATCCCTGGATACTTTTATTTTTCCGTTCGTCATTACTCTTCATAATTCATCCTTTTCATACCTCATCCAAAAAGGTTAGAAATAGTCGATATTTCACCTTAAAATATAATTTTGATTTTTCGTTAAAAATAAACTCATGCGGTGTAGCTTCAAGTGTCGTTTTACTTTAAGTTGTATTCTGTGTGTACGCCACAGATCTCCTGCACCTAACGTATTGTCCCTATAATGACTGAGGCAATGAGGAATCATATATAGGTCCAATATAACTTCATTTGATGCCTCTCAAAAAGAGCAGCCTAGTTTATGATATTTACAATAGAGGTATTAATACAAAGCAATAACATGCCATCTATATATAACAAATGAAAACATTAAGACTCGAATGTTTCTTTTCACAAATAAATCAAACTTCTACAGTCCTTACTGCGATGAAAAAAATATTGGGTGGGCTTGGCTCATCAGTGGTAAACCCTTCCAGCGGTTTCGCCAATTTAATCTACCAGATCGCTTCTTTAGTGCTCTAATACTGTATTGGATCATTCTGCTTTTATAAGCTACACTGAAGGGTGAAATCTTATGAGGAGTATGTACGGATTGATCACATTTGAATCATATACAGTGTGTATTTATGTTCAACTTAGGTATCTAGTCTGGAAACTTTTCCCAACATTGGACACAGATATTTAACTCTCATCAAATATTTGCAGCCATACAAGAAAGAGAGATACCTTTGTAAAGTTACAAATAAACTATTTATAAAGAGATGCTTCTATCATCTTAGTTTAATATGAAAAAATATGAATTTTTAAATATCGAATTTATACTTGTATTTGTGTATATATATATCAATAGATTTCTTCAGATTTTCCGAAGAAGAATCTTGTCTGAGAGTTGTCTAAGAAAGATGAGGTAAAAACAATCCCGTTGAAAACAAGACAGCATTTCCTTAACGATCGACGGGCCGTGAGGAAGCTCTAACGAGAACCACAGATGTTCGGCTGCTGTTAATGATTCCTCGCACAATTATCGATGAGTTGGTGGATCAGCTCACCGCAGGCACAGAGAGATGACCAAACACTGCGTCTAGACATCACAAAACTTCAAATGGTGTTGGAAGCCAAATTCGTCCCTGAAAGTCACCTATCCATTTTTATTTTCAGATTTATTTCCTTATAACCATGATAGTAATTTGTTTTTTAAAATTGTTGAAGATAAAGTCGGTCATAAAACACGGATGTTGACATTCTTTTGCATAAATATCGCTGTTACCATACCGCAACCGTCAGCAAATACTTACCTCAATCCTTCAGCTAATATCTGGGACTCTTTTTATTCAGCGTTTTACAATTTTTACACACATATATATTTGAAAATAGAGCAATTCATAAATAGATCTTTAATTAAAAAGGCATATATTTATATATATATTAAAAATAAAGAAGGCATCTCCTATCCACGAGCACATGTGCTTTTTAGATGGCAGAGCGTTTAGTTTATTTTTGCTCCACTAGATGGTGCTCTGCCATCTAAAAAGCACATGTGCTCGTGGTCAGGAGATGCCTTCTTTATTTTTAATATCAACACCTGACCCACTTATCTTTTATTTTTTATATTGTTTCTTCGTATATATATATATATATATATGAAAAAATATATATATAATAAAAATGGTCAGGTGTCATATATATATATATATACTCTTTATGAAAATTCGAAACTATTATAGACGTATATGATTCTTTAAAAAAAAGCAATTTCTACTACTACGTCGATAATAATTTAGAATTTTATAACAAATGGCGCGCTATTGCATCATAATATACTCTTTATAAAATATAGTTGATATTTGTTATATATATATTAGCCTATATATAAAATTTTCAGAAAGTCTTTGTTAGATTTTGGCAGTTCAAAGAATTTTTTCAGATATTCAGGTAAAAATTACATTTGATGATTGGAAAGGAAGTGCGAAGCTTCGTTCCAAACGTCTTAACTTTGCATCTGAAGAAAGGGAATAAAGTAGGGCTTGTGTATTTTTATGTGATTGTTAAAACTTTATTGTAAGCTCTAGTTTAGGCGTTATAGGTTGATATGATTGTAAATAGTGGAATATTATATATATGTTTTTGCGGGTGGGTGTGAGCCCAGTTTGTGAAAAAGTTATAAAATTATGCAAATTTAACGACTGAAATCCAAGTGAGGAGCTCAAGGCTTGTCAAAAAAAAAAAAAAAAAAAAGAGGACCTTGGCGTATCGCCCTTAGGTATTTACGCCAACAAGGACCGACCAGATTGTACATTTACAAGGTTGGGTCAAAAAGTAATGCACAATCATCAATATTTTTTATTTAACAAGCCATAAATATGAAACTTTGTATATATGAATACCTAACTATTAGCTATATATCATTCAATATATCCACCTTCCCTCTGTACACATTTGGTCCAGCGTTCTTTCCAACTCACAAAATCACTTTGGTAAAATGCTTCATCTTGCTTTCTGAACCATCCTCTAACCTCATGGAATACCATTTCATCATTTTCAAATATTCTACCGTGTAAAGAATTATTTAATTTACCAAACAGGTAGAAGTCGGAAGGAGCCAGATCAGGACTGTAAGCTGGGTGAGGCATAAAAATCCATCCATATATGAAAATTTGAGCTAATATCTGTTGCGTGGTGTGAGGTCTTGCATTGTCCTTATGAAATTTGATTTTACAGTCTTTCAGGCCTGACCTTTTTATTGAAATGTCTCTTTTATCTTTTATAATGATTTACAATATCTTTCCTTGTTTGTATATGGTCTACTTCTGGGGGGAGGGTACTTCTTATCTATCTATTGCCTACTTCTTGTCTATTTATTGTTTACTTCCTGTATAGTTACCTTTTGTCTATATATGGTCTACTTCTTGTCTATTTCTGTCTACTTCTTGTCCACATATTGTCTAGTTCGTGTATATTGCTTGTCTATTTGTTAAAATTTACGAAGTATTACTAGTTCGATGCACATATTATTTTAGCCAACTTGGAAAAAGTCAACTCATGTAAATGATTATTGGATATGATCTTCCTTAGTTCTTGGGCAGTTTTGATACCGTTATCATCCTTCTACGGGAGGAGAGAAAAATAGTTAAATTTGCCGAAATAATGCGGAAATCTATTGTAATATCTGGGGAGGAATGTAATTCTCGTGTAGCATCTTTCCCTTTTGATCAACTTATATTTAATTGATCATCTCTGTTCAGGTCGCGTACTATGTTTGCATATGTGAGACTGAATATTAATTGTCTGCACAACATTAGGGCATGGGCCAACTGCACAGTTATTTCATGCTGAACACATAACACAGAATTTAAGAACCGTCCAGATTTATTGGTGGCATTGACAAAAGAATGATCTGATATATATATTAGTGACTATATTTATTAACAACAACAAACAACAATTGCCTTTATTGGGCACACGTGCCATACAGGATTCTCCCGGTAGGACAAAATAAATAAATAACAGATTAACATCATAGTAATATACAAATATTGGGTATTGACCTCGACCAATTATCGAATTGGATCCGATGTCTGTGCTAAACATTTTGATTTAGCTGATTTCCAGTATTTATAAAAAGCGAGTGCAAAGGGTCTAGATTTTACGACTTTTGCCATTAAAACATAAGGCGAATTGCTATTA
This sequence comes from Cordylochernes scorpioides, assembly GCA_030710605.1. Classification (NCBI taxonomy): domain Eukaryota; kingdom Metazoa; phylum Arthropoda; class Arachnida; order Pseudoscorpiones; family Chernetidae; genus Cordylochernes; species Cordylochernes scorpioides. The sequence goes on along the minus strand of CP092879.1, from coordinate 10,913,894 downwards.
TAGCCGGTCTCTTGACGAAGAATTTCTCTTTCTTCTTCCATTGCCGTACAGTAGAACATGTAGTGTGGAAAATCGAGACTAAGTTCACCGTTGCATAAGGTGCATTTTATGGTCTTAGTTTTCAAAAGTGAAACATGATTCTATATAATTATTAATTAAATTATGCAACAAATTTTGTAGATGAGTTTCTTTAATCACACAGTGAGAACATTGGCTAAGAGAATACACTCACACTTTGCTCGCAGCAGAATGAAGAAATTGAAGAAAGCCAGAATATCGTAGAAAAACACTCATTTTCAGAAACCTGTTGCATCATTTAATTAATATCTACTAGATTCATATCTATTGTATCGATACATCAGTGACTGCAAGAAACGTAGATACGGTTGGTTCAGCGGCAGATCCCCAAACCTGGGTACGCTCAATCTCGGGTGCTGGGATAGACTTTTCCAGACGGCTACAATTACTAATGCAACACTATTCAGCACATTTTAAACATATTCAAAACCTAACACAAAGCAATAACGCGCCATCTATACATATAAAATGAAAGTATTTAAAAGCACTAATGTTTCTTTTATACATAATACAAACTTCTACTGCCCTTACTGCGATGAAAAAAAATATTGGGAGGGCTTGGTTCATCAGTGGTGAACCCTCCCAGCGGTTTCACCAATTTAATTCACCAGACCGCTTCTCAGAGCTCTAATACTGTATTGGACGATTTTGCTTATATACGCAGCACTGAAGGGTGGAATCTCAGAAATGGTTTTCAAGAAAACTATGGACATAAGCTTATAGGACAGTAGAATTACATCGTAGAAAACCATTTCTGAGATTCCGCCCTTCAGTGTTGCGTATATAAGCAGAATCGTCCTATACAGTATTAGAGCTCTGAGAAGCGGTCTGGTAGATTAAATTGGCGAAACCGCTCGGAGGGTTCACCACTGATGAGCCAAGCCCTCTCAACATATTTTTTCATCGCAGTAAGGACAGTAAAAGTTTGTATTATGTATAAAAGAAACATTCGTGCTTTTAAATCCTTTCATTATATATTTATTCAAAACCTGACTCTGAAGCTCTTTTAGAGCTAACCAGTTCTTTGAAAAGCGACAGTGGATCGTTACTAAATAAATCTAATATACAGACTAACCTAATGTAAATAGTTGATAATTCATGTAGATAACGTAATTTGTACTTGAATATAGGCAAAATTCAAAATAAGTTATAGTCTTTTATTAAGATGTTATTTATATAACATATATATGTGATAAGATCCTGTCGACCTTCAATGTGACAATATAATAATAATGTGGGGAAAGAGAAATAATCACACCACAATTTGGTAGAGGAATCCCAGACAACCCGAGAGAGAGATGGGGGGACTGCCGGCCTGCCCGCCGCTGAGCGGCCGGCCGTTCGTATCGCACACAAAAAATCCTCAACTGTCTTAATTAGTCCTGAGGTTTCAAGAAACGGGCCCCTTGGAATGTCGCTGATATCTCAAGTGACCGGACTTTAGCTGCCCATCTCTCTTTGGGTTGACTGTAGGTTTGTTTTATTATTCCTGGAAGAGTATATATTATGACATATATATTGTACTGTGTAGTAAATACAGTTTAGAGCTATTTCTTGCGTCCACTCTCTACATGCACATGTATATTTCAGTGTTGAAGTTTACATTTAATTGTGACGATACCAGATAGGTCCGTCCAGGGAGAGTCGTCACACCGTTAATGTGTGAAGATATTAGGTTCGTCAGGGGGGAGAAGTCCGAACACACCAGTCCCTCCTGGACCCTTGAAATATTCAACCAAATTCTGGTCCAAGGTGACTAACATGGCAACGGCACCCATTTTATAACTCAAGATAGTGGACATTGCGACTGCTTGAGGCATCACACACATATATATGCTGCCAAGATCTCGTCCCGATATCTCTTGTCCAGTCAGGGTTCCTTGCCGAAAAATATGTAGTTCTGTGCGACCGCCCAAGAAGATTCCAGCCCAGACCATAAACCTTGGCTTCTGTAGGGATCCCTTTCAACCATATTCCGGGGATTATTCCTGGTTCCTATCTCTCTCCAGACAAAGACACGACGAGAATCGCTGTTTAGAGAGAATCTGGACTCATCAGTGAACATTATATGTCTCCATTCATCTGGATTCCAGGCGACATGTTGTCTGCAATTATTTTTATTTATATGCTATTATTTTTGCAAATCAGTTTTAATTCTTAAAATCACATCGCATTGATTGAAACAGTTCTCTCAAAAAGAAGTTTTACCCCATATTTATATAAAAATAATTTTACTTTATTAAGGAAGAAACAAAATCCAGTATGTCAGTCAATAGAAAGAAAGGAAATAAAGTAGCCGCGCCGCTAGGTGAGACAGCCGGTTGTAATAAATGGACGATGCCACATATTTCTGGATAATCTAATTCTCCTGCATTTACCCCGGACTCATATTGATGAGGAATTCGTCATCAGACTGATTGGACGCTCTTAGAACTGTGATTGGTTTATATACAAGAATTCCTCGATTTAACGAATTTACCGGGTTGAGGATATACCGGGGTCGATTATGTCTTTAAGGAAGTGCTTAATAGGATTTATTATAGACGTCTATGTTGGAATGATCTATGGATTTTGAGGATTCAGTGTCTTTTCTCGGAAACTTACACTCTTTACATCCAGAGTACGCTGTGTAATACACTCAGTTGATAAACAAAATGTTTTCTTCGCCTAAAAAGAAAACAATACAAAGTGTATCAGTTTTAAAACTATATATCTATTCAGCGTTCACCTACAACTACTCAGCCACGCCGGGATAACATCTCTACAGCTCTCACTGCTTTCTCGGCACCTACCAATATTGGACGGTCCCGATCCTCCTCAGACAACTTCCTCGCCGATACAGAAAGTCTTTATTAGTTGAAATATGTCAAAATAAATGTATATTTATTTACACTGTTTGAAAAAATCTTTAGGTAAATAAAAATTAAAAGCATATCAATAACCTCAATCTTTGAATTTGTAACACATTTACCACCGGTCGTCTGTTTTTTATTTATTTATGAAGGAGACAGAGGCAATTTTACTCACACTTAGTTATCTCGTATGTCTTCAATAAAGGTTACTGTGTATCAAATATATTTTGGTGTTATTGTCTGGATCCCAATATACATGCTAAAGGTACAACTTCCTTAAATTTTGTTCATGAGTGTATTTCTATACCGACCTTATACCTCAATGAGAAAAACT
>CP092879.1:10898117-10910530 GCA_030710605.1 Cordylochernes scorpioides | reverse complement strand
TTGTCCTATTTTTTTTTTTAGCGTGAGGGCGTTATAAAATAAATATATATTGTTCCCTGAGGAAAGTGAGTCGTCGGATTGTCGGTAAATATTTCTCAAGAAAAGCTGGTGTGTGCGAATCTATATTATCTTTAAAAAATTTAAACTAAAGATTCTTAAAACAGTCGAAAAAGTTTAGGCACATCAATTAGGATAATTGCAATGAGTTCTATATTATTTTTAAAAATAAACTCCCAACCAGCAAAGGATTTTTATATCAAAAGACTCAAATGTATTATACGGAGAACATTGCTTCAAGTATTTTTATTTGCTATTCTATATCTCTATATATATAAAAGTCAATTTCTGTCTGTCTGTCTGTTTCGCGATAAACTCAAAAACTACTGAACCAATTGGTACCAAATTTTGCATGTCGCTTTTTATAAACCTGAAGAAAATTTTCGGCTACATTTTGATTAGTATTTTTGGCTATTTATTTTTTTCATTTGAAGAACTTTTTTTTTTACGCGGAGTAATCCGGAATGGAATGAATACCCAAATATGACCATTTTTTATAAGCATCGTTGGTTCAGTGGTAGAATGCTCGCTTGCCACGCGGGCGGCCCGGGTTCTAGGCTTCAAGGACCTTCTGCATCCAATTCCATCTGCCACTTCTACTGGATTCCTGGCCAATTCAATGCTCCTGCATCACTGCACCCTGGCGCTGTTCCCCTGCTTGCCCAACGTTTCCACCACCCCTGCGACACATCTCCTGCCGCCAGATCCTAGGATCCCTTGCCACCTGACATCGCGCTTGGGCTCAAAAATCATAACTTTTGGTTAGTAGCCCGTAAAACCATATTTTCTCTCTTCCCCGTTGGTTTTCATTTTGGTTAGCAGCCCCGTAAAATAAAGATATTTTCTCTCTTTCCCCGACGATTCGGGGCTCAAAAATCATTCATTTTGGTTAGCAGCCCCGTAAAATAAAGATATTTTCTCTTCCCCGAAGGCTGGCTCAAAACTTTTGTACATTATGTAAATAATCTTTTGTTTTCCTTATTCTACTCGCCTTAAGCCAGGCATTACTTTTATCAAAATATGTTCTTTTATATATTCCTTTAGTTCAATTAAATTACTGATCAAAATTATTATTATTATTCTTTCAAGATTTTAACCACGACTGCATTAACATAGTATAATCCTCAACATGATCAAAAATCAAGCAGAAAATCAAATCTCATTTGTTTTTATAACATACTAGACGAATGACCCGGGCAACGCCCGGGTTTACACGATTAAATGTATTATTCAAACACATAAAACATAGCAAAATAAAACATAGCAAATATAGCAAGAGCAGTTATTTTAAACGCTGAATTAGATCAGTAATAGCAAAAAATGAAAATATATACCTGCCGGCGGCGCGCGCCCGTTGGCTGCCGGCAGGACGCCTGAGTGTTCTAGAGGGCGCTGCTCGTGAGCTAAGTAGAATAATTTGAATACATAGTTTTAATAAATGATTTATATATATATTAAAATAGCCTATCGTCATCCCCGTTATTTTTTACCTATGTATGGAAATTTTGGTTTGAATTAGTGTACTACTGCGAATTTGTATACCGGACATACAAACCAACAAACAGACAAACATACATTTATATATATATATATATATAATATATGATATATATTTATGTGACAATATAATAATAAGGTGGGGAAAGAGAAATAATCACACCACAAGTTGGAAGGGAAGGAACCCAGGCAACCAGAGAGAGAGAGGGGGGGGGGACAGCCGGGCCTGCAACCGCTGAGCGGCCGGCCGTTCGTTCTTGTCACCCACAATTCCTCAACTGTCTTAAAAGTCCCAAGGTGTCGACGGACGGGCCCCATTTGCCGCCCCTTGGAATGTCGCTGCTGTCTCAAGTGACCGGACTTTACATCCCGTCTCTCTCTGGGCTGGCTCTAGGTTTGCTTTATTATTCCTGGTAGAGTATATATTATGACATATATATTTATTTAACACAAAGCAATAACGCGCCATCTATACATATAAAAGGATCTAAAAGCGGGAATATTTCTTTTTTTACATAAAACGAACTTCTACTGTCCTTACTGCGATGAAAAAATATATTGGGAGGGCTTGGCTCATCAGTGGTGAACCCTCCCAATATATTTTTTCATCGCAGTAAGGACAGTAGAAGTTCGTTTTATGTATAAAAGAAACATTCGCGCTTTTAAATCCTTTTATATATATTTATTTATTTACTATTTTTCACATGAAAAGTGTATTTACGCAAACTTGGCATTAAATATCCATTTCTTGATTTCTTAGGAAGCCTCTGGGACCAAATTTTGGTCGTAGAGGTACAGTCTGCACCACGCTAACGAGGGCCAACAGCTCGAAACGCATTCGTGGTTGACTTTGGCGCTGGCGCTCTGCCTTCTAGAAATGCTCATGTGAGCACGGTCAGGATATGCATTTTTTAATTTCAATATCAACACCTGACCTTATTTTTTATTATTTTTTCACATCTATATATGTGATATCTTGGGACCTCTGGGACCAGTGTTACCTGATGCTAGACGAACCTCGATGTCAACTCTACCGTGCAGTCGTGGTGGAAGGCGACACAGCTGGGCCAAAGGTGAAATAAACAAACAGAGATTCCACTAAGAAGCGTCTGACGTCAAGAAGGAATGGGATGAGTGGAGAGAGAGATCTTTAGAGCAAGTGTTACCGTTGGGATCCAAGCGCAGACTGCCTAACCTAGGTTCTCGATTTAACACCACGACCTTTCTTCTTTCTAATTGGTAGGAAGATATCACGTGGCCGTTGGCTATTGGTTGACCTACTTAGGTATTGTTTCCTAATTGGTGGGACTATGTCACGTGGCCGTTTGCTATTGGTTGACCTACTTAGGTGTTGTCTTCTAATTGGTCTTTGATGATTTCTTTGTTGGAAGAAATAACCGGCCTTGCCCAGGAAATACTGGTCGTTAAACTCGACTTTTATGATTTCCGCGATAATAAAATTGACTGTAAATTTATTAATAGTGGTGCTGGCTTTAAGCCTCTTTGCTAGGCCTTACTTCTACTCTCACCTAAGCCTGATTAGTTTTAACCTTAATTTTCTCCTGTTAGTCTCCATTCCTTCTATCTGTACAGTTGCTATACTTTATTAGATTCTTACGCGGTACAGATTGATGTTAGTTGAGGCTTTCTATTTGCAGTACATAAGAAGTTATATACAGTCATGGGGTGGAACATGTGGTAGTAGATATCTAGCTAATTTACAACAATTCCATGGTCTTAAATCATCACAGATGGCCCCGGATGTGAGAGGGTTCATATGGAGGGATTTAAGAGAGCGGAATAGGAAGACTGTTATTAAGGAAGTAATTTTTAAAAATTAATTGAAATGAGTTGGTATATAACATGGGGTTGATTTCTGTATATCCATAAGAGATAATAAAGCATAAACAACTAATACTAAACATACAAGTAAAAATAAAAATATGAATAAAATATTTAATAGAGAACATATAATGATTATAGGTGAAAATAAAAATGATTGGATGGGTAAATCATGATCTCTTCGTGATGGGCGTTAGAAAGGGTTGAGGGGTTAGTTATTACTTGGTTGAGGCAATGTCACTTTGACTCAAGTCCCAAACCATTTAATGTGCACGGCGCGGAGAACCTAGGCCATGTTTCACATGTAAATTTAAGGACCTAATAAAGTTACAGTACCACAATCGAAAAGTAAGATAAGGGGGATTGTTATGGGTTTTAGTAATTAGTCGTTAAGACGTACGCATGCAGGATAAATGAGGGCGAAGATCAGTGACCAGAAATCAAAGTTTTAATTGGAGTCGTCAGGGGCTTAGCGAGAAAAAGAGTAAAATAAAAAAAAGATGTGCCAGCGTGTGGCATGAGAGTGCCCTGGAATATATAAAAAAAATACAATTTGCACGTATCCAAGCCAGAAGTTGGGATAGGTAAATCTGGGGGACGGTGTGTCAATATTGTTAATTACGAAATCAAAGTAGGTCAAGTCTAGCCTGCGAAGGAGTTAAAAGTTCCTGCGGAAAAGGGTTAGTATTTATTAAGAAGTAACCGTTAAAGTGGTTGTTTAAGAGGTTATTGAAGATTGCCCTGTTTTTAGATCATGATTTTTAGTTTGATTATAAAAGAATATATCATTGAGATATGAAATTGCGAAATTAAGGCTTTGCATATAGCGTTAAAGGATTTGAAAAATCGAAAATAGAATTGCGAAGTTAAATGCAAAGTAATCTTTAAAAAAAAAGTAAAAATAGTGATGATATGATACAAAGATTAACACACTACAGCAGTATATAAGGGGTAATAGTGAAAATATTAAATGAAAAAAAAAAGCAATAATGTACTCGATAGCATTGAACATGGTAGCTGAAGATGAAACAATGTAAATAACATCGAATTTATAAAGTGAGAGAAAATATAAAATGACAAATGCAAATTAGTCATATAAGCATGAAATATAACTTGAGATTATTAGATATGAAAGATTAAATATAAAGTTGATTATAGAATAGAGTCATAAAGCAAAAGTAAATAAGTTTTGGTAAAGAAAAATAAAATAAAACGACAATAATCTAAACTGATTGGTTGACGTAAAAAAAACTTATAAGACCTAGATATTGATTAGATAAAGGATATTTTAAAAAAAAATGTTCATCGAGAAAGAAGAGCAAGTAAGATTATACATAGAAATTATATCGTGAAAGAATGGAAAGTTGTAGGCCAAATGTATGTTCCTGTTTTTTAGGATGGGTAGAGAGAGCTTTAAATTGTCCTCGATTGATATCTTTGGTCTTGTTGGCATGAGTTGATCAAACTTATCGAATTTGTTTTATGTTTGACGCGACTCGTGGATCACATTGTTTCCAGCTGTGAAACTAACTGAGTCCTAATGTTGTCGATTTTTTGTTCCCTGCGCCACGTTTAGGTGAAAAACGTGATTCTTCCTAAAGCGGCATTTATTCTGTTAGTGGACAATTTATTAGTAAATGTAAAATAACGTGTTAAGCAAGTTATTAGTAGCTAAACGGGATATCGGCGTAGAAATTGGTTAGGGATTAGAACGATATATAGTAAAAGGCACGCACTAATATTTGATTTCATAGCTGATGAACATTCATTAGAGAACACGGGGTGGCGACGGGCCGTAACAAGATGTCGGCTGTTTGTTTGTCCATCTCCCCTCGAATTTATTATTAGCGCATTCCGGCGCTGGCGGGCATATTTATTTGGGTCAGAGGCCCTTTGTGGGGGCAGCTTGCTTGGTGGTTGTCTCCCACCTTTGTAAACGCGGTTTTCTGATGGCCATGAATTAGTGACATTGGGTATGTTAATTCGAACTACGCTCGGAGATTTTATTTATATAATTGTAAACACAAAAGCGTTTGATTTGTCACGTTTGGTGACAAGCGTTATGGGATTGACATAGGGAGATACAAAGGTTGTAATTATCCTGTGTGTTCAAGCATTTGTTCGATTTGTGTTTGTATTTCGAAAATCCGGATATTGTATCTGTTGATATTAAATCGACTGGTTGTTGTGTTTCGAGGTTTTGCGGACTTAGTAAAAATGTTATTCATTGATATCGGGTTAGAATTGAATGAAATTGCGACTATCTACGTGAACAATGTGTGGTTAAATGTGTCACAGGCGTGATGAAGGCGTCTTTGGCCTGAAAAGTGAAAGAGTTTTGTGGTGTAGCTCTGTGACACGAAGCGAAAAAATTGTAAATGAAAAGGTGTCACGTGAAGTCTTTGTTTTGTACAAGATCTAACCTGTTTTACTAAGAATAACAAATTTACTAAAGTCATGGGTGCTGGTTGTACGAACATATCGATAATTTTTATATTGTTAGTGGATATGACACGTTTAATGTGAGAAAAAAAAAAAGATTGTGTGTGTTTAGTAGGGCGACGTTATGGAGCTTGTGTGGCTCGAAATTGGATTTGGGTGTTAAGTCGCGCACTAAAAATTTGTTGCCAATTAGAAAAAGTGATGTGAGAGGGTGTTGTTTATTTTGTTGAGAGTGATTTGTCGATATTTAAATATGCATGTAAAAGGAAGGAGTGTAGTTATGTGGGAATTTAACGATTGGAATAGTTTTGGAAGGCTGTGACTTAGGTTACTTCTGTCCAAAGCTATGAAAGAAAAGGACATAGGGGCGTTGAAAATGGGATTAGGAACATTATAATGAGGTTAAATAAGAGTGTTGGAGTTCACCACGTGTGAGCAACCCGTTCCAGGAGGGGAAGATTTAGTAAATGGGACAGTTGTATTAACCTGTCCATGGGACACGTGTTGCTTGCACGAGGTGAATTTGTATAAGGTAGTTGGTAGAGGTACATTATCTTGATACAGGAGTAGCTGAGGACAGTTTATAATTAGTAGAAATCTTTTTATGGAGTTAAGGGATAATATGCCAAAAGGCAAGGGGGTATCTATAATATGGAATTTTAGGTTCTGCGTTATGTTACCTATTTTTACGTTTAAAAAGATATAACCTATGGTGAAAATATTGTTAGCTATGGCATTAATAGTTAAGTTAAATGGGTGAACAGGTATTTTCTTTTGCAAATTGGTTTCTATTATTTTAAAAGTATTCCGACTAATTATATCGATAGATGCTCCTGTATCAAGTAGTAGAGGTAGGTTTACATTATTGGACAGTTCAGCTCGAACGAGCAATTGCTCAACAAAAATTATAGAAGGAGGAACCTACTGTTGTGCTGTCTTGTATGTCGGGACAGTCCTGGTCTTGTGCCGTGGTTGGAGGTTTCTTAGGACAGTCAGAGTTCATTGTTTGCGCTGGGCTCGTGGTTTAGAGATGGTCGGGGGAGCAGGTAACATACGCTCGCGTGTTGGTAACTCGGAGGGGCGCTTGCAGGAGGTTTGGTGGCTTTCTCAGTCTTGTAGAGTATTGTAGTTGGGCCCGATCTGCTTGGGCGTCGTAGTTGGTGAAGAAGCTCTGCGCCTCGTACGAACCATCGTAGCGCGGTAGCTCCACATCTCGCGAAAGTCCGGTCACGGCAGAAAGCTGATGTAGCGTCGTCGTCAACCTCCCCAGGACATCTGACACCGGCGGCGGGGGCGTGACGTCCTCGTGGTTGGGGGGAACTTCCTGCGTCCTACCGAGGGTGGTTTCTTTCTTTGGAAAAGTGGTGTTTTCGCCACTTTCGGAGTCGGGATCGGACTCCATTGGTTCCTTTGGATCCTCCTCTCTTCCCTGTTCCATCTTTCTGTACAGACAGTGGTCTATTTGCTTACTTGTACCTTGGCGTCCACTATCCTGTCGACTCTTCGGACGGGGGAGTCTGTGATATCTTGGGACCTCTGGGACCAGTGTTACCTGATGCTAGACGAACCTCGATGTCAACTCTACCGTGCAGTCGTGGTGGAAGGCGACACAGCTGGGCCAAAGGTGAAATAAACAAACAGAGATTCCACTAAGAAGCGTCTGACGTCAAGAAGGAATGGGATGAGTGGAGAGAGAGATCTTTAGAGCAAGTGTTACCGTTGGGATCCAAGCGCAGACTGCCTAACCTAGGTTCTCGATTTAACACCACGACCTTTCTTCTTTCTAATTGGTAGGAAGATATCACGTGGCCGTTGGCTATTGGTTGACCTACTTAGGTATTGTTTCCTAATTGGTGGGACTATGTCACGTGGCCGTTTGCTATTGGTTGACCTACTTAGGTGTTGTCTTCTAATTGGTCTTTGATGATTTCTTTGTTGGAAGAAATAACCGGCCTTGCCCAGGAAATACTGCTCGTTAAACTCGACTTTTATGATTTCCGCGATAATAAAATTGACTGTAAATTTATTAATAGTGGTGCTGGCTTTAAGCCTCTTTGCTAGGCCTTACTTCTACTCTCACCTAAGCCTGATTAGTTTTAACCTTAATTTTCTCCTGTTAGTCTCCATTCCTTCTATCTGTACAGTTGCTATACTTTATTAGATTCTTACGCGGTACAGATTGATGTTAGTTGAGGCTTTCTATTTGCAGTACATAAGAAGTTATATACAGTCATGGGGTGGAACATGTGGTAGTAGATATCTAGACTATTTACAACAATTCCATGGTCTTAAATCATCACATATATATATATATATAAATCAATGTTTGTATGTTTGTTTGTTTGTATGTCCGGTATACAAATTCGCAGTAATTCACTAATTCAAACCAAAATTTCCATACATAGGTAAAAAAATACGGTAAGGTAAAAATTACAATTTACAAAATTTTAAAGTTTTTAAAGAACCAAAAAATGTTTTCTTGTCAACAATAAACAGTTGTTGTTGTTGTTGTGTCCAAAGAAGAGTCTTAAATGTCTCCGTGCATCTCTATCACAGCTGCAGCAATATCCATTATCTTGCTCTTCATTGGAAAATGGGTGCCGTTGCCACGTTAATCACCTTGGAAACGAACCAGAATTTGGTCGAATATTCCAAGGGTCCAGGGGGGATCGCAGGGAGGTGTGGTCGGACTTCTCCCCCCCAACAATAAACAGTACTCGCATGAATAATATTGGCATATGGAACTATATGAAGAGCCGCAGGTGTCTCGCGAGCCGCAGTTGTCTCGCGTTGCCGATCCCTGGGCTAGAATACAACATAAAGTTGCGAGAGGATTATATTCATGTACCAAAATAAGCATCTCTTTCTTTTAATTATGAATTAGAACAATGCAATAATTTTGTCACTCTAGTAAAAAAAATACTAGCTGTAATAAAGGAGTGAGCCACAGCTTAGTCTAATGCATATTTGAAGAAAGAGGCGCCTATACAAAAGTGCATGAATATCAATGTTGTATTTTAGCCTAAACTACTTTACTTAGGGTCTTTCTCATAATAGCAATGTGTACTTATCTTTTAAAAATCACAAATATTTCTCACATTGAGTTTTCTTTTTACTGGAAATCAGCTCAATCAAAATATTCAGCACAGATACCGGATCCAACTCGATAATTAGTCGAGGTCAATACCCAACATTTGTATATAACTATGATGCTAATCTGTTATTTATTTATTTTGTCTTACCGGGAGAATCCTGTATGGCACGTGTGCCCAATAAAGGCTATTGTTGTTGTTGAGTTTTCTTTTTTATTTATCTTTAATGGCGACACTTAGCTTCAGAGCGAATTTATATTTTGATTTTGTATAATTTATAAACATGAAAAACGTTGTTCCCTATGCTCTTTAATGGTTCATTTTCTGCTTTACAACACTTGGCCACCGACTAATCAGCAGTAGAAGGTGTAACTTACCGTTAGCTTCGGACATCATATAAACTACATAAGAATAGATTAAGTCATATATATTGCAATGATATACATAAATTTCGGCAGACCAGCACTCATGTTCATTAGCAAGATGATTCTCTTTGACCATAAACTCTAGTTTCATCTTAAAAACAAATATTTTCTTTTATTGCCGAAGTACTATTGCACATCTCACTGAATAAATTATATTATGTATAAAATAAACGCATTGGTGACCAGGGTTTTCCCCAAGTTTATATAGAGTAAACACCTTTTTTTTTTTTTCAAAATCAAATTGGCTAATTGACCCTTTAAAATTTTCATTATTTAAAAGTTCGATTGTGTGTGCGCCATATTTTAATAAAATTTGTAACATTTATTTTTGGCAATGTATTATTTTTACATAAATCATGAAATATTATCTAGACAGACCTTAATGCAATGATAAAAGTTTTTGAATGAGAGGTCTTGGCCCATCAGTGGTGAACCCTCTCAGCGGTTTCGCCAAATTAATCTCCAGACCGCTCTACTATTGTATTGTATTGGTTTTGTTATATATCCTGAATTTACTATAGGTTCCCAAAACACCCCTAAGCTGCCGTCCTTAGTAAATGCAGGGTATATAAGAAAAACAATCCAATACAATATTAGAGCGGTCTGGATATTAATTTGGAGAAACCCGCTGAGAGGGCTTACCACTGATGAGCCAAGCCCTCATGTTCAATAACTTTTATGATTACAGTAAAGTCTGTAGAGATAATATTTTAACCATTTGTGTAAAAAGAAACACATTTTAAAAAATAATTGTTATATAATTATCATAATAATAAATATTGCCAAGTGGAAAATTAGGGAAGACAAAAACTTCAGGAGGAGACAACAATTTTATTTCTGGCAAGGACAAACTATGAATGGTAAACAAAAGATAAGCCACGAGGTAAATTTACAGAGTAGCAAAATATAAACATAAAAATGACCACTCTGTTAATAAAAATAATAAAATTAATAAATACGTTGTTACAATATTATTATTATCTGTGATAGGGGTTTTCACCCACGTTTACAACCAACCGGACAGGATTTTACTTTTATATCTATAGATAGAGGAATGCTCATTATAGGAACTCCTCTAGAACAGAATTTTTACCTAACACAATGATTTTTATCATCATCGTTTATTTTTTATCATTATAATCTTATTTTTAAGACACGCGTGTTTAACGTAATTATAAAATTATATATTTAAAACATTCAACTCTACTTTTGGAAATAAATAATAAATTCATATAAATATCATATAAAATAGAAAACTAATAAATATTTATACTCAACATTTTATCATATAAAGTATATTTTAAATAAAAGAATGAGTCCCCATTATGTACGCAAGAGAGAAATATCCTATTTTATTATCAAATAGCAAAAGATAAAGTAGCTAGAATCACAATTAATATATATTTTTAGCCAAGTCATCTCTCAGAAAATAATTTAAAATTGATAGAACAATAAATAAACGAAAATCAATCTCAACTATACGCGGAAATTAAAATTTAAAGTGGAGTAAACAAGATAATTTCATTTTGAAATAAAAATTTAATCTCAATTTTCTCTCAACAGAAATATATATAAAAAAAAGTACATTCGAATTCCCACTATTAATACAGAACATGAAATTCACCCCCATAAAAAACAAATTTAAAATAAAAAAAAGGCCAACGTTTATTGCATAAATGCATTGTAATAATTCGAGATTAGAATTTTACACAAATAGGAATTACAATTTTTTAATATAAATTCAACTTAAGCTCTCAATTTCTGATAAAAAAAAAACGAAAACTACTTGCGTAAAGATTTTAAAAAATGAACAGTTTTCTCTCGACGAGAAAGAAAAAAGAAGTTTAAAAAAAAACGAATTTGAAACAAGCAACGAAAGAAAAAAAAAAATCTCAGAAAAGGGGATGAATATTTTTTATGAATAATTTACCATGACAAATGAACCTTCTTCATCCCAAGTGCCCAACGTTTGATAAATGTGTGCCCATGTAAAAGTGCCTCAGGGAAAAAAGAGAAAAATATCTATTAATCAAATTGTCTTCATATAACTTGGCCTATATGCCGATATTTTCTGTCGGGGTCTTCCCATATCGCATTCCTGGCGATTTTTGGGTTATTTTGCCATTTGTCATTCCAAGCGTTGAGAGGCCAGCTTAAAGTGCCTCTAGATGGTGTTTGTCCTTCCATTTATTATTGCTTCGATGACAAACGGCTTCATGATAAAATCATGATAGAACTTTCTCTATTATTTTTCTCTCTCTCATAGAATTAATATTATTGATTTATGTGTATTCTATTTCATTAATAATTCTCCATAAATGTATAGATATTTTTAATTCCTTATTTTTAAATTTATTGTCCCATGGGTAAGATTATACAGGTCATGAGGGTTGAAATCAATAATTTTTTTCTACTATAGTTTTGGAGTTATAGAAAGTTTATATAAATTTATCTTTAAAACTTTTATAAACGATTAAATTTTGAAAAATACACTTTTTTTATTTTAATAAGTACATTTTTTTATTTTGATAACAAAAATGTTGTACATGTGCACATCGTGGTCAGGAGATGCCTTCTTTATTTTTAATATATATATAAATATATGTAGAATTAAATATAATGTATATGAAAAGTAATTGTAAATTAATGATGTTTAAGCAAATTATTAAATATTATTATTAGGGTATCAAAAAGGTTTTAATTCTTCATGTAACAATATAGGGCTATAACAAGTTCACGCTTTTTACATCGGACTTTACTCGTCATTGAAGCAGAACATAGGAAAAAAAAGGAAGAATTGAAGGTATTAGAGTAGGAAAAATATATAAAGAGTTGGTACGTTTGCAACATTTTACACTTTAATAACATTTTGAATTGATAATTTTCGATTTTATTTGAAATGTTTACAATTTTGATATGCAGGTAGTTTTAGCGATCTATGGATACGCCCCAGGAGCTTGAGTGTACTATGCGGGTTACTCTAGATATGTTTTACTAATTTAAAATGTAGATTTGTCTTTTTTTATACATTTTTATATCTGTTTCAATCATGCAATAT
>CP092879.1:10877160-10898017 GCA_030710605.1 Cordylochernes scorpioides | reverse complement strand
ATAATAGAAAGGCGTGGGACTCATATAATTTTTATTTTTTTTTTAAATCTAAAATTTGTCCTATTTTTAGCGTGAGGGCGTTATAAAATACAACAACAACAACAAAAGCTTTATTAAGACCTTTTAGTCTTATACAGATTCTCTCCAAGCAGAAATATAGGATACATGCAGGAAAAACAGTGATAGAACTTAATGTTAACATGATATTCATATACAGGGAAAGTTATATAAAGACAATCAAGCTAATAGAATAATCTGGGCAAATTGGAGGCAAAGGAAGTTACTATACATGGATTTACCAGGGATTCTCGTGTTAGGTCTTGTGGAGTTATTTGGTAGCAGCTTTGAGACTTTTCTTAGCTATGTAAAACTTTTCCTAGTCATCTTCCCCGCCCTTGACATTGCCGGTTGGACTTCACTTGTAAGCATTTCTACCCGTGAGTCAATTGTGGAGTCTTCCACTAGTAAATTAGTTGTTATAAAATAAATATATATTGTTCCCTGAGGAAGGTGAGTCGTCGGATTGCCGGTAAATATTTCTCAAGAACAGCTGGTGTGTGCGAATCTATATTATTTTTTAAAATTTTAAACTAAAGCTTCTTAAAACAGTCGAAAAAGTTTAAGCACATCAATTAGGATAATTGCAATGAGTTCTATATTATTTTTAAAAAATAAACTCCCAACCAGCAAAGGATTTTTATATCAAAAGACTCAAATGTATTATACGGAAAACATTGCTTCAAGTATTTATTTGCTATTCTATATCTCTATATATATAAAAGTCAATGTCTGTCTGTTTCGCGATAAACTCAAAAACTACTGAACCAATTGGTACCAAATTTTGCATGTCGCTTTTTATAAACCTGAAGAAAATTTTCGGCTACATTTTGATTAGTATTTTTGGCTATTTTTTTTTTTTTTCATTTAAGAACTTTTTTTTTACGCGGAGTAATCCGGAATGGAATGAATACCCAAATATGGCCATTTTTTATAAGCATCGTTGGTTCAGTGGTAGAATGCTCGCTTGCCACGCGGGCGGCCCGGGTTCTAGGCTTCAAGGACCTTCTGCATCCAATTCCATCTGCCACTTCTACTGGATTCCTGGCCAATTCAATGCTCCTGCATCACTGCACCCTGGCGCTGTTCCCCTGCTTGCCCAACGTTTCCACCACCCCTGCGACACATCTCCTGCCGCCAGATCCTAGGATCCCTTGCCACCTGACATCGCGCTTGGGCTCAAAAATCATAACTTTTGATTAGTAGCTCGTAAAACCATATTTTCTCTTCCCCGTTGGTTTTCATTTTGGTTAGCAGCCCCGTAAAATAAAGATATTTTCTCTTCCCCGTTGGTTGGTCGGGCTCAAAAATCATTCATTTTGGTTAGCAGCCCCGTAAAATAAAGATATTTTCTCTCTTTCCCCGACGATTCGGGGCTCAAAAATCATTCATTTTGGTTAGCAGCCCCGTAAAATAAAGATATTTTCTCTTCCCCGATGGCTGGCTCAAAACTTTTGTACATTATGTAAATAATCTTTTGTTTTCCTTATTCTACTCGCCTTAAGCCAGGCATTACTTTTATCAAAATATGTTCTTTTATATATTCCTTTAGTTCAATTAAATTACTGATCAAAATTATTATTATTATTCTTTAAATATTTTAACCACGACTGCATTAACATAGTATAATCCTCAACATGATCAAAAATCAAGCAGAAAATCAAATCTCATTTGTTTTTATAACATACTAGACGAATGACCCGGGCAACCCCCGGGTTTACACGATTAAATGTATTATTCAAACACATAAAACATAGCAAAATAAAACATAGCAAATATAGCAAGAGCAGTTATTTTAAACGCTGAATTAGATCAGTAATAGCAAAAAATGAAAATATATACCTGCCGGCGGCGCGCGCCCGTTGGCTGCCGGCGAGCACGTGACTTCCCTGTGCGCGCGCATGGCTGTCGGCGAGGGCCCACGCGACCGCCCGCCATTCGCGCGCACAGGGAAGTCACGTGCTCGCCGGCAGCCAACGGGCGCGCGCCGCCGGCAGGACGCCTGAGTGTTCTAGAGGGCGCTGCTCGTGAGCTAAGTAGACTAATTTGAATATATAGTTATAATAAATGATTTATATATATTTTAAAATAGCCTATCGTCATCCCCGTTATTTTTTTACCTATGTATGGAAATTTTGGTTTGAATTAGTGTACTACTGCGAATTTGTATACCGGACATACAAACCAACAAACAGACAAACATACAAACATTCATTTTTATATATATAGATATAATATATGATATATATTTATGTGACAATAAAATAATAAGGTGGGGAAAGAGAAATAATCACACCACAAGTTGGAAGGGAAGGAACCCAGGCAACCAGAGAGAGAGAGAGGGGGGACAGCCGGGCCTGCAACCGCTGAGCGGCCGGCCGTTCGTTCTTGTCGCCCACAATTCCCCAACTGTCTTAAAAGTCCCAAGGTGTCGACGGACGGGCCCCATTTGCCGCCCCTTGGAATGTCGCTGCTGTCTCAAGTGACCGGACTTTACATCCCGTCTCTCTCTGGGCTGGCTCTAGGTTTGCTTTATTATTCCTGGTAGAGTATATATTATGACATATATATTTATTTATTTACTATTTTTCACATGAAAAGCGTATTTACGCAAACTTGGCCTTAACTACCCATTTCTTGATTTCTTAGGAAGCCTCTGGGACCAAATTTTGGTCGTAGAGGTAGAGTCTGCACCACGCTAACGAGGGCCAACAGCTCGAAACGCATTCGTGGTTAATTTTTCTTGATTTATCACAAGAAATTGGGTTGGCCAAATATCACAGAACAAGTTAATAAATAAACGTTTAGTTAATTTTTGTTCCACTAGATGGCGCTCTGCCACCTAGAAATGCTCATGTGAGCACGGTCAGGATATGTCTTTTTAAATTTCAATATCAACACCTGACCTTTTTTTATTATTTTTTCACATCTATATTTATATAAATCAATGTTTGTATGTTTGTTTGTTTGTATGTCCGGTATACAAATTCGCAGTAGTTCACTAATTCAAACCAAAATTTCCATACATAGGTAAAAAATAACGGGGAAGACGATAGGCTATTTTTAAAAATATATAAATCAATTATTAAAACTATATATTCAAATTATTCTACTTAGCTCACGAACAGCGCCCTCTATCAAAGATTAGATTAAATAATGCTGATGCAAACAAATAGATAATGCTAATAAAAACAATTATATAAAAAAAATTTATCTAAATATATATCACTCGGGTAGATATGCACACGGGTCAATCCCGGAGCGAAGCCCGGGTCACCCGTCTAGTATAAAATAATATAAAGTTGAGGGAGGATGATATTCATGTACTAAAAGAGGAACCTCTTCCTTTCATTCTGCATAGAACAATTCATCATGTTTATCATCACAATAAAAATATTTAACTAGTGGTGATAAGGAATGACCTAAAACGCCAGTTTTGACAAATTCAGACAAAAAGTCAACCTGAATACCATGGCTTCAGGCTAAGGTCTCATCCGTTCATAGGAACGGCTTCGGTCGACTTTAATAAATAAGTGTTTAAACTGGTGATGTGGCAGGGGCCGGCAAACCTTTGGGTCGGAAGAGTCAAGAACCAAAAAATGTTTTCTTGTCAACAATAAACAGTTGTTGTTGTTGTGTCCAAAGAAGAGTCTTAGATGTCTCCATGCATCTCCATCACAGCAGCAGCAATATCCACTATCTTGCTCTTCATTGGAAAATGGGTGCCGTTGCCACGTTTGTCACCTTGGAAACGAACCAGAATTTGGTCGAATATTCCAAGGGTCCAGCGGGGACCGCAGGGAGGTGTGGTCGGACTTCTCCCCCCCCCCCCCCCCCCCCAACAATAAACAGTACTCGCATGAATAATATTGGCATATGGAACTATATGAAGAGCCACAGGTGACTCGCTAGCCGCAGTTTGCCGATCCCTGGGCTAGAATACAACATAAAGGTCCAGCATCCCTAGAAAATCTCCCAAGAAAGAAATCTGCCTGGCGACACCTCATTAATTGGACTTCCACTGGCATTGTATATAAATCAAAGAAGACTTAGTTCAGAAGGACATCCCGGGTAATTGGCGACTTCTGTACGCTCCAGGAACCTGGGTTACTTAAATAAATATTACAACATAAAGTTACGAGAGGATTATATTCATGTACCAAAATAAGCACCTTTTTCTTTTAATTATGAACTAGAACAATGCATTAATTCTGTCACCCTAGTAAAAAAAATGCTAGCTGTAATAAAGGAGTGAGCCACAGCTTAGTCTAATGCATATTTGAAGAAAGAGGTGCCTATACAAAAGTGCATGAATATCATTCTCCCACAAATATATGTTGTATTTTAGCCTAAACTACTTTACTTAGGGTCTCTCTCTCTCATAATAGCAATGTGTACTTTCTTTTAAAAATCACAAATATCTCTCACATTGAGTTTTCTTTTTTATCTTTAATGGCGACACTTAGTTTCAGAGCGAATTTATATAGCGATTTTGTATAATTTATAAACATGAAAAACGTTGTTCCCTATGCTCTTTAATGGTTCATTTTCTGCTTTACAGCACTTGGCCACCGACTAATCAGCAGTAGAAGGTGTAACTTATCGTTAGCTTCGGACATCATAAAAACTACACGAGAATAGATTAAGTCATATATATTGCAATGATATACATAAATTTCGGCAGACCAGCACTCATGTTCAAGATGATTCTCTTTGACCATAAACTCTAGTTTCATCTTGAAAACAAATATTTTCTTTTATTGCCGAAGTACTATTGCACGTCTCACTGAATAAATTCTATTATGTATAAAATAAACGCATTGGTGACCAGGGTTTTCCCCAAGTTTATATAGAGTAAACACCTTTTTTTTTTTTCAAAATCAAATTGGCTAATTGAACCTTTAAAATTTTCATTATTTAAAAGTTCGATTGTGTGTGCGCCATCTTTTAATAAAATTTGTAACACAATTATTTTTGGCAATGTATTTATTTTTACATAAATCATGAAATATTATCTAGACAGACCTTAATGCAATGATAAAAGTTTTTGAATGAGAGGTCTTGGCCCATCAGTGGTGAATCCTCTCAGCGGTTTCGCCAAATTAATCTCCAGATTGCTCTACTATTGTATTGGATTGGTTTTCTTATATATCCTGAATTTACTATAGGTTCCCAAAACATTCCTAAGCTGCCGTCCTTAGTAAATGCAGGGTATATAAGAAAAACAATCCAATACAATATTAGAGCGGTCTGGATATTAATTTGGAGAAACCCGCTGAGAGGGCTTACTACTGATGAGCCAAGCCCTCTCATTCAATAACTTTTATGATTACAGTAAAGTCTGTAGAGATAATACACACAGAGCCTTTATTAAGACGTTAGTCTTATACAGATTCTCCGTACAAGGTGCAATAACAGGAAAAGAGCAGCACAGGAAACCAGTAGTTCCGCAACTATATACAATTATTAGTAATAAGGAAAAGTAAGATTTAATATGAAAGGTCGACGCCATCGCCTCAAGTCTTCAATTCCATAAGCGCGGAGCAGAAATAGGGACTAAGTTATTTAGTTCGCCATAAAATATAGCATCCAGACCTGTAGAGCTAATATTTTAACGATTTGTGTAAAAAGAAACACATTTTAAAAAATAATTGTTATATAATTATCATAATAATAAATATTGCCAAGTGGAAAATTAGGGAAGACAAAAACTTCAGGAGGAGATAACAATTTTATTTCAGGCAAGGACAAACTATGAATGGTAAACAAAAGATAAACCACGAGGTAAATTTACAGAGTAGCAAAATATAAACATAAAAATGACCACTCTGTTAATAAAAATAATAAAATTAATAAATACGTTGTTACAATATTATTATCTGTGATAGGGGTTTTCACCCACGTTTACAACCAACCGGACAGGATTTTACTTTTATATCTATAGATAGAGGAATGCTCATTATAGGAACTCCTCTAGAACAGAATTTTTACCTTAAACAATAATTTTTATCATCATCGTTTATTTTTATCAATATAATAATATTTTTAAGATACGCGTGTTTAACGTAATTATAAAATTATATATTTAAAACATTCAACTCTACACTTTTGGAAATAAATAATAAATTCATATAAATATCATATAAAATAGAAAACTAATAAATATTATTATACCCAGCATTTTAACATATAAAGTATATTTTAAATAAAAGAGTTGAGTCCCCACTATGTATGTAAGAGAGATAGCCTATTTCATTATCAAATAGCAAAAAAATAAAGTAGCTAGAATCACAATTAATATATCTTTTTAGCCAAGTCATCTCTCAGAAAATAATTTAAAATTGATAGAACAATAAATAAACGAAAATCAATCTCAACTATACGCGGAAATTAAAATTTAAAGTGGAGTAAACAAGATAATTTCATTTTGAAATAAAAATTTAATCTCAATTTTCTCAACAGAAATATATATATTAAAAAAGTACATTCGAATTCCCACTATTAATACAGAACATGAAATTCACCCCCATAAAAAACAAATTTAAAATAAAAAAAAGGCCAACGTTTATTGCATAAATGCATTGTAATAATTCGAGATTAGAATTTTACACAAATAGGAATTACAATTTTTTAATATAAATTCAACTTAAGCTCTCAATTTCTGATAAAAAAAAAACGAAAACTACTTGCGTAAAGATTTTAAAAAATGAACAGTTTTCTCTCGACGAGAAAGAAAAAAGAAGTTTAAAAAAAAAAACGAATTTGAAACAAGCAACGAAAGAAAAAAAAAATCTCAGAAAAGGGGATGAATATTTTTTATGAATAATTTACCATGACAAATGAACCTTCTTCATCCCAAGTGCCCAACGTTTGATAAATGTGTGCCCATGTAAAAGTGCCTCAGGGAAAAAAGAGAAAAATATCTATTAATCAAATTGTCTTCATATAACTTGGCCTATATGCCGATATTTTCTGTCGGGGTCTTCCCATATCGCATTCCTGGCGATTTTTGGGTTATTTTGCCATTTGTCATTCCAAGCGTTGAGAGGCCAGCTTAAAGTGCCTCTAGATGGTGTTTGTCCTTCCATTTATTATTGCTTCGATGACAAACGGCTTCATGATAAAATCATGATAGAACTTTCTCTATTATTTTTCTCTCTCTCATAGAATTAATATTATTGATTTATGTGTATCCTATTTCATTAATAATTCTCCATAAATGTAGAGATATTTTTAATTCGTTATTTTTAAATTTATTGTCCCATGGGTAAGATTATACAGGTCATGAGGGTTGATATCAATAATTTTTTTCTACTATAGTTTTGGGGTTATAGAAACTTTATATAAATTTATCTTTAAAACTTTTATAAACGATTAAATTTTTGAAAAATAAACTTTTTTTTAAATTTTAATAAGTACATTTTTTTATTTTGATAACAAAAATATTGTATATTATATATAAAGAGTTGGTACGTTTGCAACATTTTACACTTTAATAACATTTTGAATTGATAATTTTCGATTTTATTTAAAATGTTTACAATTTTGATATGCAGGTAGTTTTAGCGATCTATGGATACGCCCCAGGAGCTTGAGTGTACTATATATATTAACAAAGCGGCTTACTATAGATATGTTTTACTAATTTAAAATGTAGATTTGTCTTTTTTTTTAGCCATTTTTATATCTGTTTCAATGATGCAATATAATTTGTATATTTGAAATTTCTTTCCAATAAAGTTGAATATTGCTTAATTTTATCTCAAATATTCCAACTAAAAGATATTTATAAGTTTAAATTTTAGCCATTTTCATAACTGTTTTTTAGAATATACTAGCCGAATGACCCGGGCAACGCCCGTGTTTTACCCGATTGAATGTTTTTATTCAAATACTATTTGTTACAATTATAAATTGGCGCCTTAAATAAATGCATATATTAGTTAATAACTATAGCCTATGTGCTTTATCTGTCTATGTACTGTTGGCTTCCGTAGGCGTCTCTTACTGGGAAAAAGAAAGAGAGGATTCCATTTAGTTATTAACTAATATATGCATTTATTTAAGGAGCGACCCTCTCCAACACAATAGTTACAAAAACCAAAAAGCGAGTGGGGGGGGGGGGGGCATTTTTATGGTTTCAAAGTAAACATCATGTAAGTTAACATTTTATTCTCGAGTGCTTCAATACTCATTCAGTAATAGTAACTGATATTAAATTTCGTGAAAACTATTAAATATATCAATTTTGAATGATATTACCTAGAACAGTAGCGCTTGTCACACGTGCGGTGGAGAGATACCTAAACCAAGATGCTAAAAAACCTAGGCTATGTCTTCACTCAACATAATAGATGGTAAAGTGGCTAGCCATGTCTATGGTCAAACTAGTTTTAGGGTCTATTTTTACGTGAGATTGAGCTTGAAACTGCTTTATTACAATGCCCATATTAGGTTAAATACAGAATAAATATAAATATGAATAAATAAGATTAAATAATGATAAATATATGAATAAATGAATAAAAATATATAAATTAAGTGATAAATATACATATATATTGTTGCACCAAGTTGCAGCTTTGCAGGGTCGTCGACCTTGGTTTCTTCCATCTTGATGTTATACACGTTTCCCGAGCGGGTTTCCATATTCAAAACAAATAAATAAAAGTAAATAAAAATAAATTACCTTCCAACGTTATTGTGTTTATTTATTCGTGGTCTTCCTCGTAGGTCGTGATCCGCCTTCTTCGTCTAGGTCCTCTCTCGCTCCAATAACCAATCAAGATATATGTACAATAAATATTACAAAAGGAATGAAACTATAAAAAGGAATGATGATAATCTAAATATTCTGTCTTAAATAAATATTAAATATCATAGAATATTTTGAATAAATGTAAGGCGCATTAAAATTGATGTAACAATATATATATATACAAGTCGTCATTGGTGGCGCCCACCGCGGGAAAGACTCCGCCACCGATGGACTGCAATTGACAGGAGGGGTGACGTTTATATCCTCCCGGCAAATGTCCATCTATATTTTGGCCATAGATATAATCACCCACTTTACCAGCTAAACACCTCTTTGGAAAATTGTGGAGATTTCACTTGACACCTGATGACTCTCATGGAATCCGCCCTGGACTGACTGACGTGGGCCCTAGCATGAAACCATGGTCTCCTGATAAGTGATTCTCAGTTTTTCCAAAGCTGGTGTTGTTGCCAGCGATTTCGCCATCTTTGGAGCCACAATGAATACAATACAACGGTATTGTAGATGTATTCTTGTCTATATGATCTGCCCGTTTATGTTTTGTTTTGGGCATGGTGTCTAAGAAAACTATGGAAGAGGCTTCGGTAATTATTGATGTTCCGCAAATATTTTAGCTTCCTCGAGCACAGATCTTCCGCTTTAAGAACAAGACGACGTCTATAAAAGACAGTTTATGCGACATATAAGTACACAATATTTTTTTATACAGTAAACAATATCTAAAATATTTGTGATGCTTCTATTTTTATTGAAGCATATTTCCACAGTTTCCTTGAACACCATCACCAATAAACACCGTCAAGTACATACTATATAAACAGAACGTACAAACACAATAGTTGCAGCGATCTAAGTTTAAATCTGTGAAATCTCTGAGAAGATTCACTACTGATAAGCCAAGCCTTCCTAATTCTTTTTCATCATCAGATTACTAATGGTAAAAATATTCTTTCATCTCAAGAAGAAGAAATGGCGTTGAATAATTCCACCCTCAACCTACAAAGTGTGAACTATTAAATATAATTATAAACTCTTTTTAGAGCATATACTTCGTTTTATATTAACAATTTGTTTAAGATGTATATGCGCACTAAAATAGTTTAGAAATTTGAATGCAGCTCTGCCGCTCTTATACCATGTGACATATATATAGTTCTAGATAATTTTACGAGGTTTCATTTAATTGTTAGGTATTCGAAGAACCTATAGCTTGAAATCTTTTCTGTCGTGCTCTTCAATAAAATAAAACATCCCGTTAATTCCTTTTGTTACTAGGTCCATTTCACAGGGATTATCTATTTATATATGCCCGCTCAGCATCAAGCAGAAGGATGGACTTCCTCAACGTGCCAAAAACAGCAGCCATGTTTGCTCTGAGGCCGTCGTTTGCCGCGACAACACAAAGAGTCCGTCACCCTGGCCAACAAGATCCCTGTCGTTGTCCCGACGACTCTCTTCAAGCCGTAAAAAGTGGACAATAGAAAAGGAGCCCGTAAGATGAGGTGTATTTTTTAGTCAACAATTTGTAAATTTTAAATTAACCTTTCTATTTAGTTACAACTCCGGGTACCGATCCAAGAGAACTGATATCCAGCAGGGATTCATATATTGTATTCAATAGATTTTGTAAATATATATCAAAGTTTTTAAATAATCTCATGTGTTAGGTATAATTAACTATGTGCTGTATATATGATTTTTTTTCCTTTTTTCTTTATTTTGAGATGTGTTTAAACTAAATTACCAATGTATATAGTATGCTTGTTTGAAATCAATTTCAAGAATATGGTAAATGCCTTGAGCATATGTTAATAGATTCTCCCTCTCTCTCTCTCTCTTGTGTTGCTTTCCTTTGGGCGCCAGTGTCCTTGGCGGGACATCGCGCTTTGTATTTACAGTTGAATAAAGTTGAATTTAGTTACAACTCGGTAAATACTGAGGTTGGTTGTGTTTTAGATAACCCTGTTTGACTTATCTGTTTCTTCTTTTGTTCTAACCTGGTGTGGTTATCGTCAGCACTTATTCTGCTGGTAGGACTCGATGGAATTTACAAGTTTCGAGTAATGTAAGTAGAATATCTATGGAAAGAATTAGTCTGAGAAAATCATCTACAATATTTTAATTCAAAGCAATAACGCACCGTCTAAATTAAGACGCGAATGTTTCTTTTCACAAATAAATCAAACTTCTACTGTTCTTACTGCGATGAAAAAATATTGGGAGGGCTTGGCTCATCAGTGGTGAACCCTCCCAGCGGGTTCGTCAATTTAATCTACCAGACCGCTTCTTTAGACCTCTAATACTGTATTGGATCATTCTGCTTTTATAGGCTACACTGCTCGATGCAAATATTTAAATATAATTCTACTGTCCTAAATCTTATGTCCATAGTTTTCTAAAATAACATTTCTAAGATTCCACCCTTCAGTGTATCATATATAAGTAGAATGATCCAATACACCATTAGAGCTCAAAAGAAGCGGTCTGGTGGATTAAATTGGCGAAACCGCTGGGAGGGTTCACCACTGATGAGCCAAGCCCTCCCAATATTTTTTTTTCATCGCAGTAAAGACAGTATAAATTTGATTTATTTGTGGAAAGAAAAATTCGCGTCTTAATGTCTTCATTTGTTGAATATTTTAGTTTTTTATAGACCCAAAGAAAGCCGTTATAGAAATATCTCCTTCGTTGCAAGTTGATTAACGAGCTAAGTCATGAAAAAAGTCGACGTACATCACTTAGATACAATAAATGAAATTATTTTGCTGCGATTTTCTTTTACAAAAATAAAACATTTATAAATTCAATTGCCATCTATAGATAACATTTGTAATAATTGTTTGTTGGCAATTTGTTTTTTTACATATATTATCAAATATAGCAGTAAGATCTGTAGGGATATTAATTGTTGATATATTTAAAAAGAAATACATTGCCAAAAATAATTATTAAACCTTTAAAATATAAAATATAGTTTTCCATATTATTTATATGATTTCTGTTCCACTAGATGGCGCTCTGTAATCTAAAAAGGTCATGTGCTTATGGTCAGGATATGCATTCTTTGATTTTAATACTAACACCTGACATTTTTTTATTATTTTTAAAATTATTATGTCTCCATCTGTTTAGCGTATTTACGCAAGTTTGTCCTTATATGCCCATTTCTTGGTTTCTCAAGAAACCTCTGAGACCAAAACATTTTTAGTCGCAGTGGTACAGCCTGTTCCACGCTGACGAGGGCCAACAGCCCGTAACGCGTTCGTGGATGGATCAAGAATTTGGGTTGGCCAAATATCAGGGAACAGGTTAAATCAATGTTTTGTTGATTTCTGTTCCACTAGATGGCGCTCTTCCATTTAAAAAGCTCATGTGCTTATGGTCAGAATATGCCTTTTTTGATTTATATTTATGTGAAAATAAATAAATAAAATTATTCCTGAATGCTCAGCGTTCTCCATATTTGAGGTAGGATATGTTCCAAGGCGTTTCTTTTAGGGATCAAACATTTTTATTACAAAGATGTAAAATTCTTCGAGCACAAGTCAGTTTAATTAGTCGATTATCTTTTTGAAGGAAAAAATTTAAAGTTACAGCGAAATTTGAAAACTACGTTTCAATTAATTTATTAAGATGATTTAATATCAAACCAACATTGCTTGCGTGATTGAGCCTAATGTTTGAAGTTGAGTTCAAAGCATAGGTCTACATAAAAGCAATTTTAAAGAGAAATTTTAATAAATAATTTTAACGGTCCAAAACAGCATTAGAGCTCTAAAGGAACGGTCTGGTGAATTTAATTGGCGAAACAGCTGGGAGGGTTCACCACTGATGAGCCAAGCCCTCCCAATATTTTTTCATCGCATTAAGGACAGTTGAAGTTTGATTTGTTTGTGAAAAGAAACCTTCGCGTCTTAATGTCTTCATTTGTTATATATAGTTATTTCATTAATAAATAACTCCCTACTGTAAAATGATATGTTGGGAGGATGTCGATTGATAAAAATAAAGATCGTCTCTTCTGTCAAAATAGACGCTGAAACTAAGTGTCAGTGACATGGCTTTGTATTTGGTTTGGTATTAATTCATCTTAATCAATTGATTGAAACGTAGTTTTCAAATTTCGCTGTAGCTTTACATTTTTCCTTCAAAAAGATAATCGACTAATTTAACTGACTTGTGCTCGAAGAATTTTACATCTTTGTAATAAAAATGTTTGATCCCTAAAAGAAACGCCTTGGAACATATCCTACCTCAAATATGGAGAACGCTGAGCATTCAGGAATAATTTTATTTATTTATTTTCACATAAATATAAATAAAAAAGGCATATTCTGACCAGGGATACAGGATGAGTATCATTTGTACTCCATGTTAGCAGCGGCTGCACATGGCGTCTGTTCTTCATGTCAGAGGCGGTCATTTCTTTTGGAGATAAGTCGGCCTGCCACTGAGTAGTGCTCCCAGTCTTAATGACAAAGGCAGACGCATTCTACTTCACCCAATCTTGATGGTTGTCAACTTTACAAGCTTGATACCGTAATATGATTGAGTGGAAATAAGAAAGAAGATAAATAACTTAGATTGAATTATATTGCGTAGTCTAAACAGGAGATATAGAGAAAAACAACAAAAATTAAACGCATTGTGGTTAGCCTTTCTTGATTAATCAAGAATTTGGACAATTCTAGAAAAAAAAAACAAACAAACGACTAGTTGATTTTTCCCCGAAAAAAGCAACTTCTAGTTGTAAAGAAGGGGAATGACAAATTTATCTCCGCCCTACCAGAACAACTGTAAGAATTTATTAAAATTTATTTTTAATAACGTCGCGACATAACTTCAATATTTGCAAAAAAGGCTTCTGTAATGGGGGCTAATGAAGCAGCCATTTATTAAACTACTAAAAAAGAGGTAGAGCTGCCAGGGTGTGATATTAAATTGGTCACTAACAACTCAGGCCGTATTAAAAATGTAAATATTTGCCCGGGTGGAAAATTTAATTTCCAAAATGGCGTTCTCCTCAGCCTGAAATAGAAAGCTTCTGCTGGCCTTTTTTTTTGTGTGGGTGGTGTTGATCGTGGTCCCATAAAAGGCTAAAAATGAAATTTATATAAATATCGAGAAATCCTTGATGATGGAAACTTAATATTAGTTGTGTAGCTCTGAATAGCTCTGAGAGAGATAAGAAGAATAACAAAAGTCTTTGATATGAAATTAAACCAATTTTTATTAATTAATAAATCGTATTTTTTCATCCAGTAAAGACAATTAACAATTTAAACTTCTTTATATTGATTCCTAGTCAATAAAATTATAAGGAAAATATAAGCAGTAATTACAAATGAAGGAAGCTGCTTCACCGTGAGAGAGTTCTCCTTCAGACAAGGAAGGAGTCTTCTTGGAATCTATTCAGTTCAACGCAGAGGAAGTACTTGTAGACGCGGGTCTCGGCAAATGCCAGGATGGCCAACGCGTCGTCATCCAGGCCTCGCCTAACGACCTAGCCCTACAGGTAGGGGGGCCACTGGATGATGGTGAAAGCCACCCGAATGAGAGGCCTGAGGCAGAGGCAGGACCAGTACCGGTGGGCAAGCGACAGGTCGTAGGACCCACAGGTGACGCAAGGCTGTCAGGGCGAAGCCGGGTGGGCTGGATGAGGCAAGGCGTGCAAAGCTAGCCTTACTGCTACTTCCGCGTTGTGCCTAGAGAAGGCGCCGCGCCGGAGCGACGACCAGCTGATGTTGATGGGGAGGTTCGTATGTTCCTCCCACCTTCTGGAGAATTGGGTGATGGGCATCCAGACGCGAGCGCTACAGCAATCGGCGATCATTGTGGGTGGTGATATGTCCAAAAGGCGTCCTCGTCCTGCGAATCACCAGAGCGTCCACGATGGTGCAACGCGGAAAGACCCGTGCAGGTTCTCGTTCGCTAGACGCCGGCAGAAACTGGACACGGAGGCCGAGTACGCCACGACACAGCACGTTGGACGTGTGAGAGGAGCATCAGGTCCCACAAAGTCTCCAACGAAGGCGACGACCCATTGCGAAGAAACCAGACGGTGGGTGGCCGGAGAAGACGGTAGCCACCGATGATAGGGAGGTTTAAGAGCTGAGGCGGTGTGAGCGCGCGGTTGTCCAGCTTGAAGATATCAGCGACCGCCTCCCAGATCTTAAGCAGCCGGAGACGCCACGGTGGGAGCCCGGACCCGGATGGATGAGGATAGGGCCACGTACCGCTCTCAACCAGCCGGGAGTGGGATTTGCGGCTGCCACGCAGCGCGGCCTGCGTGCCTTTGAAGCATGACAACCACAGCTGGGTCTTGATGTCGATGAGGACGAATCCTTCAAGAGAGATGGGTCTCGCCAGGACGCTACCAGGCACCCAGGCGTTGCGCTCCGACCCCCAGATGAACCGCGCAAGACGGACCGGGATCTTGTGGATGGTATGATCGGTATGCAGGTAGCCGTGAATGTGATGGACACCGAGGAGAGCACCAAGGAATTGGCGGCTTTTGCCCAGCCGACAAGAGAGAGGCCACGGGTGTAGGGAGACCACCTCGTTATGGCAGCCTCGAGAAGGGCAATGAGATGTTGGTTTTGCACGGAAATTCGATTTCTTGGCGTTACAATGAAGCCCAGCACACCTTCAGCTCAACAAATAACCAAGAGATGCTCAGTGGAGCTCGTTGCGGGCACGCCAGGCGCCGCAACAAAGGCCTTTGCTCTTAGTGAATTTACGTTTGTTCCCGACGCGAACCGGAAATCCTCGAATATGGAGGAAGCAACGCCGAACTGTTCTTCGCGGCGGATGAGCAGGACGATATCGTCGATATAGGCGAGGACGTTCCCGGAGCTAAGCGACTGTTCAAGGCGACACAAGAGAGGGTTCTTTGCGAGGCTGAACATTGCAGCGCTGACGGCGCAATCCTGTCTCATCCAGTTCAGAAGCTTAAAGGGTTAGGTGTAGAGGCCTCCGGCTCGGACCGTCGGGTCCGCTCCGACATAGAGGAGGAGAAACCACCCGGTGAAGACCCGTCGCAACCGCAGCGAGACCACCAGAGACACAGGGGTGTTGAAGGTCGACTCGAGGTCGATGGAAATGACGGCCAGCGGCTCCTCGCAGCCGCCTTTATCTCGTCGCACGTGTGCGCGATATTCTAAGAAGGGAGAGGTACCAGAACGAGAAGATGGGGGCGCAGACGCCGGAGGAGGATGTTGCCCAGGACATGGTAGTCCGCCGTGGGGGAGTGAAATAGGCCTTAGCCGAAGAGCCCAGGGCCGCCGTGGGACTTGGTGCTGTGCCAGGTCGATCTAGGCAAAGCCCCGCGGTGTTGTGACGAGCTTGAGGGCATCGACGAAGAAGTCCTCGTAGGCCATGTAGATCTCTCAGGCAAGTCGTCCCACCCGGGGGTCTTTCCGAGCGGCAGGCGGCAGATGGCGATCTCTGCCACGGAGTTTTAGCGTCTATTTTGGCGGGAGAGGCGATATTTTTTTTTTATAGATTAATTTTCTCAGAGTAAAATTCCCATTTCTATGTACGAGGGCCATCCAATAAATAAGTTTCCCTATTTTTTAACAAATAAACAACATTATTTACAATTATGCAGTTATTTTATTTTCATTATACAACTCATAGACTACTTCTCTACATAATCACCATTTCTGTCCAAACATTTTTGGTACCGTTGTAGCAATTTTTGATTCCACTGTTGTACCAAGCCGTGTCCAGTCTTCGTAGCCAGTGGTTCGCCTCCGCCTGCACTTCGCAAAGTGCTTGCCTCCAAGGTGAAATTTGAGTGCTGGTAAAAGATGGAAGTAGCTTGGGGCAAGATCCGGAGAATAAGGTGGATGTGTGAAAATTTCCCATTTGAAGTTTTCCAGCAACGTTTGGGTCGTTCGAGCTGCGTGAGGGCGAGCATTGTCATGGACGAGTAACACTTTCCGAGACAAAAGTCCAGGACGTTTCCGTTTTATTGCAGCTCTGAGTTTAGTGAGGACTTCGCAGTACCTCGTAGCGTTAACCGTAGTGTTTGGGGGCAGGTAGTCAACCAATAAAACACGCTTACAGTCCCAAAAGACGATAGCCATAACTTTGCCTGTAGAGATTGTGACCTTCGCCTTTTTTGGTGCACTTTCCTCAGGCTTCTTCCACACCATGCTTTATCGTTTTGTTTCTGGAGTTGAATGATGCACCCAGCTTTCATCTCCAGTGACAATACGGGAAAACAGTTGATCTACATCTCTTCGATGCATTTCCAGGAAAGCTCGGGCTGCCTCCATCCGTTGTTGCTTGTGATTTTCCGAGAGCAAACGCGGGACCCATCTTGCGCAGACTTTGCGAAAAATTAAAACATCTGACATGATTGTTCCAATCGAAGAGCGTCCAATTTCGATTCAAGGAGGCAGTCGAATCATTATTTCATCAATGGTGACGCGACGATCTGATTACACCACATTCCGAACAGCAGCACCGGCTGCATTGTCCGTAGCAGTAACGGGCCTGCCGCTTCGCTCATCATCATACACGTTTTTCCGTCCTTTCAAGAACCATGGATGCTCATACATCCTTCACCATACACTGACACTAAATTGCGATGAATATTGACCTCAGTTTCATTTTTCGCCGTGAAAAAACGAATTACAGAACGGAGTTCGCAAGTGGACACGTTCACCAGTGGTAGCTCCATGGAAGCTGAAGCGCTACGGACTTGTGCGTACGAGTAGCGTTATTTTGAAGGTCACGCGCTTCCAACGCATCCTAGTGACCATTTCTTACATTACTAACTAATTTTTACAAAGTTTTGTTCGCAGAAAAAAAAAATAGGGAAACTTATTTATTGGATGGCCCTCGTATATACTGTATATAATACTCTGTGGGGGCCTACACAGGACGAATCACGTAACGTTATTTCATAACTTCATTTTGTAAATATTTTATTTATATATCGATCAGTCTGTTATTGATATATCTCGAAAAGATTGTTCTTGTTAAAATAAATTTCCGTTCATTTGATGGTTATTTCTCGTTCTGGTCTCAATTATATTCAAGGTATTGGATGTATGTGATCAATGAATGAAGACATGAAGCTAACCTTTCTTGGCGGTGTAACAATATATCTATTATATGAATTTCATCTAATAATTCAGACAGATAAAATATGATTTCTCAGAAAGATTGTGGTGTACATATTTGGCGACTTTGCGTTTTAAAATTATATTTCTTTTTTTATTTATTTGTTGAGAATGTACAGTAGAAGGAAGGGTGATCTGTGTTGACCTATATCAATACCCCAAATGTTTAAATGTGTTCGTTATAAATCGAGTTATTTGTAAATTCTTAGAAAGTTTCAACTTTCCAAAAAAAAATAATAATAAATTTTAAAACTTTGACATATTTTTCAAATATTTAGTTAAATATGGTTTTTTGATTGAGATATAAGCTATAGATAAATAGTGCTAAACAAAAAAATATATTTAATTTTATCTTACAACATACTATATTTGGACTACCTTAGTTTAACCAAATGTATCTACATTGTAGCTCGGATCATCTAAATTCTTCTAACAAAATATCTGCAGCCATTATACAGATGGGAGAGGAATCCCGTGCTGGTGTAAAGGTATGTAGCGGGGATGCTCTCCCAATCAGTGTCATAAAAACAAGAGAAGCGGAAGGTGATTGCTGCAGGGGAAGTCAGCTTAATAACACCAATACCATTATGACGAAGAAGCACTTAGGTCGAAATTGTTCGGGGAGAGAGGGCATCTGTGTTCAGCGATATGGAAGGAATTAGGCCCGGGATCATCTGACCATATTACACTCTCCAGCATCCTTACTTTCATGGAGCCAGGGTCTTCCGAATCTAAACAATCCGCACACGACGGCAGGACAAGGTAGAGAGTTGTTCTTACCCATTCTGACGGTTTCCTTCGATTCTCCTATAGCGCGACTCATGTTTCTACTGAAATAACATCTATCTGGCGAATGTTAAGAGCTAATCATTAAGGAGAACATAAAAGTGATTAATACAAAGAAATAACGCGCCATCTATATATAACAAATGAAAACACAAAGACGCGAATGTTTTTTATTTGTGAAAAAAAACATTCGCGTCTTGGTGTTTTTATTTGTTATATAGAGGTGATTTTTTCATGATGGTTGTTCTATGGTTTCCTCCGACATCAAACTCTTTCATAGAGCGCAATAAACAACTGAAATAACTTGCATTTCGCTTCTTTATTTTTGAAAAATCTCTATTCAATAGATAATTTAACAAAACTACTCTAATTAAAGTCAGATTTTTTTATACATGATGTATTTCCTAAGGTTTCCTCCAATATTTTACCAAATTGTTCATATAGTTATAACTCAGTACAGGTTCCAACTAAAATGATGTCACTTTCAGTTTAGAGTCAGTATGTTTACTAAATCGATATTTATAATATATTTATTCCAAAAATTCAGATATTAGACACAATGTGAATAATTACGCCTATCATTATAATTTAATAGCTAAAGAATCATTCTCTATTCAACCTTTTACATTTTAATATATTCCTACTGTGTTTAATAATGTCCTTAGAATATTTAATAATTTCACCTAAATCCCTATATTAGTGCCGCCTATAAAGGCAAAACAGTCAAATAGGGCGGTAGGATCTATTATATTGGCAAAACTGCTGAGAGGGTTGGTCAGTAATAAGCAAGGGGGGCCCTTTCCAATATTTAACCAGAGTAGTAAGGGCAGTAGGGAATTGTTTGTTTTCAAAAAGAAACAGATGCATTGAATATTTACAATTTTATATACACATTATGATTGTTTCGCGTTTTATAATTAGACTGTTGATGGTGTACGCACAAGGTATAGCCCACATAACCTACAGTAACAGTGTATAGCCACATAACCCACAGTAACAGGGTATAGCCCACATAACCTACAGTAACAGTGTATAGCCCACATAACCCACAGTAACAGGGTATAGCCCACATAACCTACAGTAACACAGTATAGACCACATAACCCACGGTAACAGGGTATAGCCCACATAACCTACAGTAACAGTGTATAGCCACATAACCGACAGTAACAGGGTATAGCTCCCCTAATCCACAGTAACAGGGTATAGCCCACATAACCCACAGTAACAGTGCATAGCCACATAACCTACAGTAACAGGGTATAGCCCTCATAACCTACAGTAACAGCGTATAGCCCACATAACCCACAGTGACAGAGTATAAGCCACATGACCTACAGTAACAATGTATAGCACACATAACCCACAGTAACAGAGTATAGCACACATAACCCACAGTAACAGAGTATAACCCACATAACCCACAGTAACAGAGTATAGCACACATAACCCACAGTAACAGAGTATATTCCACATAACCCACAGTAACAGAGTATAGCCCACATAACCTACAGTAACAGTGTATAGCCCACATAACCTACAGTAACAGAGTATAGCCCACATAACCTACAGTAACAGAGTATAGCCCACATAACCTACAGTAACAGAGTATAGCCCACATAACCCACAGTAACAGAATATAGCCCACATAACCTACAGTAACAATGTATAGCCCACATAACCCACAGTAACAGAGTATAGCACACATAACCTACAGTAACAGAGTATAAGCCACATGACCTACAGTAACAATGTATAGCCCACATAACCCACAGTAACAAAGCCGTATTTTGACAGCAAACATATCAAGAGAGGAGGAAAGTTCCCAGTAGCCACACCGCCCATAAATCTGCTCGGCTAGACTTCCCTGACAAAGAGTTCAGCAAACAATATTTTCTCACTAAATCCATCTTTACGGCCGTATAAGGATGCAAGGAAGCCTTTTAAAATATATTTTATTGTCTTTCAAATCTATATTTCTTCTGGCATTTGATCGCTTCGGGGAACTTGACCAGGAATATTTCACCAATTAGATTTGAGAGCCCATTGTGATGACGCCGCCAGGATTGACGTGTGGATTCAGTCAGTCAGCTGTGTTAGC
>CP092879.1:10864452-10877060 GCA_030710605.1 Cordylochernes scorpioides | reverse complement strand
TTCTTTTCACAAATAAAATCATTCGCGTCTTGGTGTTTTCATTTGTTATATATAGATGGCGCGTTATTGCTTTGTATTAATTACTTTTATGTTCACCTTAATGATTAGCTCTTAACAGTCGCCAGATGGATGCTATTTCAGTTGAAACTTGAGTCGCGCTATAGGAGAATCGAAGGAAACCGTCAGAATGGGTAAGAACAACTCTCTACCTTGTCCTGCCGTCGTGTGCGGATTGTTAGATTCGGAAGACCCTGGCTCCATGAAAGTAAGGATACTGGAGAGTGTAATATGGTCAGATGATCCCGGGCCTAATTCCTTCCATATCGCTGAACACAGATGCCCTCTCTCCCCGAACAATTTCGACCTAAGTGCTTCTTCGTCATAATGGTATTGGTGTTATTAAGCTGACTTCCCCTGCAGCAATCACCTTCCGCTTCTCTTGTTTTTATGACACTGATTGGGAGAGCATCCCCGCTACATACCTTTACACCAGCCCGGGATTCCTCTCCCATCTGTATAATGGCTGCAGATATTTTGTTAGAAGAATTTAGATGATCTGAGCTACAATGTAGATACATTTGGTTAAACTAAGGTAGTCCAAATATAGTATGTTATAAAATAGAATGAAATATATATTTTTTTTTGTTTAGCACTATTTATCTATAGCTTATATCTCAATCAAAAAACCACATTTAACTAAATATTTGAAATATATGTCAAAGCTTTAAATATTTTTGTTTTTGTTTGGAAAGTTGAAACTTTCTAAGAATTTACAAATAACTCGATTTATAACGAACGCATTTAAACATTTGGGGTATTGATATAGGTCAACACAGATCACCCTTACTTCTACTGTACATTCTCAACAAATCATATTTTATCTGTCTGAATTATTAGAAGAAATTCATATAATAGATATATTGTTGGACCGGCAAGAAAGATTAGCTTCATGTCTTCATTCATTGATCACATACACCCAATACCTTGAATATATTGAGACCAGAACGAGAAATAACCATCAAATGAACAGAAATTTATTTTAACAAGAACAATCTTTTCGAGATATATCAATAACAGACTGATCGAGTTATAAACAAAATATTTACAAAATGAAGTTCTGAAATAACGTTACGTGATTCGTCGTGTGTAGGCCCCCACAGAGTATTATATATATGTGATAATTTGTATATAGCAATATGTAATCCCACCACAATCTATGCAATGTATTGTCAAAAGATTTAATAAAAGTTAGGCTTAGCGAAAAAGGGAACAACCATTAACAGGATTGCATCATCCAGGAAGTAAAGGTCACTGCCCAGGACCCCCCCATAAAACTAAAGTTCAAAGACGTTCTTCTTCCTGGAAGATTGCAATCATGGCGACAATGGAGGTGCTAAGCCAATCACAGTTAGGCATGAACAACTAATAGCGAACCAGAATTAGCCACGAAGAATGATCTCGACCAATGAGAAGCCGAGATAGTTAATGACGATTATCTCGGACAAGAAGTTAGGGAGAAGGTAGGTGACCGGGCTAGAAGCAAGGCGTGGTCAACTTAGGCTCCAACCAAGGTAAAGTCCTCTTCGATCATGTGAAAGGCAAGGTACCTCCTCCAGTCTCAATCACTCTCTCCCTTTCGCGAAGTCCAGGTTCTATCCCATCCAGGTGCTCGTTATTTCCCCTGTGGAAACCCACCATTCGACCAAGACTGCGCCATCAATCATCAATTAAACAGAATCCGACATAGGATTCACCACAATTCACCAATCCCACAGAAAGTTGACAGGAGTCAACAGGATCTTACACAGGTAACAACAGGATCCGACAGAGAGTCGACAGGATCCAACATCGAAATATTATATATATATATATATACATAGAAATGGGAATTTTACTCTGAGAAAACTAATCTATAAAAATAAAGGTCGCCTCTCCCGCCAAAATAGACGCTAAAACTCCGTGGCAGAGATCGTCATCTGCCGCCTGCCGCTCGGAAAGACCCCCGGGTGGGGCGACTTGCCCTGAGAGATCTACATGGCCTACGAGGACTTCTTCGTCGATGCCCTCAAGCTCGTCACAACACCGCAAGGCTTTGCCTAGATCGACCTGGCACAGCACCAAGTCCCACGGCGGCCCTGGGCTCTTCGGCTAAGGCCTATTTCCCTCCCCACGGCGGACTTCCATGTCCTGGGCAACATCCTTCTCCGACGTCTGCGCCCCCATCTTCTCGTTCTGGTACCTCTCCCTTCTTAGAATATCGCGCACACGTGCG
Source organism: Cordylochernes scorpioides (assembly GCA_030710605.1). Classification (NCBI taxonomy): domain Eukaryota; kingdom Metazoa; phylum Arthropoda; class Arachnida; order Pseudoscorpiones; family Chernetidae; genus Cordylochernes; species Cordylochernes scorpioides. The sequence continues at coordinate 10,874,788 of CP092879.1, read as the reverse complement.
ACGAGATAAAGGCGGCTGCGAGGAGCCGCTGGCCGTCATTTCCATCGACCTCGAGTCGACCTTCAACACCCCTGTGTCTCTGGTGGTCTCGCTGCGGTTGCGACGGGTCTTCACCGGGTGGTTTCTCCTCCTCTATGTCGGAGCGGACCCGACGGTTCGAGCCGGAGGCCTCTACACCTAACCCTTTATGCTTCTGAACTGGATGAGACAGGATTGCGCCGTCAGCGCTGCAATGTTCAGCCTCGCAAAGGCCCCTCTCTTGTGTCGCCTTGAACAATCGCTTAGCTCCGGGAACGTCCTCGCCTATATCGACGAAATCGTCCTGCTCATCCGCCGCGAAGAACAGTTCGGCGTTGCGGCCTCCATATTCGAGGATTTCCGGTTCGCGTCGGGAACAAACGTAAATTCACTAAGAGCAAAGGCCTTTGTTGCGGCGCCTGGCGTGCCCGCAACGAGCTCCACTGAGCATCTCTTGGTTATCTGTTGAGCTGAAGGTGTGCTGGGCTTCATTGTAACGCCAAAAAATCGAATCTCCATGAAAAACCAACATCTCATTGCCCTTCTCGAGGCTGACATAACGAGGTGGTCTCCCTACCCCCGTGACCTCTCTCTTGTTGGCTGGGCCAGAGCCGCCAATTCCTTGGTGCTCTCCTCGGTGTCCATTACATCCACGGCTACCTGCCTACCGATCATACCATCCACAAGATCCCGGTCCGTCTTGCGCGGTTCATCTAGGGGTCGGAGCGCAACGCCTGGGTGCCTGGTAGCGTCCTTGCGAGACCCATCTCTCTTGAAGGATTCGTCCTCATCGACATCAAGACCCAGCTGTGGTTGTCATGCTTCAAAGGCACGCAGGCCGCGCTGCGTGGCAGCCGCAAACCCCACTCCCGGCTGGTTGAGAGCGGTACGTGGCCCTATCCCCATCCATCCGGGTCCGGGCTCCCACCGTGGCGTTTCCGGCTGCTTAAGATCTGGGAGGCGGTCACTGATATCTTCAAGCTGGACAACCGCGCGCTCACACCGCCTCAACTCTTAAACCTCCCTATCATCGGTGGCTGACGTCTTCTCCGGCCACCCACCGTCTGGTTTCTTCGCGTTGGGTCGGCGCCTTCGTTGGACACTTTGTGGGCCCTGGTGCTCCTCTCACACGTCCAACGCGCTATGTCGTGGCGTACTCGGCCTCCGTGTCCAGTTTCTGCCGGCGTCTAGCGGACGAGAACCTGCACGGGTCTTTCCGCGTTGCATCATCGTGGACGCTATGGTGATTCGCAGGACGAGGACGCCTTTTGGACATATCACCACCCACACTGCTCGCCGATTGCTGTAGCGCTCGCGTCTGGATGCCCTGCCCATCACCCAATTCTCCAGAAGGTGGGAGGAACATACGAACCTCCCCATCAGCCTCAGCTGGTCGTCGCTCCGGCGCGGCGCCTTCTCTGGGCACAACGCGGAAGTGGCAGTAAGGCTAGCTTTGCACGCCTTGCCTCATCCAGCCCACCCGGCCTCGTCCTGACAGTCTTGCGTCGCCTGTAGGTCCAACGACCTGTCGCTTGCCCACCGGTACTGGTCCTGCCTCTGCACCAGGCCTCTCATTCGGGAGGCTTTCACCATCATCCAGTGGCCCCCTTACCTGTAGGGCTAGGTCGTTAGGCGAGGCCTGGATGACGACGCGTTGGCCATCCTGGTATTTGCCGAGTCCCGTGTCTACAAGTACTTCCTCTGGGTAGAACTGAATAGATTCCAAGAAGACTCCTTCCTTGTCTGAAGGAGAACTCTCTCACGGTGAAGCAGCTTCCTTCATTTGTAATTACTGCTTATATTTTCCTTATAATTTTATTGACTAGGAATCAATATAAAGAAGTTTAAATTGTTAATTGTCTTTACTGGATGAAAAAATACGATTTATTAATTAATAAAAATTGGTTTAATTTCATATCAAAGACTTTTGTTATTCTTCTTATCTCTCTCTCAGAGCTATTCAGAGCTACACAACTAATATTAAATTTCCATCATCGAGGATTTCTCGATATTTATATAAATTTCATTTTTAGCCTTTTATGGGACCACGATCAACACCACCCACACAAAAAAAAAAAAGGCCAGCAGAAGCTTTCTATTTCAGGCGAAGGAGAACGCCATTTTGGAAATTAAATTTTCCACCCGGGCAAATATTTACATTTTTAATACGGCCTGAGTTGTTAGTGACCAATTTAATATCACACCCTGGCAGCTCTACCTCTTTTTTAGTAGTTTAATAAATGGCTGCTTCATTAGCCCCCATTACAGAAGCCTTTTTTTGCAAATATTGAAGTTATGTCGCGACGTTATTAAAAATAAATTTTAATAAATCCTTACAGTTGTTCTGGTAGGGCGGAGATAAATTTGTCATTCCCCTTCTTTACAACTAGAAGTTGCTTTTTTCGGGGAAAAATCAACTAGTCGTTTATTTTTAATTTTTCTAGAATTGTCCAAATTCTTGATTAATCAAGAAAGGCTAACCACAATGCGTTTAATTTTTGTTGTTTTTCTTTATATCTCCTCTTTTAGACTACGCAATATGTTTCTATCTATGTTATTTATCTTCTTTCTTATTTCCACTCAATCATATTACGGTATCAAGCTTGTAAAGTTGACAACCATCAAGATTGGGTGAAGTAGAATGCGTCTGCCTTTGTCATCAAGACTGGGAGCACTACTCAGTGGCAGGCCGACTTAGCTCTAAAAGAAATGCTCGCCTCTGACATGAAGAACAGATGCCATGTGCAGCCGCTTCTAACATGGAGTACAAATGCTACTCGATTCGCCGCCAGGTGGCTACGAGAGACGGCCGCGCTTAACATCGCTCCCAGCTAAGTACTTTTTATTTCTCTAAACTAGTAATTATTTTAATTTTTTTTCATATAATATACATTGTTAGACTGTCACTCTTTCATAAAGCATTCAGAAAAAGATGAAAATTCTGTCTGGCGCCAATATTACTTTTGTCTTGTATTTGCTAATTTGCATACAAACGCCAAACTTTCTGTTACAAAAATATGCTAATTTAAGGATGAAAATCTATAGGAAATTATTGCACAATATTTACTGCTCCCCTCTACCTTCGTCAAAACTTTCCCAAATGTTTCTTGCTAGGGTTTTAGCTATTTTGCTTATAATTGGAGGTATTGAACTCAATCCTGGACCTAAGAGACAAACAACTCTGACACCCGCGATTTCACCGGCAACACATGAATCGGCAGACAGTGATTTAAAGGTGCTGATATTGAATCTGTCAATTGAAATGAAAGGTATGCGAGAAAGACTAGATTCGGGATTGGTGCAAATCGAAAGACGTTTGGAAGAATGGGATAAGAGAGCTCAAGAGATGGAGTCGAAAATAACTCAAAGTATGGAGGCACAATGCAACACCGATAAAAGGGTTGACGGCAACACTCTGCAACTGCGCGAACTGGAGGCTAGAATGGAATACACAGAGGCGAGACTTCGCGAACAGAATCTTATTTTCTATGGCATTGTAAGAGAGGAAAATGAAAACCCATTCGACTGTAACCGCAAGGTCAAAAGCATAATCACTGATAAAATGGGATTCACCGATGAAGTCAAAATAACAAAATGCCATAGGCTATCCCGAGCTGAGAATTCACCAGTACTGGCGGTAATACCGGACCATGAAGAAAGAGCAAGAGTGCTTTCTAATGCAATTAAACTCAAAGGGTCAAAAATATTTATCAGTAAAGACTATAGCCTCAAAGTAAGAGACCAAAGAAGAATTCTAATTGCGAAGAGAAAAGAACTGTTTGGGAGGGGTATAAAAGCTAAATTAAGGGACAACAAACTCATCATAGATGATACGACTTATAGTGTGGTGAACGGTGAGATCGTGAATTCTAGGGGAAATACCATATAGCAACAAGAAACGGTGATCACGGTTCCGAAAGGAAATGTTGAGCCACATTTTAATAAGATTGAAAAAATATGTAAAAATAAAGATTCAAATACTGGCGTTGTACCATATGTAAATACTTTAAATAATGAAATATGCAAATTCGCTCCTAAAAATATTTCAAAGCAAAATCATGCTAGGGAAGCGAATACTAGTCACAAGATTGTAAATGGAAGAATTAAATATGGCGATAATAAAATACATATAAATAAAGATTCACAAAAAAGTTTTAAAACTATAAGCATTAAAAATCCAAAAGTTACGGTAGACACAATAATATGCTGGAATATAAATGGACTTTTTAGGTTGCTCTCTGTTTTTCCACTTCTCGAGTACATTAAAAATTACGAGATTTTCGCTATACTTGAAACATGGTGTTCAAACCTCACAAATATAACATTAAAGGATTTCCAAATTTTTGAACAGCCGGCAACTAAGACCACAGGAAGGGGAAGGGGATCAGGAGGAATAATTGTGGGCGTCAAAAAAGGGGGGCATTACAGATTGCACAGTACAGAAAAGGATAACATCTGGATATCGATTTTTTTATCACAAAACATAGGAACCGACAAACCCACCACCTGCTTGATATTTGTATATCTCCCTCCAAACGAACTGTACCAGAACAACTTAGTTAGATTAACTAAATATATGGAAAAACAGATAACTGACGGGAAAGAACTAATTCTGATTGGGGATTTAAATATTAGAACTGGAGGGCTCGGGGGACTGTATAATCCAACAAATCTTCAACTCTCTTTAGTTTCCGAAAGAAAAGCAAGAGATCTAATGATTTCACCACTGGCTGAAGGACTCCTTGAGTTTCTCGAGGACAATTCGCTGACAATAATCAACGGACGATCAACAGGAGACAGAGAGGGTGACTTTACATATGTTTCGGAGAGAGGCTCATCAACTATTGATTACTGCATAGTTTCCCAAGGAATACTGGAAAAAATATCAGACTTCAGGATAGAAACCCAGATGTACTCAGATCACCTTCCTCTTATCCTGAAGTTAACAGTCCAAAACACCTATGAAAACAAATCTAAGGGAGAAGAATATGGTGTTACGAGATACAGATGGACAGCTGGGGGAATTAAGACATTTAAACAGGAATTAAAGGAATTGCAAGTAGTAAAAATATCAAATCTCGATAGCTCCGTAAATACTTTCACTCAAAGAATTACCGAGGCAATGTCAACATCAGGAATAATGTACTCAACTAAGAGTGCCACCGGAAAATCTAAGCCATGGTTTGACAAAAACTGTTACGATATGAAAAAGCTAACAAAAGAAAGTCTGAAGGAATTCCGTAGAACCAACAGGAAGGAAGACCTTGAAAGCTATGCTCTCCATAGAAAGAAATATCTCGGTTTATTAGATGATAAAAGAAGAAAATATATTCAGGAAAAACAAGAAATATTGAGAAATATTAAAGATTCAAAGTCCTTTTGGAAGACCATTGCGCTATTTAAAGGAGCAACAAAAATTCAAGGAGAAATTACTGTACAGGAATGGCACGAATTTTATTGCGAATTAATGAGTATTGAGGAAAAAGAGAAGATCTGTAATATAGAAGTGAGGATCTCGCCGAGTGACCCAATACTTGATCCAGAGATAACTTCTGAAGAGATAGGCAGGGCAATCAGAGATTTGAAAAATAACAAGGCAAGTGGACCTGATGACATCCCCAATGAAATAATAAAAGTACTCCCAGACTCATACATGGGTTTATTAGAACAATTTTACAATAGAGCTCTGATAATGGGACACTATCCTACAATATGGACTAAATCGATCATACATCCAATCTTTAAAAGCGGTGACAAAGACAACCCTTCAAATTACCGTGGTATAGCACTGATAAGTAATTTTTCGAAACTTTTTACAACAATACTAAGATCAAGACTGAATGAATGGGTAGAAAGAAGAAACGTCATTCCAGAAAATCAGGCGGGTTTCCGAAGGGGCCGATCGTGTGTGGACCTGATATTCACATTGACCTCTCTAATACAACTTTCACTGAGGAAAAAGAGAGGAAAATTATATGTATTTTTTGTTGATTTGAGAAAAGCATTTGACACAGTTCCTCACTCATTACTCTGGAAGAAATTAACCAATCTGGGCGTAAGCTATCAATTTATACATGCAATTAGAAATTACTACGAACAGGCGACTGTGGCAGTCAGATGGAGGGGTTCAATTACAGAAAATATTAAGATACATTCGGGCGTTTTACAAGGAGAGCCACTATCGCCATTACTTTTTATATTATTCATGACGGACCTGATTAAAATGTATGACAACTCAGATCTGACGAGTGTATACCTTCCGGAATTTGGTGATGTTCACCTGCTGATGTATGCAGATGATATTGCTATTATAGGGGAGTCGAGGGTAAACCTCCAAAAAAAGATTAATTTATTGAAGGAATATCTTGGTGTGAACGAAATGACACTGAACGAGTCCAAATCGAAGGTTATGGTATTTCGCAATGGTGGTAAACCCTCAAGAGAAGATAGATGGTACTGGAATGGTAAACCTCTGATGGTAACAAGAAGATATATCTACTTGGGATACCCTCTGGTCAGTACAACTAAAACCACTCAAGCCGCAAACTTTTTCAAAGGAAAAGCACTTGCGGCAATAAATGCTACAACCCCATTATTGGCGAAATCAAAAATTAATTCACTAAACTCTGCAATGAAACTGTTTGACTCAATTGTGATGGCGGTTTTGATGTATGCTGCTCCAATTTGGGCAACAGAGTATAAAGATTTATTAGACCATATACAAGATACATTTATTCGTAGGTTTTTGAATTTGCCTAGATATACACCAGGATACATAATAAGACCAGAAACAGGCCGCGTCTCATTAATAATAACAGCTCTGAAATTGACCTTGAAATATTGGCTGAGGGTGCTGGGTATGGATACAAATAGACTGCCTCGAATTTGTTTAACTAGAATGAGGCAATTATCCTGTGCTACAGGTGCGCCCATCGGTTTTATAAAACAATTAAGCAATTTACTTAATAATAATGGATCCTCGTGGCTTACTTATTGTAATGATCCTGACTCACTAAGGAAAGCTATCCCTGGAATATTAAGAACTGCGATAGAGCAAACAATACAAAACGACCTAACAAGAATAACCCAATCAAAGTTATATTCCCACTATAGAGACATATATACAACCTTTACCACCGAAGAATACTTCTTAACTGAACTCCCTTTTCCTATCATCAGATTAATTGCACAATTTAGAACCCTTTCAATTTTTTTCAGAGAACACCATTTGATTTTATTGAGGCGTGAAGACCTGAAATGCACTTTCTGTGGATCAGGAATAACAACGGAGATGCTGCATTACTTATTTGACTGTGCTGCTCTGTCTGAGGAAAGACGAAAATTAAATGATAAAACGGGGCAACTTTGTCCTTCATTCCCGGCACTGATTAATGAAATATCAAAGAATAGGTATATAGCGATGGCGATATTTGGATTCCACAAGACTATATCCCGGAAAAAGGCCTCACAGTGTTCTCCCTATCCCTTGTGAACTGGCGAATCCTGTATGGGGCGAGTGGCCCCAATAAAGGCTTTTTGTTGTTGTTTTGTTGTTGTACAAATGCTACTCATCCTGTATCCCTGGATTAGGAGCCCTTACAGGGTACTATCAGCCGGACCAGCTGAACCCAGGTTTTTTAGCGAGCTTATTATATAAGTTATTTATAATATTTCACAATATTTCTCTAAGTATTTGTAGAGTGTCTCGCTACATTATCTCATGTCTATAGACTGTAATATAATCCTATGTAGGTCGCCTCTCCCGTAAAAAATAGACGATAAAACTAAACGCCCTTTCTAGGCGACTCGAATCAGTGACAAAGCCATGTCACTGACACTTAGTTTCAGCGTCTATTTTGACAGGAGAGACGATCTTTATTTTTATCAATTAATATCCTTCCAACATATCATTTTACAGTAGGGAGTTATTTATTAATGAAATAACTATATATAACAAATGAAGACATTAAGACGCGAAGGTTTCTTTTCACAAACAAATCAAACTTCTACTGTCCTTAATACAATGAAAAAATATTGGGAGGGCTTGGCTCATCAGTGGTGAACCCTTCCAGCTGTTTCGTCAATTAAATTCACCAGACCGTTTCTTTAGAGCTCTAATGCTGTTTTGGACCGTTAAAATTATTTATTAAAATTTCTCTTAAAAATTGCTCTCATGTAGACCTATGTTTTGAACTCAACTTCAAACATTAGGCTCAATCACGCAAGCAATGTTGGTTTGATATTAAATCATCTTAATAAATTAATTGAAACGTAGTTTTCAAATTTCGCTGTAACTTTACATTTTTCCTTCAAAAAGATAATCGACTAATTAAACTGACTTGTTCTCGAAGAATTTTACATCTTTGTAATAAAAATGTTTGATCCCTAAAAGAAACGCCTTGGAACATATCCTACCTCAAATATAGAGAACGCTGAGCATTCAGGAATAATTTTATTTATTTATTTTCACATAAATATAAATCAAAAAAGGCATATTCTGACCATAAGCACATGAGTTTTTAAAATGGCAGAGCGCCATCTAGTGGAACAGAAATCAACAAAACATTGATTTAACCTGTTCCCTGATATTTGGCCAACCCAAATTCTTGATCCATCCACGAACGCATTTCGGGCTGTTGGCCCTCGTCAGCGTGGAACAGGCTGTACCACTGCGACTAAAAATGTTTTGTTCTCAGAGGTTTCTTGAGAAACCAAGAAATGGGCTTTTCAGGCCAAACTTGCGTAAATACGCTAAACAGATGGACATAATAATTAAAAAAAAATAATAATAAAAGGTCAGGTGTTAGTATTAAAATCAAAGAATGCATATCCTGACCATAAGCACATGACCTTTTTAGAAGACAGAGCGCCATCTAGTGGAACAGAAATCATATAAATAATATGGAAAACTATATTTTATATTTTAAAGGTTTAATAATTATTTTTGGCAATGTATTTCTTTTTAAATATATCATCAATTAATATCCCTACAGATCTTACTGCTATATTTGATAATATATGTAAAACAAATTGCCAACAAACAATTATTACGAATGTTATCGATAGATTGGAAATTGAATTTATAAATGTTTTATTTTTGTAAAAAAAATCGGAGCAAAATAATTTCATTTCTTGTATCTAAGTGATGTACGTCGACTTTTTTCATGACTTAGCTCGTTAATCAACTTGCAACGAAGGAGATATTTCTATAACGGCTTTCTTTGGGTCTAAAAAAAACTAAAATATTCAACAAATGAAGACATTAAGACGCGAATTTTTCTTTCCACAAATAAATCAAATTTATACTGTCTTTACTGCGATGAAAAAAATATTGGGAGGGCTTGGCTCATCAGTGGTGAACCCTCCCAGCGGTTTCGCCAATTTAATCCACCAGACCGCTTCTTTTGAGCTCTAATGGTGTATTGTATCATTCTGCTTATATATGATACACTGAAGGGTGGAATCTTAGAAATGGTATTTTAGAAAACTATGGATATAAGCTTTTAGGACAGTAGAATTACATTTAAATATTTGCATCGAGCAGTGTAGCCTATAAAAGCAGAATGATCCAATACAGTATTAGAGCTCTAAAGAAGCGGTCTGATGGATTAAATTCATGAACCCGCTGGGAGGGTTCACCACTGATGAACCAAGCCCTCCCAATAGTTTTTCATCGCAGTAAGGACAGTAGAAGTTTGATTTATTTGTGAAAAGAAACATTCGCGTCTTAATTTAGACGGCGCGTTATTGCTTTGTATTAAAATATTGTATATGATTTCCTCAGACTAATTCTTTCCATAGATATTCTACTTACATTACTCGAAACTTGTAAATTCCATCGAGTCCTACCAGCAGAATAAGTGCTGACGATAAACACACCAGGTTAGAACAAAAGAAGAAACAGATAAGTCAAACAGGGTTATCTAAAACACAACCAACCTCAGTATTTACCGAGTTGTAACTAAATAGGAAGGTTAATTTAAAATTTACAAATTGTTGACTAAAAAATACACCTCATCTTACGGGCTCCTTTTCTATTGTCCACTTTTTACGGCTTGAAGAGAGTCGTCGGGACAACGACAGGGATCTTGTTGGCCAGGGTGACGGACTCTTTGTGTCGGTCGCGGCAAACGACGGGCTCAGAGCAAACATGGCTGCTGTTTTTGGCACGTTGAGGAAGTCCATCCTTCTGCTTGATGCTGAGCGGGCATATATAAATAGATAATCGCTGTGAAATGGACCTATTAATAAAAGGAATTAAAGGTATGTTTCTTTTATTGAAGAGCACGACAGAAAAGATTTCAAGCTATAGGTTCTT
>CP092879.1:10810809-10861551 GCA_030710605.1 Cordylochernes scorpioides | reverse complement strand
AAAAGTTGCTGATGGCTTGCGACGTCTTTTAGTTTTTTATTATTATTTTATTTTCACGATCAGAAGTTTCATTTTTAAAGATATTTATTTGTCATTCTATTCAATTATTATCTCAAAGTCAATGCTATTTTTTAAATGATAGAATTGTCGGTAAAATTTCGTTTTTTCAGATAAACAATTTTAATATTAATTCTCTAAAATAAATGACGTATTTTCTAAATATTTACATAGGGTTTATATAGATACGGGGTTGTAGTAATACTAGGCTACATTTATATACTTCCCAAGTACTCCTAACAGTATTATTCTGGACGACTCTCTCAGCAGAATCGACGGCTCCACCGACTGCCTCACTACTTTCAACCCTATCTGTGAATTCCAGGGGTTTTAACTCGAGCAATTTGAAATGTAGATTGTAAAATTATATTGACAAACATTTTCGTTTTTTTTCTGATCAGGTTTTAGAGGGAAGAATGTTGTCTTCGTTTGTTAGTGAAGCAATCTCTCCCGCCTTCTCATTGGACGAATGTGGCCATGTCTGTATATAAGAGGGGACTAAGGGAATGCGAAGGGGGCCCAGAGCGTGGAGATTTGGTGTGGAGACACATAGAGTGTTTTTCTACGAGGTTTTTCCGTGTCTGACTGTTCTCTTCGCATCCCGGTGTCACCCGAGTCCGATCCCTGCCAACGCTACAATAAAGATAAGTGCTGTTTTATTTTATTTAACAAATCGTGAGTTGTTTTTATCTCCTTTTTGTTGTTAGTGTTGTACTCTTGAGTGTACGCTTTTCTGTGTATTAAGGTACATTTAATTTAGGCCCTAGCATATTCCTTTTTTGTGTGTTAACCCACAAAAGTAATAACTTTTGTCAAGATAACTTGGAAAGTGTCATATTAAGTTCTAAGTTCTATTTCCAAATCTAAGACTGCAGGAAACTATCTAGAGGTCAGTATAGTGATCTAGCTCTCTTCAAGGGATCATCATTTATAGCTCCCAGATATAACATGGGTCCGTATCAAAGTGTTGTGGTCTGGGGTGCCATTTCCTTCGATAGCCAGGTTCCATTGGTAGACATTTTTGGCACATTTATAGCACAGGAGTACGTAGACGTCATTCTTTGATCTACTTTGTGGATTTTCCCTGGTAAACTACTTTGGCCTTACTTTTCAACAAGGTAAATACCCTGCCCACAAGGTATGAGTTGCTCTAAACCTTTCAAAGATTCTCGAACACTTGTTGGTCGCTTGATCTTACCTTCCCCACAGAGCATTTCGGGAAGGTAACTAGAAAGTAATTAGGGCATCCCGTATTTTTTACCGATTTAGTACGACAGTTGGAGTCTTCAAGAAGAAAATTTCACAGAACATCATTCGTAAACTATCAGTTTATGTTAAACCTGCTTGATGTATCTAAGTCAGCAATGCAGCAACATATTATTATAATTCCCTAACTTGTAACGACCAAATTCCATAATAAATATCACATTAAAATTTTTCTTATGTATTTTAATCTTTGTTTATACTTTGCTTTTTGTCGCAATCAGGAATTGGTCATTCATAGAGTTTGTCGCTTATAACATCTCGAAAGGGTTTTAGAGCCCCTATAAGAACAACAACCAAGAAGCCGAATTTTTAATGCTTTATCCGAGATAAATCTAAGGCCCCTTTATACATCATTGAATGAACCAAACAAGTAGAAATCCCATGGAAAAAGTCAGGACTATACGGAGGATAAGCCAGTACTGACAAAATGGAGTTCCTGAAGTGTTCTAACAGTGTGGACAGCAGTATGTGGACGGGCATTGTCGTGCAACAACACAACACACAGCAGTCTTCGGCTTTTGCTTCGAATTGCAGGCTTCAACTTGTCAGTAAGCATCTCACTGTAACGCGCACTATTTTATTGTTGTGTTATTTTCCTAATAATGTTCCAGTACTACGTCTTGGGAGTCCCAAAAAAACTGTAAGAATCAGTTTTCCTGCAGATGGTTAGTTTTTGAAATTTTCTTGCTAGGCGAACTTGGATGTTTCAATTCCATATTTTGCCATTTACTCTCTAGCTCGTAATGATCGATTCATGTTCGTCACCAATGACAATTCTGTTTAATAAGCTGTAAAGATCATTACTAGTAGCGACCAAATGTTTTTGGCAATTATCCAAGTACTGTTGTTTATGAAAATTTGTGAGTTATTTTTGGACCAATCTTGCACAGACTTTATGAAACTCAAGTCTCTTGTAGATGATTTTTAGGCAGAACCATGAATAATTTGCAGACAATGTGCCACTTTATCAGTAGTTACTCATCTGTCTAACAGAATCAAGTCATGTGCACGTCAATGTTTTTCCAATTTTTGGCAATAACTGATGGTCCGACGCTTTTGTCTTGCGTAACATTCGTACAGACATTTACAATTTTTAATCCATTTGTGGATAGTCCGTTGAGGCGATGAATTTCGGTCCCTAGTACACTTTCCGATCACAAAAATCAGATCACTGAATGTCGTTTTTCTTTGGTGCAAATAAAAGCGGAGCGTCCATGGTTAACGGCACGACAGCGCCATACATACTTGTTGGAACTAACCTGTGCAGACATCCGTCTCTAAGCTTTTCATCACAGTACTATCGACATAAATAAAATTATAACCACATTACGGATAATAGTTGAATTACCCTCGGATATATTGAAAGATGTTCAGGTGTTGATATTAAAAGCACGAGTATTTTAGATGGCGCTCTTCCCTCTAACGTGCTAACGTGAGAGGTGAGAATATGCCTTTTTTGTGCTTTTAATATATCCTTTATATATATAAATGAAATCTCCAAATCGATGTTTGTTATCGCGTTGCGCAAAATCTACAGAATCAATCATTATGAAATTTCGCATGTAGGTAGCTGAAGATTTCGTTTAACATAACGATATTCAAAAAATACTAAAAAGGGTAATGTGCTTTTTTTAATGTGAAACCAAATAGCGTTAGTTCCAGCCTTTTACCGCTTGGTGCCGCACTGATCGCGACGATAAATGAATTTGATTGGTTAATAATTTTACACGTAGTTTGTTTACACGATGAATGTTTTTAAAAGGTAAGATTATCCAATCGCCTTGAAAGTTTAGGAAGTTATTTATTATACTACAGGGAAGGTTTCTGGTTTATATTTGATTTGAAATAAATATTCGTTTCAATTTTATTTGCAAATTTTCTACTTTCACTCGCAAGCAGCGCCTCTTGCAGCATCTGGAGAAATTACATTTATAAATTGTAAAAATGCTAGAATGTGTTTCAAGTATAATAATTTAATTTGATAATTTAGTAATATAATATTCCAATGACGTTGTAAAAAAAAAACTTGGCATTTCAATATTAATATATATTTAAAGAAAATATTGTAACGTTTTTGTGTTAAATGTTAAAAAATGTTGTAATGTTAAAATATATTTTTACATTGTTAATTTAATTTGTTGTTGTTTTATAATAATGAAGATGCAAATTACATTGTTGTTGTTGTTTATTATCGTTTGTTTATATAAAAAAATTACATTGTATGTGATGATGATAACAAAAATGAATTTTTAAATTAATATACATAATTCATTGAGAAAAAAAAAGAAATAATTATGAAATTCACAAACGTGACAATATCTTATTTAAATTTTAATAAATATTTTTTTAAAAATTATGTTTCAAAAATATATTTAAACGCATATAACAATATATTTATATACGTTTATAAATCTATATATAGGTGGATTGGATGTTTTATTGAATCGTTTTAACAAATGTTCGTTAGGCAAACTTTTACTCGGGTAAAAAGCGGGCGAAGCCGGGTACATTCGCTAAACACAGTTATTTACAAATGTTCGTTTGTGGCAAGATACTATTCCTTCAACTTCAAATTACCGAGTGGACCAATTAATATTGATTTTATTCAACTTATCGAGTATTTTTAAAGGGACCGAGAAAAAATTATCGAGAGTATAGACAAGTGTAGATTCAATAGGGATTGGATGTTTGCTAGAATCGTTTTAACAAATGTTCGTTAGGCAAACTTTTACTCGGGTAAAACCGGGCGAAGCCGGGAACAAATATATATTTGTTTTTCGGCTATGTACGCCTTCAATATGTAAATAATCTCGCTGAAATTTGAATAGGACAGAGAGTTAAATTTGGAAGAGTTTTTGTCGCGCTTTAACCAAGAAAAATTATAATTAATCAGGTACTGAGAAACAATATTTTTTCAGTCAGAAATGATGATGAGAATATTGCTGTATCATGCTTGATTGCCATAAACCAAATTCTTTAGGGGAATATTCACTAAAGCAGACCACGGGCAAAGCCAGATAATAATTTTTAGTAGGCAGGAACAAAATTCTACCATCAAAACATTCACTCGAGGAGAAGACACACGAAGCCACACATCTCTATATATAAAATATCGTTTCTCGGCCTTTTGGCTAAGATCATGTAGTATATCTCTAGAAATATTTATTTATATATATCTTTTTAAAAATCTATTCAGTAGAGAGAGTGGATATGTTTGCTCGAAAAATATATTTTATATATTATATAAATATATAATGTATTGAATATTATTATCATAATATTCTATGTTACGGAAAATATTATCAATAATATTCGTTAGACAAACTTTCACTCGTATAAAACCCGGACGAAGCCGGGTAAACATCCGCTAGTATATATATATATTATAAAATGTGGAAAAAAAATTCGTGTTTCTCAAGAAGCCTCTGGGAACAAAAATCTTTTTGGTCACAGTGGTACAGCCTACTCCACGATGACGAACGCCAACAGCGCGAAACGCGTTCGTAGATGACTTTTTTTGATTTATCAAGAAATTGGGTTGGCCAAATATCAGGGAACAGGCTAAATCAATGTTTAGTTGATTTCTGTTCCACCTGATGGCGCTCTGCCTTCTGTAAAGCACATGTGCTCCTGGTCAGGGTATGCCATTTTTATTTTTAATATTTTAAAATATACAATGGTATTTATACTCATTATATATATGTGATTGTTTTGTCCCTACAATGGCACACCTTCCAGGATCGAGAAATCTACAAGAACATTGGAGCCAATATCAGCTATAGAAGAGTGGCAGGAGGACAGTAACTCGACACTTCGGCTCTATATTGAGCTGGATTTATATCTGACAAATCCCTTCACCTGACAAACCCTCACGTTTAGAACACACTGGCTCCGTGAGCTAGGTGGTATTGTGGCACTACATATAACGGTCAGTTTAGTACGTATAGCATAGACTGACATTGATTCCACAGTTGGTGTCACTATATCCCACCGTTAATTTAGAGAGGGGGGGGGGGGGGGACCATAAAATACGTATTTAATCTATTTATTAATAAAAATGGCGCGATATTGAAGTATTTGCGCCTATATGAGGAAAGAAACGAAACAAATTGAAACGTTAAACGAAATACGTATAGGTAAGTATAGAGAATTATTCTCCATAATTTAGAGTTGGTCAGAGGTAGGTTGTGGGCTCGGGAAATACAAGGTCGGGAAGTTATTTTTATAAAATGATATTTATAAAATAACCAGTTTTAATCTAATGCAGATTTATAATCATCAAAGTTTTAAAATACAAAAATATATTTTCTCACAATCAGTTTCTTTTTATTTTTAAATATTATCTTTCAAGTGATAATCGATCTTCAACGGGCTTAATAAAAACACGCTGCGCGCGTATGTATTTATAAATATTTCTTGTATGATATAGTCGATGTTTTTAAGCCCGTCTTTCACAAATTTATCATGAATAATTATCAAAATTAAACGAAAAAACATGGTGAAGGAAGACGAGTTTCTTTTATTGATGCATAGGTGCAAGCTTTCGGGTAAAAACCCTTCAACAGGCGAGAAATGAAGCGCGACCTATAAGGACTATGGTACAAATGTTTTTTATATATATTTATTCCGTCCTACCATTTGTACCATAGCTTGCACCTATGCATCAATAAAAGAAACTCGTCTTCCTTCACCATGTTTTTTCGTTTAATTTCAAATCAGGAAGAAATCTTTATCTATATTTAAATTATCAAAGTGTTGTGTAATATCATCAGTTCTGTGAGGTGCTCATATCAATACTGTATTTCCCTAATTGTTCTAGAGGATGACTGCACTAGAATTCCGGGAGCTCTACAAGTTGAATTTGTGAATACTATTGACTAAATTTGTAAACACATTGCGTGTATGAAAATTTTAATTTTATTTTGAACGGTGATATATTTGATATATTTGCGTATGTTAGAAGTCATTAAAGCTAGAAAATGAGTTTATTCACACAATAAATGCGGACATGATTAAAAACCCCTAAATAACAAAAGGCAAATAAAAATGTATACTGCATATATCTATATATATAAAAATGAATGTTTGTATGTTTGTTTGTTTGTTTGTATGTCCGGTATACAAATTCGCAGTAGTTCACTAATTCAAACCAAAATTTCCATACATAGGTAAAAAAATACGGGGAAGACGATAGACTATTTTAAAAATATATAAATCAATTATTAAAACTATATATTCAAATTATTCTACTTAGCTCACGAACAGCGCCCTCTATCAAAGATTAGATTAAATTATGCTGATGCAAACAAATAGATAATGCTAATAACAAACAATTATTAAAAAAAATCTTATCTAAATATATATCACTCGGGTAGATATGCACACGGGTCAATCCCGGGGCGAAGCCCGGGTCACCCGTCTAGTTTACTATAATAATACATATTTATATATTAAGAAAAAGGCATCTCCTTATCGTGCAACTGAAAGTTGCTGATGGCTTGCGCCATCTATCGGAATAAATATCAACTATTCTCGTTGATTTCTAATTATTCCAGAATTGGCCAAATACCCATTCTTGATTAATCAAGAAAAGCTAACCACGGACGCGTTTCGGGCTGTTGGCCCTCATCAGCGTGGTGCAAGCTGTACCTCAACGACCAAACAATTGGTCTTTAAGGCATCCTGAAAAATCATGAATGGCGCAAGCCATCAGCAACTTTCAGTTGCACGATAAGGAGATGCCTTTTTCTTAATATATGCACCTTATCCCAGTACAATATTACATTTGTACTATTTTTTCATATTTATATATATAGGAATAAAAAATATATATAATGATTACTATATATAAAATAAAGTTACCATTTCGTTGTCTTATAGAATTCAATCCCTATTTTATATTTCAGCAGAGCTTATAAAATATATAGAAACAATATTAATTAATACATTAATTTGATGATTTTTTAAGGCTTGCTCCTAACATCTTATGAGTTTATGTGAAGATAAAATGGTTCCAATTTGTGGCGTGATGAAACATTGAATAGAGGGACCCACCAGCATCAGTGTATTATTTACATTTGATAAATGTTAGTGAATCCGAAAGCTAGATATGTCGCCGGTAGTCTGTTTTTCAAAGGAAAGAGACGCGATATTGTTCACACTTGGTTATCTCATGTGTCTTTAAACAGATCACGGTGTATAAAATATCTTTCAAAGTTATTGTTTGAATACCGATATACCATGGTACATGTTAAAAGGCACAAATTTCTTAAGCTTTGTCCATGAATGTAGTTAGGTGATAATGTACCGAGAGTTGGCACACCATGTGAACTACCTGCCCAATACACTGCTCTAGATTGTGTAGTCAAGGCTGTAGCAACTAAGTTGCTGCCGACAAGTAAAAACCTTATAACCCACTCATGAGTCAACAAAACAGCACTTCTTATAGGAGCGTTTTAACAGACGCTACGCCTCGAACCAGGTTCAGCAAGGGCCATTGCCAACTTCCACGCAGGTGATCCTAACCGAGCTCTATCTCGCTATCTCTTTGGCTCGAATAGATTTCGGCTGCTATCCACCATCTTCTACATGCCTATCTTAAGATTGAGCGAGTTGTTGCACGAATTTTTAGATGGCCTTTTAGGATATCTTTTCGCCGAAGCTTTTTGTCAAATCTTCGAGGCTTCTCTGCTCCGCTCCTCAACTTAGAAATGGTTGTTTGGATCTAGAGACAGTCAAAATTTCATCTACGTTATCATCCATTGCACAATATCCAAGTGCCAGCTGTTTACAATTTTGAACGCTTTTGATTCTGTATAAGAATCCTGAACAAGTCGTCTCGACGACGTGATTCGAAACACCTTGGAAGAATTTCTTAGGAACTAAATTCGGTGTCCAAAAAACTTAACAAATAATTTTACCTTGTGAACATTCAGGAGTAAATAGGGCTTCCATCTGCCTTCCTCGGGTGGGTCTTCATCTTCTAGGGAAACGTAGATACAACCGCCCAGGCCAGGGATGCGCACACCAGGATCTTTCGTTTCCCAACAATTTATGGGAACGACGCCCATTTAAGATCGTGTGCCTGAATTTCGAAAAATTCAGCAGTCTCTGGGGTGGCTGTCAATATCCTTAAGAATCCCAGCTTCTATCACGAAAGACACTGGATAGAAATCCCTTTAAAATATTTCGAACTTCCTTTTTGCTGAATGTAGTGGAAAGTATTATTTCTGCCAGAAACGTGGACGGGCACAGTTTTGGTGTAACCTCTGGAGCTACTCTTCGGCGTGGTGAATCTCCATTCATTAGCAACATTCCGCTTGTAAGCCGTGAAAACAGCTTTGTCTAGTTGTCTTCATATAACACCTTCAAGGTTACGTTCTACCAGGAACTATAATTGCCAAGTTGCAGAGCCTTGATTTGGAAAACAAGTCGAGTATCGTGGCTTCCAAGGGAGATGGTTTATTGGATCCCGCAGGGAAGCTCATCTTCCTTAAAAGAGCATAAAGTTTTGAGCTGACGTCCAGCTGGACAGTAACGTTAAATGGATGACACCGACTTTCTCTGATATAGAGACTGCAAAGTTTCTGAGTGGCCGTCTTCCTTTTCATCGAATTATTATATCGAACTCTCTACCCTCTCTGCTAACATGAGATCCTAGCGGTTTCTGAATGGCAACAGGTTTCTGCGGCCGCTAGAACTGTTGACTTTCAATTGTTGAATGGGATCATCGATCAAGGATTTCCCAGATTCTACTGCTGAAAAACGCGACCTCCAACAATTGGGAGACGTCCGCGAGTCCTTCGTGTCAAGTATATCTCATTTTCGCATTATCAGCTAGAGCGCTCTTACTCTGTTATAATTAGAAAGCTAGTGGCACGCCCCAATTATGAATGGGATTCTCTGCATCAATTGGTCCGACATATGCGGCGATTGGTTCTTGGAGGAGAACACGCAAATTTCTCGTGGGCTGGCGCTTCATACACTTGCTACATCTTGTCTTGAAGCTGTTCCATCTGTGGATTCAGAGCCACCTACTTCGGCACTGGCTTTTATCTCGAGACAACGTGGACAACAGTGATCGCGATAACAACCATATACAAGCTTTATTTGGTGATTGGTAGAAGTTTACCACATCATCGACTTTCTTGATTTGTGAGAAACAACTTTCGCAATTCGCTCTCTAATGGACGCTCTATTATCAAAGTGAAATTACACACAAAATATATTTATATGTATTCTTATATCGATAATTTTGAAAATATTTAGATGAGAACTTTTAGAAGTAGATTGAGTTACCTCTGTCTATCAACGTATTTCTTTCATATCCTTTTTTTCATATTATTTACCATCATTTATTATTATTAATTTTTATTCGGTGCCACATAGTTTATTAAATAAATCAAACTTATTCTCTTTCACCAGGGTCAATTAAATTATGTCAATTAACTCAGTTTGATATTCTTTCCATTTCGGAAAAGATTATAATTCTCTTTTGTAACTTTTTAGTAGATTCGCACATGCATTGCTCATTTTTAATTTTAAGTTTAGATTCCTAAAAGTATTATTATTCCTATTTGAGATGTGAATTTATTCACAATAATAGCGTAAATATTTTTGTCCTGTTAATAGATTTATTGAAGACAAATTTTCTACAACCATTAAACGCAAGATCAGATAGTATATTGGGAGATCTTTGCTCCCAGGTGTTCTCCCAGACCATGACACCTAGTTGAACTAACGATCCATCACTGGAGATGTTGGATGGAAATCTCCCGCTATATTTAGCGATCCTATCAGATGGTCTGAGCACTAAAATTTTGGGTTGAACAGAGTAACAACCGGAGTAAACAAGCCGCCCACGGCGCGAGCTCATTCTTTACGGCGCTAAAGATAGGTTTGTTTGTGGATCCATGTGGAGAAACAGCTGCCTCCTGGCCATGACGGCACGTTATGGAGCGCTGCTCCTTCAATCGGCTCTATTATAAATCCAATGTTCGAATTATTTTGGTTCAATAAGGATAACTTCATTAAATTGCCTCACATTTGTTGAACTGATTGGTCAGCATTCAGGACACAGTGGAAATATGTTCTTGTACAGTTTCGGTGGATGATAACGTTTGAGACGTAGCAATCATTCAAACACAGTGTTTTGATTAGTTAAGAAACAGTATTACGCTTCGACTTAGTGAAATGTTACCTAACCTAAAACATTGATGACGATGTATGAATTAGTTAGGAGACAGTGTAACAGCTCCACTCAGTGACATACCTCCTAAACTACAACATTGATGACGACGTATGGATTAGTTAGGAGACAGTGTAACAGATCCACTCAGTGCCATACCTCCTAAACTACAACATTGATGACGACGTATGGATTAGTTAGGAGACAGTGTAACAGCTCCACTCAGTGACATACTTCCTAAACTACAACATTGATGACGACGTATGGATTAGTTAGGAGACAGTGTAACAGCCCCACTCAGTGACATACCTCCTAAACTACAACATTGATGACGACGTATGGATTAGTTAGGAGACAGTGTAACAGATCCACTCAGTGACATTCCTCCTAAACTACAACATTGATGACGACGTATGGATTAGTTAGGAGACAGTGTAACAGCTCCACTCAGTGACATTCCTCCTAAACTACAACATCGATGACGACGTATGGATTAGTTAGGAGACAGTGTAACAGATCCACTCAGTGACATTCCTCCTAAACTACAACATTGATGACGACGTATGGATTAGTTAGGAGACAGTGTAACAGATCCACTCAGTGCCATACCTCCTAAACTACAACATTGATGACGACGTATGGATTAGTTAAGACACAGTGTTACGGCCCCTCTTACTGACATACCTCCAAATATACAACTTCGACAACGATTATTAGATTAGTTCGAACAAATAATTGGGTCTCCCTTTAGTGATTTACTTCCTAAATTACACTATACTTGAAGTTTGGATCAGTTACGCTCAAATTTTGCGCGTCGCTATTTAATAGGCCTCACTTTTTATATTAACACAAAAAGACATTTGAAAATCCTCACGATAAACCGACCAAATATCCCTTCTAATTGAAATATTAAGTAGGCTTTTGTCGTTCAGCGCACACGATGCTGGCAGAGAAAGTAGAAGCTCGACTAGTGTGGATGATTTCTGTTGTGTGGATCTCTTACCAGCATTTTGAAGAACAAACAAATCAATATCCAATTGATGTTTGTTCCACTACCTATTTTAACCCATTCAATTGATATACGAGATGTGGCTATTAAACAAACCTGACTGATGCTGCTATCAGCAAACTGCGTGCGTTGTGCCATATTCCTCGATTTACAGATTCAACTAAGAGAACAAATAAACGCATTACTTTTATGAAATTTATAAATTCCTTTAAATCGCATTTATTAAAAATGAAAGGCGTTTTTATTGCACATAAAATTTTTATTTCGTTTCCAAGGCCTCTTAAGAGATTGAGTATTCCAATCAAATGGACGATTCGAAATAAATGCCAGGTTATCTTTTGACTAAACCATGCCTGGCATCAACCTCTTCAATATTAGTTGAACTACACAGTATTTGTCTATAGTGTTATTTATCAATATTAAAATATAATGCGATGTTTGTTCTAATTTACACTAGTTTTTTAGTTCAAAATAGACCTAAAAAGGCTATAACAATATATTCTTTCACACATTTCCTGATTTTTTTGTTCTACTTCTATGACGCGTAACTGCCGAAGCTTCAGCGCTAACGCTGGTATACTCATTAGAACACGCTTCACTTAAAATTTATATTTATATATGGTAATTTGAGCCATTATAACAAGATTTTCATGTTGTATAATAGAAACACATCTGTAAATGATTATACGCATGTTTGACATGTGTCATTACATCATCATATGTAATGTACTGTGTACAAACTGAGGATAAATAAATAAAAGTCTGTAATAGATTAAGAGTTGAGCTAAAGCAAAAGGTCAAAACGTCTAAAATCGAGATAGATTTAGAATTCCCACATCAGGGTCTAAAGATGGAAACTGCCACGGCGCTAGTGTACAGTTTCGCCAGACGATCTACGCCCCTGTCGCATAAGGCCCCCGTCTTAACCTATAAATACAGTCACTTTACAGTCACTTGACAGTCACTTCACCATCTGCGTGAGCCCTCGTCAGTTGTCACCCAGGTCCTCCTCATCCACCATGTAGACCAGTAAGAAATCTTCTATCTCTCCATCTTTCACTCCTAGCTCAACTTTTATCTGTTCACGGACTTTCCTAGTGCAACTGTGTCTTCGTTTTTTGTGTGGACATTCCCAAGCTTTCCACTCTGCCTCGACCGCGACTGCCTGTACTTTGTGAGAACTGTAAAAGGTCTTCCAAGGTGCAGAGAGGTACTGGAAAACTCCTTATCCTGACTGTTCCTCTCGGTCAACACAGTATAGCGAGAGTTACAGGGACTCACACCATAGAATAAGTCGACTGGATACCTCTCCACATAGTTAGTCGACAGATTCTACAATAGGCTACCAGACTTCACCATATATATATATATGAAAAACAATAGAAAAAAAATAAATGATAAGTGGGTCAAGTGTTGATATTAAAAAATAAAAATGAAAAATAAATAAAAAAGGCATCTCCTGACCACGAGCACATGTGCTTTTTAGATGGCAGAGCGCCATCTAGTGGAGCAAAATAAACTAAACGTTTATTTAGCTTGCTCCGTGATATTTGGCCAACCCAATTTCTTGACTTATCAAGAAAAGCCATCCACGAACGCGTTTCGCGCTCGTCAGCGTGGAGAAGGCTGTAACCACTGCGACCTAAAAAATATTTTTGGTCCCAATGGCTTCCCGAGAAATCAGAAAATGGGTATTTAAGGCCAAATTTGTGTAAAGACGCTTAACACATGGAAAAACAATAGAAAAAAAAATCAATACCTGGCTCACTTATCTTTTATTTTTTTCTATTGTTTTTCCATGTGTTAAGCGTCTTTACGCAAATTTGGCCTTAAATACCCATTTTCTGATTATCGGGAAGCCATTGGGACCAAAATATTTTTTGGTCGCAGTGGTTACAGCCTTCTCCACGCTGACGAGCGTCAACAGCGCGAAACGCGTTCGTGGATGGCTTTTCTTGATAAATCAAGAAATTGGGTTGGCTAAATATCACGGAGCTAACTAAATAAACGTTTAGTTTATTTTTGCTCCACTAGGTGGCGCTCTGCCATCTAAAAAGCACATGTGCTCGTGGTCAGGAGATGCCTTTTTTATTTTTAATATATATATATGGTATATTAAAATTTTATTTCATTTAAAAATATATTTTATAGATTCAAATATTCTGTTTAAATCTACCACCAGATGTCGGGACTTTCCATATATAAAACCGATTGTTGTTGTTTCCCGTTTGCCGGCTTAATCTTTTGTACATTATGTAAATAAGTTTTTCATTTTTTTATTCTTACGCCTTAAGCCAGGCATTAATTTTATCAAATTATGTTATTATATATCTCATAAGCTCACAATTAAAGCAATTTCTAATCTTTACTATTTTTATTATTTTACTTTCAAGATTCCTGCCACGACTGCATTATCAATACAACTTTAATATTTGTTGTGAATATGTATAGTTAAGCTACCTATTTTTTTTTAATTCACGATTATAGAATTCATTTTATAAATTCTATATCATTGTGATAAATAATTTTATGTGTAATTTATTTTAAGTAATTAAAAATAAAAACTACTTGATGGGTAAATAACTATCTTTCTTTTTTCACGACTGCACCTTCAATTCTCTTTTTTCAACAACAACAAAAAAAAAATCATAACATATATATATATATAGATGGAAAATTTGTCGGGAGGGAATTAATCCATAGAAGCAATGGTCGCCTCTCCCGTCAAAATAAACGTCAGAATCTGACGCCATCTATTGACCGTCGCCGCAACTAGCGGCCTCGGGTCGGTGACAAAGCCACAACACCAACTTTGGCAAACTGATAAGCATCCACCTAGAGACCATGGTTTCGGGCTAATGGCCCTCGTCAGTCTAGGGCGGACTTTATTCCATGAGATTCACACGGGATCGATAAATTTTCCATCTATGTTTTGCCAATAGATTTGGCTCAGCCACATTACCAGCAAAACACCTCTTTGGTAGATTGTGAGGATTCCATTAGATCCCGTGTGGATCTCATGGAATAAAGTCCGCCCTAGACTGACGAGGGCCATTAGCCCGAAACCATGGTCTCTAGGTGGACGCTTCTCAGTTTGCCAAAGTTGGTGTTGTGGCT
This sequence comes from Cordylochernes scorpioides, assembly GCA_030710605.1. NCBI lineage: Eukaryota > Metazoa > Arthropoda > Arachnida > Pseudoscorpiones > Chernetidae > Cordylochernes > Cordylochernes scorpioides. The sequence continues at coordinate 10,846,915 of CP092879.1, read as the reverse complement.
TTGTCACCGACCCAATGCCGCTAGTTGCGGCGACGGTCAATAGATGGCGTCAGTTTCTGACGTTTATTTTGACGGGAGAAGCGTCCATTGCTTCTATATATGACACAAAACCCTAATTATAAACAATTAAGCGAAATCAGTACTGAAATTTTATTATAGTTTTTCAAATTTATGATGTTTAACCAGGGAAAATATTTTTCTTATATGTATATATCATACATTATATATTCCTGACCTCACACATGAGAATTTTATACAAATCAGGCTTGTGAGTCTTAATATATATTGTTATGTTCTCTCATATGGACGACACTTTTATGGCGAAAAATAAGGCGTCAATAAAAATGTACTAGAAAAATCACAACGGTGAATTTTAAAGAAATTTTGTATTTTTTGGGCTGCTTTTAAACTTGATATGTTTATCGAAAACCGACATCGAAAGAAATTTGAATTCTGGACACAGAAATACCAATTTCCCTCTTACAACTCCTGCCATAACATCCAGAAAGATGTTATACTAAACCTTGCCAATATCAACCTATCGGAAGATCACATTTCCCTCTTAACCAAAGGACTCAAATATAGACTACCCACTAAGCAAGACCCCTTACACATCATCAGCTGTGTTGAATCTTCTCTACAGGACCAAAGTAATTTTGACAAATACCATATCCGCACCACAATCACCAACAAATTATACGCCTCCGGCCACTCAAACCCTAGCCACAATTCCTCTAAGAATGAAGTCAAAGCCTTGAAATCCCTCAGAGATCAGAAAGACATAGTGGTCACCAGATCAGATAAATGTTCACAGGTCGTGATTCTCAAATTGGAAGCATATAAGAGCAAAATGCAGGACATCCTAGGCGATTTGGATACTTTCGAGGGTGCTTCACCTGCCCAAGTCAGCAACATCCAAAAGGCCTACAAGTCATCACTAAGTCCCCTGAAAAGAACCAACCAAATCACCTCCGCACAATTTCAAAGTTATACTTCAAATCTCTCCAACACCCCTTATATTTATGGCCTCCCGAAGGTACACAAACCGGACATCCCCCTTAGACCAATTGTTGCATATCATCTTTCCCCTGCAGCACACCTGGCTAGATACCTTTCAAATGTCTTAAAACCGTTGATCAAGACATATAATTCCCATTCTATTCAAGACTCAAGCGACTTTATCCACAAATTAAAAGAAATAGATAACTCAGAAAACTACTCCATCTGCACGTATGATGTAAAATCCCTCTTTTTATGTCTCCCCCACGACCTCATCATCAAAGAACTCAGAAAACTCCTGGCATCTTCCGATCTCCCCCATACTCACAGTTGCACCATCACAGACCTATTCCAAATATGCTTGAATATGAACACCCTTGAATTTGACGGTCATTACTACCTACAGAAGAGAGGTTCCCCCATGGGTAGCCCTTTATCAAACATAGCAGCTGAACTCGTAATGTCTGGTCTTGACTCCTGGATCACGAACCGTGATGACCTAGGAATTAAATTATGGATAAGATATGTCGATGACATATTTTGCATGTATCCCAAAGCTAATTACTCCCTCATCACAGATGCCCTCAACGCATATCAAGAATGCCTAAAGTTCACCCAAAACCAGGACAAAATGGTGTCATCCCATTTCTGGATGTGCTGGTCATCAATACCGGCAGGAACATAGAAACCACGGTATACTACAAACCAGAATATAACCCCACGTATATTCATTATGGTTCTCATGCACCTGTATCTCATAAAATCACAACTATCAAAACATTAACAAAAAGGATCTCTACTCATTGTTCTCTAGAAATCTTTAGGACGGTCGAGAGAAATAACATTTATCGTAACCTTTCGTCTTTCGGTTATCCCATAGATTTTATCCGGCGCCATACGTACCAACAACGTACATATACAACCCCAACCGTTTACAAATCGACTTGCGTTCTCCCGTATTCCGAAACCAACGTCGATATTGCCCGTTTCTTGAGAAAATACGGTGTTCGTACGTATTTTAGTAATTCACCTTCCGTCGAACTCAAACTCCGGCATCCCATCACAAAAAGTTCTATAAAGCAGGACCCACTATCCGCCTCTAACGCAGTGTACAAAATTAAATGCTCAAATTGCGAACTACATTATGTTGGTGAAACCGGCAGAACCATAGAAATCAGGACTAAAGAACACAATAGAAACATCATGAACAAAGACAGCCGTTCCCAGATTTATCAGCACATGGCAGAAACACAGCATTCATTTGATTTCACAGACACCCAATGTATTTACAGTAACATAAGCGGAAAATATCAACGACTGGTCCTGGAGGCTTTGGTTTCCAATAAAATTCCAAGCCTCAATAGAAAAATAGAACTACCCCCGCAGTACATAGCTTTTTGTAATAGCATGGACCCCGCATAGGGAAGTTTAACCTCAAGTGTTTTCCCGAATTATGTATATATTTTATTTATTTTAAACTTATTTTAAACTGAATTTCTCGCTCGCTCTCTAGATGTGTTGATACGTGCTTGTTCGTGGCAATTCCGCTTTAAATTTCAAATCTTACTTAGGTGGGTGTATTTACCTCTCCGCATATTTTTTCTTGGATTACCTGATGAAAAGCATTTTGCTTGAAAGCTTGTATTTTTAATAAAAAGAAACTCACCACGCTATATTTTCGTTTTCTCTTTTAACTTTTAAAACGTGGCTAAAGTATGCTTGATATGTTTATATACACAGTATAATGGGAACTTCAATTGCACTTATATATCATCTGTAAAATATATTATGCAATTTTATTTTCTTCTCTTTCATAAAGTAATATTATAAATAGTGTGCGTGTATACCTTACCAATTTGTATTATTACAAGGTAATAAGACTAAATCCAAATAAATAAACAGTATCTGACGTTTCAGGTAACAGCGTTGTTACCGGAACGTCACACACTATTTATTTATTTGGATTTAGTCTTATTATCTTGTAATTTTAATCTATAATCAAAATTTGTGTCTTACCAATTTGTATTATTATTATATAGAATATATATATATAATAATGTAACGAGCTGTTTCATATAAATCTATATAAAAGAGAGCAATGACTGAATAATCCATTCCAATCATCCAGAGGGTAAAAGAGGATATTTCAGGAAGAAAGTAGCGAATTAAACCACAGAGTAATGTTTATTGCAGAGCACAAATAAAATGATGATGATATGTGACCCGAGGTTTTGGCGCGGCGTATTTCTTGACCCAATCGATCCGACCAATCAATGACCAGCACAAGAAAAATAGGCCCGCACGTACTTTTACATTTTGAACTGGCCCCCACTTCTCTCATTTTTCTCATTTAATTTTTGGCTGAAATAGCGGGCTGGTTTAAAAAATGACCTTTTCCCTCCATCACGGAATCTGAAAAAAAAAGGTATTGACAGGATTCAGATTTTTTTCTGGATGTATGATGCAGAAATATATTCAGAAAAGCAATAATTGCTAAGGTATTTTCACATGTAGCAGCCTTTGGGAGTATTACAAGTTTATTAGAGGTGGGCGGGTCCACCACGCCGGTTGTTTATATTGCCATTTGTCTCCCCCACCCTCTCCTGCTCAGATACAAATTGAACGGGTTTGGTCGAGCAATATTTTATATCGTAATTTATTCGATCGGGTTATAAGAAAGAGAGCAATGAACGCTTTGGCCATATCTTATGGTTTGATATATATTTGTCTATTGATATGCACATTTTTTTATTTTAAAATGTTGCAATGTGTATAGTATATTTTTATATACACCTATCCCCCGATTTACACGGTACTTGTTTTACACGTTTTCGCTTTTACACGGTTTTCCAAATAAGTTTTTTTTGTTGTTTTTATCGCACTATACTAAATACTACTGTGATTGAACACATGCGCTGTGTACACATCTCACGAGGAATCCCGAGCTTATGTGCTGACTACATATTTTAACCTGTCAATGCATTTTATTTTTATTTCTTTGTACACCTATCCCCCGATTTACACGTTTTTCTCAGGAACGTATCCACCGTGTAAATCGGGGGATAGGTTTCCTTTTAAAATTTGATATTTGTATACATATTTTGGTCTTCTTTAATTTTATTATATTATGGAAAAATTATGGTCGCCATATATATCTTTAGAAATGTTCAATTGTAGCTTCATCGTTATATTAATGTTGCTAGTATCTTTTGCATGGAAATATAAAAAAACTGACCTAAAGTTTCTATTCAATCGCATTTTAATTTTGAGTATTTCCTCAATGTTCTGAAATAGGTTTGGGAAGTTCAACGTGCTGACCAAGAGATCTCAGAGGCGAAATAACGTCGACGAGGGTGTCGAACCTGGCTAGGTAAAAAAAAAGGACCGTATACAATACGTCTGCAACAGAAACATAAATTATATATAGATGTGAATTCTTGATATTTTATAATTTATTTTAAAACATGACGATATCTATATACATATATCGGTCTCACGAGATTGAAATATAAATTTCCATAATATGAAATTTTATCAGAGATAAAAAACCGAAAAAATTACTTAATCTTTTCATTAAATCAAAATGTCTTCAAACTTCGAATTCAACAAAAAATAATATATATAGTCACGACCGTCTGTCGTGGCCTCTGTCACGGATAATATACAGTTATCATCGTCATGCGTTCTTAATTCTGTCACCGTTTGCTTTTGGTTCAGTGGTAGAATGCTCGCCTGCCACGCGGGCGCCCCGGGTTCGATTCCCGGCCGATACATTTTTTTTTTTTTTATAATTTTTAAAACTCATTTATATATTATACAAGAATGACATACACGGCGCCAATTTATAATTGTAACGAATAGTATTTGAATAAAAGCATTTAATGGCGTTGCCCGGGTCATTCGGCTAGTATTTACAGATCTTTGAAAATTTCACTTTTTAAACCCCTGTTGTATTATATTATACTGAAAACCACGTTAACGGTATTTAGATTTAAAAAAATAGGGTTTCAAAAATACAACTTAAGAATAAAAGAAACCTGCAAATGCTCAGTTCCTTGAGGTATATTTATAAGAAAGGAATCCAACGGATTTGTTCTTGATATAACTTTTGAATTTGGATAGAGCAGAGATAGATATCAGAGTATACAAGAGTTGAAAAACGTGAAATTCTCTTGCTGACTTTATATAATGTTTTTAAATATAACTTGTTCAGTGATCATTCAGCTTCGGAATTTCAAAATGTCTTTCTTCTAACTGGTCAACTTGGCAAGGATAATCTTGTCATTTCCCTATAGCATTTATTATATCGTGTCTGCACTTAGCTATCCTTAAAAGTGACGATGTTCACGTGATAAACCAAGATCCATTAATTATAAATCTAGACGGAACTTCAAACACGATGCTACTCCTAATTTAAAACGTTTCTAGAAGTTTACATTAATATTAAAACTAAACACAATTCCCTATTCGCTAAAGGTGCTGACCAATATTTATGAACAACATTTAGAGAATTAAAAAAAAAACTATTTTGTGAAATTTCCTATTTGCGAATAAAACAAATAAAACGCTATGATGTTAAATCCAACATTTTGCTATACGAGAAAACAACACAATCTTATTGCTTAAAATGAAGTTTTGCTCTAAACAAAATTTAAAAAGGCGAGAGAAATTAAGCAAAGTATTTACAATATTTATATAAAAAGGATAAAACTAAATATGATTAACCTATTTACTAACTTACCCGACTAAAAATACATCAAACTTCAGTATCTTCCTGCGACTACTTTCACGCTGGTTAAAATGAAATATAATTAATATATACAGTTATCAGAGTCATCAAGCAACAATTCTTAATAATCACTTCTGTCACCGTTTGCTTTTGTGAATGGAATAAATACCCAAATATGGCCATTTCTCATAACCATCGATGGTTCAGTGGTAGAATGCTCGCCTGCCACGCGGACGGCCCGGGTTCGATTCCCGACCGATGCATTTTTTTTTTGCAATTTTTAAAACTCATTTATATATTATACAAGAATGACATCCACGGCGCCAATTTATAATTGTAACGAATAGTATTTGAATAAAAGCATTTAATCGGGTAAAACCCGGGCGTTGCCCGGGTCATTCGGCTAGTAATAGACAAATAAGAGCAATAATTTCTAAAAAAATCAAAATTATAATATTTAAAATATCCCATTATGTAAATACAGTTTCGTAATGAGACACCGAGCTGATGGAAGTTGAGACTTGACTTTAAGAGCGATTGTTTATTATGAGAGATTTCAAGAGTTCAAATGTCCTTTTTCCTCATGTCCAACTGAGTTCAAATTCAAACACTAATGGAAAATTCGAGCTTCGCTATCTCTATTAACTGGAATAGTTGACTAAGAGGCTGACAAAACATCGTGGCTCAGTCTGATAAATGATTGACTTTAATTATTTTTCACAAAAATTTGAATTCAATAGAATTCTATATCCAAAGATACATCAATAAAAGCTCTTAAGATATCACGATATGATGTTGAAAGCTCATTAAATTACTGGAAAAGAAATTAAAATGCCTCGCTATAAGAGTTATTATCTTAGAAAGGTCAAATATAGTCTGGTGCCTCCACTAGGCGGACAACGTCTTAGAGTGGCTAAGCCAGGACTGGGCTGAATCAAGAAAGGTCTCCAACTTCATCCTAAAATGGTTGAGAGAACTCATTTTTTCTTGAATTTGGATCCAAATTTGGATACAAGGAGAAAGTACAAAACTCGTGAGGAGAAGATATTCTTGTAATTCTTCGTCTCATGATATTGTACTTTTTACAATTTACTGATTAAGGCGATTATCCAACTTGTAATATGGAAACCATCGTATTAGTTTCCCACAAAGATATTTGATGAATAGATCAACTAAGGCAACACCAGACTGGCGATGTATTGACCACGTTGGAGGAAATTGATTGAGAAATCCCACCAGTCTTAAGACTGATTCATCTTGCAAAATATCAAAAGAGTGTAATTTTGAGATTCTTCAGACAGTAATATCACAACATTCATTTAATAATTAACAGTTTTTCCTCTATAAAATATATGATTGGGATAAATTACCATTTAAACATAAACTGCGACTTCTCCAGCACGAGTAACATCCAATATTTGGCAACAAGGCAATAGAAAGACTTGCATAAACAATGAGCCATAAATAGCTTGTTAATATTCGTGAAAGTTATGTTCAAGGAAACGTAGAATTACTAAGGGCTAATAGACGAATGGTAAAACCCGTCGAATTTTGACAGCCACGACACGGCTTTGAATCCCGTATTGTGCAATTTTTGGGAAGATAAAATTGCTTCAATGGTCTCGATTCTAGGAAATGTCCAACCCCACCACAGACACACTTCTTAATGCAAAAGTTGAACTACTTCCTACATATGTAGATATAGATGGAAATTTTGCCGGGAGGATATTGGTCTAAAGAGACAAAGGTCGCCTCTCCCGTCAAAATAGACGTCAAAACCAGACGCCATCTATTAACCGTCGACGCAAACTAGCGGCCTCGGGTCGGTGACAAAGTCACAACACCACCTTTGGCAAACTGAAGAGCGTCCACCTAGAGACTATGGTTTCGGGCTAATGGCCCTCGTCAGCCTAGGGCGGACTTTATTCCATGAGATCCACACGGGATCTAATGGACTCTTGACAATCTGCCAAAGAGGTGTTTAGCTGGCAAAGTGACTGGGCCAAATCTATGGCTAAAATATAGATGGAAATTTTAAAAATAGATGGCGTCTGGTTTTGACGTCTATTTTGACCGGAGAGGCGACCTTTGTCTCTTTAGATATGTAGATATGTGGCGCACTTACAGTTATCAGTCCCTAACTGCTACCCACAATGATTATCACGTATAAAAGGGATAATAATGATTTTAAAAAACGGAATTATTTATAATTTAGGTAGAATTTTAAAATATACCAATTCATAAATCCAAAATGAAGAGATCAAACGATATGTTGTCGTCGGTTTCAATTAATGTTTCTAAGAAAGAGAACGAACAAACACCATCGTATAGAGGCGTTGTAAGTGACGGTCCCGGGGGACTGGGTAGGTGAGTCTCATCATATGGGAAACAACTACACTCATGGACAAAACTTAAGGAAGTTGTACCTTTTAGCATGTATATCGGGATTCAGACAATAACTCTGAAAGATACACTCATGGGCAAAACTTAAGGATGTTGTACCTTTTAGCATGTATATCGGGATTCAGATAATAACTCTGAAAGATACACTCATGGGAAAAACTTGAGGAAGTTGTACCTTTTGCATGTATATCGGGATTCAGACAATAACTCTGAAAGATACACTCATGGACAAAACTTAAGGAAATTGTACCTTTTAGCATGTATATCGGGATTCAGACAATAACTCTGAAAGATACACTCATGGACAAACCTTAAGGAAATTGTACCTTTTAGCATGTATATCGGGATTCAGACAATAACTCTGAAAGATACACTCATGGACAAAACTTAAGGGAATTGTACCTTTTAGCATGTATATCGGGATTCAGACAATAACTCTGAAAGATACACTCATGGGCAAACCTTAAGGAAATTGTACCTTTTAGCATGTATATCGGGATTCAGACAATAACTCTGAAAGATACACTCATGGGCAAAACTTAAGGATGTTGTACCTTTTAGCATGTATATCGGGATTCAGATAATAACTCTGAAAGATACACTCATGGGAAAAACTTGAGGAAGTTGTACCTTTTGCATGTATATCGGGATTCAGACAATAACTCTGAAAGATACACTCATGGACAAAACTTAAGGAAGTTGTACCTTTTAGCATGTATATCGGGATTCAGATAATAACTCTGAAAGATACACTCATGGACAAAACTTAAGGAAGTTATACCTTTTAGCATGTATATCGGGATTCAGACAATAACTCTGAAAGATACACTCATGGGCAAAACTTAAGGAAGTTGTACCTTGTAGCATGTATATTGGGATTCAGACAATAACTCTGAAAGATACACTCATGGGCAAAACTTAAGGAAGTTGTACCTTTTAGCATGTATATCGGGATTCAGACAATAACTCTGAAAGATACACTCATGGGCAAACCTTAAGGAAGTTGTACCTTTTAGCATGTATATCGGTATTCAGACAATAACTCTGAAGATACACTCATGGGCAAAACTTAAGGAAGTTGTACCTTTTAGCATGTATATCGGGATTCAGACAATAACTCTGAAAGATACACTCATGGGCAAACCTTAAGGAAGTTGTACCTTTTAGCATGTATATCGGGATTCAGACAATAACTCTGAAAGATACACAGTGACCTTTATATTGAAGACATACATGAGTAAACCAAGTGTGAACAAAATATCCTCTGTCTCCTTAAAAAAATAACGCCATCAAAGACTTTCAACTTCCTCAAGTTTTGTCCATGAGTATATTTCACACATTTTTGGCATCTTTAGGTTTCTTATTATATAGATAACCAAAACTACTCCTCGGCAGAGTTTACCTGGTTGGTAGAAAATACTGATGACAGAGGGCTGCTTGATTCATCAGTGGTGAGGTTTCTCAGTGGGCTCGCCAAATACCCCCAAATATTGCTTCGAAACTATAGCAATCTATAATTAAATATTTAGAAAATAAAAATGCATACATTGGATTAAATTTGATTTATTCACTATGTAACATTTTTGTATTTATTTATGTAAAATATTTATTTATTCTTCGATTTTCTTCATAGTTGTACGGTTGGCAACACTGTACTTTCATCTTTCATTAATTTTGCATAAATTAGTATTTTTTGTTTACATATTATGGTTAACCTTATTAGGATTAATTAAATATTAAAACACAAAGTATTGTGACTATCCCTTATTTATAAATAGGAAATGTTACACACTAATATATGTTTTATCCTTATATATATAAAAGTCAGTGTATGTATGTATGTGTGTATGTTTGTCGGCTATACACGTCCACAATACGGAACTAATCTGAATGAAATTTTAACAGTATATAGAGTAGAATCTGGAAAAACTTGTAGTGAAATTTCAGATCTCTATCCCGAATATTCTTCGAGTTCTTTGCAAATTTGAGTTGCAAATTTGTCCTTACGCTCGGAAGCAGCGCCTCTAGCGGTGAATATGGGAGGTAATATCAGCTGACCTAATGTACATGTAAAACGCGTTTTAACAGGAAATAGAGAAAAATCTGGAAGAGATATTTATCGGATTTTTAGCCAAAAAAAAAAATTGAAATTGACAGGTTATGGGCAAAAATAGTTGTTTTTTTAGTCATAAAATGATTATGACAATATTGCTGTATCATGATTGATTATTAGATACAAAATTATATCGGAAAAAATTCCAAAAAACAAAGACAACGGGTGAAACTAGTTCAATTTTAGTATGCAGGGACACATTTTTAACATAAAATCATTCATTCGAGCAAAAGACACAAAGCCAGATCATCTCTCTATAAAAATATCGCTTATCAGACACAAAGTTTGGAGCGGGACGTTTCACATGAGTGACATCCACGGCACCAATTTATAATTGTAACGAATAGTATTTGAAGAAAAACATTTAATCGGGTAAAACCTGGGCGTTGCCCGGATCATTCGGCTAGTTATCTATAAAAATCATGATTGTTATTTGGTATGATTGCAGCCGATATAATAAAAACAATATAATATATAGTGATTAACGTTAGAGGGTTCGCTACTATACTAAGAAAGAAGTGACACAAAAAGATGTAAAATTCATTCGATAGATGGCATTCTAAACTATTTAATTCCGACGCAAGAATTGTCTATAAATAAGTTGACCACAGAGTTTTCCATAGATTTTTCTCAGTCCAAATCATTGATTGAATTTCTATTTTGGGTTTGGTTCGCAGTAACTCTGGGGAATTATTGACATCAACTCTAGGAGTATTTAATTCATTTCTACATCTGACAATGTTTAATTCTCTTTATTATCATTGTGCGGTATCTTTGTTGTGACTTTTCTATAAACTCTCATATTAATTAAGAAAAAGTATTCTCTTCTGATCGTTCAAGTAAAAGTTGATGATGGTTTGCGCCATAGTTATCCATCTGATCCCAATATAATTTCACTTTTGTACTATTTTTCTCATATTAATGTTTTTAAAAACGGTTAAGAATCTATAATTTTCTGTAACGACCCATTTGACCGAACATATGATTGATTTAATACATTTATTATACATTTTAAATATGATAAATTATTGTAATACGCATAGAATCAAAAAGGATGAGTTTCTTTTATTGGGTTAAATGAGAAAAAATATATATTTTTATATGTTGTAGTGATTTTGTTATCACATGAGAATAGAATCATCCCCATCTACGAACCTGGCTTTTCTCTATTCTATATACAGTTACGAGCGTCATGCGTTCTTAATAATTCTTCATCTCTGTCACCGTTTGCTTTTTTTTAATGGCGCTCTCCTATTGGTTGGCTACGATCACGCCACCTTTGCCCCCCCCCCCCCACTCGCTTTTTGGTTTTTGTAACTATTGTGTTGGAGCGGGTCGCTCCTTAAATAATCTATTGTTAACAATACCTCATTATAGGTCCGCAAATATCGAAAGTATAGGTATGTAGCTTTTGTACGGGTAGATATGCACACGGATCAATCCCGGGGCGAAGCCCGGGTCACCCGTCTAGTATATATATATGCATATTTACACTCATGGACAGAACTAAAGGAAGTTTTACCTTTTAGCATGTATATTGAGTTTCAGACAATAACTTTGAGAGTTGTTTGATACATAGTGACCTTTATTGAAGACACACGAGATAACTATGTGTGAACATAATTGACTCTGTCTTATTGAAAAAAAAAAAAACAGACAACCGTCGACATCATAGACTTTATACTTCTTTAAATTTTATCTTTATAGGTGCATATATATGATTTATATACTTCAAAAAGGGATGTTTTAATAATAAAAATATAAATTATAGTAACAAGGATTACATAGTAAAAAAAGATTTTTAAATTGCAAAAAAAAAAAAAAAAAAGTCCAACCTCTACATGAGTGAATGTACGCTTATGGGACTCCTTTTTACTCTAATTGATATTTCTTATTTTAAAAACATTCCATTCTCAAACCTCCCTTTCTTTTTTAGTATATCAATGACAAGACTTGTCCCTATATATCTCCTCCAATCATTTATTATAAACCATGGTTCCAGTGAAAAGTTCTTCTATTTGTAGTTTTTGCGCCGTCCGTCACATTCTATATAAATTACATAAAATATTTTCTCTTAATTTTGGAATTATATATATAGAATTATTACTTGTGATGCTGATTATTTTCAGTATACATAAGTATATTTGTGATATTTATATATATAGAATTATTACTTGTGATGCTGATTATTTTGAGTATACATAAGTATATTTGTGATATTTATATATATAGAATTATTACTTGTGATGCTGATTATTTTGAGTATACATAAGTATATTTGTGATATTTATATATATAGAATTATTATTTGTGATGCTGATTATTTTGAGTATACATAAGTATATTTGTGATATTTATATATATAGAATTATTACTTGTGATGCTGATTATTTTGAGTATACATAAGTATATTTGTGATATTTATATATATAGAATTATTACTTGTGATGCTGATTATTTTGAGTATACATAAGTATATTTGTGATATTTATATATATAGAATTATTACTTGTGATGCTGATTATTTTGAGTATACATAAGTATATTTGTGATATTTATATATATAGAATTATTACTTGTGATGCTGATTATTTTGAGTATACATAAGTATATTTGTGATATTTATATATATAGAATTATTACTTTTTTTTTTTATTGTTTCAAAAGCACGAAGTCCAAAGGACTATTGTGCTGTGCTAGTATCATTTACATATATATGATTAATTATTTACACGATGGATTAGTATTGTTTTGTAAATTATTGTACAAATAGTTCTAAACTTAACAAAGTTCTCATAAGATAGAGTATATACACAAAGAGAATTTGGTAATGTTTCAAAGTATCTACATACAATTTGATTAGTCAGAGGGCAAGATAAAAGAAGATGCTCTGGTGATTCAACATCTAAGCGGCATTCACATGTTGGATCATTGATAGCATTCAGTTTGAATAGGAAACTTAAGAAGGGTCCTTTGCCAGTTAAGAATAAAGTAGTGAATTTATCAGAAGAAATGAAATTTGGGACAGCAATTGGAAAGAATTTCTTGAACAGTTCATTAGATTGAGAAAGATAAAACTTAAATTTTAGATCCAGATATAGTTTGTTTAATTCTTTTTGAAGGGTTTTTTTGAGTGTTCGATCTGTGAGAGAATTTGTCATATTATACTTTAATGTTACGATGTACTAGAGCGCCATCTGTTATCAAATTATAAAACTATTTTAGAGGCGTAATATTCTTTTTAAAATAAAACAATTTCTACTGTCCTTAATGCGATGGAAAAATTAAAGGGAGGGCCTGGCTTGATGAGCCAGGCCCTCCCTTTAATTTTTCCATCGCATTAAGGACAGTAGAAATTGTTTTATTTTAAAAAGAATATTACGCCTCTAAAATAGTTTTATAATATTATACTTTGTTTGTGATAACTCAAGATAATCGGACAGTAAAGGGGTTTTCGCTAGTATATGTGTGATGTAAGAAGATGAAGTCCTATAAGCATGAATGCATCTAATAAGAATTTGATATTGTATAGAATTCAACTTGGATCTTTTTGCTGCAGTGATAAAAGGAAACCAAATATTTGATGCATAGCTTATTGTAGAGCGTATCATAGCTTTATATAAGATCAATCTACGCCGAGTATCAATGCCCCAAGTACGTGCACATAATGAGAATAATATATTCTTAAGTTTCGTAGCTTTCATAATTATATTGTCAACATGTGTTCCAAAATTAATCTTATTCCTTTGTCTATGATTTTTAAAAATAACTCCCAAAATTTTAACAGTTTCTGATGGTTGAATTATTTTTCCATCAAAATTAATGGGCAATTTTTCATAGTTATGTAGATAGAGTATACCTGTTTTGTTTGGACTTAGTGAAAGTTTTACCTTTTCACACCAGGCTTTGATTTTTATTAAACATTTGGTAATATTATACTGAAGATCATAGATGTTTGAACTCCATACCACAAATGTCACATCGTCCGCGAAAGCAATTACTCTAGCAAAACTTTCGTTAAAAGATAAGTTGAAATCATTAAGTAATATATTCCAAAGAATAGGAGAAATAATACCACCCTGGGGACATCCCTTATTTATCTTTTTTATACACTTTACATTAGTATATTTAAACTCTACACTCCGGTCTTCAAAGTAAGAATTAATTCTTTTTATAAGTACCGCTGGAAAATTTGCCTTGTCCAATTGTTGGAGAATTGCCGGATGCCATGCGTTGTCGAAAGCTCCGCTGATGTCCACTGTTACTATTGCCGTATTTTCTGTTTCTCTTTTCAGAAGACTTAATTTAGTTATTTCTTGTAAAGCAGAGATTGTTGATTTTTCTTGTGTAAATCCATGTTGAGCAGGATGCATAACATTATTACTATTAATATGATTTAAAAGTTCAATATGAATTAGACTTTCAAAAATTTTACCTAAATTAGAAGACAAGCTTATAGGGCGGTAGGCTTTCGGATCTTTATAATTTTCTTTATTAGGTTTTTTTATAATCATTACTGCTGACTTTCTCCAGGCCTCCGGATAATAATTAAGTCCAATACAAGCATTGAACAATTTTGTTAACACAGGAGATATATGATGAACTGCCGTTTTGATCATCTGATTGCTTATATGATCTATTCCTGGAGCCTTGCCATTTTAAGTTTTTTAATTATTGAACAGATTTGAGTATTATCAAAATAAATAATTTTATCATTAGAAAAAGTATAACTCTTGTCTCTGATTAATTTATGATAGTTTGTGTCAGAAGATTGACAGTCATTCGGAAATAGAGAAGATAAAAGATTTTTCATTTCTGATTCGAGCACATCTTGAGATACATCTAGAATTGGTAAATCAAAAGACCTAGGAGAAATTTTTTTGTTTAAAAGTTTTGTAAGTATTACCAAAAGGAGATGTATTTTCAACTTCCTCCAGGAATACCCTCCAGCTTACATTTCTTGTTTTTCAATAATATTCATATACTTATTTCGTATTTCTTTATACATTTTTTCATCAACTAGCTGTCTATTAGACCGTTTACCCCGATAATATAGATTTCGAACATATTTAAAATGATTTTTAAAAAGTTCCAGTTCATCCGTCCAACAATTAAATGGATTATTATTTAAATATTTTGGTTTTAATCGTAGAGATGCATATGCAGCTTCAATTAATATGTCAGTTATGAGAGAAACTACAGTCCTGTCGAAGGGCGGTTGAGCCCGAAAGCTTGAAATAAAGGTAATTAAAAGAGACTCATCCCTCAAGCTTATTTATTCGAACAAAACAAAACAGTTTATATCGTTTATATTTACTATTTTACCTAATTTCATCATTGCCTCATTTATCCTAGACACATTGATTGCCTGCTCATATTTTTGCCAATTGGCTCTTTTTTCTTGAAAATACCATGTAGAATTATTTTCATGTAATAAACTTTCTGTTTCCAGACTAATGTCGAATGAGATTGCGTGATGATCTGTGATTTGCGAAAGATTTAACGTTTTCCATCCATTAACAAGTACATGAGCATGACTATTAGTAATAGTAAGATCTATTATACTTAATCCTCGACATGTTTTGTTTCGATTGTTATGTATGAGCATATTGTGAAAATCAATTATAGGTTGAAGTCTTCTACCGTTTTGATTAATAATATTATCAAACCACATCTGACTTCGAGCGTTAAAATCTCCAGCTAAAATCAATGGATTTGTGTTAAAATTTTTAATTAATTTATCAAGGAACTGAACATGACAGGTATCCATTTTATTAGGGTGTATATAAATATTTGAAAGAATAATTTGCCGTTTAGTAGTTTGTACTGATATAGTGGTTGCAAATGAATTTGAAAACTCTTTAATTAATTTACATGATAAGAAAGGGTTTGTAACGATTGTTGCGGTATATATTGGAACTCCCGGTATATTTGCATAATATATTTTTGAACGCATATTAAAGATTACTTCATTATTTATACTATATGGTTCTTGAACTATAATCATATCATATTTTTCTTTAGAAATAAATTCCCTTATACTTGTGATGCTGATTATTTTGAGTATACATAAGTATATTTGTGAAATTTATATATATAGAATTATTACTTGTGATGCTGATTATTTTGAGTATACATAAGTATATTTGTGATATTTATATATATAGAATTATTACTTGTGATGCTGATTATTTTGAGGATACATAAGTATATTTGTGATATTTTCACAATATGCTCATACATAACAATCGAAACAAAACATGTCGAGGATTAAGTATAATAGACCTTACTATTACTAATAGTCATGCTCATGTACTTGTTAATGGATGGAAAACGTTAAATCTTTCGCAAATCACAGACCATCACCCAATCTCATTCGACATTAGTCTGGAAACAGAAAGTTTATTACATGAAAATAATTCTACATGGTATTTTCAAGAAAAAAGAGCCAATTGGCAAAAATATGAGCAGGCAATCAATGTGTCTAGGATAAATGAGGCAATGATGAAATTAGGTAAAATAGTAAATATAAACGATATAAACTGTGTAGTTTCTCTCATAACTGACATATTAATTGAAGCTGCATATGCATCTCTACGATTAAAACCAAAATATTTAAATAATAATCCATTTAATTGGTGGACGGATGAACTGGAACTTTTTAAAAATCATTTTAAATATGTTCGAAATCTATATTATCGGGGTAAACGGTCTAATAGACAGCTAGTTGATGAAAAAATGTATAAAGAAATACGAAATAAGTATATGAATATTATTGAAAAAACAAGAAATGTAAGCTGGAGGGTATTCCTGGAGGAAGTTGAAAATACATCTCCTTTTGGTAATACTTACAAAACTTTTAAACAAAAAATTTCTCCTAGGTCTTTTGATTTACCAATTCTAGATGTATCTCAAGATGTGCTCGAATCAGAAATGAAAAATCTTTTATCTTCTCTATTTCCGAATGACTGTCAATCTTCTGACACAAACTATCATAAATTAATCAGAGACAAGAGTTATATTTTTTCTAATGATAAAATCATTTATTTTGATAATATTCAAATCTGTTCAATAATTAAAAAACTTAAAAATGGCAAGGCTCCAGGAATAGATCATATAAGCAATCAGATTATCAAAACGGCAGTTCATCATATATCTCCTGTGTTAACAAAATTGTTCAATGCTTGTATGGGACTTAATTATTATCC
Organism: Cordylochernes scorpioides; assembly: GCA_030710605.1. Taxonomy (NCBI): domain Eukaryota; kingdom Metazoa; phylum Arthropoda; class Arachnida; order Pseudoscorpiones; family Chernetidae; genus Cordylochernes; species Cordylochernes scorpioides. Next base: position 10,829,463 of record CP092879.1, on the reverse strand, counting down.
GGAGGCCTGGAGAAAGTCAGCAGTAATGATTATAAAAAAACCTAATAAAGAAAATTATAAAGATCCGAAAGCCTACCGCCCTATAAGCTTGTCTTCTAATTTAGGTAAAATTTTTGAAAGTCTAATTCATATTGAACTTTTAAATCATATTAATAGTAATAATGTTATGCATCCTGCTCAACATGGATTTACACAAGAAAAATCAACAATCTCTGCTTTACAAGAAATAACTAAATTAAGTCTTCTGAAAAGAGAAACAGAAAATACGGCAATAGTAACAGTGGACATCAGCGGAGCTTTCGACAACGCATGGCATCCGGCAATTCTCCAACAATTGGACAAGGCAAATTTTCCAGCGGTACTTATAAAAAGAATTAATTCTTACTTTGAAGACCGGAGTGTAGAGTTTAAATATACTAATGTAAAGTGTATAAAAAAGATAAATAAGGGATGTCCCCAGGGTGGTATTATTTCTCCTATTCTTTGGAATATATTACTTAATGATTTCAACTTATCTTTTAACGAAAGTTTTGCTAGAGTAATTGCTTTCGCGGACGATGTGACATTTGTGGTATGGAGTTCAAACATCTATGATCTTCAGTTTAATATTACCAAATGTTTAATAAAAATCAAAGCATGGTGTGAAAAGGTAAAACTTTCACTAAGTCCAAACAAAACAGGTATACTCTATCTACATAACTATGAAAAATTGCCTATTAATTTTGATGGAAAAATAATTCAACCATCAGAAACTGTTAAAATTTTGGGAGTTATTTTTAAAAATCATAGACAAAGGAATAAGATTAATTTTGGAACACATGTTGACAATATAATTATGAAAGCTACGAAACTTAAGAATATATTATTCTCATTATGTGCACGTACTTGGGGCATTGATACTCGACGTAGATTGATCTTATATAAAGCTATGATACGCTCTACAATAAGCTATGCATCAAATATTTGGTTTCCTTTTATCTCTGCAGCAAAAAGATCCAAGTTGAATTCTATACAATATCAAATTCTTATTAGATGCATTCATGCTTATAGGACTTCATCTTCTTACATCACACATATACTAGCGAAAACCCCTTTACTGTCCGATTATCTTGAATTATTACAAACAAAGTATAATATGACAAATTCTCTCACAGATCGAACACTCAAAAAACCCCTTCAAAAAGAATTAAACAAACTATATCTGGATCTAAAATTTAAGTTTTATCTTTCTCAATCTAATGAACTGTTCAAGAAATTATTTCCAATTGCTGTCCCAAATTTCATTTCTTCTGATAAATTCACTACTTTATTCTTAACTGGCAAAGGACCCTTCTTAAGTTTCTTATTCAAACTGAATGCTATCAATGATCCAACATGTGAATGCCGCTTAGATGTTGAATCACCAGAGCATCTTCTTTTATCTTGCCCTCTGACTAATCAAATTGTATGTAGATACTTTGAAACATTACCAAATTCTCTTTGTGTATATACTCTATCTTATGAGAACTTTGTTAAGTTTAGAACTATTTGTACAATAATTTACAAAACAATACTAATCCATCGTGTAAATAATTAATAATATATATATAAATAATACTAGCACAGCACAATAGTCCTTTGGACTTCGTGCTTTTGTAACAATAAATAAATAAATATTTGTGATATTTATATATATAGAATTATTACTTGTGATGCTGATTATTTTGAGTATACCTAAGTATATTTGTGATATTTATATATATAGAATTATTACTTGTGATGCTGATTATTTTGAGTATACATAAGTATATTTGTGATATTTATATATATAGAATTATTACTTGTGATGCTGATTATTTTGAGGATACATAAGTATATTTGTGATATTTATATATATAGAATTATTACTTGTGATGCTGATTATTTTAAGGATACATAAGTATATTTGTGATATTTATATATATAGAATTATTACTTGTGATGCTGATTATTTTGAGTATACATAAGTATATTTGTGATATTTATATATATAGAATTATTACTTGTGATGCTGATTATTTTGAGTATACATAAGTATATTTGTGATATTTATATATATAGAATTATTACTTGTGATGCTGATTATTTTGAGTATACATAAGTATATTTGTGATATTTATATATATAGAATTATTACTTGTGATGCTGATTATTTTGAGTATACATAAGTATATTTGTGATATTTATATATATAGAATTATTACTTGTGATGCTGATTATTTTGAGGATACATAAGTATATTTGTGATATTTATATATATAGAATTATTACTTGTGATGCTGATTATTTTGAGTATACATAAGTATATTTGTGATATTTATATATATAGAATTATTACTTGTGATGCTGATTATTTTGAGTATACATAAGTATATTTGTGATATTTATATATATCGAATTATTACTTGTGATGCTGATTATTTTGAGTATACATAAGTATATTTGTGATATTTATATATATCGAATTATTACTTGTGATGCTGATTATTTTGAGTATACATAAGTATATTTGTGATATTTATATATATAGAATTATTACTTGTGATGCTGATTAATTTGAGGATACATAAGTATATTTGTGATATTTATATATATAGAATTATTACTTGTGATGCTGATTATTTTGAGTATACATAAGTATATTTGTGATATTTATATATATAGAATTATTACTTGTGATGCTGATTATTTTGAGTATACATAAGTATATTTGTGATATTTATATATATAGAATTATTACTTGTGATGCTGATTATTTTGAGTATACATAAGTATATTTGTGATATTTATATATATAGAATTATTACTTGTGATGCTGATTATTTTGAGTATACATAAGTATATTTGTGATATTTATATATATAGAATTATTACTTGTGATGCTGATTATTTTGAGTATACATAAGTATATTTATGATATTTATATATATAGAATTATTACTTGTGATGCTGATTATTTTGAGGATACATAAGTATATTTGTGATATTTATATATATCGAATTTTCACTTGTTATACTGATTATTTTGAGGATACATGAGTATATTTGTGAAATTGTAGTCGTGGGAAAGATATCAATAAAATAAAAGTTGAATCACAATTTGCTTCAATTGTTCTATTGAAGAATACATAATTTGAGAAAGTACTGCCTGACTTAAGGTGAGTAGAAGAAAATTAATTATTTACCCCACGGGATACAACAACAATAGGTTTATAAAGGGGAAAGCGGCGACCTCTGGCTGTCGACTTAACAGAGCATTTTATTCTAGATTTTTAATATTAAAATGAAATAAAAGTTTTTATGTAACATATATATGCCATTAAGAAAGCTTAAAATATTTTATGTATTTGTTAGTTGATATAAGCATAAGAGATTTGTTTCTTTTATATACATATATATATTAAAAATGGCATATCCTGACCAGGAGCACTTGTGCTTTACAGAAGGCAGAGCGCCATCTGGTGGAACAGAAATCAACTAAACATTGATTTAGCCTGTTCCCTGATATTTGGCCAACCCAATTTCTTGATAAATCAAGAAAAGCCATCCACGAATTTTTAATATTGATTTCAACACCTGATCTTTTTATCTTTTATTTTTTTCTTTCGTTTTTTCATAAATATATATATATTAAAAATAAAGACGGCATCTCCTGACCACGAGCACATTTGCATTTTAGATGGCAGAGCGCATATATTATTTTTTCTATTGTTTTTTCATATATATATATACATAATAGGGGAAAAAAGAGAAAACTCCAGCATAGCTTCGTCAGTTACGCGTCATGAGCTAGGTAGAAAAAGGAATAAACGAAGATATAGGTTTGTAGAAAAGAGCAAAGACAGAACCATGATAATAATTTTCCAAAATTTAAAATTAAGCTAAAGAGAGAGAGAGAGAGTTTTTCCCCTTATATATGTGTGTGCGAAAAAAAAAACAATAATATATATGTAATATTGTTGCAAATGTCGATGTATGGATGAACTGGCAGTCGTGTACGTGAGGCGAGTGTTGATGTTCTTCCCACACACGGACAACAAGAAGCAGAGGCAGGGCTAGATGTTAGCACAGAGAGTGGTCGGGGACAGCCCACGGGACAGAGGTAGAGGCCATGACACAAACTTGGATGCTTATCACCGAGATAGGGAGAGACAAACTGAAGTGAACTGCCGAGAAACACCCTCTAGACCCATCTGCTGACCCCCTGCCAAAACCTGTCCTGTTTACAGGGGGGTCTATAAAGAGTCCCTGGGGGCCCCACATGGGCTTTGGCATTTTTCCTCCCCTCTGTCCCTGCCACCAGCTGACAGAACACTCTTTGGATCTTTATTTTGACGTCAACATTTTTAGTTTTACATACAAACCGCTATAATAATAAAAAGAGTTGCGGCGATATATGATTCCTTCTTTCTAATACAAATTGGGGTTTACAGGTATTATTAATAAAGATATAGCATATATACAAAATATGGGGGTAGCGCAAACAGAAACTGTGTACATTCCAAAAGAAGGGCAGGATCTTTAAAGGTATCGGCTTTAACTAATTGGAATATATGTGACATATACTAAAAGTGTAATTATTATACAGTTTAAAATATACTATATATATATATATATAAAAGGTCAGGTGTTGATATTAAAAACAAATGAGGCATATACTGACCAGGCTCACATGAGCTTTTCTAGATGGAATAAATTCGCTATTGACAAAATCTGATCTATTTTTTTTTACAAGAAAATCATATTTTAATTAAACCAGAATCCTTTAAAAATTAAAGAAGTTAATTATATCCAAACCTCAATTCATTTATTCCCATATGTCAGAATAAATGTATACAACGAAAATCTAGAAACCCATATACTTATACAATTTGTAAAATATAAAATATTTTCAATTCACTTTTATATTACTACCTCACGATGGGAATGATATTTAAAAATATAAAATTTATTTACTTTCTCTGTACTAAGAATATTTGAAATAAAATGTTAGAATGTATATATTAGTATTTTTAATTAAAAAGGCATATTTCGGATCAAAAAAATAATTTATTTGACTAATATTTCAGTTGGCTGAACTCCAAACCTTTTCAATGTATTATAACATATTAATGTGTGTCAACAACAAACTCAGCGCCACATAACGTCAATAGAATTATGTGGCGTTGAGTTTGTTTCTGAAACCCATTAATATGTTATGGTCTAAACCGTTGGTTTTCGACCGCTACGACCCGGGTTCGATTCCCGCATTGGGAACTTTTTTCTAATTAAAAAAAAAAAATGCTCCAATGGCACCCGATTCTTGTAAAAGTCCAACCCAACCAGCGAGTGCAAGTAACCAAACGGGTCTCTGGCACATTTTTAAATGCAAAGTCGAACTGCTTTTCACATGTGTAGATATGTGGTCCACTTATAGTAAAAGCAGTCGCCAACTTCTGCCCACCATAATCATCTTGGCCTGTACCACGTGTACTAGGGATAAGCAAAAAAAAAATGTTATAATACCTTGAAAAAGGTTGGCGTTCAGCCAACTGAAATATTGATAAAATAAATGATATTTTGATCCAATATATGCCTTTTTAAATTAAAGATCTATATATGGATTGCTCTATTTAAATATGTATATATGGTATTTAAACTAGCAACCTCATATTGTATATAATATAACAAGATTATCATGTTGTATAATAGAAATGCATCTCTAAATAATTATACGCATGGTTGACATGTGTCATTACATCATCATATGTAATGTACTTTGTACAGACTGAGAATAAATAAATAAAACTCTGTAATAGATTAAGAGTTGAGCTAAAGTAAGAGATTGAGATAGAAGTCCAACGAGGCCTAGAAGATGTCAGGGCGTTGCCAGTGTACAATGATCTCTTCCTATCCACGCCCTTGTTGCATCCGCTGAAACTTATTACTTCCTCTCGGCAAATATATATATATATAAGCCTTCAACAGGGCCGGAAAAATATAGTCACTTCACCATCAGCGGGAGCCCTCGTCAGTTGTGTCCAAGGTCCACCTTATCGACCATGTAGAACAGTAAGAACTATTATATCTCCATCTTTCGCTCCTAGCTCGACTTTTATCTGTTCATGGAACTTTCCTAGTACAACTGTGTCCCTTCGTTTTTTGTGTATGGACATTCCCAATCTTTCCACTCTGCCTCGACCACGACTGTCTGTTTTCTGTGAGAACTGTTAAAGGTCTTCCAAGGTGCAGAGAGGTACTGGAAAACTCTCGACATCCTGACTGTTCCTCTCAGTTAACCCAGTATAGCGAGAGTCGACAGGATCTCACACCATAGATTAAGTTGACTGGTTTCCACAGCGACAGGATTCGACATATATATATATCACGTAGTATTGTGGGAGAATTATATTCATGTTCCACAAGAGGTGGAACACTGTTGTTGGAACACATGTTCCATCGAAGCTTTTCATACATGGATGAGAACCCGAAACCACGGTATACAGGTTAAATATGAAGGAACTGGTGTTTGTCCATATTCTTTACTAGCCGAATGACCCGGGCAACGCCCGTGTTTTACCCGATTGAATGTTTTTATTCAAATACTATTTGTTACAATTATAAATTGGCGCCTTAAATAAATGCATATATTAGTTAATAATTATAGCCTATTTGCTTTATCTGTCTATGTACTGTTGGCTTCCGTAGGCGTCTCATACTGGGAAAAAGAAAGAGAGGATTCCATTTAGTTATTAACTAATATATGCATTTATTTAAGGAGCGACCCGCTCCAACACAATAGTTACAAAAACAAAAAAGCGATAGGGGGGGTGGGGGCATGATGGGGGGGGGGGGGGGGGGGGGCAAAGGTGGCGTGATCGTAGCCAACCAATAGGAGGGCGCCATTCCAAAAAAAAAAAAAAAGCAAACGGTGACAGAGTTGATTAGGAGATGAAGAATGACGCTCGTAACTGTATATAGAATTACCACCATTACGTTTTGTACTAAGGTGATAAACTAAAGATGCTGTTTTAAAGCATTTTAAAATGAGAAGTGTCTCTCTTTTGATACACATACATATAAATAAAAACAAAATTGGCATTTTCTGATCGCTCACATGAACATTTTATATTAGTATATTTTATAAATTTTATTACACAAGTATGTAAATAAGTATACTTGTATATTTGTTTAAATGATAGATGGTTTATGGTTTAATTATTAAATTATATAAAAAATCTCAACTAAACTTTCGAATGCTAGAAAGTATTCAGTTATGCTAGCTGAGTAAAAATATATGATTAGATTAGTTTTCTAATAAGAAAATAGATCACACGTATAAGGACATGTAACTAGATATTCATAAATGGTCACTGTATAGCTATTTCCATATTGCTGCCATTAACTGCTACATACATACATATTTGTATACAAGCAACAATGGCTCCAGAGTCACTAAAAATAAATAGCTTTCAATATATAAAGCACAATAATGGCAAAAGATATTTCACAATAATTTAATAATATTTCAATTTGAGGCCCAGCCAGTATCACGTGATGTCCCTCGGAGGAATTGGCCAATCAATGGACACGATATGTTTTATAAGAAATGTCGGCGAGAGTTTATCCTTGTTCCCAGGGGCACTCTTTATAACCATAGGAAGATGGGGTAGTAGAGGCGCTAAAATTTTTACGCCCCTTTCTTTTCCCCACTTATAGACTTTATTTTTTTATCCGCCCCAGCTTTATATCTATCTATTTATATTTTTCTTACTTTTCTCTGACCCTCTTTTTTGATGGCGAAATTTTTACGATTATTGGAAGGGGCGCTTCCTAAAAGTATTCTGGTGTAGTGGTCAGAAGTTATCGGCTGGCAAATTTAGGTGCCATCATTCTGCAATGAAATAAAGAGCTATGGTGTCCCCTCGAGATCTGGAAAAATCTCGAATTTTCTAGCTGACGCCCATGATGAAAAATGTCTTTTGTTCCGTGTCTTGTGATCTATCACGTTGATGTCAAACCTCTTCTATCTTTATCATAATGTTTGTCCTCTCTTTGATCAAGAATTTATTTCTTTTTCTATTTATTTTTAAAATTAATTTGAATAATTTTGCATTTTTAATTTTTTTATTGCATACTCTAGGGTGTAAACTGGAATGCATTTTTGACTCTATATTGATGATAATAACAATAATCATACAAATTCTATCTCTTTAGCAATTAAGTTTCAGAAAAAGTTTCCATTGTTATAAATTTACACGTAGTTGGTTATTTATAATTTAGTTAATCCTTCTAATATCGTTTGTGTATAGAAGATAAACGCTTCGCGTGTCTCGGGTATATTTTCTGAAAATAGACAAAATTTCTTGTATGTGTAAATATTTTCAAATAAAATGATTAGAGAACGTGAAATTGTTTGGTTTTACTATGTTCACCGCGCGTACTCTAATGAAGCCTCACTATAAACTAAGTCTGTTATTTTAAAGAAAAGCGCGCTGGCCCAGTATCCCCACCAATTCCTCAGAAATATTTGCATCAGTCAACATGTGCAATTGGAGGATTTAGATGCTGCAGCAGCTGAAGCAAGAAGTTGATCAATTGTCCAAACAGCTTGAGGGCGTTTGGTCTAATCGACACTCCGTCCGCCTGCGGTCATCTGGTCAGTTTTCCCCGCAGAGGCCCCAGGACACCGGCTCTCTCCTAATATTTTTGCTCCGTAGCCGTTTGTTCATTCAATTGTTTTACGGCCTAGCAAACACTGGTTAGAGGAAGGGGGTTGTAACCGACACACTAATACTGAACAATCCAGTATGAATCTCAAGATAATAAACTATCTCTATTCCAATATACATATGCAATTATTATACATATTTATATGTGTACAATAGTTACCTAGGATTTATTTGAAAAGAAAAAAGAGAATTTAGGTAAAAGGTTTCTTCTATTTTAGATTTTTTGAACGTTTTCGAGTGAATTTCTGCTTTTACCTGAATTCTATTTTCTCTTTTCACATATTTATGTCACAAATAAAATCATTTTTAATGCCAGATATTGAATAAATTTAGCTATTTTTGACATTATTATTTATTTTCGAATATATCGTTAAAAAAGACATCTACAAACCTCACTGCAATGATATAAAAATTAGACTAGGGCGTTTATACCACTGATGAACCAAGCCTTCCCTTCCAAGTTTTCTGTCATCGCAGTAAAGTTGACAGAAAACGTTTTTGCAGATTGATTCAAAAGAAGTATTGATGTAAAAAAATGTAAAAGAGAGTAAAATCGTAACTGTGATAAATATATTCTATTAAATGTTTAGATATTTCTATATATCCCGCATATATATTGTTGCGTTGTTGGTTGACAAAGAATAACTTCCGTGAGTACAAAGGATCTTTAGGACTTTATTTAAGCCTAATCAATAAAATAATTACAGAAGAGTGCAAAAAAATAAAACAACAATAAAGAAAACAGCAGTTACAAACTCACCAACTGCAGCACGGTGAGGGAAAGCAGGAGCAGAACAAGAGATAGAAGTTCGTAGAACCTTCTAGATTCTTCCAGGAAGTATACCGGCGTCGGCGGTAAGCAGCAGTCCGACTTCTTGAGACAGCAGCTTGGAACACACCACGTAGCTTCGTTCTTCGACCTCTCTTATCTTTCTTCTTCCTATGGCATGAGTTTCTCATCCCTATATATCCCGGAGTAGATCTTTCCAGAACGGTCACGGTTGGTCAGCCAATCAGAAAGCCGCCAGCACCGAGCGTTGCGCAATAGCTGTAGATTGGCTAATCAGTTGTCTTCCGCTTTTTCTACATGATTCTTAAACGCTCTAGAACATTCTCTCTCCATCTGGAATGTGCTTTTATTTCTACGTAACAAGATGTATTTATGATAAAATTCAAGAAAATCAAGGGACGAGTTTCTTTTATACGATGATTTATTACAAAACGCTCAAGCTTTCGGGCTGGCCGGCCCTTCTACAGGAGAACTGTGAAAACATATGGAACATTGGACACTATATAGGGATGAGACTATTTACATATTTAAAAACTATAGGGACTTTGCATATCTATGAAATGTTGAGAGGAATAATTAGCATACCAGGAAATTATGGAAAGGCGAAATTAACATGCATGATAATAGCTATTGAATGTAGTAGAGTTAGGAATATTTTCTAATGTCTATGAGGGAGGAGGGGGGGGGGGGGGGATACGCACAGATGGAGGATGCAAGGCTATGGGAACAGGGATTGGTAGGATTCAGGGAGGTCGATGTGTCTATTGATGGCATGGACGCCTTGGGAAACGAGAGCTTCCAAGGTGAGGCGCTGCTGCCTGTTGTATATGCGGCTATAGTGCACAGATGGATTGGTCAGATCGAAAGAGTGGAGTGTATTTATATATTACAATTTTCATTTTATCTTTATATATAAAAAGAGCTACGGGAGGATGATATTCATGCACCTCTCACTTTAATAATACATCAGAGCAATGCATTATATTTTCACCTCAGTAAAACAACAATTTGGTCTGAAATTTTCAAAACTGATGTTGTATGGCTTATTTTTTATCATCACTAGTAAAGGTCAGCGAGTGCAAGTAACCAAACGGGGCTCTGGTACATTTGTAAGTACAAAGTCGAACTGCTTTTCACATATGTAAACATGTGGTGCACTTACAGTAAAAGCAGTCGCCTTCTTCTACGCACCAGGATTATCGTGATCTGTACCACGTGTACTAGGTATAAGCAAAAAAAAAGTAACAAAGGTATTTTACTGGAGTGATGTACAGTGCATCGTTATGATTCACAATTGAAAGAGTTTGGTACATGAATAATTTTCTCCCGGAACTCTATGTTGTACATAAGAATATTTAAATCTTCTCATTGCTGGTTTCCACCGCACTGCGAGGGCTGCAATTGCCCAACTATCATTAAATTATCACTCTTCTTCACCGCTAGACAACAGACAATAAATAATGTTGTAGATCTATATCAATTTGTAAATAGCAGAGAGAATTATCATAAGTTTAATTATTTTTGTAAATATATTCATGATTTTCTTTCAAACCTGAAAGGTTCAGGTTCCTAATATATATATATTTTTTTCTCTTTTTATTTCGATTACTTTTTTTTTTGTAAAATTTTTTAAACTGTTTCTGTTTAAAAAATGTAAATCGACGCAATTATCCCTAGCCGGGATATCGCGTTTGTGTGTTGAAACAAATAAAAAAATAAATCATTAAGTTAGATAGGTCAAGAGAGGATATGTCCTAATCATTTTTGAAAGCACTCAAATGAGAATAAACTCCCCTTCCTTTAAAGCCATTTCCATAGATACCAATCATGGATTTATCATAAACATTTATTTACTACTCATGGCCTATAACCTAACGTTTAATATAATGAAAGGTCACTTTCCTGATCGTGCAACTAAATATTGCTGATCTATCAGAGTGCCATCTATCGGTAAATATATTAACTATCTTTTAAAATTTATTTTCCTATACCTGTTTTTGGAAATATAAAAAAATGAACCAAGTACGCGTTTCGCGCTGTTGTCTCTCATCAGAATTTAACGTTTTAAATTGATTGATTATTGATTATCAGGGGGGGGGGGGAAGTCCGACCACACCTCCCTGCGGTCCCCCCTGGACCCTTGGAATATTCGACCAAATTCTGGTTCGTTTCCAAGGTGACTAACGTGGCAACGGCACCCATTTTCCAATGAAATTGACTTAGACTCAGAGCAGCAGCTTTACACACCCAAGATAGTGGATAGTTGCTGCAGTTGCTGCTGCTGTGAAGGAGATGCATGGAGACATCTGAGACTCTTCTTTGGACACGACAACAACAACAACATTGATTATCTGAATTATTTTCAAAATGTATCAATTCATTGTGTTCCTTTTGATTATTTAGCTTATTATACTTTTTTTTAAACATATAATCAGTATCAAAATGGTAAAACATATTTTCAACAAGTGATTATCATTGACAAGATGGTCTGTAAACATAGAGAACGTATTTTTTTTATTATTGCAAAGTGTTGGGGTGAAGACTTTGGTAAATGTAACGATGTTTTAGCAATCAAATAATTATATCTTAAATATTATCTCTTAATGAATTGAATTTTATTATTCAATCTTCTAATTGTATATGTTTTATTTGAAATTAAAACACGCGATCAGGTGCACAACTCTATTGATTTATATAGAGGTGTAAAACAATCCACGCATCCACGTTTAAGCGTCGTAGGGAGAATTCCTTTCCACGGCAAACTTGAAAATGAAATTAGTATAAATAAAGTTAAAAATCATGTTTCTAATATATTGCAGCAAAGTATTTATTAAATTTTATATACAGATTATTAATTCAAAACTATTTTAAAGGCGTAAGATTCTTTTTGATATTAAACAATTTCTACTGCCCTTACTGCAATGGAAAAAATAATGAGAATATTTATAAAATAGAATATTTATAAATGTATGTAATTCTACTGTTCTCAAAGCTTATGTCCATAGTTCTTTAAAATACCCATTCAAAGAGTCTACCAACAGTATCACTATAAAAGGAAGTCCAAAAATGCAATATAACAGCGGTATGGTAGATTAAACTGGCGAAACCGCTGAGAGGGTTCACCACTGATGAGCCAGGCCCTCTCATTAATTTTTCCATTGCAGTAAGGGCAGTAGAAATTGTTTAATATCAAAAAGAATCTTACGCCTTTAAAATAGTTTTGAATTTTGATAACAGATGGCGCGCTAGTGCATCAAATTATTAATTATTAATTTTTTGATATTTATATTATTTATATTTTGTTAATCTCTCTCTCTGGAAACTTCCATCATTGCTTAACTTGTATTTTATAAATGTTGACTTTGTTAGTGCCTTAAATAACTTGCTGTGTCAACCTGAAGATTGTCTTTCATGATTTTATACGTTACAATATTTTAAAGCAATTTAAGAAGGAGAAATCAATAAGACGATGATTCAATGATAATCTAAAATTAAGTTTGACCAAGCGAGCAGCCGATGACCTCACCAATATGGCTCTCTGACCAATGAGCCGGGGCTCCCCCTCAATAAATAAGCCATCTCGCGCGCCTCGAACCAAATTACACCTCGGCTCCATTGTAACACGATACATAAATATCGGTGGTCTCTGCGGACCTCACAACTGCTGCCAGATTCTCACAATGCGACATGTACAGGTTTCACATTTATAAGCCATTAATGTGCCATCTTATATAAGGAATAAGAACTTTAAAGCACGGATGTTTCATCGCAGTAAGGACAGTATAAGTTTCACATTTGTTGACCATTTTAAAAATCGGTATGAGTGTATCGTTAATTTCATCAAATTATCAAAATCGCAGCATATATAAACTAGGTAAAGGTAATTACTACTCATTATTATCCCTAGTACACGTGGGGTACAGGCCATGATAATAATGGTGGGTAGAAATTGGCGACTGCTTTTACTGTAAGTGCACCTCATGTCTACACATGTGAAAAGCAGTTCGACTTTTTCACTTACAAATGCTACTCATTAACATGTCTTGGTGCTCGAAGGTCGTCAGTCAAATGGCTCTATCCTCCTCAATCCTGGACCTTCCTCTTTACCGGCATGTGACAAAAGTTTATACTTTTGCGGGTTAGCACACATTAAATGGAATAAGCTAGGGCCTAAATTAAATGTACCTTAATACACAGGAAAGCGTACACTCAAGAGTACAACACCAACAACAAAAAGGAAATAAATAAGAACTAGCGATTTGTAAAATAAAATAAAAAAGTACTTATCTTTATTGTAGCGTTGGTAGGGATCGGACTCGGGTGACACAGGGATGCCAAGAGAACAGCCAGACAGGGAAAACCTCGCAGACCAACACTTTCAGTGTCTCCACCTCAATTCTCCACGCTCTGGGCCCCCTTCCCATTCCCTTAGTCCCCTCTTATATACAGACATGGCCACATTCGTCCAATGAGAATGCGTGAGAGATTGGTTCATCAACAAACGAAGACAACATTCTTCCCTCTAAAACTTGATCAGAAAAAAAAACTGAAAATGTTTGTCAATATAATTTGACACATGTAGCTGACTTCACTCCAGTCTTGTGATAACATTGGGCCATATTCTCTCCTTGGTATCTTCTTATTTACCCTTCCAAGGCCAGAACCAAATAATTTCATGAAAAAAAAAATCCCTCAGAACATGGAGCGCATTTCTCCATTTCCTTTTTGTTGCCATCCTTAACACGGAGTATGGTAAAAGTGCAAGGGCTATCTTGTTTTCCAAAAATATATTTTGCTATAAATAGAACCTCAATAGAGAACGATCTATTCAAAAGGCTCACATGCAAAAATAATAATTGCTTTTTACTCTAGAGACTCTCCACATTTAGGCATTCACTTCTGACTGAGAACTTCTTTATTTCCAATCTTTCAATACCTAATAAAAAATTATCACACGGCAGAAGATACTTTAATTATTTTAAACGAAAGTAACTAAGTTTATTTCATTCCCAATTTGAATTAGAAACGGTGTATTTGTAGAGTGTATTTTTTCGTAAAATATTATTTTAGCAATCTATATTTGTCAATAAATTTCTATGATTGCCTCTTTTCTCGATTTTTTTAACTAAAAAGAGTTTATATGCTTTGATCAAAATAAATTTCTTTGTTATCCTTACGGTTGTTCCTTTAAGAGATACGCGATTCTAAAATTAAAGACCTTCTTATATTTTCTATGATATATAATTTACTTTTATATGTTATAAGATTATATCAATTTAAGCTGAATTGCTGGTGCTAAGCTAGCAAACATGACTACTACTAACACTTGAGCCGAGGTGTAGTTTCCCATAGATGGGTTTAATGTCCACATACCTTGTAACTCATTTACATATTTGTCTATGCAAAAATTGCCTCAACACAGGAGAATGCTTGCAGCCAATTGGAAGTCTCGCGCGTACCATTTCACAACTGATTTTATTGGTCATTTGAAAACCTAATTTGGTCATACAACTTTGAAGGAGATCTTTCATTGGAAGAAAATGTTATTGACAATTTGTTTGAATATATAATCTTCTCCGTTGTTATTGATGATTTATTTTTAGAGACAAATTTGAACACTGTATTTTATATATTCAGAGTATGATATTACCACATATATATTATATAATGCAGATTATATTAAAACAAAATATTTATTTTTTTTATAAATAACTTTTTAATTTCGAAACACCCTCTTTCTTACATACTCTCTATTCCTTTATATAAATTAAGTATAATTTTCATCAAATTTTTATATCGTTTGACTTTCCTCTTTTTATTCTCCCTGTGGCAGATACTGGGCAGGAGAGACAAGGTCGCCAAGCACAACCGGGGTCATTTAGCAGCTACACCACCGCGTTGTTGAAGCAAATACTTCCCTCCAAGAAGAAAACATTCCATATCGACGCTATGACTAAAATCCACTTTTCACAGTGCAATATTGAAGTCTAGAAAGCTATTTGGGTTCAGCTCTCAAGGCTCCGATGGAATCCTTGTCAGAAATACATAAGAACCATAACTGAAGAAACAATTTAGAAAAAAATACATCTCTTGATCGTGCAACAAAAATTTTCTGATTTCTTGCGCCATCTTTGGAAATAAATATAAACTATTCGCGTATTTTCAATTATCCATATATTTGTTAAATACCTTTTCTTGGTTAATAAAAAAAGATAATCACGTACGAATTACGGGCTGTTGGCCCTCACCTGCGTGGTGTAAGCTGTACCTCAACAACCAAAAAAAAAAAGCGGATCTTTGGGGCATCCTGGGCTCCTAGACCAGCTTTTTTGATAGTTGAGGAACAGCTTACGTGGTTACGTGGGGAAATGCGTACGCGGTTAGATTTTCTTGATTAATCAAGAAAATATATTTGGGCAATTCTGGAATAATTACAATATAAACCTTTAGTTGATATTTATTCCGACAGATGGCGCAAGCCATCAGCAACTTTTAGTTGCACGATCATATGTCTTTCTTTTAATTTATCCACGTGATCTCAATATAATTTCATTTTTAATTATTTTTTCCGTTGAAGAAGGAAAAAATTCAATAATGGGATTAGTCATTGTTTCAATATAACCGTTATTCATTGGGGTGGGTGGAAGGATGGTCTAAACCGTTGGTTTTCTACCGCTACGACCCAGGCTCGAATCCCGCATCGGGCACTTTTTTCTGATTTAAAAAAAAATGTTCCAATGGCCCCCGATTATTGCAAAACTCCAACCCCACCAGTGAGTGCAAGTAACCAAACGGGGCTCTGGCACATTTGTAAGTGTAAAGTCGAACTGCTTTTCACATGTGTAGACATGTGGTGCACTTACAGTAAAAGCAGTCGCCAACTTCTACCCACCATGATTATCATGGCCTGTACCACGTGTACTAGGGATAATATCATCACACATCACCATTCCCAACCATTACAGTAAAATGTGCTATTTGTGCCCCCAGGTAACCAACATTTATCTATATCAATCCCGTGTTTACACAAGTGTCCCTAATTATTTCAGTTATCTGAGCCTAAACCCAATAATAGAGCTAACTGGCAGAATAAACTGGCGAAACCAATAGAAGGGTTCACCATTGATAAGCCAGGTCCTCCCGATATATTTTCTCATCACATTAGGAAATGGAGTTTTATTTTTAATAAAAATGTATAGTTCGAAAAAAAGCATATTTCCTTTCAAAAATGCATAATATTCTATTATTAAAATGCATTTAAACGATGCATCTTTTGGTTTTCTTTGAGCAAATCAGTGAAAACCATACGACACCAGAAAATAATATGGATTGTGAAAAAATAGTACAAATATAATATTGTACTGGGATAAGGTGCATAAATTAAGAAAAAGGCATCTCCTTATCGTGCAACTATAAGTTGCTTATGGCTTGCGCCATCTATCGGAATAAATATAAACTATTCTCTTTAATTTTTAATTATTCCAGAATTGGTCAAACACCCATTCTTGATTAATCAAGAAAAGCTAACCACGGACGCGTTTCGGGTTGTTGGCCCTCATCAGCGTGGTGCAAGCTGTACCTCAACGACCAAAAAAGCCATCAGCAACTTTTAGTTGCACAATAAGGAGATGCCTTTTTCATAATAATATGGATTGTTTGAAAGTATTTAGCAATTACATTTTTATGTATTTACTATAAAGGAGAGCTACCTTTTTTTGAGCATGAATACCATCTTTTTGCAATTTACAATCAATATACCCAATGTATATAATAAATGAATAAACAGATTTTATGATAGGATATGATCATTGTACATCGTTTTCGTAAGCCCTCGGCAACAACCAAATCTTCAGTGCGGCTCGAGAGAAAAACGCGACAAGTCGAATCCAATATTGCCGCGCCCCGACACGGGGAATAATTGTGGACGAGCCTAATCCAATCATGTAGCCGGGGGCCCAAAAACTTTCTAAATTGTAAAATATCGTTAAAAGCGGACGTGAGTCCCATAGTCGCCATTAATGCAGTTATTATATTACCTGGTTTAAAGCCGGCGGCGCCATTGTTTTGACGGTTTACCGGCGTAATTAGATGAGATCTGCTGGGGTGGGGAGCTTTGTCTTCCTGCCTGCCTCTCTTTGTCTCTTACTTTCATGGAAATCTCATTTTGAAATCTACCTGGCAACGATTCTTCCGAAGTTAGAGCATGTTGCTTTGGAGAATCACTCTTGGAAATGACATGGAAATGATATATTTGTTGTTAGGCTAGTCTAGTTAGCTTAGTTATGGTCTAGTTAGCTTAGTTAGAATCTCTCTGGCGTTGGTTTTTAGTTAGCTTTTAGTTAATTTAATCAGTTTAAAGCTATGTTAGCTAGTTTCTAGTTAGCTTAGTTATAGTCTAGTTAGCTTAGTTAATATCTCTCTGTTTGGTTTAGTTAGCTTTTAGTTAGTTTAATCAGTTTAAAGCTATGTTAGCTAGTTTCTAGTTAGCTTAGTTATAGTCTAGTTAGCTTAGTTAATATCTCTCTGTTTGATTTAGTTAGCTTCTAGTTAGTTTAATCAGTTTAAAGCTATGTTAGCTAGTTTCTAGTTAGCTTAGTTAATATCTCTCTGTTTGGTTTAGTTAGCTTCTAGTTAGTTTAATCAGTTTCAAGTTAGCTTAATTACTTTCTAGTTAGCTTAGTTAGTTTCTGTTAGTTTAGTTATTGTGTAGCTAATTTATTTAATATATTGTTAATTTCGCCGGTTTCTTGTTAGTTTTTAGTTAATGTATGCCTAGTTAGTTTAGTTAGTTTCTAGTTAAATTAGTTTAGGTCTAGTTATAGTTAAGTTGATGTCTATAGTTAGTTAAGTTGAGGTCCTGGTAGTTTTCTACAAAGTGTTCCACCCTCTGTATTTATGTGAGATTATATAATTCATATTTTGAAATACGCTATCCCTATCTCCTCTCAATCACAGAGGAGCTGTCACATTTGTCATCTCGAGCTTTTCGATGGGATTTTCTAGGAATTTAATCGATGGATGAACAGTCAGTGATGTGGTTAGGGGTTGGTAGGACCTTGGTACATAGTAGGAAATCCTCTAACCGCTCTGAAGGTCATTGCTCATAGATGACTAGGCTTAAGTCTGGAAATCAAG
>CP092879.1:10793221-10810709 GCA_030710605.1 Cordylochernes scorpioides | reverse complement strand
AACTGCTGCCATCTTGTGGGAGGACAGATTTGAGACCTGTTCCTTCTGTGCTCTGTACCAGTTACGGCCGGTACCATTCCTATTGACATTGAGCCTTGATGAGACGTAGAAGGCCACTTTGATCAAGAAGGATAGTGAGTTTTTATTAGACTTTAGGGTGGCCAAAATCTTCAGATTTGGCTAGAGAGTCAGCCAGTTCCTTTCTAAAAATTTCAAACAAGAAACCATTATACAGTGAAAGTGAGTGCTATTGGCTGGGAGTCGGTGTATAGATTTGGGGGCGCGCGCAATGATATTGAGAGGAGAAGAATGATAATAGAATCTCTTGATTCGAAGTATATTGGTATTCTACTAAGAAATTTGATAGTGATGTTTTGAGAATTGTCATTTATTACCAACAGTTCTGGTTTGTAAACTGAGAGGCGTTTAAGGGCGGGAAAGGGAATATTATAAAGACATTTTTGTTATAATTAGCAATATCAGAAAGGTCACTTATTTAGTCCAGGTAAATTGATGAACTCACAAAAATGATCTTGTACTAGAAGTTACGGAGAGATATTAAAGAAATTGCGTAGAACATGATGAAAAATAAGATTACCAGATGGCTGACCATCATATCGAAAATGACATTTGTTGGAAAAAAAATTGATTTCTAGAAGGGAAAGATCCTTTATTACTTAAAGGTATAAAACAATAAGGAAGGACAAATTATATGTACATCAGCAGCTCACGTCGGCCTGCCCTATCCAATAACCGCTAGCCTACTACAACAATCCAACAAAGCTGCGCTATATAGGCGGCAGAGATGTCAATTAACATAGACAATACTAAAACGCTATGCAAATCACAAGAGTATTCTATCGTAGAAATATCTGGAATTGTCACTTTAAAAAACATTACATAATGATGATATTGAAATAATGGTATTAAAAATTACTTGTACCAGTATTATTCTTATTGATATGACTATATTAGATCACACAATATGGGAATATGTGTGAAAAACATGATCCCTGGTTGTAAGACTGAACGATAGGAAGAAGACTACTGTTCCATTATAACATGGTCATTTTAAACTACGGTGTGAATATTGGCTTGATAATTTCTCCTGGGTTAAGACTGATAAAACTTCAGGCCTACATCGAAAGTCTTACAAAGCCTCCAAATTCAATTATCAAATATTTAGACAGTAGTGCAGTGAAATAAACGCTGAGATGCTCAACATGAAATTTTTAAAAAAGAAAAATCATATTTTAGCTAAATTTGTAATCGCTAGGTTGTCAATTACCTGGATCAGAGAATCAGTGGTATATATATATAAATCGTTTAATACAATTATAAATTAAAATAGACACTTAATTTTCCATCTTTAAATTACCAGGAAAGGATGATAATGATAGGTTAATGACATCATTCCGTAAGAAGTAGAGCAAATGTAGTTGAGCATTTTTAAACCGGATTTTTATAAGCAAAAAGTGTAAAATTAAGTGTAATGTTGTATTTAAAGTACTCTTAGGGAGTGGGGGAGTACAGTTTTATTACAATACAGAATGTACAAGTGAGGCCTTACCACCGTTGTGTTACTTTAAAGATATTGCAGAGAGAAAAAGGTCCCCTGATTTATTTATTTCTCTGATAAAAATAGCTAAAATCGATATGAAGATATATAGGATCCTTTGAAACAAAATCAGTTCGTCAAGCAGCTCTCTGCATGAGTTTTCCTGCAAATCGATACACGCGAAAACTGCTTGGTGAATATTTGGTGGACAGATGATGCTAACATCTTTAAAAGAAGCACTTAACACCTAACGCACCTACACTTTGGCAACAGACAACATCCAGGATTTTACAGAAAAACTACTTCATTTGCCTAGAATTGCAATCCCGAGTGGGTTAACTGCTTTTTTATTGGACGATTTCTCTTTGAATAAATTTATTGCACAACTTTTGAAAACATTTCTTTAACAGGTAAACATTATGCGCAACTAATGTTTAATGAGGTTGTTCCCTTATGGCAGTAGAGAGAAGCACTTAATGAAAATGCATTTATTCGAAATGAAGGACCTTTGTGCCAAACAACTGCTATATGATACGTTTGGGAAGGATTGTGGGATAAGTCGTCCCTTTCTACACGAATGATTACCAAGAGAACTCCGCCTATAGGTCCCAAGCCCGGATGTGAAAGGAGGAGGGGGAACTAACAAGTTCGCTAAAAAACCTGGGCTCAGCTGGCCTGGCTTATAGTACCCTGTAAAGGCTCCTAATCCAGGGATACAAGATAACCAGCGTCTTTACTCTGTTAGGAGCGGCTGTACATGACGTCTGTCCCTCATGTCAGAGGCGGCCATTTCATATTGGAGCTAAGTCGACCTGCTACTGAGTAGTGTTCCCAGTCTTAATGACAAAATCAGACGCATTATACTTCACCCAATTATTATGGATCTCTACAGGCTTGATACCCTAATATGATTGAGTGGAGATAAGAAAGAAGAAGATGCTTATCAAGATGTCACCAGACTTGTCTCCTTTTGACTTAAGACATCTAGATAGCCTAGAATCACATCATTGATTATACATTGTTTCTTTAAATATACTGTATTTCGAAGGCTTCTATCAGACGGCATGTTTCAGCAATATCAACAGATTTAATAATGTTCAAGTTTATCGTCTGAAGGCAGAATTTGAGAACGATGTACGCCACATCGAGAAAGATTATTTGATGATTAAAAAGCATTAACTTCCAATATTTCGTCGATCTTGATTTTTAAGCTGAGTTATGAGAAATATTAGCAAGTTTAAACAAAGAAATAAAATTCTTGTTTAAACTCTTTGATCTCTCATATCATCACCTTCTCGGATCATGATAAGTGTCAAACTGAATAGAAAAGTCCCGAGGAATATTTGCGGTCGGTTTTAAAACGCATTATTTTCCCCCTATCTTAGAAAAAGAATGCATATTGGCAATATTATAAAGAATTACTTGTGTATAATAATGAAATAAAATAAAATATCACGTGTGTTCGATCAAGATGATTTCTTTAAACATCCAGTAAAACTCTAAAAATCCTCTTCTGTAATATTGCTTGTAATCCTTATACTCGTATGATCTAATTTGCATTTACCTATTCATATCCTATCAAAATGTCGTTTTAAAAATTTCATCCATTTCTCCAACTTCTTACAGAATGATGGGTTATTAACCTATCATTATATAACATATTGTCGTGTTTTCCTGGTAATCTTAACGAAGAATAAGTGTCGATTGAATATAATTTGTATTTTTCGTTAAATAATTATATCACTATTCTCTGATACAGATAATGAGCCCAGTGGCGATCAAATTGTAACTAAAATATGTGTGTGAGTTGTGTTTTATTCTCACAAGATCAATCTTTCATTCTCTGAGCATTTACCTCTTGCTCTAATGCCAACATTTGCAGGATTACGCTCATGGACAAAACTTGGACAAGTTGTACCTTTTAGAATTTATATCGGAATTCAGACCATATATCTAAAATATATTTGATACACAGTGATATTTAATTGAGGGCAAACGAGATAACCAAGTGTGAACAAAATTGCCTATGTCTCCTTTAAAATAATAGACAACCGGCGACATCAAATAATGAAGCTTTTATTAGTTTTGTCCACGAGTGTGTTTTATTTCAGAGATAATGGATGACTCTCAGTACAGTTTTGAGATATTGACCATCTTCAGTGCTGTGCCTCGACAAAAGTAGAGATTAGAGAATTCAAATATTTCACAGTTAAAGGATGTCAGTTTAAAGTAAACAGATTTACGTACGCTAAAATATTTGATATAAATTTGTAATTTTGAGGGCAATGTCTTTGTAATATTTTGTCTTGATGTGTTGGCATTCTAGTTGTGTTGTGATCGTGTTTTAGAGCGAGAGAATTTTTTTTATATTCATTCTCTCTGTATGAAATAAGTTTGAAAAGTTGAATGTGTCAATTTGAAGTATTTGGACTCAGCAAAAAATGAGAATGGATAAAAGCCAGGAGTTCCAGGAGAGGTCTTCCCTCACTGGGCAATCGTCCAAGGAACTTACCTAACACGCTATGTGTGTTTGTAAAGTCCTCAATTGAGAAATTCTAACAACATTTGACTTCAAACCACATTATTTAAAAAGGGTTTAAGGTTATAGAATAATTGAACACATATAAATTCTATTAAATAGCTCGTGTTGCTTTAAGTATGTACATAAAATAACAATGATCCTAACTACGATACAATACACTAATTATAAAAATGCAATAAATTTACCGGAATAGTTAGGTGGATTGAAGTGAAATTTTCTTTTGATGGTTTAAGATATTCAGTTGCATGATCAGAAAATACTTTATGATATTTTATTATTCAGCATTTTTAAATCCTGAAGCATAACACATGCGTTATTTATACTTTTTAACACATTTTATTATTTATTATTATTAACATATTTTAACACATATGGGGGGGGGGGGGGGGGGAGAAGTCCGACCACACCTCCCTGCGGTCCCCCCTGGACCCTTGGAATATTCGACCAAATTCTGGTTCGTTTCCAAGGTGACTAATGTGGCAACGGCACCCATTTTCCAATGAAGAGCAAAAGAGCAGCAGCTTTACACACCCAAGATAGTGGATATTGCTGCTGCTGTGATGGAGATGCAGGGAGACATCTGAGACTCTTCTTTGGACACGACAACAACAACAACACATTTTATTAAAAAAAGCAACTTAAAATTGTAGAGAATAGAAACTATGTCTGGTTACTCAAAAAGGAAATCTTCTTTCAGATGAATTCACCACGAATATTGGTCCTACATTGAAAATAATAAATGAAACTGTTGGTCAAATATTCAGTTGCTAAATCCCATCAGGTTGTTCTATGGTGTGAGAATATTATGTCTAAATCTGACACTGTAGCCTCACACCCGCGTGTTGATCATTCGGCAGAAGTAATTTTGTTTTGTTGGGCGATTAGTGTGAAAATTTCTGGGGAGATGGCACGGGGATTTGGCCGGGATTTGCCCCATCGTAACTTGCTAATAAATCTCTATATTTTATAGCAGGAAATGAGGGCAATAAAGTTGTAAGGATATTTGGGACGACCTAAAGCCTTTCTTAGGAAAGTAATTTTTCGTATTATTAAGTTATATATGATGTCTCATATAGCTCCTGAAGAAAATGGTTTTTATTAAAATAAAAATCCATATATATTTAAAGCACATAAATCGTAAAATATTTAATCCAATAAAATGTATTGTTTTAAATGTGATATCTTAAGCACCTCTGCCTCTCCCCCCGTCTTTTTTCACCTATACAAATAAAATAGAAATACCGACGTGCTTGTGAGTTGTTCTGCACATGTTTTCATAATCTATCCCCTGATTTACACGGTACTTTTTTTTTTACACGTTTTCGCTTTTACACGGTTTTCCAAATAAGTTTTTTTTTTGTTTTTGTTTTTATCGCACTATATTAAATGCTACTGTGATTTAACACATGCGCTGTGTACACATCTCACGAGGAATCCCGAGCTTATGTGCTGACTACATATTTTAACCTGTCAATGCATTTTATTTTTATTTCTGTGTACACCTATCCCCCGATTTACACGTTTTTCTCAGGAACGTATCTACTGTGTAAATCGGGGGATAGGTGTATTTAGCTATATGGATGAAACTTTGATAGGCTATAGAATTATATTCAGAAGCATAGGTTTTTCACCAGAATATGCAAATTAACCAAGTAGCAGACATATTTACATAATTTGGGCCAAGCGTCGTTTTGTTAACAAAAGATTGGCAGATAATCAAAGCTATTAAATTGCAATATCTCATATGACTATTAGTTTTTATAATGTTATAGCATTGCTTGATATAAAAAAGAAATCTTGAAATCGCCTGTAATCTAGAAACAATTTTAAAGACTTAAGAGTTTATTTATACACTAGACGAATGGCCCGGGCAACGCCCGGGTTTTACCCGAGTGCGAATATATTTTAAAAACGTTTTAATCTTCATCTAGATCTTCATCTTGTCTACACCTTGTATACATCTTGCTTCCTAGGGTTGCCTAGAGTGGCCGCTATAGACAGGGTGGTCTGTAAAGACAGGTGGATGTATCACACAGCTGATAACAGGGTTGTCTAGAGTGGTCGCTATAGACAGGGTGGTCTGTATAGACAGGTGTATGTATCACACTGCTGATAACAGGGTTGCCTAAAGTGACCGCTATAGACAGGGTGGTCTGTAAAGACAGGTGGATGTATCACACAGCTGATAACAATGTTGTCTAGAGTGGCCGCTATAGACAGGTGTATGTATCACACACCTGATAACAGGGTTATCTAGAATGGCCGCTATATACAGGGACCACTATAGGGACCTATACAGTGACCGCTATAGTCAGGGTGGTCTGTATAGACAGGTGGATGTAACACACTGCTGATAACAGGGTTGTCTAGAGGGGGGCAGGGAGGACACGTGTTCGCCGGCAGCCAATGGGCGCGCATTCTATCCGTGAGCTTCAGACAGAATAAGGCAATTATATAAGTAGATATATTGATGTGTACAAACAGAAGTGCCAATGGTCCAAATAACAGCACGTGAGTTTGTTTAAGGATGCAGCTGGAGTTTTCCCTTTATTAGCAAGCAGTCCTATATAGTATATGCAAATTAATGCATACAAAGTGACAAGCTCCGTTGTCGCACTGTCGAGTTTTCAACGTCCTGGTCGACTATCTTCGTTCTTTTTCCAGCTCCTGCGGACTGAGTCAGACAGCCACACTGGAAGAAACCCTCCGCTAGTATTCTATGGCTGTACCCAATGCCACGACGCTCCGTACCATCCATGCCCGGTCTGTGCCAAACTTTCTGACACTTGCCGACTATAGAGCGTTCCTCCGACATGGAAGCTGCTCTGCTGTCAGTCCTATTGCCGGACTGTCCATCCCGGCGCTTCCTTGATGCAAACCTCCGTTGTCAACACAGCCACTCTGGTACTTCCTTGTTTACTGACGTCTTCCTGCCCTCGACCATGCCGTCCTTGCTTCTTTCGATTTTTGAATGAATTTCAACCATCATCATCTGAACATTCTAATCTCTAGAAATAAAATATGGATTTGGTTCCGAATATTTTCTCAAACTATTTCATTTTATGGATGAAATTAGGTCTGGAAGGATCCCTGTCATAGTGTTGACACTAGAATAGGAAAATTAGCAAGAAAGAGGCTTATATTTTTGGGGTCGAAGAAATTATATTATAATATATTAATAAATTCTGAAAATCACCTTCTGGCATAGAAGCCTCCGGCTAACTGTTAAAATCTACTTCAAATTTTCTGGGGTCTTCGCCTTTGGACTCATTTTGAAGCTAATGTATGGGCTTTTTCCAGTTTTAAAATATTATTAAGGTCAAATACAAGTATATACTTGTATATATATTTTTTCTATTGCTTGTTTTTTCCCATTTTAAATTAGATATTTTTGTATAGATTCAGGTTTTCTGTTCCTATTCCAGAGTAAATGAACGACATAATGAAAACATTCAACCATTTAGATACTTCGGTAGGGAGCTTCCCTGCTAATCCCCCTCAAATTGCTCATCACTCAATAGATTCGGCAATCTACTTATATATTTGCCTTATTCTGTCTGTTTGTTTGTCTGTCTGAAGCTCACGGATGGGATTTTTCATAACCATCGGTGGTTCAGTGGTAGAATGCTCGCCTGCCACGCGGGCGGCCCGGGTTCGATTCCCGGCCGATGCATTTTTTTTTTACAATTTTTAAAACTCATTTATATATTATACAAGAATGACATCCACGGCGCCAATTTATAATTGTAACGAATAGTATTTGAATAAAAGCATTTAATCGGGTAAAACCCGGGCGTTGCCCGGGTCATTCGTATATAATAATTGTATAAACGAATGCAAGACAAAATCACCGCGAATGTTTCTTTTTTTTTTAAGGCAATTTCTTTTTAAGGCAATTATCGTTATTTATCGTTAATTTTTGTTTCGATTTTATTGAAAAAAAAAACGATATGGTGTCTTTAAAAAATGATCTTTATTACTATGCAGTTTTCTATTTAGTCAATATACCTAAGTTCATGTTGCAAATGTAATTATCTCTATCGATTTAGTAGGTGAAATGCAAAAAAAAAAAAAATCGACATGATGAAATCTTTATGAAAATTCACATTTTTATTTTTATATTTTCAAGACACACACAGTTTGGGGCGGGACGTTTCACAAGAGAGACATCCACGGCGCCAATTTATAATTGTAACGAATAGTATTTTAATTAAAACATTTTAAAAATATATACGCACTCGGGTAAAACCCGGGCGTTGCCCGGGCCATTCGTCTAGTATGTTTATAATTGATAATAAACATCATCATTTCAAACCTATTTTTAAAAAAAGAGAATAATATATACAGAATAGTCTTATGTTAAGAAAGACAACATTTTCAAAGCTTACTATATACGAGGTGTGTTCAAAAAGTATCGCGACTTTTGAATTTTCGCGGGTTACGTATATTCGAATTTCGATCTTTTTGTGGCTTTATGTTGGTACTCATGTCTCTCACTTATGCCGACAAGCTCGGCCATTTTGAATGTTCACTTAATTGTTGACAGCTGCTTTGCTTGCAGGTGTTTTGGATCGTCTTCGATTTTTACCTATTAAAAAAATGAATCAAAGAACCTGTATCAAATTTTGTGTGAAAAACGAAATTAAGTGCGCGGATGCATTCCGAATGTTGACTGTGGCATACGGAGAAGCTACCTTGGACCGAAGCAACGTTATCGGTGGAACAAAATGATTTTTTGAAGTGCTTCGAAGATTGGAAAAACCGTTGGCACAAGTGTATAATATCTCATGGGGATTACTTGGAAGGGGACAAAATAGGTATTCATGAATAAATAAATAATTTTTGAAAAAACACAAAAGTCGCGATACTTTTTGAACACACCTCGTATATATATGAACGAGTGAATTGCTGCGTCGCTAAACAGGTTGGGGAGTTATAATGAGCGTCATTAATATATCTCATAATTCCTAAAGATTATCTCCTAAAGAATTGTCTCCTCACTTCCTCTAAATTTCAGGAATGCAGCCTAGTTGAATTTATTCGCCATCATTTTCGTTGCATTCTTCATGAAGATTTTAAAGATTTTTTTTTTCAGAATAAGCTCATACCTTTTCAATGGTTTGAAGTTCAATAAAACCACGTGGATGTATCGTTAGGTGGGGGAATCTCTAAAGTGGCAAGTCAGGACTTCAGGATAGATAAGACATAATTAGCCATCCTCGAGTCTGTTCTGAAGGTAATGAGCAGTATGCCGTCTTGCATTCTCACGATGTATAATAAAAAAAAAAACTTTTTGAAAATTTATTTCCTTCTGGACTATGGCTTTGAAGATTAATATTTGAGTCTTGAGGGGACAAGGAGCCTCAGAAGTTACATGCTTTCTTCTACCTCTTTCTGGGTAAGTCGTCTGCTTTGGGGGATATTGGGGCAGAATCTTTTAAGAGATCGTAGAGTGGTTGCATTAGATGGGGCCTGCATCACTCTTGACTTCTTTGGAACTCTTCTTGTCTTAGAACACTAGCTACTCTCTTGTGCGAATGGTGCCTTGATCCCTTGTCTTGCCAATCTATAAACGCTGCATTACTAGAACTTACTATAATATACGAGAGGTTAAAACATTGAAATGTATATTTTATGTATTATATATGTGTTGGGTTGGATATAAATATTTTAAAAAATAATATACATACATATTTTCGATTAAATATTAGATCATAAACAATATTTCAATATATTGAAGTTTTTAGTCAACAAAATAATAATAATGATAAATAAAGAGAGTGATGAAGGGTGCACACAAACTTATGAGGTGTGCTACCAATTAAATATTGGTTTGAAGGATATATACGTGAATGTATATTAGTATCGTTTGGCTATATATTGAAGAACATCTTCCTAAAAATAATCTCTTTCATGATATTTATGATAAATATCTTTGGTGTTTCTCGCCAATTGGGGCTGTGATTATGCAAGGTTGCCTGTTGTTCAATCAGACGGGAAAGAGCTTTGTGATTCTGTAAATCGGATTTGTCTTACCCGTTCTTCCAGTATTTTCCGATCTCGTTGAAATAAGTACCTTGACGGATATTTATGAAATAACGTTTATTTTAAGAATGAATTTTAAAATCAAACTAAAAGTCTATAACTTATAGATATATATTTAAGAAAAATACTTATTTTTGAATCAATATAGGAAAATTAAATGTATTTGATCCAAAATAAGTATTTTCTAAATTTTACACAAATTAATTTACTGGCAATGCGTTTCTTTTAAATATAATCAAATATTATATCTACAGACCTTACTGCAATGATATGAGTTATTGAATGAGAGGGCTTGGCTCATCAGTAGTGAACCCTCTCAGCGGTTTCGCCAAATTAATCTCTAGACCGCTCTACTATTGTATTGGACTGGTTTTGTTATATACCCTGCATTTTCTATGGAAGGCAGCTTAGGGGTGTTTAGTGAACTATGTATAAGGTATGTCCAACAATTGCCCGGAAAAGGTGAAAATAAGAAAGAAAATTATTAGTATTTTTCAAAACATTCCCCTCCCGTATCTATACATAGCTTCCATCGTTTCTCCCATGCTTCAAAACATTTACAAAAGTTGTCTTTCGGGATGCTCTTCGAAACTTTTGTCGATTCTGCAATGATGTTTTTCTGGTGTCAAAATTTCTTCCTTTCAAAGTTATTTTGATTTTTGGGAGAGAGAATAGGGAAAGTCATTGGGAGTTAAGTCTGGAGAATAGTCAGGTCGGTGAAGAATTGGGATACAGTTTTCGGCAAAAATATTCAGCACAGATGAGGCAGTGTGTGGTTGAGCATTGGTGTGATGGAGAAACCATTTTTGAAATCCCACATTTCCTTTTTTAAGGCGAATTGAATCGCGTAGGCGTCTCAGAATGTTTAAATAAACTTCCTTATTTATTGATTTCCCTTCCTCAAGGTATTTATGGCATAAAATTCATTTTATGTCGAAGAATGACACTAGTGAAACATTGGTTTTTGACTTGCAAAGACAAGATTTCTTCGTTTTTGACTCTTTTTTTTTTCCACTGCATGGATTGGCGTTTAGTTTCGGGGCCATACTCGTAAACCCAAGTTTCGTCTCCAGTTATTATGTTTTCCTTCCAATTAGGGTTTTATTCGACAATTTCAAGCATATTTCTTGAGACATCAACACGATCATTTTTCTGTTCGAATGTCAGCATTTTAGGAACGAATTTGGCAGGTGTCTTCCTCAACTGCAGATCTTCTTTGATTATCGTTCTTACTAGAGGTTTAGATATCCCAGTTTATATCGCCATGTCACGTAGCCCAATTCGCAGATTTTCCTTTATTGAATTATCAATTTTTGTGTGTTTTCAGGATTCTCGTGAATGATTGGCTTGCCAAGGTGCGCATCATTGTCCACTGATTCTCTGCCATGATCATCACGAAGGCTATTTTCAATAAACTTGAAGTTTCTAATACAGACATACCAATTTTGAATCAACATTTTTACAAATTTTCTGTACAGTGTTTTGTATCCGTTAAAAGTCGAAGAAGATACTTGGTGATATTTTGAAATTTTCTTTTTATTCACATGCTGCGCTTGGAAATATAATGATGCTATATACTGCTGTGTTGTGTGCTCAATATTTCTATTTTTCATAATTGGTGTTTGAAAATTTTATCATTCATATTTAAAAAAAAATATTGGAACTTTCCGGGAAATTATCGGACAGACTTATAAATGAAATATGGTTTCTCAAATTTCAAACAGATGTACATATATATAACGAGGGCCGACATTCCGAAATGCCTTCGTGATTGGCCTTTTTTTTAATTCATCAAGAAAATGGGGTGGTCAAATATCAGGGAACAGGCTAAATCAACGTTTAGTTAATTTCTGTTCCACTAGATGGCGCTCTGCCATCTAAAAAGCTCATGTGGGCGTAGTCAGGATATGCCTTTTTTGATTTTAATACCAACACCTGCCCATTTTTGTGATTTTTATTATTTTTTCACACATACATTTGTGTGTACCGAGCGTATCTTTGGTTATTCAGATAGCTAAAATAATTAATTTTGGGCACCTATAGGGGGCAATGTAGTATTTACAATCAGGGAGCACAGGAAACGGCATATGTTTCATCAAGTATGTAAACTTTGTACGAAATCAATGTTTTTCCCTCACTAATAATGTGGTTTTTGATTTACACAAAATTATTAAATTATTTTTTCGTCGTATCGTCTCCCTCTTAAAATAGTACGATCTAAGCAGGATACTTACATCCTAGTGGCAGGGCTCGACACCATAGATCTCTTGGCCTGGGCAGTTCTTTCTGGTTGTCTTCTTTCATCTGAAACATCTTCCTCTTGGGAGGTTTGTTGAGCCATATTCTGTGTGGTTGGCCTGCTCATCTGGGTCCAAATAAGCTTTGTTCTTTAAATCTAGATTTTTTATCTTGTTGGTAGACAACCATGTCAGTTTGCCAACGTTTCCAACACGTAGGTCACGACAGAAAGTTTTTTTATGACTTTAAAAATAGGCCAAAGGTGCAATCGTTTTCTGAAATTGAACTTTACGCACAGGCTAGATCCAGGCGAAATCTCAGGACTGGTACATAAGGATTCTTTAATTAAAAAGGCATATATCAACCAGTTTTGGTTGTGAAATTGATCCAATATATGCCTTTTTAGTTAAAGATATTTTTATGGATTGCTCTATTTTCATAATGATTCTGTGTTAGCGCATGGTAACGGAGTTTATTACTTCCCTGAGACCACACACAGGACGAGGATACGTGATAGGTTTCCTGCTTCTTCGACATTCATCCCAGCCTTTGGATAAAGTCATCTTCTGAAACTAATTCTAGAGAATAGAAGTGGCCAATTGGGTGTCGTCTTCACGCCCGTGCACGAGTTAGAATGTTGTTAGCCCAGTGGTCTCTTGCTTCACTGAGCATTGTGCGAATTTCTGGCTGTCGTCCATATACAATGACAGTATTGTCTGCTATGCTATTGCTCAATATTTCGGTGAGGCAATTCATCTGAAAATGGTACGCGGTCCGGTGCATTATTGTTAAGGTATAAGAGGTCAAATTAAAGAAACCTCCTTTAACATATAAAAAACTTTTACCCAAAGTCTTGATATTGTTTGGGCTGCCTCGGGTGATCAAGCAAGAAAGAAAATAAGGAAGACAAAACCAGCGGCTACACCTGTAAAGCTCTCGCTCTACTAAAAAAACTCTTTATTTAAACAACACGGCTAAGTTATATACATTCAAAAGGAAATTTACATAATAATTTATACATTCAATAGAAATCTACATTCCTAGTCATACATTCAAAAAGATATTTACATACTATATGTCATGACTTTTAACAATTATATTCTGTACTTTTCGGATTAATAATTTGTGAGGATGTGAAGCTTCATTCCCTTGGAAAGCCCCCGTATCCTAAAACGACATATTAAATTCAAATTTTGGCATCTTCTACCAATTCACCTTTAAGTATCACTGTTGCTGATGTTATAAAAGTTCCTAAGATTGCCATTCCTATACTTCTACAAAAATAGCTCTAGGCACGGGCGTCCTGTAGGAGATGACGTTTAAGTCGCTAGCAATCTGGAGATCAAGCCACAGTGGACAGTGGAAATATTTCCATATTCGGGTCTTGGTGAATCCATGATGTGCTGTAGTTGGTAAATCGTTATAGGTCCTCAGTATTCCTTCATTAAATAGTGAAGTCATGGCTTTCCCAACAGAACATAATTATTTCTGTAGAGATCATAATACGTATTTAAATAGAAGAGTTTCTCAGAGGTCTCTTGTAGGAGTTAGTCAGCAATTATAACGGGTTTTAGGTTTGTTCTAGTCCGAAATTATGTCAGAAGTCCCTATGCTATCTGTCAAATATTTTCGATAGCTTCGCTGGGGTTTAGAGGATCCTTAGACAACAGTCAGCATCCCAGCTCAGTCAGGAGTCTGGAACCGAAGGTCCATATTGCTACATATACGTTAAAGTCATCTCTCTCTTTTAGGCATTTTGTAAAAACTATCAACTATCAAGATATTCTTCTATACAAATAAAATGAATCTATTCATATTGATAATATGAAATCTCTATAATTTATCTTATTATAGACATAATCATTGACAAAAGTTGAAGTTTTAGGTTTCAAAACCACCATTTTATTGCGTCCTTCTTTCATGGTATAGTTAAATATTTAAAAATCAATATAATTTTAATTAGATTTAACCTTATAGTTAGAACTCTCCTGGCATACTGTGAAATAGACTGTCTATCTAACGGAAGCTATAAAACCATAAGATGGCCAGAAGACGGTATGGAATGTAGTGTTTGAACAACGTCCACTTTGTCAGACGACCGGTTATACCCTACTGCCCGGCCGTGCCAGAACAAATTTATGACATTGCCTCATACAATGTACATAGAGGATTAAACAATATTGTAATGTGAGACTCGGATGAATGGTACTCCCTGGCTTTGTCCGACTGAGAGTTGTCACTCTCCCTATGTACGAGGATACTTCAATAAGTTTCCTTTTTTTTTTCAGGCAGATGGCATTGTAAATTGTTATTACCACCATGCACTGATATTTTTTAAACGCGCAAAGACCTTTTCACTTATTTCATGGGATTGTTTTGATTTGGTAGTCATTCCATTGAGTCCTAATACATTATTTAGGATAAGGTGGGGAAGTTCATTATGCGAAAACATATGAAGAAATTAAAACAAAGCTGAATACCGTTTATGGGAAAAACTTATCCATTCATTACTAGAAAAGGTCGAACACCGGGATATTAACGCCTAGGACGCCCAGCAGATGAAGACATCAAGGAAATATTAGAATAATTCCACAACATGTTACTCTCAGATCGACGACGAAAATGCGTGAAGTGACAGAGGTCATAGATGTATCAATTGGAACTATATTTTATATTAAGGAAAGTTGAAGGATTACAAAAGCTATTGGCCCAATGGGTACCACGATAGACAACAAGCGACTTTCAACTTCAAAAAAGTTCTTGGAACAGCGAGATCCATTGCATCTTTGAATTGTAGTCATCGATGAGGCCTGATTCATTATTATACTAGGAACAATCAAGTTGGTTCTATCTGTCAGAAGTGATATAGCGACAATATTTTGGGATACAAATATGTATGGTCAATACCACAGAGAGTTATTTTCTAAAAAAAAATTAAAGGAGACACACCCCATTTTGCCAATAAAAAAGTGTTTTTTCACCATGACAACGCACAAGCACCTTCATCTGGAATTGTCGCAGCCAAACCGCATATAAATTACTTCATGAATTGTCGTCATACCTCCTACTCCCGTATTCGCCCGACCTGGCTTCCTGTGATTTCTACCTGTTCCCAAACATACACACACACACATACAGCTTCAATAAGACCACCGGTTTTATACAGATTCACCACAGGAAGGAAGCATATATAGTGCTCCTATACTCCAGGCAGCTCAAAACCCAACAGCCTCCAGGTCCGACGCATGTCTAGTGGCCACAGAATCCACCGTGCATAGGTTAGCGTATCACTGAAAAGGCGAGTGTGGAATCAGCCACGCTTTCCTCATCCAAATGGGCCACTACATTCGGCGATTTTAGTAATATCCTCCGAAAGGTGACTGCGGCCTTGTAGAATTTATATAAACCAAAGAAATGGCTAGCGGGAAATAAATGTGGCTTAAATGAGCTAGTCATCGTTAAGACACAGGCCTATTTTGGAGACTTCGACAATTTTGTTTTAAAGTGGTTGAAAATGGCAGGGACGCTAAGAAAAGTGTATATATTCGAGAAGACTATTCAGAAAAATATTTAATTTAGAAAAATATTGGATTTCATTTCGACAAAGGGCGCTTGTTGAACCTCTCGTATTTATACCAATTTCTAGATCTAATCTCTATCATTCCTCCTGGTACCTCTTTGTTTATAATTCCAATTTTATCGTGAATGTGTTGGTTTTGGTTGGGTAAGTTAACTGGGGGTCATTTTTGATGATGATTTTCCACATCTGGTTCGGCATTATCATCATTATATATATACCACCAACTACACTCTATGACAAAGAATATACGCACCAAGAAGAAGTTGTCAGATTTAGATAAAAATACGTATATAAAGAAACGTTTCAGCCAAACATGAAAATGATTTGAATTTGATGACCGATTTATGCAAAGCAAGAACTATAGCGAATCTGAACTGCACATTCAGCACGAGTATCCTAGACTCAATATTCGGCGCGGCACGAGCTGATTTTCCTAAATTCCCGTTTAGTTTGTTTGCAGTAAGTCTACTGTATCAATAGCCTCGCCGAAATATCCATGCTCATTACGAATATATGTCAGGGACTTTAACGACTACCCAGTCTAGGTTTGCTGAGTTCGTTTTTGAGCAGTGGCGCCTAATGTATGATATGGCCAACACCGTGACGGACTGTCTAGGGAAAGGGGGGAGATCCTATCAGAATATTTTAAATATAATAATAAATGCCTATATTCAATATATAAGTATCTATCAATATCAACTAGAGCAAACTACTAAAATATTATCTAAATATTCACTTTTACACAAAGGATGGTTTGTCGGGAACGCGGCCTAACTAGCGACGGTGTTAACTGGAAAGGAGGAAAACTGCTCTAATTAAAGTAGGCAGCAGGAAATACCGGGAGGGGACATCCTTGAATACCTTGACCATATAGTCCTACCATGCTTGAATACCTTGACCATATTGCTGTGGTCCTACCATCCTTTAATACCTTGACCAAATCGATGTATTCCTACATTCCTTGAATAACTTGACCATATCGCTGTGGTCCTACCATCCATGACTGATTTCACCATCCAGCTATGGTCCTACCACCCATGAATGCCTTGACCATATCTCTTTGGTCCTACTACCATTGAATACCTTGACAATCCTGCTACGATCCTACAATACTTCAATAGCTTGACCATATCTCATATGCGGTCCTACGTTAGTTGAATGGCTTGGTCATTCCACTGTGGTGGCCAAAACAACTTTGAAAAATAATTCTAAGAATTTATCGCTTTGTATATCCATCTTCCAATTGAAACTACGCCAATGCTAGAAGGTTCATCTAACAGACTTTAATATATAACTTGGTGTAAACATTATTATTTACTTGGTAAATGTTATTATTAATTATAAACCTGTTATAAATTGTGGAAATTTTGTTGAATTCAGAAGAAAAAGTTATATTTTCCAATAGAAAATACAATAAAGCATATTATATGATACGCACACAAAGTATATATAAACATATTAATAATATATATTATACCTGAATATTTACATATAACGGCGAGTATCTAACACATACACAATGAGA
>CP092879.1:10640955-10793121 GCA_030710605.1 Cordylochernes scorpioides | reverse complement strand
CGCACGATCCGGGCCGGAGGCTTTTTATACCACCGCCTTCCCCCTCCTCAACGGCCTCAGGCAGGGTTGCGCCGTGAGCGCCGCACTCTTCAGTATCGCCACGGGGCCGCTGCTACGTCGCCTGGAGTTGACCCTCGGCGTGGGCAACGTCATCGCCTACGCCGACGACATCGTCCTCCTATTCCATCGCGACGGAGACTTCGAGCGGGTGGCGATCGTCCTCGAAGACTACAGGCAAGCCTCCGGAATCGGCGTGAACCTCCGGAAGAGCGCGGGCCTCTGGTGCGGCGCCTGGCGTAACCGCGGCGACTCCCCTCTCGGCGCCTCCTGGTCGACCACCTCCATCAGGGTCCTCGGGCTCGACATCGCCCCCAGGAGCACCGTCGCCCACCGAGAGCAGCATCTCCTGGCCCTACTGGAGACTGCCTGCCGCAGATGGACGCCCTTCACCCGCGGCCTCTCCCTCGTCGGGCGAGCTAGAGCGGCGAACTCGCTGGTGGGGTCCACCATCTAGCACCACCTGCATGGCTACTTACCATCAGCCCCGACCATCGCCAACTGCAGGCCCGACTGGCGAGGTTCGTCTGGGGGCCTGACCACACGACGTGGCTTCCCGCCGTCGTCATGGCGAGGCCCGTTACCATCGGAGGCCTCGACCTCGCTACCCAGCCCCAGCGCGCCTGCCTCAAGGGTGTGCAGGTCGCGCTCCGCGGGGGCAGGAACGGGTTTAACTGGCTCGTTAACAGCAGCGAGGCCTGGATCCGCCCTCCACCTGAAGGCACCCGTCTTCAGCCCCGCCGTCTCCGGCTGCTGAAGCTCTGGGAGGAGGCCTCCAGCATCCTGGGCCTCAACCACCGGGCGGTCCCCACAGCTCAGCTGCTGGACCTCCCCATCATCGGCGGCTGCCGGTTCCTCCGCCCTCCCGACCTCCTGGCCCCCGCCCGCTGGCGCGGAGCCCGAGTCCGGAACTTCTAGTTAAGGAGCACCTCATCGCCCGCCCTACGCGTCCCGCCCTGGCTGACGCCGCGGCCCTGGGCGCCTTCTGCCGGAGGCTGACCTCCGAGAACGCCGTGGGCTTCGGGGCGGAGTTACTTCCATCTTCATCATCATTAGCTGCGGCCGTAGTGCTGCGCGGAACGGCCACGCCGTTCCTCAACGGCTTCACTACCCGCTCGGCCCGACGGGCCCTGGATCGTCCGCGCCTCGCCGCCACGCCCATCTCCAGATTCCTGGCGAGATGGACGCCCACCATCAGTCCACCATCCAGGATCGACTGGGCCTCGCTGCGGCGCTGCGCCTTCTCGGGCCACGAAGCAGACGCGGCCCTCAAGTTGGCCCTCCACGCCCTGCCCCATCCGGCCCATCCTGCCTCGGTCGGCCCCTCCTGTCCTGCCTGCGGGTCCATCGACCGCTCCCTCGGCCACCGTTACTGGTGCTGCCTATCCATCAGGCCTCTCATCAGAGAGGCCTTCAACATCATAGGGCGGCCCCCTGACCTGGCCTTGAGGACGACGCCCTTTCCATCCTGGCGTCGGCAAAGTTGCGAATATATCGCCACTTTGTCCAGGTTGGGCTCGGAGAAGCAGTGGAGGACCCGCTCATCGCCTGGTCCAGGACCCTCCAGCGCCGAGGTTTCCTTCTTCCTATGTAAATTTGTAAAATATGTATCATAAATGTTTATATCTTCTACTCCTCTATGTAATATATTTCTCTTTCTCTCTCTCTCTCTATGTTTGAGATAATGTAATATTGTCTAGAAGACAATAAATAATTTTTAATTGTCAAATTGTCACAGTAATAGTGTATAGCCACATAACCCACAATAACAGTGTATAGACCACATAACCCACATTAACATTGTATAACCCACAGTAACAGAGTATAGCCATCATAACCTACAGTAACAGAGTTTAGCCATCATAACCTAAAGTAACGGTGTATAGCCCACATAACTCACAGTAACAGTGCATAACCCACAAAACCCATAGTAACAGGGTATAGCCCTCATAACCTACAGTAACAGTGTATAACCCACATAACCCACAGTAACAGAGTATAGCCCACATAGCCTACAGTAACAGAGTATAGCCCACATAACCCACAGTAACATAGTATAGCCCACATAGCCTACAGTTACAGAGTATAGCCCACATAACCCACAGTAACAGAGTATAGCCCTCATAACCTACAGTAACAGAGTATAGCCCACATACCCCATAGTAACAGGGTATAGCCCTCATAACCTACAGTAACAGTGTATAACCCACATAACCCACAGTAACAGAGTATAGCCCACATAACCTACAGTAACAGAGTATAGCCCACATAACCCACAGTAACAGAGTATAGCCCACATAACCTACAGTAACAGTGTATAACCCACATAACCCACAGTAACAGAGTATAGCCCACATAACTTACAGTAACAGAGTATAGCCCACATAGCCTACAGTAACAGAGTATAGCCCACATAACCCATAGTAACAGGGTATAGCCCTCATAACCTACAGTAACAGTGTATAACCCACATAACCCACAGTAACAGAGTATAGCCCACATAACCCATAGTAACAGGGTATAGCCCTCATAACCTACAGTAACAGTGTATAACCCACATAACCCACAGTAACAGAGTATAGCCCACATAACCTACAGTAACAGAGTATAGCCCACATAACCCACAGTAACAGAGTATAGCCCACATAACCTACAGTGACAGGGTATAGCCCTCATAACCTACAGTAACAGTGTATAACCCACATAACCCACAGTAACAGAGTATAGCCCACATAGCCTACAGTAACAGAGTATAACCCACATAACCCACAGTAACAGAGTATAGCCCACATAACCTACAGTAACAGAGTATAGCCCACATAGCCTACAGTAACAGAGTATAGCCCACATAACCTACAGTAACAGTGTATAACCCACATAACCCACAGTAACAGAGTATAGCCCACATAACTTACAGTAACAGAGTATAGCCCACATAGCCTACAGTAACAGAGTATAGCCCACATAACCCATAGTAACAGGGTATAGCCCTCATAACCTACAGTAACAGTGTATAACCCACATAACCCATAGTAACAGAGTATAGCCCACATAACCCATAGTAACAGGGTATAGCCCTCATAACCTACAGTAACAGTGTATAACCCACATAACCTACAGTAACAGAGTATAGCCCACATAGCCTACAGTAACAGAGTATAGCCCACATAACCCATAGTAACAGGGTATAGCCCTCATAACCTACAGTAACAGTGTATAACCCACATAACCCACAGTAACAGAGTATAGCCCACATAACCCACAGTAACAGAGTATAGCCCACATAACCTACAGTAACAGTGTATAACCCACATAACCCACAGTAACAGAGTATAGCCCACATAACCTACAGTAACAGAGTATAGCCCACATAGCCTACAGTAACAGAGTATAGCCCACATAACCCATAGTAACAGGGTATAGCCCTCCTAACCTACAGTAACAGTGTATAACCCACATAACCCACAGTAACAGAGTATAGCCCACATAACCTACAGTAACAGAGTATAGCCCACATAACCTACAGTAACAGAGTATAACCCACATAACCCACAGTAACAGAGTATAGCCCACATAACCTACAGTAACAGTGTATAACCCACATAACCCATAGTAACAGGGTATAGCCCTCATAACCTACAGTAACAGTGTATAACCCACATAACCCAGAGTAACAGAGTATAGCCCACATAACCTACAGTAACAGTGTATAACCCACATAACCCAGAGTAACAGAGTATAGCCCACATAACCTACAGTAACAGAGTATAGCCCACATAACCCACAGTAACAGAGTATAGCCCACATAACCTACAGTAACAGTGTATAACCCACATAACCCACAGTAACAGAGTATAGCCCACATAGCCTACAGTAACAGAGTATAGCCCACATAACCCATAGTAACAGGGTATAGCCCTCATAACCTACAGTAACAGTGTATAACCCACATAACCCAGAGTAACAGAGTATAGCCCACATAACCTACAGTAACAGAGTATAGCCCACATAACCCACAGTAACAGAGTATAGCCCACATAACCTACAGTAACAGTGTATAACCCACATAACCCACAGTAACAGAGTATAGCCCACATAGCCTACAGTAACAGTGTATAACCCACATAACCCACAGTAACAGAGTATAGCCCACATAACCTACAGTAACAGAGTATAGCCCACATATCCCACAGTAACAGAGTATAGCCCACATAACCTACAGTAACAATGTATAGCCCACATAACCCACAGTAACAAAGCCGTATTTTGACAGCAAACATATCAAGAGAGGAGGAAAGTTCCCAGTAGCCACACCGCCCATAAATCTGCTCGGCTAGACTTCCCTGACAAAGAGTTCAGCAAACAATATTTTCTCACTAAATCCATCTTTACGGCCGTATAAGGATGCAAGGAAGCCTTTTAAAATATATTTTATTGTCTTTCAAATCTATATTTCTTCTGGCATTTGATCGCTTCGGGGAACTTGACCAGGAATATTTCACCAATTAGATTTGAGAGCCCATTGTGATGACGCCGCCAGGATTGACGTGTGGATTCAGTCAGTCAGCTGTGTTAGCTTTCATTGTGTATGTGTGATACTCGCCGTTATATGTAAATATACAGCCCTAATATATATTATTAATATGTTTATATGTACTTTGTGTGCGTATCATATTATATGCCTAATTGTATTTTTTAATGGAAGATATAACCTTTTCTTCTGAATTCAACAATATTTCCACAATTTATAACAGGTTTATAATTAAAAATAACATTTACGAAGTAAATAATAATGTTTACACCAGGTTATATATTAAAGTCTGTTAGATAAACCTTCTAGCATTGGCGTACTTTCAATAGGAATATGGATATACAAAGCGATAAATTCTTAGAATTACAAGTATTACAAGAATTACTTGTATTTTTCAAAGTTGTTTTGGCCACCAGAGTGGAATGACCAAGCCATTCAACTAACGTAGGACCGCATATGAGATATGGTCAAGGTATTCAAGTATTGTAGGATCGTAGCAAGATGGTCAAGGTATTAAAGGGTGGTAGGACCACAGCGATATGGTCAAGGCATTCAAGGGTGGTAGGACCATAGCTGGATGGTCAAATCAGTCATGGATGGTAGGACCACAGCGAGATGGTCAAGTTATTCATGGATGGTAGGACTACAGCGATATGGTCAAGTTATTCAATGATGGTAGGACCACAGCAATATGGTCAAGTTATTCAAGTATGATAGGACCACAGCAATATGGTCAAGGCAATCAGGAATTGTAGGACAGTAGCAGGATGGTCAAGGCATTCGAGCAAGGTAGGACTATATGGTCAAGGTATTCAAGGATGGTAGGACCACAGCAATATGGTCAAGGTATTCAAAAATGGTAGGACTATATGGTCAAGGTATTCAAGGGTGGTAGGACCATAGCTGGATGGTCAAATCAGTCATGGATGGTAGGATCACAGCGATATGGTCAAGTTATTCATGGATGGTAGGACTACAGCGATATGGTCAAGTTATTCAATGATGGTAGGACCACAGCAATATGGTCAAGTTATTCAAGTATGATAGGACCACAGCAATATGGTCAAGGCATTCAGGGATTGTAGGACAGTAGCAGGATGGTCAAGGCATTCGAGCAAGTTAGGACTATATGGTCAAGGTATTCAAGGATGGTAGGACCACAGCAATATGGTCAAGGTATTCAAAAATGGTAGGACTATATGGTCAAGGTATTCAAGGATGGTAGGACCACAGCAATATGGTCAAGGTATTCAAGCATGGTAGGACTATATGGTCAAGGTATTCAAGGATGGAAGGACCACAGCAATATGGTCAAGGTATTCATGCATGGTAGGATTATATGGTCAAGGTATTCAAGGATGGAAGGACCACAGCAATATGGTCAAGGTATTCATGCATGGTAGGACTATATGGTCAAGGTATTCAAGGATGTCCCCTCCCGGTATTTCCTGCTGCCTACTTTAATTAGAGCAGTTTTCCTCCTTTCCAGTTAACACCGTCGCTAGTTAGGCCGCGTTCCCGACAAACCATCCTTTGTGTAAAAGTGAATATTTAGATAATATTTTTAGTAGTTTGCTCTAGTTGATATTGATAGATACTTATATATTGAATATAGGCATTTATTATTATATAAAAAATATTTTGAAAGGATCTCCCCCCTTTCCCTAGACAGTCCGTCACGGTGTTGGCCATATCATACATTAGGCGCCACTGCTCAAAAACGAACTCTGCAAACCTAGACTGGGTAGTCGTTAAAGTCCCTGACATATATTCGTAATGAGCATGTATATTTCGGCGAGGCTATTGATACAGTAGGCTTACTGCAAACAAACTAAACGGAAATTTTGGAAAATCAGCTCTTGCCGCGCCGAATATTGAGTCTAGGATACTCGTGATGAATGTGCAGTTCAGATTCGCTATAGTTCTTGCTTTGCATAAATCGGTCATCAAATTCCAATCATTTTCATGTTTGGCCGAAACGTCTCTTTACGTATTTTTATCTAAATCTGACAACTCCTTCTTGGTACGTATATTTTTTGTTATAGAGTGTAGTTGGTGGTATATATATATAATGATGATAATGCCGAACCAGATGTAGAAAATCATCATCAAAAATGACCCCCAGTTAACTTACCCAACCAACACCAACACATTTACAATAAAATTGGAATTATAAACAAAGAGGTATAATCTCTGCCAGGAGGAATGATAGAGATTAGATCTAGAAATTGGTATAAATACGAGAGGTTCAACAAGCGCCCTTTGTCGAAATAAAAATCCAATATTTTTCTAAATAGTCTTCTCAAATATATACACTTTTCTTAGCGTCCCTACCATTTTCAACCACTTTAAAACAAAATTGTCCAAGTCTCCAAAATAGGTCTGTGTCTTAACGATGACTAGTTCATTTAAGCCAAATTTATTTCCCGCTAGCCATTTCTTTGGTTTATATAAATTCTACAAGGCCGCAGTCACCTTTCGGAGGATATTAATAAAATCGCCGAATGTAGTGGCCCATTTGGATGAGGAAAGCGTGGCTGATTCCACACTCGCCTTTTCAGTGATACGCTAACCTATGCACGGTAGAGTCTATGGCCACTGGACATGCGTCGGACCTGGAGGCTGTTGGGTTCTGCGCTGCCTGGAGTATAGGAGCACTATATATGCTTCCTTCCTGTGGTGAATCTGTATAAAACCGGTGGTAGAAATAACTCTCTGTGGTATTGACCATACATATTTGTATCCCAAAATATTGTCGCTATATCACTTCTGACAGATAGAACCAACTTGATTGTTCCTAGTATAATAATGAATCAGGTCTCATCGATGGCTACAATTCAAATATGCAATGGATCTCGCTGTTCCAAGAACTTCTTTGAAGTTGAAAGTCGCTTGTTGTCTATCGTGGTACCCATTGGGCCAATAGCTTTTGTAATCCCTCAACTTTCCTTAATATAAAATATAGTTCCAATTGATACATCTATGGCCTATGATACTTCACGCATTTTCGTCGTCGATCTGAGAGTGGAGTTATTCTAATATTTCCTTGATGTCTTCATCTGCTGGGCGTCCTAGGCGTTAATATCCCGGTGTTCGACCTATTCTAGTAATGAATGGATAAGTTTTTCCCATAAACTGTATTCAGCTTTGTTTTAATTTCTTCATATGTTTTCGCATAATGAACTTCCCCACATTATCCTAAATAATGTATTAGGACTCAATGAAATGACTACCAAATCAAAACAATCTCATGAAATATGTGAAAAGGTTGTTGCGCGTTTAAAAAATATCAGTACATGGTGGTAACAACAATTTACAATGCCATCTTCCTGAAAAAAAAAAAGGAAACTTATTGAAGTACCCTCGTACATAGGGAGAGTGACATCTCTCAGTCGGACAAAGCCAGGGAGTACCATTCATCCAAGTCTCACATTACAATATTGTTTAATCCTCTATGTACATTGTATGAGGCAATGTCAGAAATTTGTTCTGGCACGGCCGGGCAGTAGGGTATAACCGGTCGTCCCACAGAGTAGTCGTTGTTCAAACACTACTGTAAGTACATTCCATACCGTCCTCTGGCCATCTTATGGTTTTATAGCTTCCGTTAGATAGACAGTCTATTTCACAGTATGCCAGGAGAGTTCTAACTTGAAACGTTACAAAAAAACAATTTTCAATTGTACATAAATTCCTTTAAGGTGTTACTTTAAATTTTCATATGTTTATTTTCAATTTCTTTTTCTCATTCATTAAAAGTCAATGATGTACATGCAAAATCAGTAAAAACTCAATAAAAACGATATGTAAAAATAGATATAAAAACAAATGGCTTGTAAACAAAAGCGGCAATAAAATGAGTTGAGGTAAAATGTCTAATCCATTAACAAACATTTCACTTTTAAAATAATGAACTTTAAAATTAAAGTTTTACAAAACAGAAAATTAGCGTTTTAAAATAAAAACGTGGCATTTGGCGCAGTCGAAAAGGATACGGAAAGAAAAAATGGCGGAAAATCCAAACAACCGGTTGCAAAAATTCAACGGCTCGAAGTCGGCAATTAGGCCTGAGTCATGGATCAAATTATATGATTTTGAAAATAATTCTTTAAAGGAAGATGAAAAAATCAAAAATCTTATGT
Organism: Cordylochernes scorpioides; assembly: GCA_030710605.1. Classification (NCBI taxonomy): domain Eukaryota; kingdom Metazoa; phylum Arthropoda; class Arachnida; order Pseudoscorpiones; family Chernetidae; genus Cordylochernes; species Cordylochernes scorpioides. The sequence continues at coordinate 10,784,391 of CP092879.1, read as the reverse complement.
ACTACTTGACAGATTCAGCACTTGAATGGTATGCAGACGAGATTATTTCAAATCCTGCAATAAAAAGATGGGAAGTTGTAAAGGAAAAGTTGATTCAAAGATTTGGTTCATACAACGCAAATCCAATTGTCTCAGCATCACATCGAAGATTAAAACGAGAAGAATCAATAGAAAATTATTTTCAAGATAAAATTCGCCTGTTAAATCAAACCCATCTAACGAAGGAGGAAAAAATTCATTTATTAACAGACGGACTTCCAAATGATTGGAAAGATTTAATTGTGGCTGCACAGCCAACTGACGCCACAAAATGGTTTCATATCGCAGCTTCAATTGAACAAAATAGGGCTTCAATTCAGTTTAAGCCTAAAAACAAAATACATCTCGCGACAAAAAATAATGATAATAGAAAAAATGTTTGCTCATTCTGGTGTCCAATATGTTCGAAAAAGGGAATAAAAATTAAACATTGGGTCACAGATTGTGAGGATTATGATCCTAATTATAAAAAGGATAGGCCTAATCAAAACACTTCAGTGAAACAAGTATGCGGAGCCCCGGAATTGTTGAATGTAAGTACTTCGACAAATACCCCTACACAAGGAGCTTTCAAGCTTATCAACATAAGTGTTGAACTTATGAATAAACGTATCATTAAATGGAAGATAGGTATCCTTTATTTGTAAACGTTACGAGCTTTCGGGCAAACGCCCTTCTACAGGTTTGACAGAAATTAAGGCGAGAGACCGACCTATATACAAGGGATGATTTACATAATAAACAATTTTTATAACTTAGCAGTAAGAATTTTTAATTTTTAATAAGTAACTATTGTATTTATATGGTAATAAGATGTTGTATACTAGATTTTTAACTATGTAAAAAAGGAATAGATTAACTTGAAACAAAAATATCATAAATTTCAGGAATTTCTATTTTTCTATTTATGCTTTTAAGTTTGGTGGATACTATGGATTCTAACATTAATCTTTGGTGTAGGTTGGGTATGTTACGGTAATGGATAATGGGGTGGTTGGTATTAAAAGAGTGGCCAGTGGATGCAACATGCTGATAGATGAGGGAACGTGGGTCGTTGTTATTGATGTTGCGGGTGTGTTCTGACATTCTAATGGCGACGGTTCTACCTGTCTCACCCACATAAGTGGCGGAACAATGTTCGCATGAGACAGAGTAGACCGCCCCAGAAGAATCCAGAGGACTGAGTTGGGTACCAGGTTTTGTAATGGGGTGTCGGAGAAGTGAGTGGATACTGGGGGTATTAATGAAAAAGGTGCGAATGCCAAATGGCCTGATGAGACGGGAGATACTAACTGTTAAGGGAGAATAGGGCAACATGCAGGTAGTCCTGAAGACTGGGGGAGGATTGGAGGGAGCGGGAGAATAGGTATGTTTATTAATGAATGTTAGTGGATAGGAGGCGGCGGTGAGATGGGAGATGATACGGGCTTTTTCTGTGGTTTTAAAGATGGGTAGAGAGCAGTGTGTGTGAAGGTGCCTGGTGAGTGTTTTAACGATGTTAATTTTGTGTACTATGGGTCTGCAACCTCCATTGTGATGACATTCTATTCTGGCGACGATATGTCGATGATATCCTTTGCATATGTAAAACCGACCTTGAAGAAACCATCCTGTCCACCCTCAACAGCTACAACCCTAACCTCTCGTTCACCATGGAAAAAGAACAGGGACACATCATTCCCTTCCTAGACATCTTAATCATACGTACCCCGGCATCATTCCACACCACAGTATACTACAAGAATAGCAGTACGCCCACCTACACCCATTTCAACTCCTTCTGCCCCATAGTACACAAAATTAACATCGTTAAAACACTCACCAGGCACCTTCACACACACTGCTCTCTACCCATCTTTAAAACCACAGAAAAAGCCCGTATCATCTCCCATCTCACCGCCGCCTCCTATCCACTAACATTCATTAATAAACATACCTATTCTCCCGCTCCCTCCAATCCTCCCCCAGTCTTCAGGACTACCTGCATGTTGCCCTATTCTCCCTTAACAGTTAGTATCTCCCGTCTCATCAGGCCATTTGGCATTCGCACCTTTTTCATTAATACCCCCAGTATCCACTCACTTCTCCGACACCCCATTACAAAAACTGGTACCCAACTCAGTCCTCTGGATTCTTCTGGGGCGGTCTACTCTGTCTCATGCGAACATTGTTCCGCCACTTATGTGGGTGAGACAGGTAGAACCGTCGCCATTAGAATGTCAGAACACACCCGCAACATTAATAACAACGACCCACGTTCCCTCATCTATCAGCATGTTGCATCCACTGGCCACTCTTTTAATACCAACCACCCCATTATCCATTACCGTAACATACCCAACCTACACCAAAGATTAATGTTAGAATCCATAGTATCCACCAAACTTAAAAGCATAAATAGAAAAATAGAAATTCCTGAAATTTATGATATTTTTGTTTCAAGTTAATCTATTCCTTTTTTACATAGTTAAAAATCTAGTATACAACATCTTATTACCATATAAATACAATAGTTACTTATTAAAAATTAAAAATTCTTACTGCTAAGTTATAAAAATTGTTTGTTATGTAAATCATCCCTTGTATATAGGTCGGTCTCTCGCCTTAATTTCTGTCAAACCTGTAGAAGGGCGTTTGCCCGAAAGCTCGTAACGTTTACAAATAAAAGATACCTATCTTCCATTTAATGATACGTTTATTCATAAGTTGTACACCGGAAGAGTTTTAAATTTTTTACTATTAATAAGTGTTGAAGTAAATGGAATTCCTGCGCAAGCATTTGTGGATACTGGAGCAACAGTATCAATAATCAATTGGCGATTGTTCAAGCGAACCCGTCTTCAACTTCAACCAAATTCAGACATACATATCAGCCAAGCGGATGGTGTTACCAGGACATGTGGAAGCCTTCAAACCAAGGTAAGAATAGATAAACTAATTAAACCTGTAACTCTCCATGTAATGAAGAACTTTAAATATCCACTCTTTATCGGATTAGATGTTGCATCTCTTTTTAATCTTTTAATAGATGTCAAAGACAAAACAATTTACACCAAATTTGATGGATTACAAAATCCAATTCTTGTAAATCATCTAGAAGAGATAAGAGAACATGAATTAAAAAAATTACTTGAACACAATAGGAATGTATTTTGTCAGCATGCCATTGATTTGGGAAGAGTAGCTATACAACATAAGATCATCACGAAAAGTGAACAACCAATTTCTCTTAGACCCTATCGTCGTCCTCTAAAAGAGTATGAAGAGATAGCTGAACAAGTTAAAGAACTTCTCGAACACAAGTTAATAAGAACTTCAGATTCTCCTTGGGTATTTCCTGTTGTTATGGTTCCCAAGAAGGATGGAAATAAAAAGATGTGCATTGATTACAGACGTCTTAATGAGATCACGCTGGATGACAGGCAACCCCTACCTCACATACAGGACATGTTTGATCGATTGCATGGATCCAGATTCTTCTCTACCCTTGATGTTGCATGGGGTTATTGGCAGATCGAAATGGACCCGCAATCTATTCAAAAAACTGCATTTGTCACAAACGATGGTCATTATGAGTTTTTAGTCATGCCATTTGGTTTAAAAAATGCTGCTTCAACGTTTCAAAGGATAATCCAACATATTCTAGGTGAATTATTATGGAAAGGAACTTGCTCTTTCCAAGATGACATATTGGTGTACACGAAAACTGGCAAGAGCACATAGAGCTTCTTAGTAAGGTTTTTGACAAATTAAGACAGTACAACATGAAATTAAAATTGTCGAAATGTATTTTTGGAAGAACTGAAGTAAAATACCTCGGACATATCATCAGTCACAATAATTAAAACCTGATCCAGGAAAAGTAAAATCTATTCAAGCCTTTCCAAGACCTGATACTGTAAAGAAAGTTCGTCAGTTCATGGGATTGGCAAATTACTACAGAAAATTTGTGAAGGACTTTTCTAAAATTTCATTCCCCTTGGTTCGACTCACTCGGAAGAATCAGCCCTTCATCTGGAATGAGGAAGTAGAGGAGTCGTTCGCTAAACTTAAAATGGCACTATTTACAAAACCTGTCCTTGCTATTTACAACCCGGACTACCCCTCTAAAGTTTATACAGATGCCTCCAAATATGGAATTGGAGCAATCCTAACACAAATTGGTCCAGACAATGAGGAACATGTAATTGCTTATTACTCCAAAACACTGCAACCACACCAAGAGAATTATTCTGCTTATGGGATGGAATGCCTAGCCGTGATACAAGCAACTGATCACTTTCATGTATACATAGAAAACCAACCATTTGAAATCATCACTGATCATGCGGCGCTCCAATGGCTTTTCACCATGAAGAAACCGAAACCTAAGTATTTTAGATGGATTCTTAGTTTATCCTCGAAATCATGTAACATCGTTCATCGTTCTGGAAAGCAACAAACTCATGTTGACGCCTTATCAAGACTCCCAGTTGTTAACATTGCAACTCAAGAACTTCAAGAACACCAACAAAATTCAGATTTGAGTTTCTTGAAAAATTCCCACACTCACGACGGTGTGGTAATGATCAAACAAAAAGGAGTTTTTAAAGCAGTTGTCCCAAACTCGCTTACAAAAAAAATATTGGAAGAATATCACGATTCATTGAGTCACATATCAATAACCAAAACATGCAAACTTATAACTCAATGTTATTGGTGGAAAGGAATAACAACTGATATCAAGAATTATGTTCGAACTTGTAAATCTTGTCAACTAGTGAAGGTCAGACATGAACCAACTTTAGGAGAAATGATCACTCCAACGTCAAATATCCAACCATTACAAATGATCGGTTGTGACACTATTGTACTGGGAACAGCAGCAGCTAACACAAAGCATAAATTCATTCAAGTTTTTGTTGATCACGCAACTCGTTATCTATGGGCATATCCCACAATAACAAACACTGCTCAAGCTGTCACTCAATGTCTTGATAAGATAATCAAATCTGTTAATTCGATCAATACTATCTTAACAGATAATGGCAAAAATTTTATATCAAAAGAGTTCAACAAATTTCTTTCTTTACAAGGAATTAAACACACATATACTTCGCCTTATCATCCTCAGTGCAATGGCATTTGTGAGAAATTAAATGACACGATAATGACAAAACTGAGAATAGCTGTTCTAGAGAAACCTAGATGTAAATGCAGCTCATTGTTACCGCAAGTTGTCAAAAATTATAATTCCACACCACATGACGTGACTGGTTTTTCACCGCTTTTCTTAATGTATGGAATCGGTAATGTACCCGAATTTGCCGACCAAACTCCAATTACAATTGAAGAAGCCAGGAAGAAAGCTAGCCTGCGGACAGAACAAATTAGAAGTAGGTGGAAGAGTAAACACGATAGCCATCACCCCAAGTATGTCTTTAAAGAAGGAGACTTAGTCATAAGAAAAATTGCCTTCAACGACCCTCGTCTCATCAAGACATCACCAAAATATGAAGGACCATTTGTCATTCAAAAAAAGATATCTGATGTAACCTACGATATCTCTCTGAAAGACCAAAAGCAAGCAAGACGCGTTCACATATCTCAACTTCGACCATTTATTACCCGAGAATAAATGCTTCAAGAAGGGGAATATGAGACGTTACAAAAAAACAATTTTCAATTGTACATAAATTCCTTTAGGGTGTTACTTTAAATTTTCATATGTTTATTTTCAATTTCTTTTTCTCATTCATTAAAAGTCAATGATGTACATGCAAAATTAGTAAAAACTCAATAAAAACGATATGTAAAAATAGATATAAAAACAAATGGCTTGTAAACAAAAGCGGCAATAAAATGAGTTGAGGTAAAATGTCTATTCCATTAACAAACATTTCACTTTTAAAATAATGAACTTTAAAATTAAAGTTTTACAAAACAGAAAATTAGCGTTTTAAAATAAAAACGTGGCAAACTATAAGGTTAAATCTAATTAAAATTATATTGATTTTTAAATATTTAACTATACCATGAAAGAAGGATGCAATAAAATGGTGGTTTTGAAACCTAAAACTTCAACTTGTCAATGAATAGATCTATAATAAGATAAATTATAGAGATTTTATATTATCAATATGAATAGATTCATTTTATTTGTATAGAAGAATATCTTGATAGTTTTTACAAAATGCCTAAAAGAGAGAGATGACTTTAATGTATATGTAGCAATATGGACCTTGGGTTCCAGACTCCTGATTGAGCTGGGATGCTGACTGTTGTCTAAGGATCCTCTAAACCCCAGAGAAGCTATCGAAGATATTTGACAGATAGCATAGGGAATTCTGACATAATTTCGGACTAGAACAAACCTAAAACCTGTTATAATTGCTGATGAGTTGCTTGAGTTGTCTAAGGATCCTCTAAACCCCAACGAAACTATAGAAGATATTTGACAGATAGCATAGGGACTTCTGACATAATTTCGGACTAGAACAAACCTAAAACCTGTTATAATTGCTGATGAGTTGCTTAAGTTGTCTGAGGATCCTCTAAACCCCAGCGAAACTATCGAAGATATTTGACAGATAGCATAGGGACTTCTGACATAATTTCGGACTAGAACAAACCTAAAACCTGTTATAATTGCTGACTAACTCCTACAAGAGACCTCTGAGAAACTCTTCTATTTAAATATGTATTATGATCTCTACAGAAATAATTATATTCTGTTGGGAAAGCCATGATTTCACTATTTAATGAAGGAATACTGAGAACCTACCACGATTTACCAACTACAGCACATCATGGATTCACCAAGAACCGAATATGGAAATATTTCCACTGTCCACTGTGGCTTAATCCCCAGATTGCTAGCGACTTAAACGTCAGCTCCTACAGGACGCCCGTGCCTAGAGCTATTTTTGTAGAAGTATAGGAATGGATATCTTAGGAACTTTTATAACATCAGCAACAGTGATACTTAAAGGTGAATTGGTAGAAGATGCCAAATTTTGAATTTAATATGTCGTTTTAGGATACGGGGGCTTTCCAAGGGAATGAAGCTTCACATCCTCACAAATTATTAATCCGAAAAGTACAGAATATAATTGTTAAAAGTCATGACATATAGTATGTAAATATCTTTTTGAATGTATGACTAGGAATGTAGATTTCTATTGAATGTATAAATTATTATGTAAATTTCCTTTTGAATGTATATAACTTAGCCGTGTTGTTTAAATAAAGAGTTTTTTTTGTAGAGCGAGAGCTTTACAGGTGTAGCCGCTGGTTTTGTCTTCCTTATTTTCTTTCTTGCTTGATCACCCGAGGCAGCCCAAACAATATCAAGACTTTGGGTAAAAGTTTTTTATATGTTAAAGGAGGTTTCTTTAATTTGAACTCTTATACCTTAACAATAATGCACCGGACCGCGTACCATTTTCAGATGAATTGCCTCACCGAAATATTGAGCAATAGCATAGCAGACAATACTGTCATTGTATATGGACGACAGCCAGAAATTCGCACAATGCTCAGTGAAGCAAGAGACCACTGGGCTAACAACATTCTAACTCGTGCACGGGCGTGAAGACGACACCCAATTGGCCACTTCTATTCTCTAGAATTAGTTTCAGAAGATGACTTTATCCAAAGGCTGGGATGAATGTCGAAGAAGCAGGAAACCTATCACGTATCCTCGTCCTGTGTGTGGTCTCAGGGAAGTAATAAACTCCGTTACCACGCGCTAACACAGAATCATTATGAAAATAGAGCAATCCATAAAAATATCTTTAACTAAAAAGGCATATATTGGATCAATTTCACAACCAAAACTGGTTGATATATGCCTTTTTAATTAAAGAATCCTTATGTACCAGTCCTGAGATTTCGCCTGGATCTAGCCTGTGCGTAAAGTTCAATTTCAGAAAACGATTGCAGCTTTGGCCTATTTTAAAGTCATAAAAAAACTTTCTGTCGTGACCTACGTGTTGGAAACGTTGGCAAACTGACATGGTTGTTGTTAGGAACCAATTCTTTCCTAGTCTACCAATCGAGCAGAGTAAACACAAACACCTCTCAGAAAATCAAATCTTTTAATTTCCTCTCATGACTAACTATGACTAACTAATTTACATCATTAAAAACCAATTTATATACATGTAAAACCGTCCAGTCATCTGGTCAAAATATAAATAAACTAATCTAGGAAAAAACAACTTATAAAATCCTAACAATGCCCCCCCATTTTAAAGTTGTTTTCATACCCTCATCGAAGGCCTAGAGTGGTCAAGATCCTGGTTAGGTCTTCGTTTAACACCACCCGGCAAGTCAACATCCCATACTCTGTGTTCCCGAAGTGATGCCATTTCACATTCTATAGATTTCAGCCGATTTTGTGCTTTGGGCATATTAAGCGCATCCTCGTATGATGACGGCATTTCATCTTGATGGCTCTTATGTTCAACTATCCCACGGTGGAAGGCTGATCTACAATACTCCTTCTGCCTAGCCGCAATTCTTGAAGATCTTCTTGGGATTATAGTTTCATTCTGGCCTTCGTCTTCTCTCCTCAGTGCTTCGTCTTCATAGGCCTGCTCTCCATCCTCTCTTCGTTCTAAGTTATTCAGATCTTTCTCTACCGATATTGTTTCCCCATCAGTCCCTGAATATCCTCTTGGGATTGCAGCTTCATTTTGGTATTCCCCTTCATCTTCCTTCTTTAGTTCTTCCACTGTATAGATTCTTCCTCTTCTATTAGATTTCAAAATTAACCCGCCATCGCTTCCAAAAACAGAGGCCTTGCCATTCTGGAATAATACCTTGTTTCCTTTTTCCTCAATCCTTCCAACAGACAAAATATTTCCGTCCAATTCAGGAACGTATAAAACGCCCTCCAAGAACAAGGTTTCACCTCCATATTCGTGACCGAGTTTGATGGTTACATCACCCATCTCTGATACTTTTATTTTCTCATTGTTAGCCATCTCAACAGAAGTTGAAATGCTTTTTGTATTCGTCATTTTCAGTCTGTTCGACGTCATGTGTTCAGTAGCTCCACTGTCTAGAAACCAGATATTCCGCGAATTATTGTCTTCAAAGCCGTTCGCAAACAGGACCTTATGAGTCAGGTCTAGCGTACCTTGTTTCAGCACACCTTCGCTAATTCTCCTTGAGGAGTTGGCAAATCTGCAATTCCTAGCTATGTGCCCTAATCTGCCACAACTGAAACACCTTATCTGCCTGGAGATACCTTCGCTAATTCTCCTTGAGGAGTTGGCAAATCTGCAATTCCTTGCTATGTGTCCTAACTTTCCACAACTGAAACACCTTATCTGCCTCGGGTAGTTATAATTTTCCCTTTTCCCTTCCGTCCACGTATTATGATAATTCCTTGGTCGATCATATTCAAATTTTTTTCGCTCTTGACATGGTGATTTGCATGTATCCTCTTTTCTTCTTACCGCAAAAGCGCAATTAGGATCTTCTTGAGGAATTTGACGCTGTTTCTGTCTTTTTTCTTCTAAAAGTAATTTGGATTTAACCACACTAGTAGATAGCTTCTCTTCTTGCTGTTCCAAACTGAGAATCAGCGGCTCGTAACTCTTTGGTAATCCCAATAGCATAATCAAAGCTAATTCGCCATCCCCAAATCCATGGTGGCACTTTGCTAATTTTCTATGACATTCCATTATTCTCGCGAAATATTCCTTCATGTCTTCGTCATTTCTTTTGACAATATTGAAAAATTCTCTCAGTAACTGTAATATGTGCAGCAAGCCATATTTTGTGTGGATATCCTCCAGCATCTGCCAAGCATCAATCGCTCGCTTGCAATCACCGATATCATCTAGGAATGAATCCTCAACTGCTAGTAATATGACAGATAATGCCAAGCTATCTTTCCGCTTCTGTTTTTCTGTAGTTTCCCTAGGAAATCCAGGCTCAATCGCATCCCATATATCCTTCTGGATTAAAATAGATTTAGTTCTTATAGCCCAGGAATAATAATTATTACCATCAAGTTTAGGTATTCTGAACTCGTCAGCCATTGATATTTCCAGTTATGCAAATCTGACAAAAAAATTATAACTCAAAGCTTTTCTTCTTCGTTGCACAAAGTTCAGTCTTTAAATCACTCAAATTTCTTATAATCAAATTCTATTCTCTATCTTAGTTAGCCTAACAAACTTTTCTTCTTTGGCTTTCCCTTCAGCTTTAACTTCAGCTGTTTCTTCTTTACTTTCTTAGCTTTAAGTTCTAATTTCTTTCTACCGCGCAGTGGAAGCGTGCTGGGCCCATAACCTGTTAGGAACCAATTCTTTCCTAGTCTACCAATCGAGCAGAGTAAACACAAACACCTCTCAGAAAATCAAATCTTTTAATTTCCTCTCATGACTAACTATGACTAACTAATTTACATCATTAAAAACCAATTTATATACATGTAAAACCGTCCAGTCATCTGGTCAAAATATAAATAAACTAATCTAGGAAAAAACAACTTATAAAATCCTAACAGTTGTCTACCAACAAGATCAAAAAAATCTAGATTTAAAGAACAAAGCTTATTTGGACCCAGATGAGCAGGCCGACCACACAGAATATGGCTCAACAAACCTCCCAAGAGGAAGATGTTTCAGATGAAAGAAGACAACCAGAAAGAACTGCCCAGACCAAGAGATCTATGGTGTCGAGCCCTGCCACTAGGATGTAAGTATCCTGCTTAGATCGTACTATTTTAAGAGGGAGACGATACGACGAAAAAAATAATTTAATAATTTTGTGTATATCAAAAACCACATTATTAGTGAGGGAAAAACATTGATTTCGTACAAAGTTTACATACTTGCTGAAACATATGCCGTTTCCTGTACTCCCTGATTGTAAATACTAAATTGCCCCCCTATAGGTGCCTAAAATGAATTATTTTCGCTATCTGAATAACCAAAGATACTCTCGGTACACACAAATGTATGTGTGAAAAAATAATAAAAATAAAATCACAAAAATGGGCAGGTGTTGGTATTAAAATCAAAAAAGGCATATCCTGACTACGCCCACATGAGCTTTTTAGATGGCAGAGCGCCATCTAGTGGAACAGAAATTAACTAAACGTTGATTTAACCATGTTCCCTGATATTTGGCCACCCTATTTTCTTGATGAATTAAAAAAAAAAAAGGCCAACCACGAAGGCATTTCGGAATGTCGGCCCTCGTTATATATATGTACATCTGTTTGAAATTAGAATATGAATGATAAAATTTTCAAACACCAATTATGAAAAATAGAAATATTGAGCAACACAGCAGTATATAGCATCATTATATTTCCACGCGCAGCATGTGAATAAAAAGAAAATTTCAAAATATCACCAAGTATCTTCGACTTTTAACGGATACAAAACTGAGCAGCAAATTTGTAAAAATGTTGATTCAAAATTGGTATGTCTGTATTAGAAACTTCAAGTTTATTGCCTTCGTGATGATCATGGCAGAGAATCAGTGGACAATGATGCGCACCTTGGCAAGCCAATCATTCACGAGAATCCTGAAAACACACAAAAATTGATAATTCAATAAAGGAAAATCTGCGAATTGGGCTACGTGACATGGCGATATAAACTGGGATATCTAAACCTCTAGTAAGAACGATAATCAAAGAAGATCTGCAGTTGAGGAAGACACCTGCCAAATTCGTTCCTAAAATGCTGACATTCGAACAGAAAAATGATCGTGTTGATGTCTCAAGAAATATGCTTGAAATGGTCGAATAAAACCATAATTGGAAGGAAAACATAATAACTGGAGACGAAACTTGGGTTTACGAGTATGGCCCCGAAACTAAACGCCAATCCATGCAGTGGAAAAAAAAGAGTCAAAAACGAAGAAATCTCGTCTTTGCAAGTCAAAAACCAATGTTTCACTAGTGTCATTCTTCGACATAAAATGAATTTTATGCCATAAATACCTTGAGGAAGGGAAATCAATAAATAAGGAAGTTTATTTAAACATTCTGAGACGCCTACGCGATTCAATTCGCCTTAAAAAAGGAAATGTCGGATTTCAAAAATGGTTTCTCCATCACGCCAATGCTCAACCACACACTGCCACATCTGTGCTGAATATTTTTGCCAAGAACGGTATCCCAATTCTTCACCGACCTGACATTATCTCCAGACTTAACTCCCAATGACTTTTCCCTATTCTCTCTCCCAAAAATCAAAATAACTTTGAAAGGAAGAAATTTTGACACCAGAAAAACATCATTGCAGAATCGAAAAAGGTATTGAAGAGCATCCCGAAAGACAACTTTTGTAAATGTTTTGAAGTATGGAAAAACGATGGAAGCTATGTATAGATACGGGAGGGGAGTATTTTGAAAAATACTAATAATAATCTTTCTTATTCTCACCTTTTCCGGGCAATTGTTGGACATACCTTATATTTAGAAAAATACTTATTTTGGATCAAATACATTTATTTTTCCTATATTGATTCAAAAATAAGTATTTTTCTTAAATATATATCTATAAGTTAAAGACTCTTAGTTTGAATTTTTAAATTCATTCTTAAAATAAACGTTATTTCATAAATATCCATCAAGGTACTTATTTCAACGAGATTGGAAAATACTGGAAGAACGGGTAAGACAAATCCGATTTACAGAATCACAAAGCTCTTTCCCGTCTGATTGAACAACAGGCAACCTTGCATAATCACAGCCCCAATTGGCGAGAAACACCAAAGATATTTATCATAAATATCATGAAAGAGATTATTTTTAGGAAGATGTTCTTCGAAATATAGCCAAACGATACTAATAGACCTTCACGTAGATATCCTTCAAACCAATATTTAATTGGTAGCACACCTCATAAGTTTGTGTGCACCCTTCATCACTCTCTTTATTTATCATTATTATTATTATTTTGTTGACTAAAAACTTCAATATATCGAAATATTGTTTATGATCTAATTTTAATCGAAAATATGTCTGTATATTATTTTTTAAAATATTTATATTCAACACAACACATATATAATACATGCAACCACTCTACGATCTCTTAAAAGATTCTGCCCCAATACCCCCCAAAGCAGAAGACTTACCCAGAAAGAGGTAGAAGAAAGCATGTAACTTCTGAGGTTCCTTGTCCCCTCAAGACTCAAATATTAATCTTCAAAGCCATAGTCCAGAAGAAAATAAATTTTCAAAAGGTTTTTATTTATTATACATCGTGAGAATGCAAGACGGCCTACTGCTCATTACCTTCAGAACAGACTCGAGGATGGCTAATTATGTCTTATCTATCCTGAAGTCCTGACTTGCCACTTTGAGATTCCCCCACCTAACGATACATCCACGTGGTTTTATTGAACTTGAAACCATTGAAAAGGTATGAGTTTATTCGGAAAAAAATATCTTTAAAATCTTCATGAAGAATGCAACGAAAATGATGGCGAATAAATTCAACTAGGCTGCATTCCTGAAATTTAGAGGAAGTGAGGAGACAATTCTTTAGGAGATAATATTTAGGAATTATGAGATATATACAGTTATCAGCGTCATAATCAAGCAACAATTCTTAATCAATTCTGTTACCGTTTGCTTTGTGAATGGAATAAATACCCAAATATGGCCATTTCTCATAACCATCGGTGGTTCAGTGGTAGAATGCTCGCCTGCCACGCGGGCGGCTCGGGTTCGTTTCCCGGCCGATGCATTTTTTTTTTTGCAATTTTTAAAACTCATTTATATATTATACAAGAATGACATCCACGGCGCCAATTCATAATTGTAACGAATTGTATTTGAATAAAAGCATTTAATCGGGTAAAACCCGGGCGTTGCCCGGGTCATTCGGCTAGTGAGATATATTAATGACGCTCATTACAACTCCCCAACCTGTTTAGCGACGCAGCAATTCACTCGTTCAGATATATATATATATATAGATGGAAATTTTGCCGGGAGGAAAATGATCTAAAGAGACAAAGGTCGCCTCTCCCGTCTTGACCTATTTTGACGGGAGAGGCGACCTTTGTCTCTTTATATATATATATATATATATATATATATATATATATATAGTAAGCTTTGAAAATGTTGTCTTTCTTAACATAAGACTATTCTGTATATATTATTCTCTTTATTTAAAAATAGGTTTGAAATGATGATGTTCATTATCAATTATAAACATATTGCCGAGTCTATTGAGTGATGAGCAATTTGAGGGGGATTAGCAGGGAAGCTCCCTACCGAAGTATCTAAATGGATGAATGTTTTCATTATGTCGTTCATTTACTCTGGAATAGGAACAGAAAACTGAATCTATACAAAAATATATAATTTAAAATAGGAAAAAGCAAGCAATAGAAAAATATATATATACAAGTATATACTTGTATTTGACCTTAATAATATTTTAAAACTGTAAAAAGCCCTTACATTAGCTTCAAACTGAGCCAAAAGGCGAAGACCCCAGAAAATTTGATGTAGATTTTAACAGTTAGCCGGAGGCTTCGCGGGAGTGGTGTCTATGCCAGAAGGTGATTTTAAGAATTTATTAATATATTATAATATAATTTCTTCGACCCCAAAAATATAAGCCCCTTTCTTGCTAATTTTCCTATTCTAGTGTCAACACTATAACAGGGATCCTTCCAGACCCAACTTCATCCATAAAATGAAATAGTTTGATAACATATTCGGAACCACCCAGCAATTTGGACCAATTCCACTATACACCCAATCTTTAAAAATGGTTATAAGAACAGCCCCTCCAACTACCGAGGTATTGCACTGATTAGCAATGTATCAAAGCTTTTCACATCAATCCTAAGATCACGACTGGAGGAATGGGTCGAAGGAAGAAGGGTTATACCCGAAAACCAAGCGGGATTTAGAAAAGAAAGATCATGTATTGACCACATATTTACACTAACTACTTTAATCCAACTATCATTAAGAAAAAAGAGGGGAAAACTATATGTCTTTTTTGTCGATCTAAGGAAGGCATTTGATACTGTACCCCACTCACTACTTTGGAAAAAACTTTACAACCTAGGCATAAGTTACCAATTCATAAGTACGATCAAAAGTTACTACGAACAAGCAACTATAGCTATCAGATGGAAGGGATCATTTACGGAAAGTATTAAGATAAACTCGGGAGTCCTCCAGGGAGAACCACTTTCCCCACTGCTATTTATATTATTTATCACGGACTTAATCGAAATTTATAATAACTCAGACCTGCCGAGTGTAAATTTGCCAGAATTTGGAGATATCCATTTATTGCTGTACGCCGACGACATAGCAATTATAGGTGAGTCCAGGATAAACCTCCAAAAGAAGATCAAAATACTGAAAGAATATCTCGATGAGAACTTAATGACACTAAATGAGTCCAAGTCAAAGATTATGGTGTTCCGTAATGGAGGTAAACCCTCAAACAAGGATAGATGGTTCTGGAATGATAAACCCATAGCAATAACTTCAAGATATACATACTTGGGATTCCCTCTGACACCAACAATAACAACTACTCACCCGGCAAATTACTTTAAAGGAAAAGCACTTACAGCAATTAACGCCACACACCCAATATTAATAAAATCAAAAGCAAAGTCAATAAATTTATCAATCAAACTCTTTGATACAATAGTGAGAGCTGTCCTGATGTATGCCGCTCCATTATGGGCAACAGAGCATAAAGACTTACTGGACAATATACAAGACATATTTATCCGTAGGTTCCTGAATCTGCCCAGATACACTCCAGGTTACCTAATCAGATTAGAAACCGGTCGTATCTCATTGAGTGTAACAGCCTTAAAATTAACCCTGAAGTATTGGCTGCGGGTGTTGAATATGAGCAGTGACAGATTGCCACGTATATGTTTTAATAGAACACGGGAACTCTCTAATGCTTCGGGCACACCCATCGGTTTCATTAAAAAGCTCACTAATCTGCTTAACGATAATGGATCCCCTGCACTTGTTTCCTGTGATGACCCTGAAACGCTGAGGAGCGCGATTACAGGGCTCTTAAAAACAGCGGCAGACCAATCTATACAAAACGACCTTACAAGAATGGATAAATCTAAGCTATACTCTCACTACAAAGACATTCACATATCTTTCATGACGGAGGGATACCTTTTAGGGGATTTTCCTTTCCCGGTTGTAAGACTACTCGCACAAGTTAGAATACTTTCAAGTTTTTTTAGAGAAAACCACACCAAGATGCTCTGCGGTGAGGACCCGACTTGTACCTTCTGTAATTCAAAACTACAAAAGGAAATCACTCACTATATTTTTGATTGCTCTGCTCTGAAAGAAGAAAGAAGAACCCTTATGCTCAAAACTGGGCAACTCTGTGCTTCACTTCCATCAATAATTGACAATATGACCCAGAATAAGTATATTGCTACGGCGTTTTATGGTTTCCACAAGTCCATATCTCAGAAGAAGGCCAAGTGATACTCACTCCTCACTTTCTTACTGCTACTCTTTTTGTGTTGATTTCTTGCTTCCCTCTTTCTTATTATTATTATTTTTTTTCCTTTTCTTGTTTTTTTTTTTTTTCTTTCTCTTTTTACTCTGTATATATCGCTATTTCCGTTGTCTCACTGCTTTGTTCTTATGCATACCTCTGGTGAATCCTGTATAGGGTCAGTGACCCTAAATAAAGGCTTTTTTGTTGTTGTTATATTCGGAACCAAATCCATATTTTATTTCTAGAGATTAGAATGTTTCGATGATGATGGTTGAAATTCATTCAGAAATCGCATGGTCGAGGGCAGGAAGACGTCAGTAAACAAGGAAGTACCAGAGTGGCTGTGTTGACAACGGAGGTTTGCTGCAAGGAGGCGCCGGCATGGACAGTCCGGCAATAGGACTGACAGCAGAGCAGCTTCCATGTCGGAGGAACGCTCTATAGTCGGCAAGTGTCAGAAAGTTTGGCCCAGACCGGGCATGGATGGTACGGAGCTTCGTGGCATTGGGTACAGCCATAGAATACAAGCGGAGGGTTTCTTCCAGTGTGGCTGTCTGACTCAGTCCGCAGGAGCTGAAAAAGTAACGAAGATAGTCGACCAGGACGGTGACAACTCGACAGTGCGACAACGGAGCTTGTCATTTTGTATGCATTAATTTGCATATACTATATAGGACTGCTTGATAATAAAGGGAAAACTCCAGCTGCATCCTTAAACAAACTCACGTGTTGTTATTTGGACCATTGGCACTTCTGTTTGTACACATCAATATATGGATAAATAAACTCTTAAGTCTTTAAAATTATTTCTAGATTACAGGCGATTTCAAGATTTCTTTTTTTATATCAAGCAATGTTATAACATTATAAAAACTAATAGCCATATGAGATATTGCAATTTAATAGCTCTGATTATCTGCCAATCTTTTGTTAACAAAACGACGCTTGACCCAAATTATGTAAATATGTCTGCTACTTGGTTAATTTGCATATTCTGGTGTGAAACCTATGCTTCTGAATATAATTCTATAGCCTATCAAAGTTTCATCCATATAGCTAAATATACCTATCCCCCGATTTACACAGTAGATACGTTCCTGAGAAAAACGTGTAAATCGGGGGATAGGTGTACACAGAAATAAAAATAAAATGCATTGACAGGTTAAAATATGTAGTCAGCACATAAGCTCGGGATTCCTCGTGAGATGTGTACACAGCGCATGTGTTCAATCACAGTAGCATTTAGTATAGTGCGATAAAAAAAACTTATTTGGAAAACCGTGTAAAAGCGAAAACGTGTCAAAAAGTACCGTGTAAATCAGGGATAGGTGTATTACGAAAACATGTGCAGAACAACACACAAGCACGTCGGTATTTCTATTTTATTTGTATAGGTGAAAAAAGGGGGGAGAGGCAGAGATGCTTAAGATATCACATTTAAAACAATAAATTTTATTGGATTAAATATTTTACGATTTATGTGCTTTAAATATATATAGATTTCGATTTTAATAAAAACCATTTTCTTCAGGAGCTATATGAGACATCATATATAACTTAATAATACGAAAAATTACTTTCCTAAGAAAGGCTTTAGGTCGTCCCAAATATCCTTACAACTTTATTGCCCTCATTTCCTGCTATAAAATATAGAGATTTATTAGCAAGTTACGATGGGGCAAATCCCGGCCAAATCCCCGTGCCATCTCCCCAGAAATTTTCACACTAATCGCCCAACAAAACAAAATTACTTCTGCCGAATGATCAACACGCGGGTGTGAGGCTACAGTGTCAGATTTAGACATAATATTCTCACACCATAGAACAACCTGAGGGGATTTAGCAACTGAATATTTGACCTACAGTTTCATTTCTTATTTTCAATATAGGTCCAACATTCGTGGTATATTCATCTGAAAGAATATTTCTTTTTTTGAGTAACCAGACATAGTTTCTATTCTCTACAATTTTAAGTTGCATTTTTTAAATAAAATGTGTTAAAAAGTATAAATAACGCATGTGTTATGCTTCATGATTTACAAATGCTGAAAAATAAAATATCATAAAGTATTTTCTGATCATGCAACTGAATATCTTAAACCATCAAAATAAAATTTCACTTCAATCCACCTAACTATTTCGGTAAATTTATTGCATTTTTCTAATTATTGTATTGTTTCGTAATTAGGATCATTGTTATTTTATGTACATACTTAAAGCAACACGAGCTATTTAATAAAATTTATATGTGTTCAATTATTCTATAACCTTAAAACCTTTTTAAATAATGTGGTTTGAAGTCAAATGTTGTTAGAATTTCTCAATTGAGGACTGTACAAACACACATAGCGTGTTAGGTAAGTTCCTTGGACGATTGCCCAGTGAGGGAAGACCTCTCCTGGAACTCCTGGCTTTTATCCATTCTAAAATTTTGCTGAGTCCAAATACTTCAAATTGACACATTCAACTTTTCAAACTTATTTCATACAGAGAGAATGAATATCAAAATTTTTCTCTCGCTCTAAAACACGTAACAACACAACTAGAATGCCAACACATCAAGACAAAATATTACAAAGACATTGCCCTTAAAATTATTAATTTATATCAAATATTTTAGCGTACGTAAATCTGTTTACTTCAAACTGACATCCTTTAACTGTGAAATATTTGAATTCTCTGATCTCTACTTTTGTCGAGGTACAGCACTGAAGATGGTCAATATCTCAAAACTGTACTAAGAGTCATCCATTATCTCTGAAATAAAACACACTCGTGGACAAAACTCATAAAAGCTTCATTATTTGATGTCGCCGGTTGTCTATTATTTTAAAGGAGACAGAGGCAATTTTGTTCACACTTGGTTATCTCGTTTGCCCTCAATTAAATATCACTGTGTATCAAATATCTTTTAGATATATGGTCTGAATTCCTATATAAATTCTAAAAGGTACAACTTGTCCAAGTTTTGTCCATGAGCGTAATCCTGCAAATGTTGGCAATAGAGCAAGCGGTAAATGCTCAGAGAATGAAAGATTGATCTTGAGAGAATAAAGCACAACTCACACACATATTTTAGTTACAATTTGATCGCCACTGGGCTCATTATGTGTATCAGAGAATAATGATACAATTATTTAACGAAAAATACAAATTATATTCAATCGACACTTATTCTTCGTTTAGATTACCAGGAAAACACGACAATATGTTATAAAATGATAGGTTAATAACCCATCATTCTGTAAGAAGTTGGAGAAATGGATGAATTTTTAAAACGACATTTTGATAGGCTGTGAATAGGTAAATGCAAATTAGAGCATATAAGGATTACAAGCAATATTACAGAAGAGAATTTTTAGAGTTTTACTGGATGTTTAAAGAAATCATCTTGATCGAACACACGTGAAATTTTATTTTATTTCATTATTATACGCAAGTAATTCTTTATAGGATTGCCAATATGCATTCTTGTTCTAAGATAGGGGGAAAATAATGCGTTTTAAAACTGACCGCAAATATTCCTCGGGACTTTTCTATTCAGTTTGACACTTATCATGATCCGAGAAGGTGATGATATGAGAGATCAAAGAGTGTAAACAAAAATGTTATTTCTTTGTTTAAACTTGCTAATATTTCTCATAACTCAGCTTAAAAAGCAAGATCGACGAAATATTGAAAGTTAATGCTTTTTAATCATCAAATAATATTTCTCGATGTGACGTACATTGTTCTCAAATCCTGCCTTCAGACGATAAACTTGAACAGCAATAAATCTGTTGATATTGCTGAAACATGCCGTCTGATAGAAGCCTTCGAAATACAGTATATATAAAGAAACAATGTAAAATCAATGATGTATTTCTAGGCTATCTAGATGTCTTAAGTCAAAAAGAGACAAGGAGACAGCTTGATAAGCATCTTCTTCTTTCTTATCTCCACTCAATCATATTAGGGTATCAAGCCTGTAGAGATCCATAATAATTGGGTGAATTATAATGCGTCTGCATTTGTCATTAAGACTGGGAGCACTACTCAGTGGCAGGCCGACATAGCTCCAATATGAAATGGCCGTCTCTGACATGAGGGAAAGATGCCATGTACAGCCGCTTCTAACATAGAGTAAAGACGCTGTTCATCTTGTATCCCTGGATCAGGAGCCTTTACAGGGTACTATAAACCCGGCCAGCTGAGCCCAGGTTTTTTAGCGAACTCGTTAGTTCCCCCTCCTCCTTTCACATCCGGGCTTGGGACCTATAGGCGGAGTTCTCTTGGTAATCATTCGTATAGAAAGTGACGACTTATCCCACAATCTTTCCCAAACGTATCATATAGCAGTTGTTTGGCACAAAGGTCCTTCATTTCGAATAAATGCATTTTCATTAAGTACCTCTCTCTACTGCCGTACGGGAACAACCTCATTAACACATTAGTTGTGCATAATGTTTACCTGTTAAAGAAATGGTTTCAAAAGTTGTGCAATAAATTTATTCAAAGAGAAATCGTCCAATAAAAAAGCAGTTAACCCACTCGGGATTGCAACTCTAGGCAAATGAAGTAGTTTTTCTGTAAAATGCTGGATGTTGTCTGTTGCCAAAGTGTAGGTGCCTTAGGTGTTAAGTTTTTTTTTTTTTTTTTGCTTATCCCTAGTACACGTGGTACAGGCCATGATAATCATGGTGGGTAGTTAGCGACTGCTTTTACTGTAAGCGCACCACATGTCTACACATGTGAAAAGCAGTTCGACTTTGCACTTACTAATGCCAGAGCCCCGTTTGGTTACTTGCACTCGCTGGTGGGGTTGGACTTTTGCAAGGTTCGGGGGCCATAGGAGCATTTTTTTTTTCTTTAAACAGAAAAAAGTGTCCAATGCGGGAATCGAACCCGGGTCCTAGTGGTCGAAAACCAAACGGTTTAACCAGCCTTCCACCGACCCCCAGGTGTTAAGTGCTTCTTTTGAATATGTTAGCATCATCTGTCCACCAAATATTCACCAATCAGTTTTCGCGTGTATCGATTTGCAGGAAAAATCATGCAGAGAGCTGCTTGACGAATTGATTTTGTTTCAAAGGATCCTATATATCTTCATAACGATTTTAGCTATTTTTATCAGAGAAATAAATAAATCAGGGGACCTTTTTCTCTCTGCAATATCTTTAAAGTAACACAACGGTGGTAAGGCCTCACTTGTACATTCTGTATTGTAATAAAACTGTACTCCCCCACTCCCTAAGATTACTTTAATTACAACATTACACTTAATTTTACACTTTTTTGCTTATAAAAATCCGGTTTAAAAATGCTCAACTACATTTGCTCTACTTCTTATGGAATGATGTCATTAACCTATCATTATCATCATTTCCTGGTAATTTAAAGATGGAAAATTAAGTGTCAATTTTAATTTATAATTGTATTAAACGATATATATATATATATATATATATACCACTAATTCTCTGATCCAGGTAATTGACAACCTAGCGATTACAAATTTAGCTAAAATATGATTTTCTTTTTTAAAAATTTCATGTTGAGCATCTCAGCGTTTATTTCACTGCAGTACTGTCCAAATATCCGTAGTGTTATTGAATTTGGAGGTTTTGCAAGACTTTCGATGTAGGCCTGAAGTTTTTATCAGCCTTTGTCTTAACCCAGGAGAAATTATCAAGCCAATATTCACACCGTAGTTTAAAATGACCATGTTATAATGGAACAGTAGTCTTCTTCCTATCGTTCAGTCTTACAACCAGGGATGTTTTTCACACATATTCCCATATTGTGTGATCTAATATAGTCATATCAATAAGAATAATAATGGAACAAGTAAATTTTAATACCATTATTTCAATATCATCATTATGCAATGTTTTTTAAAGTGAAAATTCCAGATATTTCTACGATAGAATACTCTTGTGATTTGCATAGTATTTTAGTATTGTCTATGTTAATTGACATCTCTGCCGCCTTTATAGCGCAGCTTTGTTGGATTGTTGTAGTAGGCTAGCGGTTATTGGATAGGGCAGGTCGACGTGAGCTGCTGATGTACATATAATTTGTCCTTCCTTATTGTTGTATACCTTTAAGTGTGTAATAAAGGATCTTTCTCTTCTACAAATCTATATTTTTTTTCCAACAAATGTCATTTTCGATATAATGGTCAGCCATCTGGTAATCTTATTTTTCATCATGTTCTTCGCAATTTCTTTAATATCTCTCCGTAACTTCTAGTGCAAGATCATTTTTGTGAGTTCATCAATTTACCTGGACTAAATAAGTGACCTGTCTGATATTGCTAATTATAACAAAAATGTCTTTATAATATTCCCTTTCCCGCCCTTAAACGCCTCTCAGTTTACAAACCAGAACTGTTGGCAATAAATTACAATTCTCAAAACATCACTATCAAATTTCTTAGTAGAATGCCAATATACTTCGAATCAAGAGATTCTATTATCATTCTTCTCCTCTCAATAT
Source organism: Cordylochernes scorpioides (assembly GCA_030710605.1). Taxonomy (NCBI): domain Eukaryota; kingdom Metazoa; phylum Arthropoda; class Arachnida; order Pseudoscorpiones; family Chernetidae; genus Cordylochernes; species Cordylochernes scorpioides. Next base: position 10,761,388 of record CP092879.1, on the reverse strand, counting down.
CATTGCGCGCGCCCCCAAATCTATACACCGACTCCCAGCCAATAGCACTCACTTTCACTGTATAATGGTTTCTTGTTTGAAATTTTTAGAAAGGAACTGGCTGACACTCTAGCCAAATCTGAAGATTTTGGCCACCCTAAAGTCTAATAAAAACTCACTATCCTTCTTGATCAAAGTGGCCTTCTACGTCTCATCAAGGCTCAATGTCAATAGGAATGGTACCGGCCGTAACTGGTACAGAGCACAGAAGGAACAGGTGTCAAATCTGTCCTCCCACAAGATGGGAGCGGTTCTTGATTTCCAGACTTAAGCCATGACATGAGCAATGACCTTCAGAGCGGTTAGAGGATTTGCCACTATGTACCAAGGTCCTACCAACCCCTAACCACATCACTGACTGTTCACCCATCGATTAGATTCCTAGCCAATCCCATCGAAAAGCTCGAGATGACAAATGTGACAGCTCCCTCTGTGATTGAGAGGAGATAGGGATAGCGTATTTCAAAATATGAATTATATAATCTCACATAGATACAGAGGGTGGAACACTTTGTAGAAAACTACCAGGACCTCAACTTAACTAACTATAGACATCAACTTAACTATAACTAGACCTATACTAATTTAACTAGAAACTAACTAAACTAACTAGGCATACATTAACTAAAAATTAACAAGAAACGAACGATACGAACGAACAATATATTAGATAAATTAGCTACACAATAACTAAACTAACAGAAACTAACTAAGCTAACTAGAAAGTAACTAAGCTCTAACTTGAAACTGATTAAACTAACTAGAAGATAACTAAACCAAACAGAGAGATATTAACTAAGCTAACTAGACTATAACTAAGCTAACTAGATCACAACTAAGCTAACTAGAAACTAGCTAACATAGCTTTAAACTGATTAAACTAACTAGAAGATAACTAAACCAACCAGAGAGATATTAACTAAGCTAACTAGACTATAACTAAGCTAACTAGATCACAACTAAGCTAACTAGAAACTAGCTAACATAGCTTTAAACTGATTAAACTAACTAGAAGCTAACTAAACCAAACAGAGAGATATTAACTAAGCTAACTAGACTATAACTAAGCTAACTAAAAACTAGCTAACATAGCTTTGAACTGATTAAACTAACTAGAAGATAACTAAACCAAACAGAGAGATATTAACTAAGCTAACTAGACTATAACTAAGCTAACTAGAAACTAGCTAACATAGCTTTAAACTGATTAAACTAACTAGAAGCTAACTAAACCAAACAGAGAGATATTAACTAAGCTAACTAGAAACTAGCTAACATAGCTTTAAACTGATTAAACTAACTAGAAGCCAACTAAACCAAACAGAGAGATATTAACTAAGCTAACTAGACTATAACTAAGCTAACTAGAAACTAGCTAACATAGCTTTAAACTGATTAAACTAACTAGAAGCTAACTGAACCAAACAGAGATATATTAACTAAGCTAACTAGACTATAACTAAGCTAACTAGAAACTAGCTAACATAGCTTGAAACTGATTAAACTAACTAGAAGTTAAATAAACCAAACAGAGAGATATTAACTAAGCTAACTAGACTATAACTAAGCTAACTAGAAACTAGCTAACATAGCTTTAAACTGATTAAACTAACTAGAAGCTAACTGAACCAAACAGAGATATATTAACTAAGCTAACTAGACTATAACTAAGCTAACTAGAAACTATCTAACATAGCTTTAAACTGATTAAACTAACTAGAAGATAACTAACATCAACGCCAGAGAGATTCTAACTAAGCTAACTAGACCATAACTAATCTAACTAGACTAACCTAACAATAAATATATCATTTCCATGTCATTTCCAAGAGTGATTCTCCAAAGCAACCTGGTCTAACTTCGGAAGAATCGTTGCCAGGTAGATTTCAAAATGAGATTTCCATGAAAGTAAGAGACAAAGAGAGGCAGGCAGGAAGACAAAGCTCCCCACCCCAGCAGATCTCATCTAATTACGCCGGTAAACCGTCAAAACAATGGCGCCGCCGGCTTTAAACCAGGTAATATAATAACTGCATTAATGGCGACTATGGGACTCACGTCCGCTTTTAACGATATTTTACAATTTAGAAAGTTTTTGGGCCCCCGGCTACATGATTGGATTAGGCTCGTTCGCAATTATTCCCCGTGTCGGGGCGCGGCAATATTGGATTCGACTTGTCGCGTCTTTCTCTCGAGCCGCACTGAAGATTTGGTTGTTGCCGAGGGCTTACGAAAACGATGTACAATGATCATATCCTATCATCAAATCTGTTTATTCATTTATTATATACATTGGGTATATTGATTGTATATTGCAAGAAGATGGTATTCATGTTCAAAAAAGGTAGCTCTCCTTTATAGTAAATACATAGAAATGTAATTGCTAAATGCTTTCAAACAATCCATATTATTATGAAAAAGGCATCTCCTTATCGTGCAACTAAAAGTTGCTGATGGCTTTTTTGGTCGTTGAGGTACAGCTTGCACCACGCTGATGAGGGCCAACAACCCGAAACGCGTCCGTGGTTAGTTTTTCTTGATTAATCAAGAATGGGTATTTGACCAATTCTGGAATAATTAATAAATCAACGAGAATAGTTTATATTTATTCCGATAGATGGCGCAAGCCATCAGCAACTTTCAGTTGCACGATAAGTAGATGCCTTTTTCATAATTTATTCACCTTATCCCAGTACAATATCACATTTGTACTATTTTTTCACAATCCATATTATTTTCTGGTGTCGTATTGTTTTCACTGATTTGCTCAAAGAAAACCAAAAGATGCATCGTTTAAATGCATTTTAATAATAGAATATTATGCATTTTTGAAAGGAAATATGCTTTTTTTCGAACTATAAATATTTATTAAAAGTAAAACTCCATTTCCTAATGTGATGAGAAAATATATCGGGAGGACCTGGCTTATCATTGGTAAACCCTTCTAGAGGTTTCGCCAGTTTATTCTACCAGTTAGCTCTATTATTGGGTTTAGGCTTAGATAACTGAAATAATTAGGGACACTTGTGTACACACGGGATTGGTATAGATAAATGTTGGTTACCTGGGGGCACAAATAGCACATTTTACTGTAATGGTTGGGAATGGTGATGTGTGATGATATTATCCCTAGAACACGTGGTACAGGCCATGATAATCATGGTGGGTAGAAGTTGGCGACTGCTTTTACTGTAAGTGCACCACATGTCTACACATGTGAAAAGCAGTTCGACTTTGCACTTACAAATGTGCCAGAGCCCCATTTGGTTACTTGCACTCACTGGTGGGGTTGAACTTTTGCAATAATCGGGGGCCATTGGAACATTTTTTTTAATCAGAAAAAAAGTGACCGATGCGGGATTCGAGCCTGGGTCGTAGCGGTAGAAAACCAACGGTTTAGACCATCCTTCCACCCACCCCCCTGAATAATGGTTATATTGAAACAATGACTAATCCCATTATTGAATTTTTGCCTTCTCCAACGGGAAAAATAATAAAAATGAAATTATATTGAGATCATGTGGATAAATTAAGAGAAAGACATATAATCGTGCAACTAAAAGTTGCTGATGGCTTGCGCCATCTGTCGGAATAAATATCAACTAAGCGTTTATTGTAATTATTCCAGAATTGGCCAATATACTTTTTCTTGATTAATCAAGAAAATCTAACCGCGTACGCGTTTCCACACGCAACTACGTAAGCTGTTCCTCAACTATCAAAAAAGCTAGTCTAGGAGCCCAGGATGCCCCAAAGATCCGCTTTTTTTTTTGGTTGTTGAGGTACAGTTTGCACCACGCAGGTGAGGGCCAACAGCCCGTAATGCGTACGTGATTATCTTTTTCTATTAACCAAGAAAAGGTATTTAACAAATATATGGATAATTAAAAATACGCGAATAGTTTATATTTTTTCCCAAAGATGGCGCAAGAAATCAGCAAATTTTAGTTGCACGATCAAGATATGTATTTTTTCTAAATTGTTTCTTCTGTTATGGTTCTTATGTATTTCTGACAAGGATTCCATCGGAGCCTTGAGAACTGAACCCAAATAACTTTCTAAGACTTCAATATTGCACTGTGAAAAGTGGATTTTAGTCATATCGTCGATATGGAATGTTTTCTTCTTGGAGGGAAGTCTTGGCTTCATCAACGCGGTTGTGTAGCTGCTAAATGACCCCGGTTGTGTTCGGCGACCTTGTCTCTCCTGCCCAGTATCAGCCACAGGGAGAATAAAAAGAAGAAAGTCAAACGATATAAAAAATTATATACTTTTGATAAAAATTATACTTAATTTACATAAAGGAATAGAGATACACTAAGATATATAAATTATCTATGTAACAAAGAGGGTGTTTCGAAATTAAAAAGTTATTTATAAAAATATATATATTTTGTTTTAATATAATCTGCATTATATAATATATATGTGGTAATATCATACTCTGAATATATAAAATACAGTGTTCAAATTTGTCTCTAAAAATAAATCATCAATAACAACGGAGAAGATTATATATATATTCAAACAAATTGTCAATAACATTTTCTTCCAATGAAAGATCTCCTTCAAAGTTGTATGACCAAATTAGGTTTTCAAATGACCAATAAAATCAGTTGTGAAATGGTACGCGCGAGACTTCCAATTGGCTGCAAGCATTCTCCTGTGTTGAGGCAATTTTTGCATAGACAAATATGTAAATGAGTTACAAGGTATGTGGACATTAAACCCATCTATGGGAAACTACACCTCGGCTCATGTGTTAGTAGTAGTCATGTTTGCTAGCTTAGCACCAGCAATTCAGCTTAAATTGATATAATCTTATAACATATAAAAGTAAATGATATCTCACAGAAAATATCAGAAGGTCTTTAATTGTATCTCTTAAAGGAACAACCGTAAGGATAACAAAGAAATTTTTGATCAAAGCATATAAACTCTTTTTAGTTTTAAAAAAAATCGAAAAGAGGCAATCATAGATATTTATTGACAAATATAGATTGCTAAAATAATATTTTACGAAAAAATACACTCTACAAATACACCGTTTCTAATTTAAATTGGGAATGAAATAAACTTAGCTGCTTTCGTTTAAAATAATTAAAGTATCTTCTGCCGTGTGATAATTTTTTATTAGGTATTGAAAGATTGGAAATAAAGAAGTTCTCAGTCAGAAGTGAATGCCTAAATGTGGGGAGTCTCTTGAGTAAAAAGCAATTATTATTTTTGCATGTGAGCCTTTTGAATAGATCGTTCTCTATTGAGGTTCTATTTATTAACAAAATATATTTTTGGAAAACAAGATAGCCCTCGCACTTTTACCATACTCCGTGTTAAGGATGGCAACAAAAAGGAAATGAAGAAATGCGCTCTATGTTCTGAGGGATTTTTTTTTCAGGAAATTATTTGGTTCTGGCCTTGGAAGGGTAAATAAGAAGATACCAAGGAGAGAATATGGCCCAATGTTATCACAAGACTGGAGTGAAGTCAGCGTACTATTGTCAAATTATTTTGACAAACATTTTCAATTTTTTTTTTCTGATCAAGTTTTAGAGGGAAGAATGTTGTCTTCGTTTGTTGGTGAACCAATCTCTCACGCATTCTCATTGGACGAATGTGGCCATGTCTGTATATAAGAGGGGACTAAGGGAATGGGAAGGGGGCCCAGAGCGTGGAGAATTGAGGTGGAGACACTGAAAGTGTTGGTCTGCGAGGTTTTCCCTGTCTAGCTGTTCTCTTGGCATCCCTGTGCCACCCGAGTCCGATCCCTACCAACGCTACAATAAAGCTAAGTACCTTTTTATTTTATTTTACAAATCGCTAGTTCTTATTTATTTCCTTTTTGTTGTTGGTGTTGTACTCTTGAGTGTACGCTTTTCTGTGTATTAAGGTACATTTAATTTAGGCCCTAGCTTATTCCATTTTTGTGTGCTAAGCCGCAAAAGTATAAACTTTTGTCACATGCCGGTAAAGAGGAAGGTCCAGGAGGATAGAGCCATTTGACTGACGACCTTCGAGCACCGAGACATGTTAATGAGTAGTATTTGTAAGTGAAAAGGTCGAATTGCTTTTCACATGTGTAGACATGAAGTGCACTTACAGTAAATGCAGTCGCCTACTTCTACCCACCATTATTATCATGGCCTGTACCCCACGTGTACTAGGGATAATAATGAGTAGTAATTGCCTTTACCTAGTTTATATATGCTGCGATTTTGATAATTTGATGAATTTAACGATACACTCATACCGAATTTTAAATGGTCAACAAATGTGAAACAAGAGTGTTAAAGCAGGAATTTTTATTTTATACATAAAACAAACTTATACTGTCCTTACACCCACGTGTACTAGGAATAATAATGAGTAGTAATTACCTTTACCTAGTTTATGTATGCTGCGTTTTTGATAATTTGATGAAATTAACGATACACTCATACCGATTTTTAATTGGTCAACAAATGTGAAACTTATACTGTCCTTACTGCGATGAAACCTGTACATGTCGCATTGTGAGAATCTGGCAGCAGTTGTGAGGTCCGCAGAGACCACCGATATTTATGTATCGTGTTACAATGGAGCCGAGGTGTAATTTGGATCGAGGCGCGCGAGATGGCTTATTTATTGAGGGGGAGCCCCGGCTCATTGGTCAGAGAGCCATATTGGTGAGGTCATCGGCTGCTCGCTTGGTCAAACTTAATTTTAGATTATCATTGAATCATCGTCTTATTGATTTCTCCTTCTTAAATTGCTTTTAAATATTGTAACGTAGAAAATCATGAAAGACAAACTTCAGGATGACACAGCAAGTTATTTAAGGCACTAACAAAGTCAACATTTATAAGATACAAGATAAGCAATGATGGAAGTTTCCAGAGTAACAAAATAAAAATAATACAAATATCAAAAAAGTAATAATTAATAATCTGATGCACTAGCGCGCCATCTGTTATCAAAATTCAAAACTATTTTAAAGGCGTAAGATTCTTTTTGATATTAAACAATTTCTACTGCCCTTACTGCAATGGAAAAATTAATGAGAGGGCCTGGCTCATCAGTGGTGAACCCTCTCAGCGGTTTCGCCAGTTTAATCTACCATACCGCTGTTATATTGCATTTTTTGAACTTCCTTTTATAGTGATACTGTTGGTAGACTCTTTGAATGGGTATTTTAGAAGAACTATGGACATAAGCTTTGAGAACAGTAGAATTACATACATTTATAAATATTCTATTTTATAAATATTCTCATTAATTTTTTCATTGCAGTAAGGGCAGTAGAAATTGTTTAATATCAAAAAGAATCTTACGCCTTTAAAATAGTTTTGAATTAATAATCTGTGTATAAAATTTAATAAATACTTTGCTACAATATATTAGGAACATTATTTTTAACTTTTATTTATACCAATTTCATTTTCAAGTTTGCCGTGGAAAGCAATTCTCCCCACGACGCTTAAACGTGGATGCGTGGATTGTTTTACACCTCTATATAAATCAATAGAGTTGTGCACCTGATCGCGTGTTTTAATTTCAAATAAAACATATACAATTAGAAGATTGAATAATAAAATTCAGTTCATTAAGAGATAATATTTAAGATATAATCATTTGATTTCTAAAACATCGTTACATTTACCAAAGTCTTCACCCCAACACTTTGCAATAAAAAAAATACGTTCTCTATGTTTACAGGCCATCTTGTCAATGATGATCACTTGTTGAAGATATGTTTTACCATTTTGATACTGATTATATGTTTTAAAAAGGTATAATAAGCTAAATAATCAAAAGGAACACAATGAATTGATACATTTTGAAAATAACTCAGATAATCAGTAATCAATCAATTTAAAACGTTAAAATCTGATTAGAGACAACAGAACGAAACGCGTACTTGGTTCATTTTTTATATTTCCAAAAACAGGTATAGGAAAATAAATTTTAAAAGATAGTTAATATATTTTCCGATAGATGGCACTGATAGATCAGCAATATTCAGTTGCACGATAAGGAAAGTGACCTTTCATTATATTAAACGTCAGGTTATAGGCCATGAGTAGTAAATAAATGTTTATAATAAATCCATGATGGGTATCTATGGAAATGGCTTTAAAGGAAGGGGAGTTTATTCTCATTTGAGTGCTTTCAAAAATGATTAGGATCTATCCTCTCTTGATCTATCTAACTTAATGATTTATTTTTTTATTTATTTCAACACACAAACGCGATATCCCGGCTAGGGATAATTGCGTCGATTTACATTTTTTAAACAGAAACAGTTAAAAAAATTTTACAAAAAAAAAAGTAATCGAAATAAAAAGAGAAAAAATATATATATATTAGGAACCTGAATATTTACAAAAATAATTAAACTTATGATAATTCTCTCTGCTATTTACAAATTGATATAGATCTACAACATTATTTATTGTCTGTTGTCTAGCGGTGAAGAAGAGTGATAATTTAATGATAGTTGGGCAATTGCAGCTCTCGCAGTGCGATGGAAACCAGCAATGAGAAGATTTAAATATTCTTATGTACAACATAGAGTTCCGGGAGAAAATTATTCATGTACCAAACTCTTTCAATTGTGAATCATAACGATGCACTGTATATCACCCCAGTAAAATACCTTTGTTACTTTTTTTTTGCTTATACCTAGTACACGTGGTACAGATCACAATAATCCTGGTGTGTAGAAGAAGGCGACTACTTTTACTGTAAGTGCACCACATGTTTACACATGTGAAAAGCAGTTCGACTTTGCACTTACAAATGTACCAGAGCCCCGTTTGGTTACTTGCACTAGCTGACCTTTACTAGGGATGATAAAGAATAAGTCATACAACATCAGATTTGGAAATTTCAGACGACATTGTTGTTTTACTGAGGTGATATAAACATAATGCATTGGTCTGATGTATTATTAAAGGGAGAGGCGCATGAATACCATCCTCCCGTAGCTCTTTTTTATATATAAAGATACAATGAAAATTGTAATATATAAATACACTAGACGGGTGACCCGGGCTTCGCCCCGGGATTGACCCGTGTGCATATCTACCCGAGTGATATATATTTAGATAAGATTTTTTTTAGAATTGTTTGTGTTATTAGCATTATCTATTTGTTTGCATCAGCATAATTTAATCTAATCTTTGTTAGAGGGCGCTGTTCGTGAGCTAAGTAGAATAATTTGAATATATAGTTTTAATAATTAATTTATATATTTTTTAAAATAGCCTATCGTCTTCCCCGTATATTTTTACCTATGTATGGAAATTTTGGTTTGAATTAGTGAACTACTGCGAATTTGTATACCGGACATACAAACAAACAAACATACAAACATTGATTTATATATATATATATAGATATATATATGCGGGATATATAGAAATATCTAAACATTTAATAGAATATATTTATCACAGTTTCGATTTTACTCTCTTTTACCTTTTTTACATCAATACTTCTTTTGGATCAATCTGCAAAAACGTTTTCTGTCAACTTTACTTGGAAGGGAAGGCTTGGTTCATCAGTGGTATAAACGCCCTAGTCTAATTTTTATATTATTGCAGTGAGGTTTGTAGATATCATTTTTAACGATATATTCGAAAATAAATAATAATGTCAAAAATAGCTAAATTCATTCAATATCTGGCATTAAAAATGATTTTATTTATGACATAAATATGTGAAAAGAGAAAATAGAATTCGGGTAAAAGCAAAAATTCACTCGAAAACGTTCAAAAAAATCTAAAATAGAAGAAAATTTTTACCTAAATTCTCTTTTTCCATTTCAAATAAATCCTAGGTAACTATTGTATCACATATAAATATGAATAATAATTGCATATGTATATTGGAATAGAGATAGTTTATTATCTTGAGATTCATACTGGATTGTTCAGTATTAGTGTGTCGGTTACAACCCCCTTCCTCTAACCAGTGTTTGCTAGGCCGTAAAACAATTGAATGAACAAACGGCTACGGAGCAAAAATATTAGGAGAGAGCGGGTGTCCTGGGGCCTCTGCGGGGAAAACTGACCAGATGACCGCAGGCGGACGGAGTGTCGATTAGACCAAACGCCCTCAAGCTGTTTGGACAATTGATCAACTTCTTGCTTCAGCTGCTGCAGCATCTAAATCCTCCAATTGCACATGTTGACTGATGCAAATATTTCTGGGGAATTGGTGGGGATACTGGGCCAGCGCGCTTTTCTTTAAAATAACAGACTTAGTTTATAGTGAGGCTTTCTTAGAGTACGCGCGGCGAACATAGTAAAACCAAACAATTTCACGTTCTCTAATCATTTTATTTGAAAATATTTACACTTACAATAAATTTTGTCTATTTTCAGAAAATATACCCGAGACACGCGAAGCGTTTATCTTCTATACACAAACGATATTAGAAGGATTAACTAAATTATAAATAACCAACTACGTGTAGAGATATATAACAATGGAAACTTTTTCTGAAACTTAATTGCTAAAGAGATATAAATTGCATGATTATTGTTATTATCATCAATATAGAGTCAAAAATGCATTCCAGTTTACACCCTAGAGTATGCAATAAAAAAATTAAAAATGCAAAATTATTCAAATTAATTTTAAAAATAAATAAAAAAGAAATAAACTCTCGAGCAAAGAGAGGATAAACATTATGATAAAGATAGAAGAGGTTTGACATCAACGTGATAGATCACAAGACACGGAACAAAAGACATTTTTCATCATGGGCGTCAGCTAGAAAATTCGAGATTTTTCCAGATCTCGAGGGGACACCATAGCTCTTTATTTCATTGCAGAATGATGGCACCTAAATTTGCCAGCCGATAACTTCTGACCACTACACCAGAATACTTTTAGGAAGCGCCCCTTCCAATAATCGTAAAAATTTCGCCATCAAAAAAGAGGGTCAGAGAAAAGTAAGAAAAATATAAATAGATAGATATAAAGCTGGGGCGGATAAAAAAATAAAGTCTATAAGTGGGGAAAAGAAAGGGGCGTAAAAATTTTAGCGCCTCTACTACCCCATCTTCCTATGGTTATAAAGAGTGCCCCTGGGAACGAGGATAAACTCTCGCCGACATTTCTTATAAAACATATCGTGTCCATTGATTGGCCAATTCCTCCGAGGGACATCACGTGATACTGGCTGGGCCTCAAATTGAAATATTATTAAATTATTGTGAAATATCTTTTGCCATTATTGTGCTTTATATATTGAAAGCTATTTATTTTTAGTGACTGGAGCCATTGTTGCTTGTATGCAAATATGTATTCATGTAGCAGTTAATGGCAGAAATATGGAAATAGCTATACAGTGACCATTTATGAATATCTGGTTACATGTCCTTATACGTGTGATCTATTTTCTTATTAGAAAACTAATCTAATCATATATTTACTCAGCTAGCATAACTGAATACTTTCTAGCATTCGAAAGTTTAGTTGAGATTTTTTTAAAATAATTTAATAATTAAACCATAACTAGCATCTCTCTATCATTTAAACAAATATACCAATATACTTATTTACATACTTGTATAATAAAATTTATAAAATATACTAATATAAAATGATCATGTGAGCGATCAGAAAATGCCAATTTTGTTTTTATTTATAAGTATGTGTATCAAAAAAAGAGAGAGAGAGAGACAATTGACAATTGACATAATTTTTATTGACATCAAGTCAATACATGTAAAGTGCACAGTCCGCACTAATTATGAGAAAATGATAAATTTAAAATGAGGATGATGGTTATAATAAAAAAAAATGATTTTAAAAATGATTAAAAAATACAACTATGTACATGGCGCCTCTGCCACCGCTGCAGAGTGTGATGGAAGATCGCCAGCGGGTCTCCAGCGACACCACGCATTTCGCGATCTACGAAGAAGACGTAGATCGCGTGCGAGAGAGAGAGAGAGAGAGACTTCTCATTTTAAAATGCTTTAAAACAGCATCTTTAGTTTATCACCTTAGTACAAAACGTAATGGTGGTAATTTTATATACAGTTACGAGCGTTATTCTTCATCTCCTAATCAACTCTGTCACCGTTTGCTTTTTTTTTTGGAATGGCGCCCTCCTATTGGTTGGCTACGATCACGACACCTCTTGTGGAACATGAATATAATCCTCCCACAATACTACGTCATATATATATGTCCAATCCTGTCGTTGTGGAAACCAGTCAACTTAATCTATGGTGTGAGATCCTGTCGACTCTCGCTATACTGTGTTAACCGAGAGGAACAGTCAGGATGTCGAAAGTTTTCCAGTATCTCTCTGCACCTTGGAAGACCTTTATCAGTTCTCATAGAAAACAGACAGTCGTGGTCGAGGCAGAGTGGAAAGATTGGGAATGTCCATACACAAAAAACGAAGGGACACAGTTGTACTAGGAAAGTTCCATGAACAGATAAAAGTCGAGCTAGGAGCGAAAGATGGAGATATAATAGTTCTTACTGTTCTACATGGTCGATGAAGTGGACCTTGGACACATCTTACGAGAGCTCCCACTGATGGTGAAGTGACTATATTTTTCCGGCCCTGTTGGAGGCTTATATATATCTTTGCCGAGAGAAAGTATTAAGTTTAAGCGGATGCAACAAGAGCGTGGATAGGAAGATATCATTGTACACTGGCAACGCCCTGACATCTTCTAGGCCTCGTTGGACTTCTATCTCAATCTCTTGCTTCCGCTCAACTCTTAATCTATTACAGAGTTTTATTTATTTATTCTCAGTTTGTACAAAGTACATTACATATGATGATGTAATGACACATGTCAACCATGCGTATAATTATTTAGAGATGCATTTCTATTATACAACATGAGAATCTTGTTATATTATCTACTTATATATTTGCCTTATTCTGTCCGTTTGTTTGTCTGTTTGTTTGTCTGAAGCTCACGGATGGGAATTTTCATAACCATCGGTGGTTCAGTGGTAGAATGCTCGCCTGCCACGCGGGCGGCCCGGGTTCGATTCCCGGCCGATGCATTTTTTTTTTTTTTACAATTTTTAAAACTCATTTATATATTATACAAGAATGACATCCACGGCGCCAATTTATAATTGTAACGAATAGTATTTGAATAAAAGCATTTAATCGGGTAAAACCCGGGCGTTGCCCGGGTCATTCGTATGTAATAATTGTATAAACGAATGCAAGACAAAATCACCGCGAATGTTTCTTTTTTTTAAGGCAATTTCTTTTTAAGGCAATTATCGTTATTTATCGTTAATTTTTGTTTCGATTTTATTGAAAAAAAAACGATATGGTGCCTTTAAAAAATGATCTTTATTACTATGCAGTTTTCTATTTAGTCAATATACCTAAGTTCATGTTGCAAATGTAATTATCTCTATCGATTTAGTAGGTGAAATGCAAGAAAAAAAATCGACATGATGAAATCTTTATGAAAATTCACATTTTTATTTTTATATTTTCAAGACACACACAGTTTGGGACGGGACGTTTCACATGAGAGACATCCACGGCGCCAATTTATAATTGTAACGAATAGTATTTTAATTAAAAAATTTTAAAAACACACAGTTTGGAACGGGGCGTTTCACAAGAGTGACATCCATGGCGCCAATTTATAATTGTAACGAATAGTATTTGAATTAAAACATTTTAAAAACACACAGTTTGGAACGGGACGTTTCACAAGAGTGACATCCATGGCGCCAATTTATAATTGTAACGAATAGTATTTGAATTAAAACGTTTTTAAAATATATACGTACTCGGGTAAAACCCGGGCATTGCCCGGGCCATTCGTCTAGTATACAATATAAGGGTGCTGTTTAAATTACCATACATATTTAAATAGAGCAATCCACATATATAGATCTTTAATTAAAAAAGGCATATATTGGATCAAAATATCATTTATTTTATCAATATTTCAGTTAGCTGAACGCCAACCTTTTTCAAGCTATTATAACATTTTTTTTTTTTTTTGCTTATCCCTAGTACACGTGGTACAGGCCAAGATGATCATGGTGGGCAGAAGTTGGCGACTGCTTTTACTATAAGTGGACCACATATCTACACATGTGAAAAGCAGTTCGACTTTGCATTTAAAAAATGTGCCAGAGACCCGTTTGGTTACTTGCACTCGCTGGTGGGGTTGGACTTTTACAAGAATCGGGTGCCATTGGAGCATTTTTTTAATTAGAAAAAAGTTCCCAATGCGGGAATCGAACCCGGGTCGTAGCGGTCGAAAACCAACGTTCTAGACCATAACCTATTAATGGGCGTCAGAAACAAACTCAACGCCACATAATTCTATTGACGTTATGTGGCGCTGAGTTTGTTGTTGACACACATTAATATGTTATAATACCTTGAAAAAGTTTGGAGTTCAGCCAACTGAAATATTGGTAAAATAAATTATTTTTTGATCCAATATATGTCTTTTTTATTAAAAATACTAATATACGAGTAAACCTATTGTTGTTGTTTCCCGTGGGGGTAAATAATTAATTTTCTTCTACTCACCTTAAGTCAGGCAGTACTTTCTCAAATTATGTATTCTTCATTAGCACAATTGAAGCAAATTGTGATTCAACTTTTATTTTATTAATATCTTTCCCACGACTACAATATCACAAATATACTTATGTATCCTCAAAATAATCAGCATCACAAGTAATAATTCTATATATATAATTCCAAAATCAAGAGAAAATATTTTTTGTTGGGTTGGATTTTTTTTATTTTTTTTTTGCAATTTAAAAATTTTTTTTTACTATGTTATCCTTGTTACCATAATTTATATTTTATTATTAAAACATCCCTTTTTTGAAGTATATAAATCATATATATGCACTCATAAAGATAAAATTTAAAGAAGTATAAAGTCTATGATGTCGACGGTTGTCTGTTTTTTTTTTTTTTCAATAAGACAGAGTCAATTATGTTCACACATAGTTATCTTGTGTGTCTTCAATAAAGGTCACTATGTATCAAACATCTCTCAAAGTTATTGTCTGTAACTCAATATTCATGCTAAAAGGTAAAACTTCATTAAGTTCTGTCCATGAGTGTAAATATGCATATATATAGAGAGAGAAAAGCCAGGTTCGTAGATGGGGATGATTCTATTCTCATGTGATAACAAAATCACTACAACAAATAAAAATATATTTTTTTCTCATTTTATATTGTGGTGGTTCGTCTGGTTTTGAAGAAATGATTCAATTATTCATTCCAAGGTATTTTAATTTTATTACAGATAAAATATAAAAATAAATATCAATGTTAATTATTATTGTTACAAATTAAAATCTAGTAAAGAAGAGTTGAAAAAGGTTTGATGAAAATGGATGGATGAAAATGGACGTTGGCTCGTGGTGGCCGTCAAAAACAATGGTATCCTCCCACGTGCTTAGCACGTCACCGCCGCCGCGCATGCGCCAACTTGGCGTCACCGCCGGCAGAGGTGGTGGCGGTTGAAAGGGCTGTTCAAAATTGGCGGTGGGCCAAAACACCGTCACAATATAATAATTTATCATATTTAAAATGTATAATAAAAGTATTAAATCAATCATATGTTCGGTCAAATGGGTCGTTACAGAAAATTATAGATACTTAACCGTTTTTAAAAACATTAATATGAGAAAAATAGTACAAAAGTGAAATTATATTGGGATCAGATGGATAACTATGGCGCAAACCATCATCAACTTTTACTTGAACGATCAGAAGAATACTTTTTCTTAATTAATATGAGAGTTTATAGAAAAGTCACAACAAAGATACCGCACAATGATAATAGAGAGAATTAAACATTGTCAGATGTAGGAATGAATTAAATACTCCTAGAGTTGATGTCAATATTTCCCAGAGTTACTGCGAACCAAACCCAAAATAGAAATTCAATCAATGATTTGGACTGAGAAAAATCTATGGAAAACTCTGTGGTCAACTTATTTATAGACATTTCTTGCGTCGGAATTAAATAGTTTAGAATGCCATCTATCGAATGAATTTTACATCTTTTTGTGTGTCACTTCTTTCTTAGTATAGTAGCGAACCCTCTAACACGTTAATCACTATTTATTATATTAGATTGTTTTTATTATATCGGCTGTAATTATACTAAATAACAATTATGATTTTTATAGATAACTAGCCGAATGATCCGGGCAACGCCTGGGTTTTATCCGATAAAATGTTTTTTTTTTTCAAATACTATTCGTTACAATTATAAATTGGTGCCGTGGATGTCACTCATGTGAAACGTCACGCTCCAAACTTTGTGTCTGAGAAGCGATATTTTTATAAAGAGATGATCTGGCTTTGTGTCTTTTGCTCGAATAAATGTTTTTCTGTTTAAAATTTGTTCCTGCACACTAAAAATGAACTGGTTTCACCCGTGGTCTTTGCTTTTTGGAATTTTTCCCGATATAATTTTGTAGCTGATAATCCAACATGATACGGCAATATTGTCATCATCATTTTATGACTAAAAAAAACAACTATTTTTGCCCATAACCTGTCAATTTCATTTTTTTTTTTTTGGCTAAAAATCCGATAAATATCTCTTCCAGATTATTCTCTATTTCCTGTTAAAATACGTTTTACATGTACATTAGGTCAGCTGATATTACCTCCCATATTCACCGCTAGAGGCGCTGCTTCCGAGCGTAAGGGCAATTTTGCAGAGCAAATTGCAAATAACTCGAAGAATATTCGGGATAGAGATCTGAAATTTCACTATAAGTTTTTCCAGATTCTACTCTATATACTGTTAAAATTTCATACAGATTAGTTCCGTATTGTGGACGTGTAGAGCCGACAAACATACACACACATATATACATACACTGACTTTTATATATATAGGGATAAAACATATATTAGGTTGTAACGTTTCCTATTTATAAATAAGGGATAGCCACAATACTTTGTAATATAAAACAATTTCTACTGTCCTTACTGCGATGGAAAAATTAATTAAAGGGAGGGCCTGGCTCATCAGTGGTGAACCCTCCCAGCGGTTTCGCCAGTTTAATCTACCATACCGCTGTTATATTGCATTTTTGGAACTTCCTTTTATAGTTGACTGTTGTAAGACTCTTGGAATGGGTATTTTAGAAGAACTATGGACATAAGCTTAGGAAACAGTAGAAATTGTTTTATATTAAAAAAAAATATTACGCCTCTAAAATAGTTTTATAATTTGATAACAGATGGCGCGCTAGTGCATCGTAACAATACTTTGTGTTTTAATAGTTAATTAATCCTAATAAGGTTAACCATAATATATGAACAAAAAATACTAATTTATGCGAAATTAATGAAAGATGAAAGTACAGTGTTGCCAGCCGTCTAACTATGAAGAAAATCGAAGAATAAATAAATATTTTACATAAATACAAAAATGTTACATAGTGAATAAATCAATTTTAATTCAATGTATGCATTTTTATATTCTAAATATTTAATTATAGATTGCTATAATTTCGAAGTAATATTTGGAGGTATTTGGCAAGCCCACTGAGAAGCCTCACTACTGATGAATCAAGCAGCCCTCTGTCATCAGTATTTTCTACCAACCAGGTAAACTCTGCCGAGGAGTAGTTTTGGTTATCTATATAATAAGAAACATAAAGATGCCAAAAATGTGTGAAATATACTCATGGACAAAACTTGAGGAAGTTGAAAGTCTTTGATGTCGTTATTTTTTTAAGGAGACAGAGGATATTTTGTTCACACTTGGTTATCTCATGTATGTCTTCAATATAAAGGTCACTGTGTATCTTTCAGATTTATTGTCTGAATCACGATATACATACTAAAAGGTGCAACTTCCTTAAGTTTTGTCCATGGGTTAATCTTTCAGAGTTATTGTCTGAATCCCGATATACATGCTAAAAGGTACAATTTCCTTAAGTTTTGTCCATGAGTGTATCTTTCAGAGTTTTTGTCTGAATCCCGATATACATGCTAAAAGGTACAACTTCCTTAAGTTTTGCCCATGAGTGTATCTTTCAGAGTTATTGTCTGAATCCCGATATACATGCTAAAAGGTACAACTTCCTTAAGTTTTGTCCATGAGTGTATCTTTCAGAATTATTGTCTGAATCCCGATATACATGCTAAAAGGTACAACTTCCTTATGTTTTGTCCTTGAGTGTATCTTCAGAGTTATTGTCTGAATCCCGATATACATGCTAAAAGGTACAACTTCCTTAAGTTTTGCCCATGAGTGTATCTTTCAGAGTTATTGTCTGAATCCCGATATACATGCTAAAAGGTACAACTTCCTTAAGGTTTGTCCATGAGTGTATCTTTCAGAGTTATTGTCTGAATCCCGATATACATGCTAATAGGTACAACTTCCTTAAGGTTTGTCCATGAGTGTATCTTTCAGAGTTATTGTCTGAATCCCGATATACATGCTAAAAGGTACAACTTCCTTAAGTTTTGTCCATGAGTGTATATTTCAGAGTTATTGTCTGTATCCCGATATACATGCTAAAAGGTACAACTTCCTTAAGTTTTGCCCATGAGTGTATCTTTCAGAGTTATTGTCTGAATCCCGATATACATGCTAATAGGTACAACTTCCTTAAGTTTTGCCCATGAGTGTATCTTTCAGAGTTATTGTCTGAATCCCGATATACATGCTAAAAGGTACAACTTCCTTAAGTTTTGCCCATGAGTGTATCTTTCAGAGTTATTGTCTGAATCCCGATATACATGCTAAAAGGTACAACTTCCTTAAGTTTGGTCCATGAGTGTATCTTTCAGAGTTATTGTCTAAATCCCGATATACATGCTAAAAGATACAACTTCCTTAAGTTTTGTCCATGAGTGTATCTTTCAGAGTTATTGTCTAAATCCCGATATACATGCTAAAAGGTACAACTTCCTTAAGTTTTGCCCATGAGTGTATCTTTCAGAGTTATTGTCTGAATCCCGATATACATGCTAAAAGGTACAACTTCCTTAAGTTTTGTCCATGAGTGTATCTTTCAGAGTTATTGTCTGAATCCCGATATACATGCTAAAAGGTACAACTTCCTTAAGTTTTGCCCATGAGTGTATCTTTCAGAGTTATTGTCTGAATCCCGATATACATGCTAAAAGATACAACTTCCTCAAGTTTTGCCGATGAGTGTATCTTTCAGAGTTATTGTCTGAATCCCGATATACATGCTAAAAGGTACAACTTCCTCAAGTTTTGCCGATGAGTGTATCTTTCAGAGTTATTGTCTGAATCCCGATATACATGCTAAAAGGTACAACTTCCTCAAGTTTTGCCGATGAGTGTATCTTTCAGAGTTATTGTCTGAATCCCGATATACATGCTAAAAGGTACAACTTCCTCAAGTTTTGCCGATGAGTGTATCTTTCAGAGTTATTGTCTGAATCCCGATATACATGCTAAAAGGTACAACTTCCTCAAGTTTTGCCCATGAGTGTATCTTTCAGAGTTATTGTCTGAATCCCGATATACATGCTAAAAGGTACAACTTCCTCAAGTTTTGCCGATGAGTGTATCTTTCAGAGTTATTGTCTGAATCCCGATATACATGCTAAAAGGTACAACTTCCTCAAGTTTTGCCGATGAGTGTATTTTTCAGAGTTATTGTCTGAATCCCGATATACATGCTAAAAGGTACAACTTCCTCAAGTTTTGCCGATGAGTGTATCTTTCAGAGTTATTGTCTGAATCCCGATATACATGCTAAAAGGTACAACTTCCTCAAGTTTTGCCGATGAGTGTATCTTTCAGAGTTATTGTCTGAATCCCGATATACATGCTAAAAGGTACAACTTCTTCAAGTTTTGCCCATGAGTGTATCTTTCAGAGTTATTGTCTGAATCCCGATATACATGCTAAAAGGTACAACTTCCTTAAGTTTTGTCCGTGAGTGTATCTTTCAGAGTTATTGTCTGAATCCCGATATACATGCTAAAAGGTACAACTTCCTTAAGTTTTGCCCATGAGTGTATCTTTCAGAGTTATTGTCTGAATCCCGATATACATGCTAAAAGGTACAACTTCCTCAAGTTTTGCCGATGAGTGTATCTTTCAGAGTTATTGTCTGAATCCCGATATACATGCTAAAAGGTACAACTTCCTCAAGTTTTGCCGATGAGTGTATCTTTCAGAGTTATTGTCTGAATCCCGATATACATGCTAAAAGGTACAACTTCCTCAAGTTTTGCCGATGAGTGTATCTTTCAGAGTTATTGTCTGAATCCCGATATACATGCTAAAAGGTACAACTTCCTCAAGTTTTGCCGATGAGTGTATCTTTCAGAGTTATTGTCTGAATCCCGATATACATGCTAAAAGGTACAACTTCCTCAAGTTTTGCCGATGAGTGTATCTTTCAGAGTTATTGTCTGAATCCCGATATACATGCTAAAAGGTACAACTTCCTCAAGTTTTGCCCATGAGTGTATCTTTCAGAGTTATTGTCTGAATCCCGATATACATGCTAAAAGGTACAACTTCCTCAAGTTTTGCCGATGAGTGTATCTTTCAGAGTTATTGTCTGAATCCCGATATACATGCTAAAAGGTACAACTTCCTCAAGTTTTGCCGATGAGTGTATTTTTCAGAGTTATTGTCTGAATCCCGATATACATGCTAAAAGGTACAACTTCCTCAAGTTTTGCCGATGAGTGTATCTTTCAGAGTTATTGTCTGAATCCCGATATACATGCTAAAAGGTACAACTTCCTCAAGTTTTGCCGATGAGTGTATCTTTCAGAGTTATTGTCTGAATCCCGATATACATGCTAAAAGGTACAACTTCTTCAAGTTTTGCCCATGAGTGTATCTTTCAGAGTTATTGTCTGAATCCCGATATACATGCTAAAAGGTACAACTTCCTTAAGTTTTGTCCGTGAGTGTATCTTTCAGAGTTATTGTCTGAATCCCGATATACATGCTAAAAGGTACAACTTCCTTAAGTTTTGCCCATGAGTGTATCTTTCAGAGTTATTGTCTGAATCCCGATATACATGCTAAAAGGTACAACTTCCTCAAGTTTTGCCGATGAGTGTATCTTTCAGAGTTATTGTCTGAATCCCGATATACATGCTAAAAGGTACAACTTCCTCAAGTTTTGCCGATGAGTGTATCTTTCAGAGTTATTGTCTGAATCCCGATATACATGATAAAAGGTACAACTTCCTCAAGTTTTGCCGATGAGTGTATCTTTCAGAGTTATTGTCTGAATCCCGATATACATGCTAAAAGGTACAACTTCCTCAAGTTTTGCCCATGAGTGTATCTTTCAGAGTTATTGTCTGAATCCCGATATACATGCTAAAAGGTACAACTTCCTCAAGTTTTGCCGATGAGTGTATCTTTCAGAGTTATTGTCTGAATCCCGATATACATGCTAAAAGGTACAACTTCCTCAAGTTTTGCCGATGAGTGTATCTTTCAGAGTTATTGTCTGAATCCCGATATACATGCTAAAAGGTACAACTTCCTCAAGTTTTGCCCATGAGTGTATCTTTCAGAGTTATTGTCTGAATCCCGATATACATGCTAAAAGGTACAACTTCCTTAAGTTTTGTCCATGAGTGTATCTTTCAGAGTTATTGTCTGAATCCCGATATACATGCTAAAAGGTACAACTTCCTCAAGTTTTGCCGATGAGTGTATCTTTCAGAGTTATTGTCTGAATCCCGATATACATGCTAAAAGGTACAACTTCCTTAAGTTTTGTCCATGAGTGTATCTTTCAGAATTATTGTCTGAATCCCGATATACATGCTAAAAGGTACAACTTCCTTAAGTTTTGTCCGTGAGTGTATCTTTCAGAGTTATTGTCTGAATCCCGATATACATGCTAAAAGGTACAACTTCCTTAAGTTTTGCCCATGAGTGTATCTTTCAGAGTTATTGTCTGAATCCCGATATACATGCTAAAAGGTACAACTTCCTCAAGTTTTGCCGATGAGTGTATCTTTCAGAGTTATTGTCTGAATCCCGATATACATGCTAAAAGGTACAACTTCCTCAAGTTTTGCCGATGAGTGTATCTTTCAGAGTTATTGTCTGAATCCCGATATACATGATAAAAGGTACAACTTCCTCAAGTTTTGCCGATGAGTGTATCTTTCAGAGTTATTGTCTGAATCCCGATATACATGCTAAAAGGTACAACTTCCTCAAGTTTTGCCCATGAGTGTATCTTTCAGAGTTATTGTCTGAATCCCGATATACATGCTAAAAGGTACAACTTCCTCAAGTTTTGCCGATGAGTGTATCTTTCAGAGTTATTGTCTGAATCCCGATATACATGCTAAAAGGTACAACTTCCTCAAGTTTTGCCGATGAGTGTATCTTTCAGAGTTATTGTCTGAATCCCGATATACATGCTAAAAGGTACAACTTCCTCAAGTTTTGCCCATGAGTGTATCTTTCAGAGTTATTGTCTGAATCCCGATATACATGCTAAAAGGTACAACTTCCTTAAGTTTTGTCCATGAGTGTATCTTTCAGAGTTATTGTCTGAATCCCGATATACATGCTAAAAGGTACAACTTCCTCAAGTTTTGCCGATGAGTGTATCTTTCAGAGTTATTGTCTGAATCCCGATATACATGCTAAAAGGTACAACTTCCTTAAGTTTTGTCCATGAGTGTATCTTTCAGAATTATTGTCTGAATCCCGATATACATGCTAAAAGGTACAACTTCCTTATGTTTTGTCCTTGAGTGTATCTTCAGAGTTATTGTCTGAATCCCGATATACATGCTAAAAGGTACAACTTCCTTAAGTTTTGCCCATGAGTGTATCTTTCAGAGTTATTGTCTGAATCCCGATATACATGCTAAAAGGTACAACTTCCTTAAGTTTTGTCCATGAGTGTATCTTTCAGAGTTATTGTCTGAATCCCGATATACATGCTAATAGGTACAACTTCCTTAAGGTTTGTCCATGAGTGTATCTTTCAGAGTTATTGTCTGAATCCCGATATACATGCTAAAAGGTACAACTTCCTTAAGTTTTGTCCATGAGTGTATATTTCAGAGTTATTGTCTGTATCCCGATATACATGCTAAAAGGTACAACTTCCTTAAGTTTTGCCCATGAGTGTATCTTTCAGAGTTATTGTCTGAATCCCGATATACATGCTAATAGGTACAACTTCCTTAAGTTTTGCCCATGTGTGTATCTTTCAGAGTTATTGTCTGAATCCCGATATACATGCTAAAAGGTACAACTTCCTTAAGTTTTGCCCATGAGTGTATCTTTCAGAGTTATTGTCTGAATCCCGATATACATGCTAAAAGGTACAACTTCCTTAAGTTTGGTCCATGAGTGTATCTTTCAGAGTTATTGTCTAAATCCCGATATACATGCTAAAAGATACAACTTCCTTAAGTTTTGTCCATGAGTGTATCTTTCAGAGTTATTGTCTAAATCCCGATATACATGCTAAAAGGTACAACTTCCTTAAGTTTTGCCCATGAGTGTATCTTTCAGAGTTATTGTCTGAATCCCGATATACATGCTAAAAGGTACAACTTCCTTAAGTTTTGTCCATGAGTGTATCTTTCAGAGTTATTGTCTGAATCCCGATATACATGCTAAAAGGTACAACTTCCTTAAGTTTTGCCCATGAGTGTATCTTTCAGAGTTATTGTCTGAATCCCGATATACATGCTAAAAGATACAACTTCCTCAAGTTTTGCCGATGAGTGTATCTTTCAGAGTTATTGTCTGAATCCCGATATACATGCTAAAAGGTACAACTTCCTCAAGTTTTGCCGATGAGTGTATCTTTCAGAGTTATTGTCTGAATCCCGATATACATGCTAAAAGGTACAACTTCCTCAAGTTTTGCCGATGAGTGTATCTTTCAGAGTTATTGTCTGAATCCCGATATACATGCTAAAAGGTACAACTTCCTCAAGTTTTGCCGATGAGTGTATCTTTCAGAGTTATTGTCTGAATCCCGATATACATGCTAAAAGGTACAACTTCCTCAAGTTTTGCCCATGAGTGTATCTTTCAGAGTTATTGTCTGAATCCCGATATACATGCTAAAAGGTACAACTTCCTCAAGTTTTGCCGATGAGTGTATCTTTCAGAGTTATTGTCTGAATCCCGATATACATGCTAAAAGGTACAACTTCTTCAAGTTTTGCCGATGAGTGTATTTTTCAGAGTTATTGTCTGAATCCCGATATACATGCTAAAAGGTACAACTTCCTCAAGTTTTGCCGATGAGTGTATCTTTCAGAGTTATTGTCTGAATCCCGATATACATGCTAAAAGGTACAACTTCCTCAAGTTTTGCCGATGAGTGTATCTTTCAGAGTTATTGTCTGAATCCCGATATACATGCTAAAAGGTACAACTTCTTCAAGTTTTGCCCATGAGTGTATCTTTCAGAGTTATTGTCTGAATCCCGATATACATGCTAAAAGGTACAACTTCCTTAAGTTTTGTCCGTGAGTGTATCTTTCAGAGTTATTGTCTGAATCCCGATATACATGCTAAAAGGTACAACTTCCTTAAGTTTTGCCCATGAGTGTATCTTTCAGAGTTATTGTCTGAATCCCGATATACATGCTAAAAGGTACAACTTCCTCAAGTTTTGCCGATGAGTGTATCTTTCAGAGTTATTGTCTGAATCCCGATATACATGCTAAAAGGTACAACTTCCTCAAGTTTTGCCGATGAGTGTATCTTTCAGAGTTATTGTCTGAATCCCGATATACATGCTAAAAGGTACAACTTCCTCAAGTTTTGCCGATGAGTGTATCTTTCAGAGTTATTGTCTGAATCCCGATATACATGCTAAAAGGTACAACTTCCTCAAGTTTTGCCGATGAGTGTATCTTTCAGAGTTATTGTCTGAATCCCGATATACATGCTAAAAGGTACAACTTCCTCAAGTTTTGCCGATGAGTGTATCTTTCAGAGTTATTGTCTGAATCCCGATATACATGCTAAAAGGTACAACTTCCTCAAGTTTTGCCCATGAGTGTATCTTTCAGAGTTATTGTCTGAATCCCGATATACATGCTAAAAGGTACAACTTCCTCAAGTTTTGCCGATGAGTGTATCTTTCAGAGTTATTGTCTGAATCCCGATATACATGCTAAAAGGTACAACTTCCTCAAGTTTTGCCGATGAGTGTATTTTTCAGAGTTATTGTCTGAATCCCGATATACATGCTAAAAGGTACAACTTCCTCAAGTTTTGCCGATGAGTGTATCTTTCAGAGTTATTGTCTGAATCCCGATATACATGCTAAAAGGTACAACTTCCTCAAGTTTTGCCGATGAGTGTATCTTTCAGAGTTATTGTCTGAATCCCGATATACATGCTAAAAGGTACAACTTCTTCAAGTTTTGCCCATGAGTGTATCTTTCAGAGTTATTGTCTGAATCCCGATATACATGCTAAAAGGTACAACTTCCTTAAGTTTTGTCCGTGAGTGTATCTTTCAGAGTTATTGTCTGAATCCCGATATACATGCTAAAAGGTACAACTTCCTTAAGTTTTGCCCATGAGTGTATCTTTCAGAGTTATTGTCTGAATCCCGATATACATGCTAAAAGGTACAACTTCCTCAAGTTTTGCCGATGAGTGTATCTTTCAGAGTTATTGTCTGAATCCCGATATACATGCTAAAAGGTACAACTTCCTCAAGTTTTGCCGATGAGTGTATCTTTCAGAGTTATTGTCTGAATCCCGATATACATGATAAAAGGTACAACTTCCTCAAGTTTTGCCGATGAGTGTATCTTTCAGAGTTATTGTCTGAATCCCGATATACATGCTAAAAGGTACAACTTCCTCAAGTTTTGCCCATGAGTGTATCTTTCAGAGTTATTGTCTGAATCCCGATATACATGCTAAAAGGTACAACTTCCTCAAGTTTTGCCGATGAGTGTATCTTTCAGAGTTATTGTCTGAATCCCGATATACATGCTAAAAGGTACAACTTCCTCAAGTTTTGCCGATGAGTGTATCTTTCAGAGTTATTGTCTGAATCCCGATATACATGCTAAAAGGTACAACTTCCTCAAGTTTTGCCCATGAGTGTATCTTTCAGAGTTATTGTCTGAATCCCGATATACATGCTAAAAGGTACAACTTCCTTAAGTTTTGTCCATGAGTGTATCTTTCAGAGTTATTGTCTGAATCCCGATATACATGCTAAAAGGTACAACTTCCTCAAGTTTTGCCGATGAGTGTATCTTTCAGAGTTATTGTCTGAATCCCGATATACATGCTAAAAGGTACAACTTCCTCAAGTTTTGCCGATGAGTGTATCTTTCAGAGTTATTGTCTGAATCCCGATATACATGCTAAAAGGTACAACTTCCTCAAGTTTTGCCGATGAGTGTACTTGTTTCCCATATGATGAGACTCACCTACCCTGTCCCCCGGGACCGTCACTCACAACGCCTCTATACGATGGTGTTTGTTTGTTCTCTTTCTTAGAAACATTAATTGAAACCGACGACAACATATCATTTGATCTCTTCATTTTGGATTTATGAATTGGTATATTTTAAAATTCTCTCTACCTAAATTATAAATAATTCCGTTTTTTAAAATCATTATTATCCCTTTTACACGTGATAATCATTGTGGGTAGCAGTTAGGGACTGATAACTGTAAGTGCGCCACATATCTACATATCTAAAGAGACAAAGGTCGCCTCTGGTCAAAATAGACGTCAAAACCAGACGCCATCTAGTTTTAAAATTTCCATCTATATTTTTGCCATAGATTTGGCCCAGCCACTTTGCCAGCTAAACACCTCTTTGGCAGATTGTCAAGATTCCATTAGATCCCGTGTGGATCTCATGGAATAAAGTCCGCCCTAGGCTGACGAGGGCCATTAGCCCAAAACCATAGTATCTAGGTGGACGCTTTTCAGTTTGCCAAAGGTGGTGTTGTGGCTTTGTCACCAACCCGAGGCCGCTAGTTTGCGGCGACGGCTAATAGATGGCGTTTGGTTTTGACGTATATTTTGACAGGAGAGGCGACCTTTGTCTCTTTAGACCAATATCCTCCCGGAAAAATTTCCATCTATATCTACATATGTAGGAAGTAGTTCAACTTTTGCATTAAGAAGTGTGCCTGTGGTGGGGTTGGACATTTCCTAGAATCGAGACCATTGAAGCAATTTTATCTTCCGAAAAAGTGCACAATACGGGATTCAAAGCCGTGTCGTGGCTGTCAAAATTCGACGGGTTTTACCATTCGTCTATTAGCCCTGAGTAATTCTACGTTTCCTTGAACATAACTTTCACGAATATTAACAAGCTATTTATGGCTCATTGTTTATGCAAGTCTTTCTATTGCCTTGTTGTCAAATATTGGATGTTACTCGTGCTGGAGAAGTCGCAGTTTATGTTTAAATGGTAATTTATCCCAATCATATATTTTATAGAGGAAAAACTGTTAATTATTAAATGAATGTTGTGATATTACTGTCTGAAGTATCTCAAAATTACACTCTTTTGATATTTTGCCAGATGAATTAGTCTTAAGACTGGTGGGATTTCTCAATCAATTTCCTCCAACGTGGTCGATACATCGCCAGTCTGGTGTTGCCTTAGTTGATCTATTCATCAAATATTTTTGTGGGAAACTAATACGATGGTTTCCATATTACAAGTTGGATAATTGTCTTAATCAGTAAATTGTAAAAAGTACAATATCATGAGACGAAGAATTGCAAGAAAATCTTAGCCTCACGAGTTTTGTACTTTCTCCTTGTATCCAAATTTGGATCCAAATTCAAGAAAAAATGAGTTCTCTCAACCATTTTAGGATGAAGTTGGAGACCTTTCTTGGTTCAGCCCAGTCCTGGCTTAGCCACTCTAACACGTTGTCCGCCTAGTGGAGGCACCAGACTATATTTGATCTTTCTAAGATAATAACTCTTATAGCGAGGCATTTACTCTCTTTTTCAGTAATTTAATGAGCTTTCAACATCATATCGTGATATCTTAAGAGCTTTTATTGGTGTATCTTTGGATATAAAATTTTATTGAATTCAAATTTTTGTAAAAAAAAAATAAAGTCAATCATTTATCAGACTGAGCCACGATGTTTTGTGAGCCTCTTAGTCAACTATTCCAGTTAATAGAGATAGCGAAGCTCAAATTTTCCATTATTGTTTGAATTTGAACTCAGTTGGACATGAGGAAAAAGGACATTTGAACTCTTGAAATCTCTCATAATAAACAATCGCTTTTAAAGTCAAGTCTCAACTTCCATCAGCTCGAAGTCTCATTATGAAACTGTATTTACATAATGGGATATTTTAAATATTATAATTTTGATTTTTTAAAGAATTTATTGCTCTTATTTGTCTATTATTAATATATACAGTTATCAGAGTCATCAAGCAACAATTCTTAATAATCAATTCGGTCACCGTTTGCTTTTGTGAATGGAATAAATACCCAAATATGGCCATTTCTCATAACCATCGGTGGTTCAGTGGTAGAATGCTCGCCTGCCACGCGGGCGGCCCAGGTTCGATTTTCGGCCGATGCATTTTTTTTTACAATTTTTAAAACTTATTTATACATTATACAAGAATGACATCCACGGCGCCAATTTATAATTTATAGCCGGGTCATTCGGCTAGTATTTCATTTTAACCAGCGTGAAGTGGTCGCAGGAAGATATAGATGTTTAATGTATTTTTAGTCGGGTAAGTTAGTTTTTTTTTTTTTTTGCTTATCCCTAGTACACGTGGTACAGGCCATGATAATCATGGTGGGTAGTTAGCGACTGCTTTTACTGTAAGTGCACCACATGTCTTCACATGTGAAAAGCAGTTCGACTTTGCACTTACTAATGCCAGAGCCCCGTTTGGTTACTTGCATTCGCTGGTGGGGTTGGACTTTTGCAAGAATCGAGGGCCATTGGAGCATTTTTTTTCTTTAAACAGAAAAAAGTGTCCAATGCGGGAATCGAACCCGGGTCCTAGTGGTCGAAAACCAAACGGTTTAACCAGCCTTCCACCGACCCCCGGGTAAGTTAGTAAATAGGTTAATCATATTTAGTTTTATCCTTTTTATATAAATATTGTAAATACTTTGCTTAATTTTTCTCGCCTTTTTAAATTTTGTTTGGAGCAAAACTTCAGTTTAAGCAATAAGATTGTGTTGTTTTCTCGTATTGCAAAATGTTGGATTTAACATCTTAGCGTTTTATTTGTTTTATTCAAATAGGAAATTTCACAAAATAGTTTTTTTTTTTCTCTAAATGTTGTTCATAAATATTGGTCATCACTTTTTGAGAATAGGAAATTGTGTTTAGTTTTAATATTAATGTAAACTTCTAGAAATGTTTTAAATTAGGAGTAGCATTATGTTTGAAGTTCCGTCTAGATTTATAATTAATGGACTTTGGTTTATCACGTGAACATCGTCACCTTTAAGGATAGCTAAGTGCAGACACGATATAATAAATGCTAAAGGGAAATGACAAGATTATCCTTGCCAAGTTGACCAGTTAGAAGAAAGACATTTTGAAGTTCCGAAGCTGAATGATCACTGAACAAGTTATATTTAAAAACATTATATAAAGTCAGTTAGAGAATTTCACGTTTTTCAACTCTTGTATACTCTGATATTTATCTCTGCTCTATCCAAATTCAAAAGCTATATCAAGAACAAATCCGTTGGATTCCTTTCTTATAAAAATACCTCAAGGTACTAAACATTTGCAGGTTTCTTTTATTCTTAAATTGTATTTTTGAAACCCTATTTTTTTAAAAATCTAAATACCGTTAACGTGGTTTTCAGTATAATATAATACAACAGGGGTTTGAAAAGTGAAATTTTCAAAGATTTGTTAATATTTTTGTTGAATTCGAAGTTTGAAGACATTTTGGTTTAATGAAAAGATTAAGTAATTTTTTCGGTTCTTTATCTCTGATAAAATTTCATATTATGGAAATTTATGTTTCAATCTCGTGAGACCGATATATGTATATAGATATCGTCATGTTTTAAAATAAATTATAAAATATCAAGAATTCCGACCTAAATTTATGTTTCTGTTGCAGACGTATTGTATACGGTCCTTTTTTTTACCGAGCCAGGTTTGACACCCTCATCGACTTTATTTCGCCTCTGAGATCTCTTTGGTCAGCACGTTGAACTTCCAAAACCTATTTCAGAACATTGAGGAAATACTCAAAATTAAAATGCGATTGAATAGAAACTTTAGGTCAGTTTATATTTCCATGCAAAATACTAGCAACATTAATATAACGATGAAGCTACAATTGAACATTTCTAAAGATATATATGGCGACCATAATTTTTCCATAATATAATAAAATTAAAGAAGACCAAAATATTTATACAAATATCAAATTTTAAAAGGAAACCTATCCCCCGATTTACACGGTGGATACGTTCCTGAGAAAAACGTGTAAATCGGGGGATAGGTGTACAAAGAAATAAAAATAAAATGCATTGACAGGTTAAAATATGTAGTCAGAACATAAGCTCGGGATTCCTCGTGAGATGTGTACACAGCGCATGTGTTCAATCAGAGTAGCATTTAGTATAGTGCGATAAAAACAAAAAAAAAACTTATTTGGAAAACCGTGTAAAAGCGAAAACGTGTAAAACAAGTACCGTGTAAATCGGGGGATAGGTGTATATAAAAATATACTATACACATTGCAACATTTTAAAATAAAAAAAAATGTACATATCAATAGACAAATATATATCAAACCAAAAGTTATGGCCAAAGCGTTCATTGCTCTCTTTCTTATAGCCCGATCGGTCGAATAAATTACGATATAAAATATTGCTCGACCAAACCCGTTCAATTTGTATCTGAGCAGGAGATGGTGGGGGAGACAAATGGCAATATAAACAACCGGCGTGGTGGACCCGCCCACCTCTAATAAACTTGTAATACTCCCAAAGGCTGCTACATGTGAAAATACCTTAGCAATTATTGCTTTTCTGAATATATTTCTGCATCATACATCCAGAAAAAATCTGAATCCTGTCAATACCTTTTTTTTTTTAGATTCCGTGATGGAGGGAAAAGGTCATTTTTTAAACCAGCCCGCTATTTCAGCCAAAAATTAAATGAGAAAAATGAGAGAAGTGGGGGCCAGTTCAAAATGTAAAAGTACGTGCGGGCCTATTTTTCTTGTGCTGGTCATTGATTGGTCGGATCGATTGGGTCAAGAAATACGCCGCGCCAAAACCTCGGGTCACATATCATCATCATTTTATTTGTGCTCTGCAATAAACATTACTCTGTGGTTTAATTCGCTACTTTCTTCCTGAAATATCCTCCTTTACCCTCTAGATGATTGGAATGGATTATTCAGAGTCATTGCTCTTTTTTATATAGATTTATATAAAACTGCTCGTTACAATATTATATATATATTCTATGTGAAAAAATAGTACAAATATAACATTGTACTGGGATAAGGTGCATAAATTAAGAAAAAGGCATCTCCTTATCGTGCAACTGAAAGTTGCTGATGGCTGGCGCCATCTGTCGGAATAAATATCAACTATTCTCGTTGATTTTTAATTATTCCAGAATTGGCCAAATTGGTTATTGATTATAGATTAAAATGACAAGATAATAAGACTAAATCCAAATAAATAAATAGTGTGTGACGTTCCGGTAACAACGCTGTTACCTGAAACGTCAGATACTGTTTATTTATTTGGATTTAGTCTTATTACCTTGTAATAATACAAATTGGCAAGGTATATACGCACACTATTTATAATATTACTTTATGAAAGAGATGAAAATAAATTTGCATAACAATATATTTTACATATGATATATAAGTGCAATTGAAGTTCCCATTATACTGTGTATATAAACATACTAGCGGATGTGTACCCGGCTTCGCCCGGGTTTTATCCGAGTGAAAGTTTGCCTAACGAATATTATATATTATGAAGTATAATAAACAATGTTAAGGATTAGTTTTAATTATTAATCAAGATTGTGTGTGAATATGTGAGAAAGATGTAATATCGTTGTTGTTTTCTTGGCCGACTGTTTACATATGGTGTTATCTTAAAATTGCTTGTTTTGAATATTTTTTTAGATTGAGTTGAATGAATTGCTGATTTTTTTTTTTTGTATTTATATATAAATAAAATTAACTCTGTTGATTTTTTTTTTGTATATAATCGATAACAGCGAAGTTACGCATGTTAAAGTTAGGAAAAATATTTTGATGTTAAGCAAAACCTGCTCCATCTCGTTTTACATAAATGTTGAAAATTTGGTCGAAATTGATGCATTGTAACGAAAGTTTTTAGTGAACAACACTTATGAAATTTCCATTTTATTAATATAGATTAAGTTTAAAGGAGCCCAAAATTTCTTTAAAATTGACCGTTGTGATTTTTCTAGTACATTTTTATTGACGCCACATTTTTCGCCATAAAAGTGTCGTCCATATGAGAGAACATAACAATATATATTAAGACTCACAAGCCTGATTTGTATAAAATTCTCATGTGTGAGGTCAGGAATATATAATGTATTATATATATCTTATAATATAGAAAAAGATAGATTTTCTGCTTGATTTTTGATCATCTTGAGGATTATATATGGAGTTATTTGCTGGTTCTCCTTAGTACTATATGGTTTTGGTGATGCAGTCGTGGCTAAAATCTTGTGAAAGTATAATAATAAAAATGGTTTTGTTCAGATATTGATTTATTTGAGCTGAGGTATGAATTCATATGAAAAACATAATTTTGTACAAGTACCGCCTGGCTTAAGGCGTAAGAATAAATAAAACAAAATATTATTTACATAATTACAAAGTTTTGAGCCGACCAACGGGGAAGAACAACAACGAGTTTTTATATGCAAAGTGTGACCTCTGGCGGTCGATTTAACAGAAAATTTTTATCTATGAAATATATTTTTAAATAAATCAATATCTTAACATTTTTAATAATATCTTAATATAACATTTTAAATAATATCTTAATATAACATTTTAAATAATACTTTTATATAACATTTTAAATAAAATATTTTAATATAACATATATATATATAAGAATAATTTTTTTCCTGGTTAAACATCATAAATTTGAAAAACTATAATAAAATTTCAGTACTGATTTCGCTTAATTGTTTATAATTAGGGTTTTGTGTCATATATATATATATAGAATTATATTTATATTCTATATATATATATAGAAGCAATGGGCGCTTCTCCCGTCAAAATAAACGTCAGAATCTGACGCCATCTATTGACCGTCGCCGCAACTAGCGGCCTCGGGTCGGTGACAAAGCCACAACACCAGCTTTGGCAAACTGATAAGCGTCCACCTAGAGACCATGGTTTCGGGCTAATGGCCCTCGTCAGTCTAGGGCGGACTTTATTCCATGAGATCCACACGGGATCTAATGGAATCTTCACAATCTACCAAAGAGGTGTTTTGCTGGTAATGTGGCTGAACCAAATCTATTGGCAAAACATAGATGGAAAATTTGTCGATCCCGTGTGGATCTCATGGAATAAAGTCCGCCCTAGACTGACGAGGGCCATTAGCCCGAAACCATGGTCTCTAGGTGGACGCTTATCAGTTTGCCAAAGTTGGTGTTGTGGCTTTGTCACCGACCCGAGGCCGCTAGTTGCGGCGACGGTCAATAGATGACGTCAGATTCTGACGTTTATTTTGACGGGAGAAGCGCCCATTGCTTCTATGGATTAATTCCCTCCCGGAAAATTTTCCATCTATATATATATATGTTATGAATATTTTTTTGTTGTTGAAACAAGAGAATTGAAGGTGCAGTCGTGAAAAAAGAAAGATAGTTATTTACCCATCAAGTAGTTTTTATTTTGAATTACTTGAAGTAAATTACACATAAAATTATTTATCACAGTAATATAGAATTTATAAAATGAATTCTCTATAATCGTGAAATCAAAAAAAAATAGGTAGCTTAACTATACATATTCACAACGAATATTAAAGTGGTATTGGTAATGCAGTCGTGGCAAGAAACTTGAAAGTAAAATAATAAAAATACTGAAGATTAGAAATTGCGCTTTAATTAAGCTTATGAGATATATAATAACATAATTTGATAGAAGTACTGCCTGGCTTAAGGCGTAAGAATAAAAAAATGAAAAACCTATTTATATAATGTACAAAAGATTAAGCCGGCCAACGGGAGACAACAACAATCGGTTTTATATAGGGAAAGTCCCGACATCTGGTGGTAGATTTAAACAGAGTATTTGAATCTATAAAATATATTTTTAATGAAATAATATTTTAATATAAAAAAAGAAATAGCCAAAAATACTAATCAAAATGTAGCCGAAATATTTCCTCAGGTTTATAAAAAGCGACATGCAAAATTTGGTACCAATTGGTTCAGTAGTTTTTGAGTTTATCGCGAAACAGACAGACATTGACTTTTATATATATAGAGATATGTTATGAATATTTTATTTTGTTGTTGAAAAAGAGAATTGAAGGTGCAGTCGTGAAAAAAGAAAGATAGTTATTTAGCCATCAAGTAGTTTGAGGCGTAAGAATAAAAAAATGAAAAACTTATTTACATAATGTACAAAAGATTAAGCCGGCCAACGGGAAACAACAACAATCGGTTTTATATAGGGAAAGTCCCAAAATCTGGTGGTAGATTTAAACAGAGTATTTGAATCTATAAAATATATTTTTTAATGAAATAATATTTTAATATAACATATATATATATAAATTTTAAGTGAAGCGTGTTCTAATGAGTATAACAGCGTTAGCACTGAAGCTTCGGCAGTTATGCGTCATAGAAGTAGAACAAAAAAATCAGGAAACGTGTGAAAGAATATATTGTTATAGCCTTTTTAGGTCTATTTTGAACTAAAAAACTAGTGTAAATTAGAACAAACATCGCATTATTTTTTAATATTGTTAAATAACTATAGACAGCTACTGTGTAGTTCAACTAATATTTGAAGAGGTTGATGCCAGGCGTGGTTTCGTCAAAAGATAACCTGGCATTTATTTCGAATCGTCCATTTGATTGGAATACTCAATCTCTTAAGAGGCCTTGGAAACGAAATAAAAATTTTATGTGCAATAAAAACGCCTTTCATTTTTAATAAATGCGTTTTAAAGGAATTTATAAATTTCATAAAAGTAATGCGCGTTTATTTGTTCTTATTTGAATCTGTAAATCAAGGAATATGGCACAACGCACGCAGTTTGCCGGTAGCACTATCCATCCGGTTATTTAATGGCCACATCTCGTATATCAATTGAATGGGTTAAACTAGCTAGTGGAACAAACATCATTTGAATATTGATTTGTTGTTCTTCAAAATGCTGGGAAGAGATCCACACAGCAGAAATCATCCACACTAGTCGAGCTTCTACTTTCTCTGCCAGCATCGTGTGCGCCGAACGACAAAAGCCTACTTAATATTTCAATTAGATGGGATATTTGGTCGGTTTGTCGTGAGTATTTTCAAATATGTCTTTTTGTGTTAATATAAAAGGTGAGGCCTATTAAATAGGGCCGCGCAAAATTTGATCGTAACTGATCCAAACTTCAAGTCTGGTGTAATTTAGAAAGTAAATCACTAAAGAGAGACCCAATTATTTGTCCTAACTAATCTAATTGAAAAATGTTATTACTTTTGCGGGTTAACACACAAAAAAGGAATAAGCTAGGGCCTAAATTAAATGTACCTTAATACACAGAAAAGCGTACACTCAAGAGTACAACACCAACAACAAAAAGGAAATAAATAAGAACTAGCGATTTGTAAAATAAAATAAAAAGTATTTAGCTTTATTGTAGCGTTGGTAGGGATCGGACTGGGGTGACACAGGGATGCCAAGAGAACAGCCAGACAGGGAAAAATTTGTAGAAAAACACTTTAAGTGTCTCCACACCAATTCTCCACGCTCTGGGCCCCTCCGCATTCCCTAGTCCCCTTTATATACAAACATGGCCACATTCGTCCAATGAGTAGGCGTTAGAGATTGGTTCACTAACAAACGAAGACAACATTCTTCCCTCTAAAACCTGATCAGAAAAAAAAAAAAAACTGAAAATTTTTGTCAATATAATTTGACATAATAATCGTTGTCAAAGTTGTAGTTTAGGAGGTATGTGAGTAAGTGGGGCCGTAACACTGTCTCCTAACTAATCCATACGTCGTCATCAATGTTGTAGTTTAGGAGGTATGTCACTAAGAGGGCCTGTAACACTGTGTTCTAACTAATCCAATAATCGTTGTTTAAGTTGTAGTTTAGGAAGTATGTTACTGAGTGAAGCTGTTACACTGTCTCCTAACTAATCCATACGTCGTCATCATTGTTGTAGTTTAGGAGGTATGTCACTAAGAGGGCCTGTAACACTGTGTTCTAACTAATCCAAAAATCGTTGTTTAAGTTGTAGTTTAGGAGGTATGTTACTGAGTGAAGCTGTTACACTGTCTCCTAACTAATCCATACGTCGTCATCAATGTTGTAGTTTAGGGGGTATGTCACTAAGAGGGCCCGTAACACTGTGTTTTAACTAATTCAATAATCGTTGTTCAAGTTGTAGTTTAGGAGGTATGTCACTGAGTGGAGCTGTTACACTGTCTCCTAACTAATCCATACGTCGTCATCAATGTTGTAGTTTAGGAGGTATGGCACTGAGTGGATCTGTTACACTGTCTCCTAACTAATCCATACGTCGTCATCAATGTTGTAGTTTAGGAGGTATGTCACTGAGTGGATCTGTTACACTTTCTCCTAACTAATCCATACGTCGTCATCAATGTTGTAGTTTAGGAGGTATGGCACTGAGTGGATCTGTTACACTGTCTCCTAACTAATCCATACGTCGTCATCAATGTTGTAGTTTAGGAGGTATGGCACTGAGTGGATCTGTTACACTGTCTCCTAACTAATCCATACGTCGTCATCAATGTTGTAGTTTAGGAGGTATGGCACTGAGTGGATCTGTTACACTGTCTCCTAACTAATCCATACGTCGTCATCAATGTTGTAGTTTAGGAGGTATGTCACTGAGTGGATCTGTTACACTGTCTCCTAACTAATCCATACGTCGTCATCAATGTTGTAGTTTAGGAGGTATGTCACTGAGTGGAGCTGTTACACTGTCTCCTAACTAATCCATACGTCGTCATCAATGTTGTAGTTTAGGAGGTATGTCACTGAGTGGATCTGTTACACTGTCTCCTAACTAATCCATACGTCGTCATCAATGTTGTAGTTTAGGAGGTATGGCACTGAGTGGATCTGTTACACTGTCTCCTAACTAATCCATACGTCGTCATCAATGTTGTAGTTTAGGAGGTATGTCACTGAGTGGAGCTGTTACACTGTCTCCTAACTAATCCATACGTCGTCATCAATGTTGTAGTTTAGGAGGTATGTCACTGAGTGGATCTGTTACACTGTCTCCTAACTAATCCATACGTCGTCATCAATGTTGTAGTTTAGGAGGTATGTCACTGAGTGGATCTGTTACACTGTCTCCTAACTAATCCATACGTCGTCATCAATGTTGTAGTTTAGGAGGTATGACACTGAGTGGATCTGTTACACTGTCTCCTAACTAATCCATACGTCGTCATCAATGTTGTAGTTTAGGAGGTATGGCACTGAGTTGATCTGTTACACTGTCTCCTAACTAATCCATACGTCGTCATCATTGTTGTAGTTTAGGAGGTATGGCACTGAGTGGAGCTGCTACACTGTCTCCTAACTAATCCATACGTCGTCATCAATGTTGTAGTTTAGGAGATATGTTACTGAGTGGATCTGTTACACTGTCTCCTAACTAATCCATACGTCGTCATCAATGTTGTAGTTTAGGAGGTATGTCACTGAGTGGATCTGTTACACTGTCTCCTAACTAATCCATACGTCGTCATCAATGTTGTAGTTTAGGAGGTATGTCACTGAGTGGATCTGTTACACTGTCTCCTAACTAATCCATACGTCGTCATCAATGTTGTAGTTTAGGAGGTATGTCACTGAGTGGAGCTGTTACACTGTCTCCTAACTAATCAAAACATTGTGTTTGAATGATTGCTATGTCTCAAACGTTATTACCCCCCGAGACTGAACAAGGACATATTTCCACTGTGTCCTGAATGCTGACCTATCAGTTCAACAACTGTGAGGCAATTTAATGAAGTTATCCTTATTGAACCAAAATAATTTGAACATTGGATTTATAACAGAGCCGATTGAAGGAGCAGCGCTCCATAACGTGCCGTCATGGCCAGGAGGCAGCTGTTTCTCCACATGGATCCACAAACAAACCTATCTTTAGCGCCGTAAAGAATGAGCTCGCGCCGTGGGCGGCTTGTTTACTCCGGTTGTTACTCTGTTCAACCCAAAATTTTAGTGCTCAGACCATCTGATAGGATCGCTAAATATAGCGGGAGATTTCCATCCAACATCTCCACTGATGGATCGTTAGTTCAACTAGGTGTCATGGTCCGGGAGAACCGCTTGGAGCCAAGATCTCCCAATATATACTATCTGATCTTGCGTTTAATGGTTGTAGAAAATTTGGCTTCAATAAATCTATTAACAGGACAAAAATATTTACGCTATTATTGTGAGTAAATTCACATCTCAAATAGGAATAATAATACTTTTAGGAATCTAAACTTAAAATTAAAAATGAGCAATGCATGTGCGAATCAACTAAAAAGTTACAAAAGAGAATTCTAATCTTTTCCGAAATGGAAAGAATATCAAAAAAATTAAGTTAATTGACATAATTTAATTGACGCTGGTGAAAGGGAATAAGTTTGATTTATTTAATAAACTATGTGGCACCAAATAAAAATGAATAATATTAAATGATGGTAAAGAATATGAAAAAAAGGATATGAAAGAAATACGATGATATTTGCGTTCAAACAGAGGTAATTCAACCTAATTCTAAAAGTTCTCATCTAAATATTTTCAAAATTAACGATATAAGAATACATATAAATATATTTTGTGTGTAATTTCACTTTGATAATAGAGCGTCCAATAGAGAGCGAATTGCGAAAGTTGTTTCTCACAAATCAAGAAAGTCAATGATATGGCAAACTTCTACCAATCACCAAATAAAGCTTGTATATGGTTGTTATCGCGACCACTGTTGTCCACGTTGTCTCGAGATAGAAGCCAGTGCCGAAGTAGGTGGCTCTGAATCCACAGATGGAACAGCTTCAAGACAAGATGGAGCAAGTGTATGAAGCACCAGCCCACGAGAAATTTGCGTGTTCTGCTCCAAGAACCAATCGCCGCATATGTCGGACCAATTAATGCAGAGAATCCCATCCATAATCGTGGCGGGCCACTAGCTTTCTAATTATAGCAGAGTAAGAGCGCTCTAGCTGATAATGCGAAAATGAGATATACTTGACACGCAGGACTCACGGACGTCTCCCAATTGTTGGAGGTCGCGTTTTTCAGCAGTAGAATCTGGAAAAGCCTTGAACGATGATCCCATTCAACAATTGAAAGTCAACAGTTCTAGCGGCCGCAGAAACCTGTTGGCATTCAGAAACCGCTAGGATCTCATGTTAGCAGAGAGGGTAGAGAGTTTGATATAATAATTCGATGAAAAGGGAGACGGCCACTCAGAAGCTCTGCAGTCTCTATATCAGAGAAAGTCGGTGTCATCCATTTAACGTCACTGTCCAGCTGGACGTCACCTAAAAATTTATGCTCTTTTAAGGAAGATGAGCTTTCCTGCGGGATCCAGAAAACCATCTCCCTTGGAAGCCACGATACTCGACTTGTTTTCCAAATCAAGGCTCTGCAACCAGGCAATTATAGTTCCTGGTAGAACGTAACCTTGAAGGTGTTATATGAAGACAACTAGACAAAGCTGTTTTCACGGCTTACAAGCGGAATGTTGCTAGAGAATGGAGATTCACCACGCCGAAGAGTAGCTCCAGAGGTTCCACCAAAACTGTGCCCGTCCACGTTTCTGGCAGAAATAATACTTTCCAGTACATTCAGCAAATAGGAAGTTCGAAATATTTCAAAGGGATTTCTATCCAGTGTCTTTCGTGATAGAAGCTGGGATTCTTAAGGATATTGACAGCCATCCCAGAGACTGCTGAATTTTTCGAAGATCAGGCACACGATCTTAAATGGGCGTCGTTCCCATAAATTGTTGGGAAACGAAAGATCCTGGTGTGCGCATCCCTGGCCTGAGCGGTTGTATCTACGTTTCCCTAGAAGATGAAGACCCACCCGAGGAAGGCAGATGGAAGCCCCATTTTCTCCTGAATGTTCACAAGGTAGAATTATTTGTTAAGTTTTTTGGACACCGAATTTAGATCCTAAGAAATTCTTCCAAAGGTGTTTCGAATCACGTTGTCGAGACGACTTGTTCAGGATTCTTATCCAGAATCAAAAGCGTTCAAAATTGAAAACAGCTGGCACTTGGATATTGTGCAATAGATGACAACGTAGACGAGATTTTGACTGTCTCTAGATCCAAACAACCATTTCTAATTTGAAGAGCGGAGCAGAGAAGCCTCGAAGATTTGACAAAAAGCTTCGGCGAAAAGATATCCTAAAAGGCCATCTAAAAATTTCGTGCAACATCTCGCTCAAT
Organism: Cordylochernes scorpioides; assembly: GCA_030710605.1. Taxonomy (NCBI): domain Eukaryota; kingdom Metazoa; phylum Arthropoda; class Arachnida; order Pseudoscorpiones; family Chernetidae; genus Cordylochernes; species Cordylochernes scorpioides. Next base: position 10,720,688 of record CP092879.1, on the reverse strand, counting down.
CTTAAGACAGACATGTAGAAGATAGTGGATAGCAGCCGAAATCTATTCGAGCCAAAGAGATAGCGAGATAGAGCTCGGTTAGGATCACCTGCGAGGAAGTTGGCAATGGCCCTTGCTGAACCTGGTTCGAGGCGTAGCAGTCTGTTAAAACGCTCCTATAAGAAGTGCTGTTTTGTTGGCTCATGAGTGGGTTATAAGGTTTTTACTTGTCGGCAGCAACTTAGTTGCTACAGCCTTGACTACACAATCTAAAACAGTGTATTCGGCAGGTAGTTCACATGGTGTGCCAACTCTCGGTACATTATTACCTAACTACACTCATGGACAAACTTAAGAAAGTTGTACCTTTTAACATGTATATCGGGATTCAAACAATAACTTTGAAAGATATTTTATACACCGTGATCTTTTTAAAGACACATTAGATAACCAAGTGTGAACAATATCGCCTCTCTTTCCTTTGAAAAACAGACTACCGGCGACATCTAGCTTTCGGATTCACTAATATTTATCAAATGTAATTAATACACCGATGCTGGTGGGTCTCTCTATTCAATGTTTCATAACGCCACACAAATTGGAACCATTTTATCTTCACATAAATTCATAAGATGTTAGGAGCAAGCCTTAAAAAATCATCAAATCAATGTATTAATTAATATTGTTTCTATATATTTTATAAGATCTGCTGAAATATAAAATAGGGATTGAATTCTATAAGACAACGAAATGGTAACTCTATTTTATATATAGTAATTATTATATATATATTTTATCCCCCTATATATATAAATATGAAAAAATAGTACAAATGTGATATTGTACTGGGATAAGGTGCATATATTAAGAAAAAGGCATCTCCTTATCGTGCAACTGAAAGTTGCTGATGGCTTGCGCCATTCATGATTTTTCAGGATGCCTTAATGACCAATTGTTTGGTCGTTGAGGTACAGCTTGCACCACGCTGATGAGGGCCAATAGCCCGAAACGCGTCCGTGGTTAGCTTTTCTTGATTAATCAAGAATGGGTATTTGGCCAATTCTGGAATAATTAGAAATCAACAAGAATAGTTGATATTTATTCCGATATTGCCTTTTTCTTAATATATAAATATGTATTATTATAGTAAACTAGACGGGTGACCCGGGCTTCGCCCCGGGATTGACCCGTGTGCATATCTACCCGAGTGATATATATTTAGATAAGATTTTTTAAATAATTGTTTGTTATTAGCATTATCTATTTGTTTGCATCAGCATAATTTAATCTAATCTTTGATAGAGGGCGCTGTTCATGAGCTAAGTAGAATAATTTGAATATATAGTTTTAATAATTGATTTATATATTTTTTTAAAATAGCCTATCGTCTTCCCCGTATTTTTTTACCTATGTATGGAAATTTTGGTTTGAATTAGTGAACTACTGCGAATTTGTATACCGGACATACAAACAAACAAACATTCATTTATATATATATATATATATATATATATGCAGTATACATTTTTATTTGCCTTTTGTTATTTAGGGGTTTTTAAGATTATGTCCGTATTTTTTGTGTGAATAAACTCATTTTCTAGCTTTAATGACTTCTAACATACGCAAATGTATCAAATATATCACCGTTCAAAATAAATTCAAAATTTTCATACACACACAATGTGTTTACAAATTTAGTCAATAGTATTCACAAATTCAACTTGTAGAGCTCCCGGAATTCTAGTGCAGCCATCCTCTAGAACAATTAGGGAAATACAGTTATGTTATGAACACCTCTCAGAACTGAAGATATTACACAAACACTTTGATAATTTAAATATAGATAAAGAATTCTTCCTGATTTGAAATTAAACGAAAAAACATGGTGAAGGAAGACGAGTTTCTTTTATTGATGCATAGGTGCAAGCTTTCGGGTAAAAACCCTTCAACAGGCGAGAAATGTAGCGCGACTTATAAGGGCTATGGTACAAATGGTAGGACGGAATAAATATATATAAAAAACATTTGTACCATAGTCCTTATAGGTCGCGCTTCATTTCTCGCCTGTTGAAGGGTTTTTACCCGAAAGCTTGCACCTATGCATCAATAAAAGAAACGCGTCTTCCTTCACCATGTTTTTTCGTTTAATTTTGATAATTGTTCATGATAAATTTGTGAAAGACGGGCTTAAAAACATCGACTATATCATACAAGAAATATTTATAAATACATACGCGCGCAGCGTGTTTTTATTAAGCCCGTTGAAGATCGATTATCACTTGAAAGATAATATTTAAAAATAAAAAGAAACTGATTGTGAGAAAATATATTTTTGTATTTTAAAACTTTAATGATTATAAATCTGCATTAGATTAAAACTGGTTATTTTATAAATATCATTTTATAAAAATAACTTCCCGACCTTGTATTTCCCGAGCCCACAACCTACCTCTGACCAACTCTAAATTATGGAGAATAATTCTCTTTTACCGTTTCAATTTGTTTTGTTTCTTTCCTCATATAGGCGCAAATACTTCAATATCGCGCCATTTTTATTAATAAATAGATTAAATACGTATTTTATGGTCCCCCCCCCCCCCCCTCTCTAAATTAACGGTGGGATATAGTGACACCAACTGTGGAATCAATGTCAGTCTATGCTATACGTACTAAACTGACCGTTATATGTAGTGCCACAATACCACCTAGCTCACGGAGCCAGTCTCAATGTGTGTTCTAAACGTGAGGGTTTGTCAGGTGAAGGGATTTGTCAGATATAAATCCAGCTCAATATAGAGCCGAAGTGTCGAGTTACTGTCCTCCTGCCACTCTTCTATAGCTGATATTGGCTCCAATGTTCTTGTAGATTTCTCGAGCCTGGAAGGTGTGCCATTGAAGGGACACAACAACCGTTTGTATATAATGAATATAAATACCATTGTATATTTTAAAATATTAAAAAAAAAAAATGGCATATCCTGACCAGGAGCACATGTGCTTTACAGAAGGGAGAGCGCCATCAGGTGTAATATAAATCAACTAAACATTATCAAGAAATTGGGTTGGCCAAATATCAGGGAACAGGCTAAATCAAATCTAAAAAAGCCATCTACGAACGCGTTTCGCGCTGTTGGCGCTCGTCAGCGTGGAGTAGGCTGTACCACTGTGACCAAAAAGATTTTTGGTCCCAGAGGCTTCTTGAGAAACACAAATTTTTTTCACATTTTATAATATATATATATATATACTGGCGGATGTTTACCCGGCTTCGCCCGGGTTTTATCCGAGTAAAAGTTTGCCTAACGAATATTATTGATAATAATTTTCCGGAACATAGAATATTATTATAATAATATTCATTACATTATATATTCATATAATATATAAAATATATTTTTCGAGCAAACATATCCACTCTCCTTACTGAATAGATTTTATAAAAAGATATATATAAATAAAAATTTCTAGAGATATACTATATGATCTTAGCCAAAAGGCCGAGAAACGATATTTTATATACACTGCGTGACATTGAAAATGGAACACCAAGAAATAGTGGCCAGAAAGTGATGAAACTCGGCAGACAGAGAGAGACAGGGACGAACAATAAGTGATCTTTATTTCAAAATGATAGTCATAATACAGAGCGAGAACGGCGTCGGCTTAGTAGCAAGTAGGACCACCGCGGACGGCGATGCACGCAGCAACACGTCTAGGTAGAGAGTCAATCAGAGTACGGATGGCGTCCTGAGGGATGGCTCTCCATTCCCTCTCAACCATTTTCCACAGTTCGTCTTCTGAACGCGGCTGTGGCAAGGCATGCAAACGGCGTCCAATGATGTCCCAGACGTGCTCGATTGGTGAGAGATCAGGAGAGTACGGTGGTCAGGGAAGCATCTGTACATCTTGCAGAGCTTGTTGGCTAATGCGAGCAGTGTGCGGTCGGGCGTTATCCTGCTGATAAAGGGCATTGGGTACCCCCTGAAGGTAGGGGAGTGTCACCGGTCGCAGCACATCATCAACGTATCGTTGGGCCGTCATAGTGCCCTGAATACGAAGTAAAGGTGACCTGGAATCATACGCGATTGCGCCCCAAACCATGATTCCACGTTGTCGCACGGTGGGGCGTTCCACAATTGCTGCCGGATTGGACCTTTCTCCACGTCGACGCCACACGCGTACACGGCGACTATCACTGGACAAGCAGTAACGCGACTCATCTGAGAACACGACCCGGTGTCATTCCGTCATCCACGTCGATCTAGCCCGGCACCATTCCAAACGTTGGCGCCTATTCGGTGGGGTCAATGGCAGTCTTCTTAGCGGACGGCATGAGTGCAAGCTATTAGCAACCAATCGACGGGAAATGGTTCTGGTCGAGATGGAATGATCTAGGGTGTCTTGCACATGTTGCAGGATGGCGGTACAAGTGGCTTGTGGGGCCGCCACTGCTTGTCGAAGGATACGCCGATCCACACGTGCTGACGTCACTCTGGTTGCACCGACATTCCTATAAATTGCCACATTTCCTTGTTCCAACCATCTTCTCCACAGTCGGTGCACCGTGGACGCACCAAGGTGTGTATCAGCTGCGATTTGACGTATGGACCAACCTGCCCTTTTCAGTCCGATCACCATGCCCCTCGTAAAAGCGTCTGTCTGCTTGAACTGCCTCCGTTTACGATGACCTGGCATTCTCTGTTATTACACGTGTCTTTTGACACAAGAACAAAATTTCTACAATGATTTTCCTTGAAGAAATAACGACACGAATACTGTCCTTTCTGCAAGTTCCTTCCCTTATATCTTACTCCATGTGCGCACGAGAGCTGCGCATTTTACATCATTTGCATAACTCGGTTAGGCGCGTCTACCCTGAAATTTGTATAATTTTCTGGCCACTATTTCTTGGTGTTCCATTTTCAATGTCACGCAGTGTATAGAGATGACCTGGCTTCGTGTGCCTTCTCCTCGAGTGAATGTTTTGCTGGTAGAATTTTGTTCCTGCCTACTAAAAATTATTATCTGGCTTCGCCCGTGGTCTGCTTTAGTAAATATTCCCTAAAGAATTTTGTTTATGGCAATCAAGCATGATCATCATTTCTGGCTAAAAAAATATTGTTGCTCAGTACCTGGTTAATTATAATTTTTCTTGGTTAAAGCGCGACAAAAAACTCTTCCAAATTTAACTCTCTGTCCTGTTCAAATTTCAGCGAGATTAGTTACATATTGAAGGCGTACATAGCCGACAAACAAATATATATTTGTCCCCGGCTTCGCCCGGTTTTACCCGAGTAAAAGTTTGCCTAACGAACATTTGTTAAAACGATTCTAGCAAACATCCAATCCCTATTGAATCTACACTTGTCTATACTCTCGATAATTTTTTTCTCGGTCCCTTTAAAAATACTCGATAAGTTGAATAAAATCAATATTAATTGGTCCACTCGGTAATTTGAAGTTGAAGGAATAGTATCTTGCCACAAACGAACATTTGTAAATAACTGTGTTTAGCGAATGTACCCGGCTTCGCCCGCTTTTTACCCGAGTAAAAGTTTGCCTAACGAACATTTGTTAAAACGATTCTATAAAACATCCAATCCACCTATATATTGTTACATCACGATTAATGGCGTATTTCTTATATTATTTTTAATATATTTGAAATTTAAATTATATATTTATTTATTTTTATATAAAATATTCTATGATATTTATTTAAAACACAGATTATTTAGATTGTCATCATTTGTATTTAGGTACACTGTGACTTCACTGCTCTCTTTGATGTGAGAAAATAAATAAAGGATTCTGGTGGCTACTTAATGTAGACTTATCTCGTTATTCCCTTTTATAAATTTGTAGGATGGTTGAAACACGCTCTGGTAAGATGCACGACCCAGCACAGGAGAGAATCAAGGCTGAAGAGTCTGCCAAGCCGCAACCTGGTGCAACAATTGGTAGAGATGCTAGTTTCGACCCAGTTGTCCTGAATCCCAACATCGACATCCCCAAGTATGATGGAACGGAAGACCCTCGCCCATGGATTGAATCTCTTGAAGAAATTGGCTTCTTGTACCATTGGGCAGACTACATTATCTCTCGTTATGCCGCCATGAACATGACGGAAAGCGCTAAAACCTGGTTGAATTTACACAAAGCTAGTTTCACGAGCTGGGAAAATATTAAAATCCGCCTCATTCAGGATTTTTCTTTGGACGCGAATAAAGAAGAACTTAGAATGAAGCTCAACAGAATGCAACACTGGAATGAACCAGCAATCAGGTTCGCGGAAGACATCCTAGTGTTGTGCAACAAGGTTGACCCCGCAATGGAAGAAGAAACAAAAATCGATCATGTTATTGGAGGACTGAAAAAAGAGTACTCATTCGCGCTCTACCTGAACCCTCCTAAAACGACCGATGACCTTCTTGTCGTGTGCAAGAAAATGGATTCTTTTGAAAAGAAGTATCGGGAACGTGTGGAGAAATCCAGAAACCTATATAACGGTCCACGCTATTCTAGACCCCAACAACAATCGAGGTACGTGCCGCCGACTGCCGCACGAAACTACCAGACCACTTCCAGGCCCCAAGCCCCTGTTTCCAATAATTACAAGAACGACTCCCCTCCTACCTCCAGACAGTATCGAAACAACTTTCCCCAGCCCTCTACCCCTAGACGTCCTTATAATCCTAACTTTGTGCCGAAACCAAACCTTCAGAGAAACACTTACAATAAAAGCCAAGAAGTGAGCAAAAATAGGACGGAAGATGGAAGACCAATCTGCTTTAAATGTAACAAGCCAGGGCACGTGGCCCGTTATTGTAGGGTCAAGTTTATAAGAATCCTAGAAGAGGATCCAGCAGATACCCAAGAGAAGGTCGAAGAAAAATGCCAAATGAATGAAATATCAGAGAAATCAGGACCTCGGCTTTATGCTGATGTATGTCATAGCACACAGACAAATATTCCTACCCGAAATAGATATTCCGTGTTGGAAGATTTAAACTAAGCGTCGCGCCTGAATCTGTCAATCAAAGCAAGTCGACCATAAACGGAATCAAGAAGTTGGACCCTAAATACAAATTAAAAATTAATGTGGACAAGATAGGGACTTTTGAAGCTTTGGTTGATACAGGTGCTGACCTCTCAGTGGTCGACCTCAGAACGGCCCTCGATACAGGCCATGGTATAAGTAAACTCGCAAAAATTTGTGCAGGACCCGATGGAAAAAAATTGGACATGGTAGGAAGTATATTTTTAAATATAAAAATTGATGACGAAACATTATCACACAACTTTGTGATATTGAAAACGCATTTACGGACATTAATTCTTGGGAGAGATTTCCTTAAGAAAATGAACGCAAAAATAGATTGTAAGCAAGAAACTATAAAATATGATTTGACGAATAATCATGACGAAATCAATTTTGAAATGTTGAAAATAAAGAGTGCCAAGGATTCCATTGTACCGGAATGTTCCATGAAATTGATCAAGGCATTGGTAGAAACAGAGGATGGAGAATATATTATCGAGGAGAGCAGCAAAATGTTTCAAACAAATGGACTTCGTCTAGCAAGAAGCTTGATCAATGTTATAAATAGGGAAACACACATCTGGATAACTAATCCGTATCCTCGACCGTTAAAAATAATGAAAAACCAAACATTGGCTTTTGGAAGTAGTCCAGCGAAAATAAATGTGAGTCGAGAAAGAGAGGTAGAAAAGAACGAAGAACCTAGATTCCAAATAAACGAAATTCTTTCACCAAAGGAACAGAAGGAGTTAAAACAAGTTTTAGAAAGGTATGGAGATCTTTTTTCATCGAGATTAGGGAGAACCAATTTGGCAAAACATCGGATAGACACAGAAGACGCGAAGCCAATTAAACACAAGCCTTACCGGGTAAGTGCTAAAGAACGAGATATTATAAAAGAGCAAATTGACGAGATGCTTACAGAAGGCATAATTAGGCCATCTTCTAGCCCCTGGTCTTTTCCAGTAATATTGGTCAAGAAGCGAGATGGTAAATACAGATTTTGTGTGGACTACAGAAAACTGAATAATGTGACAGTAAAAGATGTCTATCCGATCCCTAGAATAGACGAAGTTATGGATACTCTCCAAGGATCTACACACTTCTCAGCAATAGACCTCAGATCTGGATATTGGCAAGTTGAAGTCGAAGAAAGAGACAAAGAGAAAACAGCTTTCACTACAGCGCATGGACTATATGAATTCAACGTGATGCCTTTTGGACTTTGTAACGCGCCTGCTACCTTTGAGAGAAATATGGAGAATATGCTTGGAAATCTGAGATGGCAAATTTGTTTGTGTTATCTGGATGATGTTATCATATATAGCCCGGATTTTCCAACGCACCTCAAAAGACTTGAAGCTGTTTTTAGATGTTTTCGTGAATCTAATTTAAGGTTAAACGACAAAAAATGCCGATTTGCTTTTGAAGAATTGGAGATTCTCGGCTATATAACGAGCAAACATGGTATAAAACCCGCGGAACATAACATCAAAGCTGTCAGAAATTTTCCTCGGCCCAAAAAGGTCAAAGAAGTACAATCCTTTTTGGGAATGTGTTCATATTATAGAAAATTTATCAAAGACTTTTCAAAAATTGCTGACCCTTTGACCAACCTTATAAAAAAAAGTGTATCATTTACCTGGACAGAAAGACAAGAGGAAGCGTTTCAAGCCCTAAAAACAGCACTATTAAGTCCACCAATTTTAGGTCACTTCAATCCAAATGCACCTACTTATGTTCATACTGATGCGTCCAACATCGGCATAGGTGCAACACTTGTCCAAGACATCGGTGGTGAAGAGAAGGTGATCTCATATTTGAGTCGTACCCTAAGTAAAGCGGAGCAAAATTATTCAACCACTGAAAAAGAATGTCTGGCCGTTGTCTGGTCAATGTCAAAATTACGACCCTACCTTTATGGAAGACACTTTAAAATAGTAACAGACCATCACGCCTTATGCTGGCTCAAAAACTTGAAGGATCCAACAGGTCGATTGGCAAGATGGGCATTGAAAATTCAAGAATATGACTTCGATATAATACATAAATCGGGAAAGAAGCATCTGGACGCCGATGGCTTATCTAGGGGGCCCTTACCAGAAACTGATTGGGATGAGGATTTTGAAAGGCTATTTTTAAATCAAATAACAGACGAAGAGGATAAATTTATCGAAAGTGTTAAGAAAAACCTTAATGGAAGCAGGCGATCAATTCCGCAAAACTTTAAAGAAGAAGATGGATGCCTCTTTAAGAAAAACCCGAACCCTGAAGGCAGGGCGTGGTTGCTTGTGGTTCCAGAGAATAAAAAGAGAGAAATTATGAAAGAATATCATAATCATATGTCGAATGGCCATCTGGGCGTCGCCAGAACCATGTACCGAATAAAGAGTAAATACTTTTGGCCATCCATGCTAAAGGATGTCTCAGAATTCGTTAAGACGTGTCACCTTTGCCAAAGTAGGAAAGGCTCAAACCAATTACCTTCTGGACTACTACAGCCCATCCCCCCAGCCAACTTTCCTTTCGAAAGAATTGTAATTGACTTTGTTGGTCCACTACCATCTACGAAAAACAGGAAAAAATGGATAATCGTGCTGACGGACTACTACACTAGATATGCAGAAACAAGAGCAGTCTCGGAAGCAACAGTGAAAGAAGTTTCTAAATTTCTAGTAGAGGATATTTTTCTTCGGCACGGAGCCCCACAATATCTTATTAGTGACAGAGGCTCTCAATTTACCAGTAATTTAATGAAAGAGGTGATGAAAACGTGCAAGATTAAACATTGCTTCACAACGAGCTATCATCCCCAGACTAATGGATTGACAGAGCGGTTAAATAGAACATTGATCAATATGCTCAGTATGTATGTGAACACTGATCAGAAAAATTGGGACGAAATACTCCCATTCATCACTCACGCTTACAATACTACAATTCAGGAAACCACAGGATATTCTCCCTTTTTCCTGATGTTTGGAAGAGAACCCACGTCTCTTTTGGACGACAGGAATATCTCGGTGGACATTGACAAAGATGATTATGATGAATACATAAAACATCACTTAGACAAAATAAACAGAACAAGAAAATTAGTTATTAACAACACTATAAAGACTCAAGAAAGAATGAAAAAGAACTATGACAAGAAACACATGTAAAGAAGCTACGAACCAGGAGAATTAGTAGCCGTTTGGACACCAATTAGGAAAATAGGAAAGTGTGAGAAACTACTGAGAAAATATTTTGGCCCATATAGAATATTAAAGAAGCTGTCTAACGTAAATTACTTAATTGAGCCAAAAGATAATCCTGGCCAAGACCCATTGATTGTCCATGTCTCAAGACTCAAACCCTATTTTGAGAGAATTGATAAGGTAACTCACGAGGACGTGACGACCTCTGGAGAGGGGGAAGTGTTACATCACGATTAATGGCGTATTTCTTATATTATTTTCAATATATTTGAAATTTAAATTATATATTTATTTATTTTTATATAAAATATTCTATGATATTTATTTAAAACACAGATTATTTAGATTGTCATCATTTGTATTTAGGTACACTGTGACTTCACTGCTCTCTTTGATGTGAGAAAATAAATAAAGGATTCTGGTGGCTACTTAAAGTAGACTTATCTCGTTATTCCCTTTTATAAATTTGTAGGATGGTTGAAACACGCTCTGGTAAGATGCACGACCCAGCACAGGAGAGAATCAAGGCTGAAGAGTCTGCCAAGCCGCAACCTGGTGCAACAATATAGATTAATAAACGTATATAAATATATTGTTATATGCGTTTAAATATATTTTGAAACATAATTTTCAAAAAAATATTTATTAAAATTTAAATAAGATATTGTCACGTTTGTGAATTTCATAATTATTTCTTTTTTTTTCTCAATGAATTATGTATATTAATTTAAAAATTCATTTTTGTTATCATCATCACATACAATGTATTTTTTTTATATAAACAAACGATAATAAACAACAACAACAATGTAATTTGCATCTTCATTATTATAAAACAACAACAAATTAAATTAACAATGTAAAAATATATTTTAACATTACAACATTTTAGCATTTAACACAAAAACGTTACAATATTTTCTTTAAATATATATTAATATTGAAATGCCAAGTTTTTTTTTTACAACGTCATTGGAATATTATATTACTAAATTATCAAATTAAATTATTATAATTGAAACACATTTTAGCATTTTTACAATTTATAAATGTAATTTCTCCAGATGCTGCAAGAGGCGCTGTTTGCGAGGGAAAGTAGAAAATTTGCAAATAAAAAATTGAAACGAATATATATTTCAAATCAAATATAAACCAGAAACCTTCCCTGTAGTATAGTAAATAACTTCCTAAACTTTCAAGGCGATTGGATAATCTTACCTTTTAAAAACATTCATCGTGTAAACAAACTACGTGTAAAATTATTAACCAATCAAATTCATTTATCGTCGCGATCAGTGCGGCACCAAGCGGTAAAAGGCTGTAACTAACGCTATTTGGTTTCACAATTTTAAAAAAAGCACATTAACCTTTTTAGTTTTTTGAATAGCGTTATGTTAAACGAAATCTTCAACTACCTACATGCGAAATTTCATAACGATTGATTCTGTAAATTTTGCGCAACGCGATAACAAACATCGATTTGGATTTCATTTATATATATATATATATAAAAGGATATATTAAAAGCACAAAAAAGGCATATTCTCACCTCTCACATTAGCACCTTAGAGGGAAGAGCGCCATCTAAAATACTCGTGAGAGCGATCAGGATATGCTTTTTTGTGCTTTTAATATCAACACCTGAACATCTTTCAATATATCCGAGGGTAATTCAACTATTATCCGTAATGTAGTTATAATTTTATTTATGTTGATAGTACTGTGATGAAAAGCTTAGAAATGGATGTCTGCACAGGTTATTTCCAACAAGTATGTTCTTGTATGGCGCTGTCGTGCCGTTAACCTTGGACGCTCCGCTTTTATTTGCACCAAAGAAAAACGGCATTCAGTGATCTGATTTTTGTGGTCGGAAAGTGTACTAGGGACCGAAATTCATCGCCTCAACGGACTATCCACAAATGGATTAAAAATTTTAAAATGTCCGTACGAATGTTACGCAAGACAGAGGCGTCGGACCATCAGTTATTGCCAAAAATTGGAAAAATATTGACGTGCACGTGACTTGATTCTGTTAGACAGATGAGTAACTACTGATAAAGTGGCACATTGTCTGCAAATTATTCATGGTTCTGCCTAAAAATCATCTACAAGAGACTTGGGTTTCATAAAGTCTGTGCAAGATTGGTCCAAAAATAACTCACAAATTTTCATAAACAACAGTGCTTGGATAATTGCCAAAACACTTGGTCGCTACTAGTAATGACCTTTACATCTTATTAAACAGAATTGTCATTGGTGACGAACATGAATCCATCAATACGAGCTAGAGAATAAATGGCAAAATATGGAATTGAAACATCCAAGTTCGCCTTGCAAGAAAAGTTCAAAAGCTAACCATCTGCAGGAAAACTGATTCTTACAGTTTTTTTGGGGACTCCCAAGGCGTAGTACTGGAATATTATTAGGAAAATAACACAACAATAAAACATTGCGCGTTACAGTGAGATGCTTACTGACAAGTTGAAGCCTGCAATTTGAAGCAAAAGCCGAGGACTGCTGTGTGTTGTGCTGTTGCACGACAATGCCCGTCCACATACTGCTGTCCACACTGTTCGAACACTTCAGGAACTCCATTTTGTCAGTACTGGCTTATCCTCCGTATAGTCCTGACTTTTTCCATCGGATTTCCACTTGTTTGGTTCATTCAATGAAGTATAAAGGGGCCTTAGATTTACCTCGGATAAAGCATTAAAAATTTTGTTTGTTGGTTGTTGTTTTTATAGGGGCTCTAAAACCCTTTCGAGATGTTATAAGCGACAAACTCTATGAATGACCAATTCCTGATTGCGACAAAAAGCAAAGTATAAACAAAGATTAAAATACATCAGAAAATTTAAATGTGATATTTATTATGGAATTTGGTCGTTACAAGTTAGGGGATTATAATAATATGTTGCTGCATTGCTAACTTAGATGCATCAAGCAGGTTTAACATAAACTGATAGTTTACGAATGATGTTCTGTGAAATTTTCTTCTTGAAGACTCCAACTGTCGTACTAAATCCGTAAAAAATACGGGGTTACCTAATTACTTTCTAGTTACCTTCCCGAAATGCTCTGTGGGGAAGGTAAGATCAAGCGACCAACAAGTGTTCGAGAATCTTTGAAAGGTTCAGAGCAACTCATACCTTGTGGGCAGGGTATTTACCTTGTTTAAAAGTAAGGCCAAAGAAGTGCACAGGGAAAATCCACAGAGTATATCAAAGAATGACGTCTACGTACTCCTGTGCTATAAATGTGCCAAAAATGTCTACCAATGGAACCTGGCTATGGAAGGAAATGGCACCCCAGACCACAACACTTTGATACGGACCCATGTTATATCTGGGAGCTATAAATGATGATCCCTTGAAGAGAGCTAGATTACTATACTGACCTCTAGATAGTTTTATGCAGTCTTAGATTTAGAAATAGAACTTAAAACTTAATATGACACTTTCCAAGTTATCTTGACAAAAGTTATTACTTTTGTGGGTTAACACACAAAAAAGGAATATGCTAGGGCCTAAATTAAATGTACCTTAATACACAGAAAAGCGTACACTCAAGAGTACAACACTAACAACAAAAAGGAGATAAAAACAACTCACGATTTGTTAAATAAAATAAAACAGCACTTATCTTTATTGTAGCGTTGGTAGGGATCGGACTCGGGTGACACCGGGATGCGAAGAGAACAGCCAGACACGGAAAAACCACGTAGAAAAACACTCTATGTGTCTCCACACCAATTCTCCACGCTCTGGGCCCCTTTGCATTCCCTTAGTCCCCTCTTATATACCGACATGGCCACATTCGTCCAATGAGAAGGCGTGAGAGATTGGTTCACTAACAAACGAAGACAACATTCTTCCCTCTAAAACCTGATCAGAAAAAAAAACTGAAAATGTTTGTAAATATAATTTGACAATCTACATTTCAAATTGCTTGAGTTAAAACCCCTGGAATTCACAGATGGGGTTGAAAGTAGTGAGGCACTCGGTGGAGCCGTCAATTCTGCTGAGAGAGTCGTCCAGAATAATACTGTTAGGAGTACTTGGGAAGTATATAAATATAGCCTAGTATAGCCATACTATATAGCCTAGTATTATTACAACCCCCCGTATCTATATAAACCTTATGTAAATATTTAGAAAATACGTCATTTATTTTAGAGAACTAATATTAAAATTGTTTATCTGAAAAAAATGAAATTTTACCGACAATTCTATCATTTAAAAAATAGCATTGGTTTTGAGATAATAATTGAATAGAATGACAAATAAATATCTTTAAAAATGAAACTTCTGATCGTGAAAATAAAATGATAATAATAATAAACTAAAAGACGTCGCAAGCCATCAGCAACTCACACACAAGATGATCCAAGTGCAAATTTACTTCTGTACTATTTTTCATAAATATCTATCCAATCTTTTTTTATCACATGAATTAATTTATATACATACCTCTATAAATAATAAATATATCTCATATATTTTAAAGGCAAATATATTTACTGTTATAGTCTTCATTCTTTCTATTAAAGACTTTGAAAAATCTGATTTTGAGTTAATAGAAAAATGTATATAAAAATAAATCTCAATTTAATACATACCTTCAGACACTCTTATGACCATACAAACAGATCGTAAATGATGCTATGAAGAAGATCCTAAGTATCTTCTCAATTTTTGAGCATTTGTGGAAGATTTCGGAACATAGAGACCTAACTGTATTCAATATTTAACGACTCAATACAAGATATTTCCTAATGCTAATAAATGGCCATCAAGAATATGGCCTTGTTAGTTTCTAAGGATAACAGCGCTCGCCTTTCAGAATAAAGAAACTTAACGCTGATTTAGTCATCTCGAGGATATCCCGGGGTAACTTGATGGGTGGCCAGCAAGATCTGTGATAACACTGTCGCTAGAAAACTTCCTACTTCTCCTCATCCAGGAAGTCTGCCGCCCTATTCAGAAATACAATCATCACTATGACTCATTATTTTTGGTGTGTCTATAAATGATAGTTTTCTCTTCACTCAGGATCTCATGTTGGTGTAAATGGCTTATTTCTCTCCTTTGACACTTTCCACTCTGTATTCGCATCAAACCTGGTTCAAAAATCCAACCGTCAATATTGTTTTAGATGAAAGCTAGTAATCTTCCTTATCTGGCCCCTCTGAGGCGATCTATCTTTGTGATAGACTTTGCC
Organism: Cordylochernes scorpioides; assembly: GCA_030710605.1. NCBI lineage: Eukaryota > Metazoa > Arthropoda > Arachnida > Pseudoscorpiones > Chernetidae > Cordylochernes > Cordylochernes scorpioides. Next base: position 10,705,247 of record CP092879.1, on the reverse strand, counting down.
TCAATCGACGGACCATATATCTTTGACGTCTGAATTCAGAAAATGGTTCCCTTCTCTCAATTTCATACAATGTTTTGTTGTTTTTCTTCGGCGGTTGAAATATGTTGGAATTGATATACATTTATACTAAGTGCCTTCTTAAACTAAAGTATGACACAATAATTTACAATTTTCATAATAAATCGATAAAAGGTATTCATGAGAAATAGAGTTAAGGTATAAAGGAAATTTTAACCTAAATAAGTATATTTGTTATAGACCTTGAAAGGAAAGGCTTATGTAAATGTTGCTTTAAATTCCTATGTTGCTAGGTACATCAAAAACGTTCACAAAACCAGCATTAAACTCACAGAGTTATCATTCGGTACGTCGAGATTGAAGGTCTAAGGCAAATTTCAATAGGTAATGGCATTTTGATTTATTCACGTTTAGGTAAGACACTATAAATATAGAAATTAATTTTCTAACTAACATATTTAAAGGCTTAGAATGGTTAAACAAGACCATTCTTAGCCCGGCCGCAACTTGAACGTAGCCACGTCCAGCTTGACCACAGCATTTCCCCAGTTAGGCCGACCCAAGGACTTATTGACTAAATACACAAATATGTCATACACTGGACGTTCACTCCTTTAGGGGGTTTTCCTAACCAATATAACTAACGTTAGGTTTCAGAAATTGACATGATATATTATTTTAGGCTTTTAGTGACCAATATTTTTTTAATTTAACTACCTTAGGGTGTTGACGTTCTAAATTATTCATAGCTGACTTTTTTTTTTTCAGAAATGTGCAAGGTTCTTCAAGGATCATTGAACCAACATCCCCATAGTTAACTTACAAAAATGTTCAGGGTTCTTCAAGGATCATTGAACCAACATCACCACAGTTAATTTACAGAAGTGTGCAGGGTTCTTCAAGGATCATTGAACCAACATCACCATTGTTAACTTACAGAAGTGTGCGGGGTTCTTCAAGGATCATTGAACCAACATCACCACAGTTAATTTACAGAAGTGTGCAGGGTTCTTCAAGGATCATTGAACCAACATCCCCATAGTTAACTTACAGAAGTGTTCAGGATTCTTCAAAGTTCATTGAACCAACATCCCCATAGTTAACTTACAGAAATGTTCAGGATTCTACAAGGAACATTGAACCAACATTACCATAGTTAACTTACAGAAGTGTGCAGGATTCTACAAGGAACATTGAACCAACATTACCATAGTTAATTTACAGAAATGTTCAGGATTCTTCAAATATCATTGAGCCAACATCCCCATAGTTAACTTACAGAAATGTTCAGGATTCTTCAAGGATCATTGAACCAACATCCCCATAGTTAACTTACAGAAATGTTCAGGATTCTACAAGGAACATTGAACCAACATTACCATAGTTAACTTACAGAAGTGTGCAGGATTCTACAAGGAACATTGAACCAACATTACCATAGTTAATTTACAGAAATGTTCAGGATTCTTCAAATATCATTGAGCCAACATCCCCATAGTTAACTTACAGAAATGTTCAGGATTCTTCAAGAATCATTGAACCAACATCCCCATAGTTAACTTACAGAAATGTTCAGGATTCTTCAAGGATCATTGAACCAACATCATCACAGTTAATTTACAGAAGTGTGCAGGATTCTTCAAGGATCATTGAACCAACATCCCCATAGTTAACTTACAGAAGTGTGCAGGATTCTTCAAGGATCATTGAACCAACATCCCCATAGTTAACTTACAGAAGTGTGCAGGATTCTTCAAGGATCATTGAACCAACATCACCATAGTTAATTTACATAAGTGTGCAGGATTCTTCAAGGATCATTGAACCAACATTACCACAGTTAATTTACAGAAGTGTGCAGGATTCTTCAAAGATCATTGAACCAACATCTCCATAGTTAACTTACAGAAGTGTGCAGGATTCTTCAAGGATCATTGAACCAACATTACCACAGTTAATTTACAGAAGTGTGCAGGATTCTTCAAAGATCATTGAACCAACATCTCCATAGTTAACTTACAGAAATGGGCAGGATTCTTCAAGGATCATTGAACCAACATCCCCATAGTTAACTTACAGAAGTGTGCAGGATTCTTCAAGGATCATTGAACCAACATCACCATAGTTAATTTACATAAGTGTGCAGGATTCTTCAAGGATCATTGAACCAACATTACCACAGTTAATTTACAGAAGTGTGCAGGATTCTTCAAAGATCATTGAACCAACATTAACCTAGTTAACTTACAGAAGTGTGCAAGATTCTTCAAAGATCATTGAACCAACATCACCATTGTTAACTTACAGAAGTGTGCAGAATTCTTCAAGGATTATTGAACCAACACCACCATGGGTAACTTACAGAAGTGTGCAGAATTCTTCAGGGATTATTGAACCAACACCACCATGGGTAACTTACAGAAGTGTGCAGAATTCTTCAGGGATTATTGAACCAACACCACCATGGGTAACTTACAGAAGTGTGCAGGAGTCTACAAGGATCATTGAACCAACATCCCCATAGTTAACTTACAGAAATGTGCAGGATTCTTCAAGTGTCATCGAGCCATCATCGCCACAGCTTGATTCCAAATAGAGATCTACCCGAAGAAGTGGTAAGTCGCAGTTTCTTTTGCATAAATCCTGTTAAAAGGACCGAAGAATTGCTTTTACACACAACACACACCTAATTGAACTGGCTGGGAATTGTTTCTCTTTGTGTGGAAGTTAGGAGGGGGGATGTATGATACAATCTATGGGAGATAAGTTACCACTGTTGTATATAGTATAATTAAAACATTAGCTTTTCTCACGTTTGAAAAGAGATCCAAGGGAGAACCAATCAGCGAGTAGATAAAAAGAGCACCATATATAGGTCGATTAAGGCTAGTAATATTATAGGGATAAGAACGGAAACTTCGCCAAATCCACAGTCCAGGGTCTCTTTGTCTTGGCACTCTGCCCTGGCGTGTTCAGTGTACCTTCTATTTGGATCCAGGGCTCAGGAAACTACTACATTTCCTAAATATATATCTAAACTTGTATTTTGTGCATACATTACCATGTACATATACGTTATATGTATCATATACACTAACACATTATATATATATATAATTATTGAAGAATAAATTGAAAATATAACTAATTTAACGCTTTGCCAATTTTTTTAATTTTTGTTCGCTTCGACGAGGACAAAATATTTTTGTCGAAACGTCGAGCTAATAAAAAGATTTACTGGCCGAAGTATCTTTAATTTGAAGAACTATTTTAAAGTTTGTGTGTGTGTGTGGTATTAAATGTTCTTCAAGTACAATAATCAACTAATTGGTATACTTGGACATTTGGTACTATGGTGTCCTATGATAAGTCAGGACACGTTCCCTATACCAAAAAGGATGATTTAAAGGAAAAACGTCTTATAAAGCGCTAACTTATTGTCAAAAAGAAAATCCGTACCTAAATACCTTTAACTCAATATGCAAATATTTAAAAATCTGGATAGCACAATGTATAGTTAAATTTCCAGATAATCAAAACGATAGTTTCTATAAGAGAATGTCAAATTCTATATTACAAGAGTTTCTCGGTGCTCTTTACTGATGATCGCCCCAGAATATTTAAAACAGACGGATGGACATGCGAGATTTGCGGGACAAGAATGGAGCCGGGGCTACATCACCATAAACTCTCATGTATGGAGCTGAAAGACGAACGAGAAGTGCTCCTCAGTGATATAGGCCTTGAGGGACTCTCTTTGGAGCTCCTGTTGAATGAGGTGGTGAGAAACAGAGCTGGAGCGTTTGCGTTGTTCAAATTTTGGAAGACTGCTGAAGAGAAAAGAAAGCTATATACATAATCTGATTGATGTAAATAATCTTTGTCAGGATTAGAATGACGAATCCTGTATGGGACTTTGATTCCACTAAAAGGCTTGTTACTGCTGTTGTATATAGTCACAGTGTAGAAAATACTACACTATACCTACTAACTTATAGGTTTCTCTCTGTATTCTTAGTTCTCTTCTCTTCAATTACTCTGTAAACTGGCGAATCCTTTATAGGACGAGAGGTTCTCAATAAAGGCTTTTGTTGTTGTTGTTTTATATTACAAGAGTTTATTCTCTTCCTTTCAAGTCACGTTGAGCGTTCAAGAAAGCAGAGGTCGAGCTGGAAAAGTGACTGAACGTGACAGCTTCATTTCCAACGAACCAGCAACTACACAAGGACCGTCCAAACTGACCGTGGTAACTAGGATGACATCGGAGACTTCCACTTTACATATTTCCTTATAAAGCTGGTGAAACTCCATGAGGCAACGCCACCTCTTTTCTCTTCATTTCAGAAATCGATCAACCTTGCTTATTACTATCCATATTTGAGGTAGATATGGGGAATTTTATCTTATTCATAGCTTTTAACGGTTATGTTTATAAATATATTCCTAGATTTTATTAGGCATATATTCTCCGTATTATATATCATAAGAATAATAAATCAGCCGACATGATGTAACCAAGACTGCAGTGACCATAAAGACCATTGTAAGGTGGTTAAGAAAATGAGATCCTAACCAGTTACCCACAATATGCCGGGTTACCTTCACTGTTAAAAGAACCTTGCAGCTTCTCTTGTGTTCGACATAGACTCTCACTGATTGAAATAGAATTGATTTCAGCCATGATATCTGCCTCGAATAGGGATAAAAACGAAGAAATGCCTGAAGACATCAGGGTAGGATAACAACCTGATTCTCAAATGTCACAACGCCTGAAAATTGGAAATTAAGAGCAAAGATCTCATTTCATTGAAAACCATTTTATTTTCCTTTTTTTGCATATCGAGGAAATCCTTTCATAAGTTTTTCATTTATTTTATAACATGTTTTCAAATCTAGCAAATGCTAACAAGCCTTGGTTTTAAAATACAATAAAGATGAAATGATGCTAGAAATCTTAGCTCTAGTTGAACTATTAAAAACAAAGAAGGCATATCTCCTGACCAGGAGCAAATGAGCTTTTTAAATGGCAGAGCGCCATCTAGTGGAACAGAAATCAACTAAACGTTGATTTAGTCTGTTCCCTGATATTTGGCCGACCTATTTTCTTGATAAATCAAGAAAAGCCATATAGTTGAACTATATTTATCAAAATGGGTACAATTTCGGAAAAATCCAAACAGAGATAGCTGATACTGAAGCCGAGCCAACAAGGCTGAAAACTGAGAGGAGGGTTTACCTGTATATTGCCATTAAAATCGATAATTACTTGTGGAACGAAAGAAAAATTAATATTCTGCTTCAGCTCATCGAAATAAAAATTTGACTTTTTTACCTTTAAAAAAATAATTGTATATTGCTGATTCTACCCATCATGTGAAGAAATATGTTAATAATTGATTTGAAGGTTTTTGTGTTGACACCACCTCTTTCTCAAACTCGGGTTTGTTTTTTAATGGATTTTTAAATTTTTATATCTATAATTCTGTAAGGGATGAAATTATTATATATCATTATTTTTGTATTCTTTCATGGTATTAAATAGAAGAGAGCAAATATAGATAAATCGAATATATTTTCTTCAGATTTTAAATTTGGAAAGGAGATCCCACTCTTAATTACTTCAATCATTCATAGAATATAGAAATCTCTCTAAATATGTATTGGGAAATTATAATTAATATATATAGTCACGACCGTCTTTCCTCATCGGCCGGCCGCCTCTGTCGCGGATGCGCGCGCACAGGGAGGTCACGTGCTCACCGGCAGCCAATAAAAATTAAAAAAAAAACTCCCTCGAGCCGGATTTGAAACCAGCGACCTAAGGATCACCGTTGTAACATCTACAGTCGGGTAAAACACGAGCGTTGCCCGGGTCATTCGGCTAGTCTATTTATATATAGCGCGTGTGATCTATCTCTTTCGAAAATACAACAAAATATTCTTCTACTGCCCTTTCGGAAAAAGATATTGGGAGGACCTGTTTATCATTACAGTAAGGGCAATTAGGATAATGTTTCAGTAAAAACGATTGCGGTCTCTATAGAGTTTATATTTCCCAATTCAGATAACGCGCTAATGCATCTTAATAAGAAATATATAAAGAATCTCTATGGATTCTGCAGTCTCATGTTTACTAGGTAAGTCATTATTCTCTTTCTTCTTTGTTCAATCCTTTATCACAAAATGTATATTCCTATGTAAAAGAAGAATTTCTTCCGTTTAACATTGCATATTCTTGATTTTCTCTGGGTATATCGCAAGAATTCTGATAATTAAATTTGCTCCAACACCAGTATGGTTCAACCTCTATACCATAGCTATGATTCTCAGTAGCGACTTTGTTTTTCTGATGCCTTATGGAAGACTCGGCTGAATCTGCCAAGGTGATGTTCTAGCCGGTAAAATGGTGTATGGCTGATTTTAGGCCAACATACACAACAATTCAGAGTGTAGATAGGATTCATGTGAAAATAGGTGCTCTTCGGATTAAAAATACATCAAAACAACGCAAAAACTATTGAAACATTACGTGAATGGAATTTCATTATCGTGCAATTATCGTTGCGCCATCTTTTGGAATAAATATAAACTATTTGTTGATTTTTAATTATTGCTTAATAATGTAAATCATTTTTTGAAAAACCTATCAAGTACGTGCGTTTCAGACAGTTAGCCCTCGTCAGTGACCGTTTTATTTTTAGGGTCAATAGTCCGGAATAAAAAAATCAGCGATTAGTTGATAGTCATTCTGATTGATGGAGAAAGGCATCAGCAAATTTTAGTTCCAAGATCTGAAGATGCCTTTTTCTTCTTATAAATTGGTTTTCTTCAATTTCTTGTTTGTAACAAGTAGGTTCCTTCAAGATACACACAAAATTCTGGAATAAAAAATAATTTTCAAAAACATTTCAATACCTCATTATGTGTGAATCTAAATATATATTGTATATTTTAATACTTATTCATTTTTAAATATTTATTCTATGATATTATTCTAAAGGAAAAACGGTAGAATTTTCTTGTATTAAATATGAACTTGAAAACATATGATGATAATTTCTTATAAATACTTATTCATTTTTAAATATTTATTCTATGATATTATTCTAAAGGAAAAACGGTCGAATTTTCTTGTATTAAATATGAACTTGAAAACATATGATGATAATTTCTTATAAATACTTATTCATTTTTAATATTTATTCTATGATATTATTCTAAAGGAAAAACGGTCGAATTTTCTTGTATTAAATATGAACTTATGATGATAATTTCTTATTAAATGATAATAAAACTTTAAGTTTTGCGATAATTTATTATTATCACCTACTGTCAGTGCTGTAAAAAAGGAAAATATCCACATCACAGATGGACAAGGAACTCTCAATATTTCTTCTGTTATTTGGTCAGTTGAGACAACAGAACCAAAAGAGATGTTTGTTCTCTAGAGGAAAAATTACAAATAAACCTCATAATCATCTAACTTTGCTTATGGCTAACGCCAACTATCAGAATAATTTCACGATATTAGTTCAGGAAACATTTTATATGAATCATTTGAGACAAATAAGTAATTTTTATAACTTAATATATAGTTTTATATTCAGGTAATTCCCTCAATTCTAAGAATGGTGATGCGACTTCAAATATAACCTTGAGTATTATTTAACTTCCAGTGGTTTACAGGTTATTGTGAATTAGCACAATTAAGGTTTGAACTTTCTATTTCTGTAAATATATGTATATATATATTTGAAAAAATAATAATAATCTATAAAAAAGGTTAGGTGTTGATATTAAAAATAAAAAGGGGGGTCGGTGGAAGGCTGGTTAAACCGTTTGGTTTTCAACCACTACGACCCGGGTTCGATTCCCGCATTGGACACTTTTTTCTGTTTATTATTTTTTTTTAAATGCTCCAATGGCCCCCGATTCTTGCAAAAGTCCAACCCCACCAGCGAGTGCAAGTAATCAAACGGGGCTTAGGCACATTTGTAAGTGCAAAGTCGAACTGCTTTCACATGTGTAGACATGTGGTGCGCTTACAGTAAAAAAGCAGTCGCTACCTACCCACCATGATTATCATGACCTGTACCACGTGTACTAGGGATAAGCAAAAATAAAATAAAAAAAGGCATATCCTGACCAGGCTCACATGAACATTTCTAGATGGCAGAGTGTCATCTAGTGAAAAAAAAAACCTAAACGTTTATTTAACTGGTTTGGTCAAATATCACGGATCAAGTTAAATAAACGTTTAGTTTATTTTTGTTCCACTAGATGGCGCTCTGCTATCTAGAAATGATCATGTGAGCACAATCAGGATATGCCTTTATTTATTATAAATATATTTGAAAAAATCCGAATTATATATTGAAAAATGTTTCCAATTTTTAAATCACCTTTTTGTTTTTCTGAATGACCATTGTAAATAACTAAATTCTGTAACCGATGCTATCATATAATCCTTTGTACTTATACACCCGCAATTATCCACATTGGATATAGCGCGATTGGTGAGGTATGATTTATATTTTAAACTTAAAACAATACCGTGCCATATATACAACGCTGTTACCGAAACACACTTTTATTTATTTGGATTTGGTCTTATCACCTTGTTTTATAATCTATAATCCTAATTGTGCCTTATCAGTCTTTCTTCACTATATCAAAGATCTTGATGCTGAAAGGTTTTTGTCTTTCTTCACTATGCTACAGATCTTGATGCTGAAAGGTTTTTGTCTTTCTTCACTATATCAAAGATCTTGATGCTGAAATGTTTTTGTCTTTCTTCACTATGCTACAGATCTTGATGCTGAAAGGTTTTTGTCTTTTTTCACTATGCTACAGATCTTGATGCTGAAAGGTTTTTGTCTTTTTTCACTATGCTACAGATCTTGATGCTGAAAGGTTTTTGTCTTTCTTCACTATGCCACAGATCTTGATGCTGAAAGGTTTTTGTCTTTTTTCACTATGCTACAGATCTTGATGCTGAAAGGTTTTTGTCTTTCTTCACTGTGCTACAGATCTTGATGCTGAAAGGTTTTTGTCTTTTTTCACTATGCCACAGATCTTGATGCTGAAAGGTTTTTGTCTTTCTTCACTATGCTACAGATCTTGATGCTGAAAGGTTTTTGTCTTTTTTCACTATATCACAGATCTTGATGCTGAAAGGTTTTTGTATTTTTTCACTATGCCACAGATCTTGATGCTGAAAAGTTTTTGTCTTTCTTCACTATGCTACAGATCTTGATGCTGAAAGGTTTTTGTATTTTTTCACTATGCTACAGATCTTGATGCTGAAAGGTTTTTGTCTTTCTTCACTATGCTACAGATCTTGATGCTGAAAGGTTTTTGTCTTTCTTCACTATACTACAGATCTTGAAGCTGAAAGGTTTTTGTCTTTCTTCACTATGCCACAGATCTTGATGCTGAAAGGTTTTGTCTTTTTCACTATACCACAGATCTTGATGCTGAAAGGTTTTTGTCTTTTTTCACTATGCCACAGATCTTGATGCTGAAAGGTTTTTGTCTTTCTTCATTATACCACAGATCTTGATGCTGAAAAGTTTTTGTCTTTCTTCACTATGCTACAGATCTTGATGCTGAAAGGTTTTTGTCTTTCTTCACTATGCCACAGATCTTGATGCTGAAAGGTTTTTGTCTTTCTTCACTATGCCACAGATCTTGATGCTGAAAGGTTTTTGTCTTTCTTCACTATGCTACAGATCATGATGCTGAAAGGTTTTTGTCTTTTTTCACTATGCCACAGATCTTGATGCTGAAAGGTTTTTGTCTTTTTTCACTATGCTACAGATATTGATGCTGAAAGGTTTTTGTCTTTCTTCACTATGCCACAGATCTTGATGCTGAAAGGTTTTTGTCTTTCTTCACTATACCACAGATCTTGATGCTGAAAGGTTTTTGTCTTTCTTCACTATGCTACAGATCTTGATGCTGAAAGGTTTTTGTCTTTTTTCACTACAGTTATATATAAGAAATAAAATTACAAAGCACCAATGTTTATTTCAAAACCAAATGAAATACATTCTACTGTCCTTACTGCGATGAAATATATATAAGCAAGATCGTCCAATACAGTGTTAAAGCTCTAAAAGCGGTCTGGTGGAGCGACACCGCTAGGAGGGTTCCCTACTAATATGCCAATACTTCCTAATACAAGGTGGGATCAATAAATAAGGTGAATTATAACTTATTTTAAAAAATAAGAACGATATTAAAAATTAGGACTTGATTTATTCAAAATAATCACCTTGGCTTTCTACACATCGTCTCCATCGTTCTGGCAACTTGTAAATACCCTCTTTATAGGCACTCTTAGGAAGCGTGTGAAAAAAATCTTGCACCACTTTCTGGAAATCTTCATCCGAGTCAAATCGCTTTCCCTTTAACTCCTTCTTTAGTAGTCCAAAAAGGAAATAGTCAGAGGGGGCTAGGTCTGGACTATATGCAGGATGTTCTAAAACTTCAAAACCTGCTTTAATGATTGTAGATGCAGTTTTTCATGATGTATGTGGCCTTGCATTATCATGAAGGAAGAGAACACCTTTACTAAGCTTATTTATTGATCCCCCCTTGTATAAAATGAAAGGATTTACTTCCTAATATATTTATAAAGTTTGTTTCATTTGGTTTTGAAAGAAACATTCGTGTTTTATAATTGTATTGTGATGAATCCATTCTCTCTATACTGATGTAGTGTATCAAAGTGTAGTATAAGGGGTAGTATCCATAACTGGTTTTCAACAAAGTTTCTCTATCATAGCATTAGCATAGCAGACATAGCATTCAAATAGTAGTATCCTCTCTTGTGTTGATTTTTCTCTTCCATATTTATTTATTTATGCTTATGAGGTGATACAGCAGCGTATTTACAATTAGAGAGGAGACAAAATGAATTAAATCTAGAAAAAAGAAGTGAGGACATATCGGTCATTAAAGTCTGAGAGGCAAGGCCTTCAGCCAGTTCAGGGCTTCCGGGGTGACAGAATGGAGATTGGAGATTCCTCCAATGAATTTGTACAGCGGACAGTCATCTAGTATATGGGACATTGATTGTGGGACGTTGCAGGCACAATTTGGATCTTTGGTGTAACTCCATATCTTCATCAGCTCTGCACACCTTCCCTGACCTGTCCTAAAGCGGTTTAGAAGCACCCATTCTCGTCGAGGGAGGGAAAAACCTGGGATCTTGACACTTGGGCTTGTGATGAGGTTCTTGTTTGGGATATCTTCCATAAATGCAGTATTAGAGATACTCTTGATCTCGTGACTTCCATGCCTACTTCATTTTTCTTGAGTATTTTCATTTAGTAAGTTATCTACAATTCACAAGACCTATCTAAAATTCAATTTTCACTTTCATTTAAATGGGACAGCTGTTTTCTACCTCTACCCTTAATAGTTGTGTTCCCAATTGTTATAAAGAACAAGTACACACACACACAAACAGAATATATTAGTATTTCATCCTAAAATACCATATTCTGTCTGTGGAAGCCAATGTAGTATACCTTTATGTAAAAAATTCCTATTTTAAAAGACAACAATGGACTATTTTGAAGACATTGTGATATAGAGATTTTCAATAAAGAGCCAGGAGGTATATTTGAGGACTTTATACAACAACAATTTCAAATGGTGTTCAAAATAAAGTTGAGATTACAAAGGCAGTAAAGCAAATCAATTTTCGTACAGTTTATTTTTCATAGGACCATCTCCTTTTTTTTAACATTATACAATCAATGCTACCAAATTTCAAAAATCAACCGTAAACTTCATATCGTATTTTGTATGACAATACATATAACAATTAGAATATAGCGTCTTTTAAAATATATTCAGTATTTCATTTAACACCAACATCTCCAAAATAAAATTAAAAAAAGATGGAAATTAAATATTACCATCGAACTAAAGTAAAATTTAACGCCGTGTTGTGAGAAATTTGTTTTTATATATCATAGAAAAATAGAAAATAATAGAATTAAAACTGAAAGAAAACTAGAAATTTCTTTTATGGAAAAAAGGGGAGAAAATGGCCTATTGAATTAAATTAAATTTAAAATAAAATAAATGTAAATCATTAAACAATCAAAATTTTAAAAACAATATTTTAAAAAAATTATTAAAACGATTTTTTTTTTGTAAAAAAAAAATTATATCGTGAGTTGGTGGAAAATTTCAGATATGTAATTAATACTTTAAAGAAAAATAAAGATCTTTTTAAACGTAATGGTTTATATAATAATATACAAAATAAAAATACATTAAAATAAATTAAAATATATTTAAAAATCTTGTGTAAAAATTAAGCTATATACAACATATTTTATAAACAAATAAAATTATTGCATTGTTCACTTTAGAATTAAAAAAATGAAAATATATAAAGAAAGACAAAGAAGTTTCAAATTATACCTAAGCATGATAAACGCGAAAAAAAGTGATGCTTTATAGCCCTGATGTATTGAAAAATATATGTATTTAATGTTATCGGTTTTGATTATATCCTTAATTCGAGACGTGTTACATGAATTTTTACACAATATTTATACCTGTTTTACCTACCAAATGTTTTAAAGTCTCCATGTTAACTTTAATAAAAAATTTCAAAATACAAAAATGCTTTAAATACTTATGTACATACAATTTATCCATGACCATTTTGTGTTTAATAAAAGGTAGCGTTTATATTTATTTATATATAATTAATATATATAGATGCACATGGAAATTTTAAAATGATTTTATTCTAAAAGAAGATAGAGACACTCTTATGAATATTTTTTTCTGCATATTAAAAAACAAAAGGTAGAAAGCTAGCTAGATCTCATTTAATGAGAAAAAGCAAATAGAATTAATATATGATCAAAATAAATTTAAATATTTTAAAACAAAATGTTTGTTCAAATCAAACTGATCCACCCCTTATGTGTTAATTTTTAAAAAAATAATTTTCTCCCGGAGAATAGACCAGTTGGATTCGAACTTTGAATGAATGTTGGTTGGTTTTCTGGTCCCAGGCAGATGCGGAATGGTCGAGGAAGAAATTATCACAGTTGTCATTATCACCTCTTCCCCTTTCCACGTGAACTATATCGAGAAAGATCCTGAGTTTAGGAAGGATGGGCTGGAAGTCTGTTGGAATGCATCGCCAAAAAGAATACCTTCCAGCCATCGGTAAGAAAAAAATAAAAAGAGTAAAACAAGGATATATATATGTGTGTGAAGGTTAGGGGTGGTTTGCACTGCCTGCGACCAAAGACGTGTGTGATGTATCGATAAATTACAAAAGAGCGCTTATAAAGAGAACTTAGGAAAAACAGAAGGTGGTTTACACGAATGCACATGGCTAGACTAGGAAGGGTGGGATTTGGTTCCTCTTTTGATATGATCCCCGCCTCAGGTATTCTCTCGATGAACCCGCTGTACAGTAACAGTATTTACAAGACGCTACACCAATAGTAGTAGTAGAATTGATGGAGTATACAAACAGTCCGTAGAGGGTGCAAGGCCTACGCTAGACACAGAGCACACTAGGGAAGGTTGCGAGGGGAGGAAAGTGGAGTAGCAAGCATCACAGAACACATTGTGAAAATTGCCAGAGTGCCACATTCCGACTAGCTTGGTATTTTATATGGTTGAGTATACATATATATATATTTATATTTATATTATATTATTATTCTCTCTTTTTTTCAATTTTCTTCTTAGGAACCGCAAGTGTCCTTTGCTATTTCTATGAAGGCAGGTGTTCCTTGTCTTCCATTCCCGATGTAGAATTGAAATGCTGAGTTTTCTGGTGCATCTCCAGCTCGTGCGAAGAAGAGCATATCTTGGTGCAGATATTGCAGGCAATCTTCCAACCCCAAGAAGGGTTGTTGTTGGGGGAGGACTCCTGATCCTGGATGGGAGAGGACTTCTCTTGCTCGTGGTCAGACATGGGCGTCATGTTGATGGGACTTTGGCTTCCGTTGGAGGTGATCCCTGCACTTTGGATGACAGAGATCTCGTTCATCTTACCAGTATTCATACCATTGGGATAAGGAGGTAGATAGGGGAAAAAAAGATCTGGTCTTGGTGGCAGAAACTCTCCAGGCTTTGCGCCGGGTGGAAGTCCCATTGGTGGGATCTCTAAAGACATCCTTCTCCCTCTTCTTGAAGTGCAATTGTTCCACATATGAGTTCCCATGTGCACCTTCAAATTTCCCTTTGTGGTAAAAGCCCTTGCGCAGACGTGGCACTTGAAAGGCTTATCGCCGGTATGAGTCCTCATATGAATCTGAAGGGCACTTGCACTTGAGAACGGCTTGTGGCAAACATGACAAACATGCTTAGGCATTCCTGGAGGCCTTTTAGGGATTGGAGTCAAATTGTTACCTTCGGTTAATGGTCTCTTCGGACTACTCGGTGGCGGACTCTTTTGTGAAGAGTTGGAGTTCTCATTGGAGTGTTGAATCAACGGAGGCGGAGGTTGGATCAATGCCAGGGGCTGTACCTCACATTTGTTGTCGACTTTAATGTTTTGATTCTGATTTTCATTTGGTGAATTGTTGTTGTTATTGTTGGTGGGGGAAGAATCGGGAGTAGTTGGAAAGAAAGGAGAAGGTAAGTCTCTTATTTTGTGAGTAAGCATATGTTGTTTCATGTTTCCTTTAGTTGAAAATCCTCTGTCGCACAGGTCGCATCGAAACGGTCGTTCTTTCGTATGACTTCGATAGTGGATCTCGAGAGCGCTGTAGCAGGCGAAGGTCTTGTAGCAGTATCTGCACGTCGTTTGAAGCCGGCTACTTGGAAACGGCAGGCCACCTAAAGAAGAAGAAAACATGTCCGCATTCGGACTTGGTGACAAGAGTGATGATCTATTGTTAGTCTTAGGAGTTAGATCCAACGCTCCACTGTCGGACTTTGCAGGTGATGTGAACACCGTTGAGGTCGGAGGAGCAGAGCTGGTCACATAGGTCGGAGAAACAGGGTTAGTGATGGAGGAAGGAGTCGAACGGGCTTCATCCGCAGAACCTTCCGACTCGGTGTAGCCCACATTAGGGGAAAAAGAAGGTTGAGGAGTCGATTTTTCCTTGTTACTTGACAAGTCCTTGGGTAAAGGGCGATTTGAAAACATTCCTCCTTGATCGCCGAATCTCAGAAAGTTATTCATCTGCATTCCGAGATTGAAAGGAGAGAATGGCATTGGTTGAGGGATAGAGTTAATTGCTTTAACATGATTTTCCAGTGCAACTAGTGATGTGGTGTAAGAAATATTTTGAGGTTCGGGAGATCGGCAGATGGGAAGATTCAAAGGAGGGGTTGGAGCGCTTGAAGGCCGATTATGTGCCTCGTCTTTTTCATTTTCCTTTGGCATTAAAGGGGATTTAATAACACTATCAGTAGTTACCACGGGAACAGATGTGGGTCGAGGGCTGCAAGGATTATCTTCCTTCTGCTTCATTAGTAATACCCCTGAATGATTTGAAGGTGGTGGAGTAGAGGCCTTGGAAGTCAAAGACAAGGGGGAAGGCATTGGTTGCAAGCTTGGTGGCATAAGGGAATGTTGAAATGGAGAGTTCATCAAAGAAGGAGGAGACTTCATCTCACCAGACATTGGCATATCGCTGCCGTGTTCTCCTGTATGGCTCCGAATGTGTTGCTGAAGTATAAGAGAATTTGTAAATTGCTTGTGGCAAACCGGGCATTGGTGCAGGACTCTCAAAGGGGGTTTTACTCGATGGACACCCATGTGGGTTTTGAGATTCCCTTTAGTTGTGAAAGCTCTGCCACATATTTTACATTTAAACGGTCTTTCTCCGGTATGGGTTCTGTAATGCATCTGCAGGGCACTCTTACAGCTGAGAACTCTATGGCAGATGATGCATTGGTTGGGATCACTTAGTTTGTGTTCAATATTGTCCACGAGTTGCTGGAGCTTAGTTGTTTCAGATGCCTTTCTGACTTCCATTAAACTTTCCCAAGAATTGTCATTGCTTCCAGGCTTAGGGAGCAGATCTTGGTAAAATGATGGATCAGTATGAAGATTGTCGCCTTCTCCACCTGCATTATTGGGAGATGAAGACATGGGCGGAGGAAGGGGCAACGGATCCCCATTGTTGGAAGAAAAACCTAATGCAGAAAAAGATGTTGGAGTGAAAAATGAGGGAAATGATAAGCCAGAAGCATTGTTTCCAAAAGGTGGCGGGTAGATTTGGTTATCAAGCTTATCATCCTCAGCCTTAATATCCATCATCTTATCAATATGACTTAAATCCTGAGGCTTAGGACTAAGGGAATTTGTACTCTTAACGTCTTCGTCCATCTTATTTCCGAACTCATTACTTTCCTTATCAACGATATCGTCTAAATACTCGTCTTCATAACCATCGCTGGCTTCAGATAAGTTTGAGTTGTCATTGGGACTAACGCTTCGAGAGAGTCTCTGGGGTGATCCTAAATCTTGAGGTTGCTTGGCTTCTTCGGGAATGACCATTTCATCTCGGGAAATTCCTAATTTGAAATCAATTGAATGCGCCGGTATTAAGGGCGGAGGAGCAGATGAGGGGATGTTCAAGGTTGGTGGAGTTCCGATTGAAGTGGGAACAATTGAAGACGAGGAGGATTCGGGATAGTCTTCATCCGCCTTGTCTGGAGGCTCTAAAGGGGGATGTAAGCTGTCCAGATGTTCAGGAACTGGCTCGCTGTTCATTTTTACATGAGGATATTTAGCCTTGTGCCTCTGAAAGTGAACTTTTAGATTCCCCTTCGTGGTAAATCTGTTTCCACAAACATTGCACTTGAACGGCCTTTCGCCTGTGTGGGAACGCATATGAATTTGTAGAGCACTATCACTTCCGAAAACCTTTCCACAAAATCTACACTTGTGCCTGAAGAGAGCATCATCGCTTTTGTCATCTTTATTTTTGCAAAACCTCAATATGTCTGAATTGCTGTTTAGGGTCAATCCGTTTAGTAGAAAAGAGCTGCCAGCCATGGTGTTCTGCAAGGCTTGTTCTGTGTGCCTCTGAAGTAGTTCTAGTGTGTTTGGCTCTTGTGGTGGAGGTGGAATGGGTGTACTCGAGATCGGAGTTTGCTGTGAGACTATATCTGAAGTCGACGTAATTGTATTTGACGGCAAAGATTTGGTTGAAGTCGATCCTTGGGGCATCGATGGTGCTGAAGAGGCCAACGCCAAGCTGGCGGAGCCGCTGTCATTGCTTTGGGGTGGAGTCAGTGCAGCTGTGCCGGCCAGAGGCACCAGAGGATCCTGACCTGATTGGCCGATTTTGCCTTGGAGCTGCTGGATGACCTGCAGCTGAACCATCTGTTGTTGCTGCAGTGTATACAATGCGGTCTGAAGTGCGTTGATTTGTACCTCGCTGTTGCTGTGCTGAGCCACGGCAACTCGGGTGTTCTGCAGGGCCTCTAGGGTCACGTTGGTGTCAGGAAAAAGACCATTCTTTTTGCAGGCTAGACTTAGGACGGTCTCGCTTGCCTTCTGGAGAACGTCGAGCTCTAGGCTGCCCATTAAGGTCTTTGGGACCACCATGCTTGGAGAGTCCTCGATGTCATCGGGGTCGTCTGTACCCCCTCCTGCATCCTGTGGCACCAAGATGATCGGCCTCTTCTTGGTACAGAGACGCTTGTGCTGAAGGAAATCTCCGAGCTCGATGAATTCGGCACGGCACTTGCCGCAGATGTGTTCGTCCTCTCCGATTTCATCTCCACTTTGGAATCCGGATTGCACGCCTGTGTAAACACACAAGTTCAGAATTACTACATGATTTATTAGTTCAAAAAACATTTTTGTAATAATAGATTTTTTATCATCAAAAATATTTATTTTCGACATCTATTTCATTTTCTAAAAATTGCACAAAGAATTTATTTCTAATAATGTGGGCAAACAGTTTACATGAAAAATATTGTGGTGTCTAACTAAAATAATAGGAGAATAGATATTCTATCAAAAAAATTCACTAATATCCCACAACCCCCAAATATAGAAAAGCGCTACAATAGTATTCCATGCCAGATAATACAGACGATGGATAGAAACCATGGTAAGAAAGCTAGATCCATTCGTATATACTCCACCAATTATGGAAGAAACCCGCTAATTCCGCCTCCATACAAGGTCACGTGTAATGAGAGGAGCTAATCCAAACGTCGGGGATATCGTTCTTCATAATTACACAAGGGAGGATATAATTGGAATAGTTGTAATCAGCTTAGCCTGTCCACGGGGAGGATTGTTATTAATTGCAACAAGGTGGGCCGCCATTAGGCTCCGTCCTTTAACCTAATAACAACAACATCGCTAAGGAGTCCGTCATAAGATGGAGGACTAATGGAGAAGCCAGCCTGGCGGATGGAAGGCTGGATCGCTTCCATTTGTGCTCTCTCTCGGCTCACAAAGATAATAACTACCTTTTAGCTTGGAGCTCTTAATCTCTCGGAAAAAATATATAACGATATTTCTCTCGGGATGTTGTTATTAGAACACTCAGAACTACTCACAAATTTTATTTTTTTTTTAAATGCAAAATATCTCATTTGCATCAAAATTTATCATTATTATCACAAAGTAATAAGATGTACAACGAATATAAAACGAATTTTGCCGGAGACGACATCTATCTAGATGAAATTTTCAGTCCAAAAGAACTCGTAGATAGAATTTTTGGTCAAAATCGTTTCAGAGCCGTTTTCAAGAATCCAAACTAAGAATTGCTCGTTTTATCGTATAGGAGATATCATTTCAATTCATTGCCCGAATTTATAAGATTTAGCTTTCTATTATAAATGTATAATAATTGTATTTTTACCGTATTTTGAATGCGAAAACCATTTATTGACGTTTTAAATAAAGTTTTAAGCATATTTATTTTGGATACAACAAAGAGTTCATTTTTATTGAAATCTCATATTTACTAAACTCTTTTCAAATCTCTTCAAAAGAGAATAAAAACTTTGTAT
This sequence comes from Cordylochernes scorpioides, assembly GCA_030710605.1. NCBI lineage: Eukaryota > Metazoa > Arthropoda > Arachnida > Pseudoscorpiones > Chernetidae > Cordylochernes > Cordylochernes scorpioides. Next base: position 10,686,236 of record CP092879.1, on the reverse strand, counting down.
TCTTCATACATAGTAAAATATGGGTTTTTAGAGAATCTTACTAAAGAGAATTGAATTTTTGATAGAAATAACTCAAGAAAAATATCGCAGTTCTTTGGTATGTTATCTCTGAATGTATACAGTCGATATTTAGGCAACAAAAGAATAGTTTTGTTGTTGAATGTAACAGCGTCGTTGAAAGAGGTATGGACCAAACAGACAAGATCTCGCCATCGTCAACTTTACATTCCTCATTTCCAAAGATGAGCACACACAGCAGCGGCGATATTTAAAACGTTGGCAAAGGCGGCGTTATGGGCCCAACATTCTGCCACATTGTTTCCTCGACGCAATTAGACGTACATCATCCATTGATCATATTACCCCTGAAGTTTATTTCTGGACAGCATTGTTGTCCTCCCCACCGAGTATTTTAACAATGGAAGGGGGCACTTGCCAAGTCTTTAATTTTAAAAGAGGCGATGAATTAAAATAAACGATGGTGACGGCGTCGTCTTGTTCGAGACTGCGTCTCTACCCCACGGGCGTCTCCTCGATCCATTGTTCCCCGGGGTAGGAAGGATTCTTATTACTCAGGGACAATCATTTCTAAAAATACCAAAGCTCATTTTGATTATCTGAATATTGTTTCCAAGATTCGTGATGGGCTACATTTTTATCGAGGAGTTGTTTGGACATTCCAGGAATTCGTGGGCTATAGGCGCGCAGCAATTACCTCACAAACTAAATAAAAACACATCTATACAAAAGGAAAATATATAAATAGACAATCTATAAAAGTAATATAATATATATATATATATTAAACATCATATTTTTGTGATGAAAATATTTTATTAATTACAAAACTCCAATATTTCTATAGGATTTACGCCTATATTCGTTAGTCTTTCCTTATTTAGATAATGCTTTGATCAACTACGCGATGCCTTCACGCGACAATTATATAAAAGATTTACAAAACTACACTCTGTGGCCAACACATTCCAAAGATATACACAACTCTTTATATAAGTATAGACTATATATTTACATATTTCAAAAAAATTAAATTATAATAAAAGAAACATAATAAGTATAAGAGTTAAGTATAATGTAGATTAACGTTAGATATAACGGAGGGATGTCGATTTTCTATTAATAAAAAATCAACCCAGTTTACAATGAACCACGGAAATTTTGATGGATTTTTAGCAACAATTGGAGCGGTTGAGGACTAGCTGTCACCGTGGAAAAGAAACCCAGGACTCGAGACACCTACTACTGGAATGCCCACTCTTCTTTAGCGTTAGACAACAGACAGTAAATAATGTTGTAGATCTATATGAATTTTTAAATACTAGAGATAATTATCAGAGATTTAACCATTTTTGTAAATATATTTATGATTATCTTTCTAACCTGGAAGGATCAGGTTCCTAATATATCTTATTGTTTTTTTTTTAATTAATGCATTTATTTTTTTGCATAATATGTTTATAACTGTTCCTGTTTAAAAATAAAATCGACGCAATTATCCCTAGCCGGGATATCGCATTTTGTGTGTTGAAATAAATAAATATTAATATATATATATCCCGATGTACAAATATGCAGTTTTCATTTAAAGATTTAATCAAGTGTAGTTTAACTTTATTCTCAGAATAAATGTATAAGTTCCTGCATCTGGAGGTGAGGAGACAATTCTTGGAGAGAGACCGTTAAGAGAATAATTTATCTTTTTTGCATTGTTAATTATAAACTACATTTGATCCCTTCTATAAACTGTGAGATTCTTAATATATATATTTTATATATATATAATAAAACATACAATTATTCAACTTTCTAAAATAATTATAATGATTTTTTTTTGTATCTAAAAAGAAAAACTCTGTTTCTTCCAATAAATATGATAAGAGATTTTTGTACATACAATACATAAAATATATAAAATATTGGGATCCATTAGCGCGTCATCTGTTATGAAAATTCTAAACTATTATAGACGCGTATGATTCTTTTATTAATAAAATATAGCATTAATATATGAAGAAAAAATCCCTTAAATTTCTGATATGAGTTTTTCTTTTAGATACAAATTTATAATATATTTCTCTATGATGATAATAGTAACAATTTTGAGGCGCTTAAAATCTAAGGCTTTGCGACTTCACTTTATACTGGCCGAAAATGGACATTTAATGAAGAATTATGGTTAAAATTGAGTTCAAATTCAAAATTATTACACTTTGTTGCATTTAAAATCTATAAAGGTGCAACTAAGAAGTGTAGATGTTTATGAGAATAATGGTTCTTTTTTATGAGAGGAGGAGTATAGGGGTTGTTCTTTCTACAATAGAGGTTGAGCCAATTAAGAAGTTGGCAAATTTATGTTTTGCAGAAGTACCAAATCATGGGTGAAACAACACTATTAAAATATTTAAAAGTGATATCAATACATTTTGAAATATATTTATTTGATTTAACCCCGAACTCTTATTCCGAGCCCTTCGTTGAAGACCGAACGTTCAAGATCTCACATTGATTTATCAAAAGAAACATTTTTGAAAGATTTTTTACATCAAATTTTAAAATAATTTTATCGCACTACTTAAATATATTGAAAGACTATCCGAAGGTTGGGAGATAAATATAAAAGAAAGAAGTGTGGGCACCCAAGTCATCATTGGACTGAGTGACTGACCATTACGGGGCCCCAAATCCCCCGTCCGATCCCATTACTGACCTATGAGTGAGCATCCCCCTGTTATTGCAGCTAAACCCGGGATTTAGCGCTAACAACGAGCCTGTCAAAACTTGGTTACCTTGTTACAATTTACTTATGGAGCGGATTCACATAACCCCCGACATTAACAAGCTCTTGGATGACTGGCTGGTCTTATTGGCCTCCAGCCCAGATGGTCCATCTTTGCTTGAAGCTCTTTCTAAACTGGAAAACCATATGTTCCTTCGTTTATTTTCCACTTTTATATTTTCTGGATTTTTTGGCGTATATGCGTTTTAAAATATTTTGAGTGAAGAAAAATAAGAATACACATTTTTTTTATGTTTAATAGTCGATTTTTATTTTTATTTTGATAAAAGTTTGCAATTTTAAAATTGTTTTTAAATAATTTTGTGTTAGGATATTTATGTTTGTAAAGAATATTGATAAATATATAATTTATCTAGCTTTTATCTCTTTCTCAATAGATCTAAAAATAAATTTTAAAAGTACTAATAGTTAATATTTAAAAAGGAATTTTGGTTCATTCAAGAAATTAGTGCAAATGGGAAATATTCCCTGTGATGTTCCAGGAAGGTTCAGATCTATCACATAGACAGTTTGGACATGAAACAGTGATTATGAATATAAGCAAAAAATAGCATTGTGCAGAATACACTAAAACTCCACAATATATCTTGAATTTTTCAAAATCTTTAAACCACCTGATTTTTTCCATCCTTCACTGATTGGCTTGTTGTCAGTAAATTAGGTTTTGACCTGCCCCAAATCCCGACGTGGCAGAAGGAATTGTTCTTTGCTAGAGTCACCAAAGTGTGAGATGAACACCAGAAACCACAAAATGGAATTCCAAACTCAAATTTCCACGCAAAATGTACAAAAGCACACACAAATATCTTACTAGGATCTGTATGTCTCAGACTCAGGGCTGACAGAAAGATGAACTGCGCGAAGTTACAAAAGATGTGAAAATTTACAATAGCAAATTTTAAGTGAAAAAGGCGAACTCCGCACTTATTGAATTCGATCAGTTAGTGGCTAGACTAAACGCCGTTATTAAATAATTTGAAAGGTTGATAGCGTTTTTAGAGTATCGTTTAAATATGAACAATTTGAAATATATTTTGGTGTATATTGTAATTCTCCATATACCCATGTCGGGACATTTGTGGCGGATCCACATGGAGCACTACTAACCTTTAAATATTTTATTTTATAAGTGAAACTATGAATTATTTTATTATGAATATCTTATGATATGAAATCATTTTACCTATGAATAATCAATGTAATATTCGGTATCATCATGCAGCATACACCATCTTATTCTTTGAGACGAGAAATTATGAAATTAAATAAACCACATTGTCTCATCCTCTAACGTCAGCGTTATCTTATTTTCTCACTTTACAATTTTTAAGGCTGTGAGGGGTCATTCCACCGACGTTAAATTCTACAATTTTTTAGGATATCGGAGGATCTGTAAACTTCTGGGGCATTAACTTCCACGTAAACTTTGCAGCCATTAATATCAAACAAATTCCTTGATGCAAACTGCCAGATAAGTTGAACGAACAAACAACTATTGCTTTGAATAGGAATCGAATGAAGGAGATGCGAAAACAAAATATTAAGTCGTCATGCACAATTTGTATGTTATCACGCTTTTATGCAATTTGTTTCTGAAGGCATTACAGTAAATCATCATTATCATGCCGCTATCATGCCAAATTTATGACCATTAGTTCTTGCTGATTGACATAGGCATAAATTTCTACTCGTTGATACCACGGCCTAGTTCCTACTTGATTTATCACACCAGTTCCAATTATATTGCCACACGTTTTAGAGCAAACATTTTAATAGTGTGGCATTGAGAGAAAAGAAGCATTTGAATAGAGAAAATGTTTTAAAGGAGGTAAAAGGTTATGTACTCTAATAGGCAAAGTTAAGGATCAAGCAAAAAAATATTTAAAAAAAATATATATTAAGGAATTATTATTAGAAATTTGCATATATTACATATTTAGCTACTAATATGTAAAAAAGTATTTTAATTCTTTTCATATATATATTTTGAAAGGTCTACGATGGGTTTTATGCAAATCATTATGTCGAAGTGTCATCAATAAAGGATAATTAAGATCTCTACTACATATATATTTATAGCTGACGTAATAATTAAATTCAACTCTATATTAGCTAACCAATAAATTGTTCCAGGAATTTAATTATTTATCAATTAGTTTGTGAATTATTTAAAATACATTTGTATGAAAAGCAATATTAACTAATTTTGTTCATATCAATATATTGATTTTCTACACAACCACCATAGGTTAGTATGCAGTAATATGATTCTCTCATAGCTTTTGCAAGGCCAAACTTTGGATGACATTCTGGGATATGTTATCATGTGTTTTTATCACATATCTATGTATATTATAAGATATTTTAATACTTGTATGATAAAAAGAAACAAAAATATTTTAAAGGTCTATTAAATAATAGAGAAAACAGTTAATACTAATCAATTTTGATATGATTGAAGAGTATTAAAAAAGAAAACGTATGCACTTTGATGCAAAAGAAGTGAATATGCAAACATATTTATTTAAATAGATAGCTAAGAGGGGGTTTTCAGATATTCTTGAATATGTAAAAGATACCCTAAAGAGATGTGTATTCTAATTAGGTCAGTGTGAGGTGAGTAAGTATAAATGTTTGAAACAAAGGAAAATACTATTTCAAAATGATGATATGATACAAATGAAGTAAATATGCAAACATAATTATGTAAATAGATAAGAGAGCGAAGAGGGGATTTTCAGATATTCTTGGATATGTAGAAGATACCAAAGAGATGTGTATTCTAATTAGGTCAGTGTGAGATGAGTAAGCAATACATGTAATGTTTGAAACAAAGGAAAAGACAATTTCAAAATGATAATATGATGCAAATGAAGTAAATATGCAAACATAATTATGTAAATAGATAAGAGAGCGGAGAGGGCGCTATCAGGGAATCTTGACTATGTGTAGAGATGTGTATTCTAATTAGACGAGATTGTATGTGGTAAGTGCGGATAGACATCGGTGTAGTTAAAGGAAGGCGTTGGACAGCCGTCTAATTCGTTTACAGGGCAGACTGGGATGTATGACGTCACTAGCGTCCATTACCGTCGGGGTTGATCGAGAGCTCCTGCCAAGAAAAGGATTTAGCCGCTATTGAATTATTGCAGGACGTCGGTTGATGGAGAGAAGGAATTTCAGGTTCTGGAACCTTCGCGCATCATAGGAAATGGCCGGCAAAGCCCTTGTCCGGCCCTTAATAATGACAGACTATGGTCTCACTTTTAATAGCCCTTATGGATTTACCCATGACGCTTTAAAAATGACCTTTTAAAAAATTGAGGATCCACTTTTACTCTCTCTTCTTTTTTTTCTTCTCCCATTCTCTCACAGCTTTTTCTCTCCCTTTTTTTTTATTTATTTTGTTATATTGACATTTTATCTTCGAATTTCTTCTATTTAGTTTGAAATTTTTGGCGTTTGTTTGTTTCTGTTTCCGTTGATTTCCAATTTCGAACTTTAATCGCTCAACTTTGATTTACTTTTTTTTTTTAAGAATTGATTTTTTTTTTCTAGATCCGTTTCTTTTTAGTTATTTCTATATAGAAAACATATATTGTATTATTAAATATAATAATTGATTTATTTATTGTTTCTTCCAATCATATTATTCTCGGGATTCTATGCTATGAATTCATTTGTAAAATTTTAGGTTGAAAGGAACGAATAAAACATGCTGTAATTCAAGCTATAGTTTTAATTATTTAGATAATACGGAAACAAATATTGGATTGAAAAAAGTATTTTAAATATTATGTGTGCGTGTTGTTTTGTGTATGTATTATGTATGTGTGTGTTATGTTGTGTGTGCGTGTTGTCTTGTATGTGTATTGTGTTGTGTTGTCTTGTATGTGTATTGTGTTGTGTGTGCGTGTGTTGTGTTGTCTTGTATGTGTATTGTGTTGTGTGTGCGTGTGTTGTGTTGTCTTGTATGTGTTGTGTGCGTGTTGTGTTGTGTGTTGTGTAATAAGATATTATTTTTGCCTACTTATTTCTTGCTACTATGTTGTTCATCAATCTTATTAATTATTTTACATATTTGCTTTTTGCAATGATGCTTTGCAACAAGAGAACCGTTTTTGTAAACCTCGATCTCCAAGTTAATGCTTTAAGGACTAGTAATAACTGGTCCATAATATAAAATATAAATACACCTAATTAAACTTTTAGGAAATATTAGAGGCCAAATTAAATACCGCTAAACTGCCCTTTGTGTTGATTAGGTCCATAGACCGAAACAGTATTATACAGGTTGGTATTTGTTCGAATTTTCCAAAGCAGATGTTGTGAATTTTTCATCATTCAGAATCGCGTGTTTTGTGTAGAGAAGTCTTACAAATATATTATTTCCTTTTTTAAAAAAGAGAGAGTTGTTCCATAATGAAAAATGAATATAATCCTTTCTCGCGACGAAATTGCATTGTATAAACGACTAGATGTACCAAAAGAGAATCTCTTTAAAAATACATTTAAACAATATATTTTGTTAATAACCCTAGTACAGAATGTACTGTAGGTGAAAATGAATGGGCCACAACCCCAGCTTTGGCAAATTCAGACAAAAGCCAACCTGTATAACAAGGTTCAAGGCTTTGGCCACATCAGGAATACAGGATGAATATCTAGAAATACAGGATGAGCAGCGTTTGTACTCCATGTTAGGAGCGGCTGCACATGGCGTCTGTTCCTCATGTCAGAGGCGGCCATTTCTTTTGGAGCTAAGTCGGCCTGCCATTGAGTAGTGCTCCCAGTCTTAATGACAAAGGCAGACGCATTCTACTTCACCCAGTCATGATGGTTGTTAAATACCATCAAGGGTCACAACTTGATACCCTAATGATTGAGTGGAGATAAGGAAGAAGAAGAGTACAGAGGCAACTTCATTTTCATAACAACCTGAGAGTTGCTATGAAATCGATCGAATTTGCCAAAAATATGTTTATACTGGTTAATTAGTAATTTTAGGCCAGAATATAAGGCAAAATTTCGGGAGGATGGTATATATTATTATTATTTATTTAAGTAACCCAGGTTCCTGGAGCGTACAGAAGTCGCCAACTACCCGGGATGTCCTTCTGACCTAAGTCTTCTTGGATTTATATACAATGCCAGTGGAAGTCCAATTAATGAGGTGTCGCCAGGCAGATTTCTTGGGAGATTTTCTAGGGATGCTGGATGATGGTATACATGTATCAAAAGCGGCACCTCTCCTTTAAAAAAAACCTTAAAACAATTGGTTTGTTTACCACACCAGTATGTGGACAGAAGGTAAATAACAACATACCTCGTGCCGCTAACATAGGAAGTGAAATAAACCAAGAGCAGCCTGGATACAACAGTAGCAGACTTGTGTTCACAGGAAAGAAGCTCGTGAGTCACTCACCCACCATTACATACCCCCAAGTCCCCTCGGACAGTCCCCTGCCCCCTACTGCTCTTTAAAAACAATTCTCAAAGACCAAATTATCAATTTTGAGGGTTTATAATATTTTATTTTTTCCCCGAGTAATGAAAAAACATATATCACGTTAAATTTTATTTGAATACTTTTTTTGAAGAAAATAATTGGTGTCGAAATGGTGACACGGTTAGATTTTCGACAATCGTGGATCATATCTAGGGTTGGATACTTTGTTCGAAAAATTAAAAAGGCTTTAATAACCTCCCGAATCTTGCTCAAATCCTATTCCACAGGGCAAGTGGTTAAACTGGGCTCAGTCACTTTGGGAGTGTAAAACTGCTTTCTGCATGTGTATACATGTGCACAATTGTCAACCTCTACCCATTATGTTGGCCTGTACCATGGGATAAGTAACAAATACACTTCATAGCAATGTGTCTTTGATAAGAAAAATGGTCTTTGATGTAACGATCTCAAGGAAATATTGGACATATTATATGGTTGCAAACAATATATAGGTGTATGCGTGTATATGTGTGTATATATTTTAAATTTAATGATGTAACTGTAAATAAAATTCAAAGAATATCTCTATATGTAAATAATATTTATGAATCTTTCTAAGTTACTTTCCATGTTGAATATTTTCTTTGTTATATTTGTATGTACATTTAGCGCAAGTGTCCCTAGGGGGACATAGCGTTTTGAATTGAAATTAAAAAAAATGTGTGGTTATTTTAATCGGAATTTAAAATATAGATTAAACTTGTTTCCAATGTCGATATCTCTCAAAAAGAAATTTTCCTAGATTTAATAATGCTTATTAAGAAAGAATGTAAAATTCATTAAAGCTTGTTCTTCAAATACGATATACATACAAACATAGAGGAAGCATGTAGAATGTATTTGGTGAAAACTATATAATATAGGACATTTATGTTCCAATATCATTAATCAAAATTGGGAAATGTTATGCCTAAAAATTAGATGCCCCAAAAATTATTTTTATAAAAATATATAATTATTTATAATGCAAAATATAGTGAAAAATAGCCATAAGTTGTATATAATATAATATATATGTGTTAATAATAAATTCATCAATTATTTAATCACAATTATAATAAATCAAACAATTCTAAATTAAATGATAGAAAAAACTTTATATAATGCATGTATATAATAACAGCCAAAATATTCCTTTAATACAAAATCAATTCTTAGCGTGAATAAGTAAATAAAACGAAACGTAAATAGATATCAAAAGATAAATATCACCCTTTAAATTAACCTTCTTTAAATATATGTTAAGGCTATTTAATACCTGAATTAAATGCCAGGGAATAAAGAGCAGAAGACAAAAACATCCAAGTCAACAATAATCCAATAAAAAGCCCTCTTCTATGAGCCAATATTGAATAATCATAATGGCGACCCTAATAGCACCAGCAGCAAGCCAACTGATTGTCCCCCGCGATCTTCTGCGGAAATGTCGCCTTCCGGCCTCGTCTGCTTCCGGTCAGCCAGTCCTTTATAATTACGATCGGCTGGCTTCCGCTAATAACTCGAGCTGTCTTTTGGTTCCCCAGGCTGGCTGGTAGTTGTAATTGGGGCTGCCCACACGTCGGCCTTTTAAGACTTTATTTGGGAATATGGTGTTGACCTCTTAGATGTACAATTTACTGGAGCATTGACAAATGTTTATCCAACTTGTTGAGTTTGGAGCTAGTCTGCCCAGATAGTTATAAATAAACACTTGTGTGACGCTTGGCTTATATAATAAAAGACATATATAGTTTCAATCTGCGCCAAATTCTTTAGCTTACACTTTCGGATAATCTCTTCATCTATTACAGAAGATTTCAGTGTCTTCTGTACTAGATCAAGTTGACTAAGAAGATTCTTTGAAAACTTATCGTCTTCGTTTTGGCATACATCGAAACTGTGTCTTTTTAACGGCTATTTATATTCTTTTTATATACAAAGACGTCATTCACAGCGCTATATTGAATTGTAAACTTCCATAATTACAAAAAATTACTTTCAGATAAGAAAAATAAAAGCGTTACGATGTGTAACGTTATTATATTTTAAAAATCTTATGGGTAAAGGTTTGTAGAGATATTGCTCAGAATCTTGCTTGTAAAAGAGAAATATATTTCTGAAACATATAATCTCTTCATTATAATTTTTAATATTTGTATATATATATATTCAAATTTTTGGTAAGATATTATTTTTATTCACATTGCTACGAAACATATATGAATTATATTTTTCTTTATATACACATCAAATATAAAAATTAACACAATTTCACTCGGCTTCTGACCAAATGAATATTTGTTATATCATTTTTGTGTTTATTATCAAAGGATTATTACAAGGTTGTCCAAAAATTCGTAAATACTTGCAAAAAAAAAAAAATTGAAACACCAATATTATTCGCCGTTATGTATAATGTCTTTGTATTATGTATGAGGTAATTGTATTATGTATTATTATACGTATATTGGCCGTAATAATATTATTCGCCAAGTTAATAAGAAAGACACGAATTTTTGGGACAACCTTATATTTGAAATGAGGCGATAAAAACGTGGTGATTTTCTTTTAATGGTAAAAAAACAAGCTTTCAGGCAAGAATGCCCTTCTTCAGGTTACAACTTGGCAATATTTTAAAACTATGGACATTAAAGATAGCCAAATAAAGTAGGTAAATAGTTTAGCTGGGGAGATTGGCGGGCAAAACACGGAGTATGATAGTAGTAATGATAAGAATTTATGAATATATTACTTTCATAATCATTTGCCGACAGTAGAGTATGCAAATTAGTCTGTTCTTGGACTAATCAGCATATCCCGGGATTGAAAAATGGCAGTGGTTCCTAGACCTAACCAAAGCTTCATCCGGATTTGCCAAACATTGCGGAACCCGTTATCCGACTAATCAGTATATTCCGGGGTTAAAACTAGGAAAGTGACTCCTCCAGACTGTGTTATCCTGATGAGACATCATCCTGGAGACGTATGTGCAACAAGCTGACAATGCCAGCCATTATCAAGTTAATTTCGTCGAAATTATAACTTCTTCCAGACCTAACTCTTATACTGATGGCGGGTTGAACATTTGAAAACTGGTACCTTGTTCTCATTTAATAGTAGCATATGGTCATGAATACGCGTTTGAAGAACTCTATCGTAGATTTTGGTTTTTTAGCGTAGATTCATGTTACTTACCTGAATTCATGTTTTATCATAGCCAATCTGCAGTTGTATTATTTATTATTTCTTTAACATTATACGATTAGCATACTCACGTAGTTGTTATATATCAGTAAGTTAGATATGCAAAATTTTAACCCGAATTGTATTTTCGCCGTACTATATACATCACATATGCAAATATACCTCAAATAGAATCCTATATAAAGTCAATTGTTACCTTAGTTTGCTACCTGTTGAAGGGCGTGACTGCCCGAAAGCTTGTCACTCGTTTATCCGAATAAAAAATCTTTTCTCCTTACTTTTCATTGCTATTTATATAATCAACGGAGAAAGTTTTCATGTAGTTCTGATCTTTTTATTTCTCTTACAGCAAAGCTTCGTCCATTAGATCATATATTGTGCACGCCAAACAAACCCATGGAAACATTTCACTTTTTTAAATATATCGGCAACTTTCAGTTGCACGATAAAGAAATGCCTTTTGAAAAATATATATTATTAAAGAATTGGCATATCTAACTAAATAGAAAATAAATTGGCATATCTAACTAATATTTAAATAATATGTTAAAATTTTAGTATGTACACGCGTTTGTTCGGCGGTACATCTAGTAAAATTGGAACAATTACAGAGAAGATTAGCATGGCCCCTGCGTAAGGATAACACGCAAAATCGTGAAGCGTTCTAACTAAAATTTTACTGTATTAATTGTTTCACATTTCCTTGAAAATAGGAATTTTGTTTAGAAACCAAGGACAGGTATATATAATAAACCTTATTTTAGTAAATAACATTCAGAGAAAGTAACTTATTTTTATAATTATATGAATCATGTTAAATACACCGCTTCTGCTTAATGATGGCAAGTTCAGGAGTAAGACAATTTCAAGAATCTCTCTCATATTTATCAAAGACCCAACATATTGCCGTGAAATATTAAATGATATCTCCGGGACACTCCCTATAAATCATCCGAAGCTGGCATCGAAGTGGGAGATAAAAAATGAGGCCCATCTTATTAGACATTTTTCGACAAAATTTAGATAAAAGAAAAAAAACTTCGTGTCTCAGCCATATTTCAACGCTGTCCCATAAATTCTAATAATAAAAATAATAAGCAAGAGCCAAAAGTATTGCAGAAAGCAAGTAAACAAAGAAAAGAAGAAATGGAATGCATTTGGTAATCTCTACCGCGCCTTCTTTCTTCCACTGTTTTTATGTCTTGCCCGCTCATAACACTTTGTCAAAAGTGAAATTTCCGCGTCATAACCTCCCAAATCTAATAAAATTTTTTGTTTGCTCTTTTTCTCTCTCTCCATTCCCATTGGAGCGAGGTTCTTGAGAAATGATCTATTTGGATCCTTGACGCCCGTAATGTGCTCTCAGATTAGAACCCTCCCGGGATCTGATTGGAACTTACACCACCGCCACCCTTCTTGATAAATATATTTCCCTCTTTTTCATAACTGGTCCCTTTCAGCTTATTGTTTCAACTTCGTACCTTCCGTTTTTTACTTTCTTTCTTGTTGAAGAACTCTTTGGCAAATTGTTTTACTTAAATTAGTTTGAGAGTTTTTACAATCTGTTTGTATGTTGCTAGGAACCGTTTCTAATGTATCACTTTAATGTTGTTTCTTGTAAATTTAAACTTAATTCTCTGTCATTTGCATTATGGAGGTTCTATATTTTAGGGCGAATATTTTTATGCGTCATAAGAAATTAATGATCATTTAACTTAGGATATGTCTAATGGATTATCGTTTATATGTATTCAAAATATCATAAATACACTTAAATTGAGGTTTTAATAACTGTTGAACAAATTGATATACGCTTGAACAATTAACGTAGCAATAGCAACATTTATAAAAAGTTCTTCAAAAAAAGATACTTCGACCAGAATTTTTTTTTTTTTTGGCCGAAGTATCTTTTATTTTAAAGAACTATCAATGTCGGTCAGACACAACCTCTATATTTTCAATATATAAAAAGATTTTAAACAGTCTTAAATATCAAATAAGGAAACTGGGAAGACACAGGCTAGATGGTTGACAAAATCATCATTGCTGGTTGAGAAAATTTTATTTAATAGTTGATTTTTTAAAACGCTTTTATTAATAAAATACCATATTTGTATCAAACCGTTACGGTGCTCTAGTACACTGTTACTTTCGCCAAGGAATACTGTTGTCTTGAGTCCTGTACTTGAACAGAAGTCTAAGCAAAAGTCGACAAAGGTATCAGTGTAGGGATTCAACTCAAGCGGCATAATAGACGATACATCAGTTTTAGCATTACATAAAGTTATTCCTGAGACATTCCCACAATGTCCTGTATAATTATCCGAATACGTCATTCTTTTATGCTCTTTTAGAGATTTTATCTTTGCTTAAAATTATTGTTTAGTGAATAAAATGAATAATAATGCTGCAATAACAGTAAGATATACGTGGGTATCTGAAAGCATAGCACTCAACAACGGATGTTCATATTACAAATAAAGACATATATATATATATACGGTTATGTATAAATACATTAAGTGAGAAGAATATCTGGTTCTTTACCTCAGTTATTTTTCTGTTTTGGACAAGCGTATGACATGTAAAAGCCGATTTATAAGCTTAGTTCCGTTATTAAATCTCTCTCTTGCCGTTAAACATTTTAAATATTTATTAATAAATTCATAATATTCACCTGAAAATAATAATAAAAACTTCCTTATACTAATTTTGTTTCTAATTTACTCTTGATTATCTTTTTTTTTTCAGCGAGCGAAAAAAAAAACTGAATATCAAACCACTCTTGGTGTACACACAAATACATAAACAGTGATTAGTCAATAATCATAAATAAGCATCCAGAGAGGAAGAAAAATGATGATATACTGATGACATATGCGCGCTATAAACTTAGCTTTGAAATTCGCTAGGAGGGAATTAAGCGTTTAGTTTTTCGAGTGAACTTTTTATGGAATCATGGAATGTGATTGATATACTGGGATTAGGTGTCGTTAATAAAGACACCAACTGGTGCTAATCAAAGAAGCTCCAGAGATGTGGAAACTTGACGCGAGGGCACAGTTTCAAGTCTTGTTTCGGACTTCTCGAGCTTGTGCGTGCGGTTAAAAGAAACTGTTTCATATTTCAAAAATTGCCACAACGACTCTCTATGCTCTAAAGTGAAATTGGATATGTTGTGAATCACATTAGAGAATTTGTTTAACGTAAAAATATTTCTTCAATCTTTTAAAAGGTATTAATACTTTGTTGCAAGTGTGCATATAAATAAAGATTTTTCAGCGAGAGAAATGGGGGTTCCAAAATATAATAATTAGATGTATAATGGAGAGAGTGAGAAAGAAATTAGAAATTATCGTCAATTTATATGTCATTTCATTGGTGTAAATCCAGTCAGAAATTACATCTCTAAAAGCTAAAAAAAAGGTTATCTTTTAATTTTCTTCGCTTGGTACCAATGGCGCATGCGCTGTAAAGACTAATTTAAAAGGCGTCTGACAAAAATCTACTTGTAGAAAATTTCCGTTTGGTAATAAATTACCTTTCCCCGATATCGGCCAATCAGGCGTGTTGATTTCAGAATGAAATTATAACGTTAGAAAGACACTAATTGGGAACTCGTGAATCTCCGACGCAATTAATCGCGTATATTTTCTTAATTACGTCTTGACTCATCACCTCTTCCTTTCTTGAACCTCCTCCCCTTACTGAAGCTCTTCGTCAAACACTCAATGGTGCAACATTTGACAGTTCTCTTCTAATTCAACGACCGCATTGAAAGCTCTAGTCGGTATAACCTAGGGATTATAAAACTGTTCTCTTCCTTCGTATTACAATTTCGGTGATCATTATTTTTAATTATTTAAACATATCGCGCCATATAAATTCAAGAAATTTAACTATTTCAGATCGATTTCTTTTGACACATCCCTGGACACTTTTGTTTTTCCGTTTGTCATTACTCTTCACGGTTCATCCTATCATACTTCATCCTTAAAGTTACAAATAATCGCTATTTCTCTTTAGAATAAATTTCGATTTTTGTTTGAAAGAAACATTCGCGGTATAATTTCAATTTTCGTTTTACTACTGTCTATATTGCAAAGTAAAAATATTGGGAGGGAATGACTCATCATTGATGAACCCTCTCAAGCCATCATATGCGATTGTCTGTATGCATATACTGCATTGTGAGATATATAGTTGGTACTGGAAAGGAATTCTTGTGTTTATTGAATCTATTTGTACATAAGCTTAGAGGACAGTAAAACTATACCTAAATTCCGCCAATATTTTCCAGTAAGAAGAGTGTAAACATGTATAAGAAAAAATCGTGTTGAAATAATTCTTAGTACAATTACTAAGGATGGATAGATTCCATAAGTTTCTCAGCCATACAAGAGATTTGTAGGTTTCTCGAAAAGAGAAAGAAATAGTTGTTGAATAAAAGGTCAAATGAGAATAATGAATTTGGATGAATCATCTTAATTTTGATATAAAACTGATATTGATTCACTTGATATAAGTGTATGCCGTAGCTGTCGTGGTCAAGTGAAAGGACGCAACCAAGAATTAGCTCCAGCCAAGCGAACAGCGCACCCGCGATGTCTGCCACCTTTATTTATTTATTTTTTTTTTTGTACAGCCTTTATACATGGATGAATTTACATATTTACATTTTAACACAAGCGTAACATATTTACATACTTATTTTGACGAAAAATAAATTATAACTCTTGGAATTAACTATACAAATTATGACATGTGTATAGTGTATATTAAGAAAAATATAATTTTGAACAAGAGATAGAGTTTTAGGAATATTTTCAAAAATGAAAAATGTATATACTGAACGCTCGTCAGCGTGGTTGTACCTAGGTGGTCGTAATTGGGCATTTTGATAAATCACTTTTGACCGATGAGTAGGTTTGAAGATGCGCGAAAGAGTAGGATTCGATGAGGCAGTAAAATGGTGGCGTATTTGCATATGGTCGGTCTCCTAGATGGCGGTGGTGTAATTACCGCCCATCCGCCAAGTCCGCATTCTAAGTTCTGGCTCGCGTAATCCTCAACGGAGCACATCTCTGTCAACAGTCCGTCAAAACCGCTTCTTGACAACGCATTAGCTTTCATTTTGTTGTCAATTCTTGTAGTTTTTCCATTGTAGATGTCTAGAAACATCATTAAGCTATAAAAACGGATGATTTTTTAATAGCAATCTGTCTTTCACCTTTAAAAAATCAGCCTAGCGTATATTCTATCACGTAGGAAATCGTAGAATGGTTATAAAAATGAACCATTACATTCTTCGCAATTAGATTCTTCAATATTTTTTTTAACTACGCCAATTTTCGATCTAATCTACTTTTCTACAGGCGCTTGTTCTTCTTACGTTCTGTCTCCATTAAACTTGCTCCTGCGCAAGGATGACACGCAAAATCGTGAAGCGTTCCATATTGTCTAAATAAAACATTTCAAATGTATTATTTGTAAAGTCATTGCGTAATACATATGTTAAATTGTTTTCTAGACTATAGGGATAATTCTGACTGACCGTTCTTTTCTCTAAATCATTTATCTATAGAATATGTGCGGCAGCATCTATATATACACACATATATTTAAATAACATTTTAAATAAAAATAGTTATACACACCCAGTTGGTCAAGTTTTAGAGATAAACATACATGTGTTCTATATTTAAAAAATGTCATTAAGTGAGAGGATTATTACAGAAAATGATCGAGAATAATAATAAAAAGAATAGCATAAAAAAAAGAATGATCTTTAAATGAGCCGGTTCATCTTTACATTCATTGTTCGAGGAAATGGCTGAAAGAAGGGCAACAGATATCATAAATGACCCTCGTCATAACTAGTGCTAAAAAAAGAATGGAAAGAATAAACGAAGGCTTTAGGAAAGAAAAGAAACGAATGGATTTTGGAAAAAGGGGAAAGATCACTTCTCTAATGTTGGGTGTGCCTTGCGTAATGATCCAACTCCATTGTTTCCAGGGGCCGTCTTCGGAGCAGTTAGGGGTCAGAGGTCGGGGCCCGTGAAATATCAACCCTTTATGGGTGGGAGGAGAGGTGCTACCGGCTGGGAATCTTCTGCTAGCTTTACAGCCGTTTTTATGACAGTTGCCTTATTATATTTTGTTTTATTTGACCACCTTGATTTACTCCGCTTCACCAGCTTGCATTTATTAGAAACCTGCTAAAGATATTATTCTGTGGATCTCTTTGGAACACAGCGCGATTTTGTTGATTTCTATATTAAATATTTACGATAAAATATTTTTTCAAATGGAGATAAAACCTTTTAAAATACCGTACTTTCTATTGTTAATATCCCGGGGAACACTTTCGAACCTTCATTCTTCAATGATCACAACCTTTAAAAGATAGAGGCTGCCTGGCCGGCATTCATATTTATATGAAAAATAGACACTTCGGCCAGTTGGAGTTTATATTTATATTTATTTTTATTTACTTCTCCTGACGAAGACAAAAGATATTTGTCGAAACGTTGAGAAAATAAAAAACTCCAACTGGCCGAAGTGTCTATTTTTCATATAAAAAAACCTTTAAAAGGTTTTGATGTCTATTTCTTTTAAATATCTTGTTTATTTCATTTAAGTGCAATGTAAGTGCATGGTTTTACTTGAGATATTGATTGTATGTGTGTGTTTTCTGATAAAAAGTGGTGTATTATAATATTATCTTTTTATAAAATTCTTAACAAAGAAATTAATATGGCAATTGTAATATACGAGTCATTCAGTAAGTTGTTCTTTGTTGAGAAATGTTACAAATAGATGTTGCATCTAAGATAATACATTCTAAATATGACCATGGAGGTTAGTCAAAAAGCCGTTTTAGAAAAAAGCATTGCACATTTGGTTGTCAACTGTATACACAAGTCTAATCACTGGTGAGGGAAAGTAAGCAAACGGAGCTATAGTACCTTATAAATGTAAAAGTCGAACAGCTTTATACCTATGCCAACATTCGCATTTACAGTCAAAGGCAATGCCTACCTATCTACCATGATTATCATGGCCTGTACCAGGTGGAATAGGGATAAGTGTAAAGAATCCAAGCTTTCCCTCAAATATTTGAGGCTACCATGTATTCCAAACATGGATTTTAAGCAATTTACTAGGTACTCTAAATAAGCGTCCGATATGTATGTGGTCCAATCACATTAAGTCTTTCCCCGCCCAGCCAGGAAGTTTCTGTCATCAGGCAGTGAGGCTAATGAGCCCTGAAGCAGGAACTGCTATGCTGCCAGAAGGACAAACTAAAGTTTTAAAATCGATTACTTCTTGATGGCCAGGAACCATTCGAAGACAAACACCACCAGCTCTAACGACCTCGCCGTTCTGGGTCTTGCTTCTGTAACAGCCCGTGCAGCATTACCACCATCTTTTGCAGAGTACCCAAATTATCTTTATTTTATAAGGGAATACTCTGTTACCTTTTAAAACTTTTTCGTATTTGACTCCATAGAAAAATAAAAAAGGGAGGGCTTGTATGGTATTCAATATTTTCATAGTTTTCAGTGAATTCTGAATTTCTTTATATTTGATTTGTTGTTGTTTATTTTGTTCACATTAAATTATTTGAATTCAATATTTATATGTGAATTTAAATTTTAAATATTTTACAAATAATATAAAATGAAAGGATTTAAAAGCACGAATGTTTCTTTTATACATAAAACAAACTTCTACTGCCCTTACTGCGATGAAAAAATATATTGGGAGGGCTTGGCTCATCAGTGGTGAACCCTCCCAGCGGTTTCGCCAATTTAATCCACCAGACCGCTTCTCAGAGCTCTAATACTGTATTGGACATTCGTGCTTTTAAATCCTTTAATTTTATATGTATAGATGGCGCGTTATTGCTTTGTGTTAAAATAATATAATTGTTATTGCTAAGTAGATATCTTGGAGCGTTCTAAGCGTTTCTTCTTGAGCGATGACTTCCACAACAGATGGGACGAGATGGAAAAGGTAGCTGAAGACATGTTGAAGCTGTTTTCTTTGAGATTCGAGCTTATTTATGTCTTCAAATTATTCCTTCTTGGTGTTTTAAAACATCAGAGCACATTAAATCTGCAAACGACGTTTTTCCAGATGGTCTTCGCTTTAATTGGACACACCAACTTCCTTTCCCATTAATTGACCTGGTAGGTTGAGGGCCTGCCTCCCTCGCCTTGCTTTTAACACTTCACGAGTATCCATTCTTAAAGATCTATATTGTGTAGCGCCTTGAGCTATCGTATTCGAGCCAGTGAAAACAAGATATTTCATAAGTAGTTAAGTAAACGTGCGGTCATAGTTTCAGAGTGCTGATTATTGTATTCTAAAGTTGCTGTTTCGTGGTTAGCTTTTGTCGACTCAGCATTTTGTTTAGTTATAGAACGTGATGCAAGTTGGATTTTTAATTTGACTTCTTGGAGAGATTCATTTTTAAGTTTCAATCAAAAGGTTTTTAAAGAGATCGACTTAATTTTGCGTTAAAGTTTTCAATTTGAAATATTTTTGGTATGGATAAAAAATTTTAATGCGCCCTAAAATACTAGAAGTATAATTTCAAAAATTCCGTAGCGTATGTATCTCAATTCGTTTTCTTGAAGGATTTAATATCTCAAGAGTCATATTTTGGTATCAAATACCACACTAAAAAGTTACCTAGTCGAGGCTTTGTATGCGTGAGAGGAATTTTCTTCTAATTAAAATATCTTACAGAGATGAGCCTGCCGAAATCTAGATTTGTGGGAATCATCTCAGTTGCTGATAACACCGCACAAAGCGATGTATTCCAAGGGCTACTCTCACCCATTCCTATACTTCAAGTGAATTTTCTGCACGAAGATATCACAAGTAACTGATAGAGAGAGTTTGTTATTTATACCATCCAAATCTCAAACACATTGTCAGGCCGACGTCCTTTGTTCCTATGAAAGGTAAGTTGGGCTTCATTTAGAACCGAAGGAAAATTGGGGAAGGGAGCAATTAGATGATTGGCCTAGACAAAGGGCAGGGAGAGAACTGTTATTAACTTTAATTAATTAATTGCTAAAGAGTCGCGCACATCTAAAAATATTCCCGAGGGGTGTTTTTAAATACTTTCAGATTTCCTGAGTTGGGATCTCGAGGCATTGGAAGTAAATAACGCCACATCTGGCAGCATGTACGTCGATCCAGCCTCACGCTAGGGATCAATTTTCTAAGATCCGGTCACCAGAGTATGTCAATTTCCATGTTAAAAATTTCTTTTAGATAAACAAGGGAAATGTTTGAACGATGTTTTCATGCTTGCTGGAATATAATTCAGAAGAGAGAGTGTGTCATTTTTAATTGTACACTCTTTTTTTTCTTATGTCGTCAAATTTCTTTTCAAGTTGAAAGTGTGTCGCGGCCGGGTCAAAGAATTGACTACAATAGATTACTTCAAGATTAGATAGCTGTGATTAGGTGAGATTTCTTTAAACTACTCAGATAGTAAACCCACTTAGATAGTATAGCAGACAGCTGTTTCCACCACCAGCCTTTAACGAACCAGGCGGGCTATAAGACCTAATCCCCATTTCACCCGGAAACCTGGTGTCAACGACATTGCTTAATTGTTCAGTAATTGCGGAGAAGCCTCAATCAACCAGAAACGGGAGGGGGGGGGGGGAGCTTCTAAGATTATCAGATGCCTTGATAGGAAGGTTGAAACAAAGGTTCTTTGACCTCGCACGTTGAAGGAAACTACACGAACGAAATATTTCAACGAATGCTATTTTCGTAAATGTTTGTGTTTCTTGACTAAAATGTTGAATGTGCTCGACAACCTGTTTCTTTGGGGATATTTGGCTTGTTTTAGTTCAATTTGGTTAGTAACAACAAGCGTGTTCTAATAAAGGCTAAATGAGGGGGGGGGGGGGTGTAAAGGTTTATGATAATAATTTTGTTCATTTTTGGCAATATATTATTGAATAATTATTATAAATAATCTGTGTTTTGTGTTAGTTCTCATCAACTAAAATATTTGACTACGTCACGACTCCTTACCATTCTTGTAGAATATCACTAGATTACCACTTTTGCATTCCGTAGTTTTTGATGCTAAATTATTTATAACTTTGACTTTTGGAATACTTGTCTTCTTTGCCATGACAATATGCTTTCTTATGATAACATTATTATATGAGCGGGCTTGGCTCATCAGTGGTGATAAGCTCTCATATATTTCTTTGTATCATTGCAGTAAGGGGTCTTTAAAGATAATATTTGTCAATATATAACATAAGAAACATCTTTCCAAAACTCTAATTACATATTTTAACATAAATATAATTCAGTTTATTCATTCTATAAATTCCTTTGTTCCTATAATAGCTTAGAGCTTGCTAAAGTGAACTCATCACGATAATAAAAAAACGAATTTATTTTTTTTTCTGATTACATCTGAACCACTAACTATACGAGGTTGGTTCAAAAAGTACCGCGACCTTTGAATTTTCGCGAATTTCGTATATTCGAATTTCGATTTTTTTGTGGCTTTATGTTGGTAATCATGTCTCTCACTTATGCCGACAAGCTTGGCCATTTTGAATGTTCACTTAATTGTTGACAGCTGCTTTGCTTGATTATTATTTATTTATGCTTATGAGGTGATACAGCAGCGTATTTACAATTAGAGAGGAGACAAAATGAATTAAATCTAGAAAAAAGAAGTGAGGACATATCGGTCATTAAAGTCTGAGAGGCAAGGCTTGATTATGATCATATAAATAAAAATTGAGATTTTAAAACCCAGTTTTTACGAATTCATCCGAATTTTTGTGCGCGATAATAAAAAGTTTGTGATTTAGGAAGATTTTATTTTTAAAATCTGTCTCTCTCTCTCTCTCTCTCTATGTAATATCTAGGCTGCATTTAGTATTGAATTTGTAATAACAAGACGAAAAACGAAGTTAACTGAAAAATAAATAGAAAGGAAAAAATTATCCTCTAGATCATTAATATTCATTAAAGCAAATCAAGTAATCCCTTATAGAAAATCCCTCAACTCTAACAACAAAAAATAAAAGTGAGATGACATAAAAATAATATGTCAACAAAACTCCTTTAATTTCAATTAACAACAACAAGACGACGTGAGGGAGGTGTTATGCAAATAAAGATCTCAATAACAACATCAAAAAATAGAAGACGTCAAAACAACAATTTAAAACCCATGTCTAATTATTCAAGCACATAAATCCCAAAAATAAACTAATTATTTTTATTAAATCCCTTCTTTATCCTTCTTTTTTAAATATGACTTGGTCGGAAGGAAAAAATAGAGAATGGGAGGGGGATAAATTAGTAATTATACTGTACCAAAGCCACGTACTGTCAGACATAGAGAAATGAAATTGCTAAAATAATCTTTGAATATTTTATAAGAGTGAATAATGACCTATAATATGTAATTAGGTCAGGAACGGAGATCAATACCCTATTTAAAAAATACAGGTTTAGAGAACCCGAATGAATTATTTAATTCTGAGTTAATTTAGGATGTTTTCGCTCTCTCTTTGGATCCTTTTTATTACATTTTTTTTCCTGAAGAATGCTTCATCCTACAGGCATATTTGTTAAGAAATGTTAAAATTATTTATTCAAAATTTGACTATGAAGCTCTTATTTATATGATATTGATTGTATATGTCATTTTCAATGAATTTTAAAGAACGAAGGAATTTTGTAAAATGGATTTTTTTTTTAATTATTTAAAAAATTTCTTTTAATAACCTTTCCAAATACAATACTTGTATCTCTACATATGCAATTTTAAAAAATAAATATGAATTGCAAATGAAAGATAATATTTATTTCGATAATAAATAGTAGAATTGTATTGAAATTGGATTTTTGAAAAGTTCACATAGTTTCATTCCAATGCTAATAAAGATATTTGACCAGGTCTCAGGTAAATGTTCCAGCAAATCTTGGAGATGCTCGCAATGACTGGTTGTGGAAGCATGGAACCTCTGATCCGAATAAACCTCTCACATATCAATTCTAACCCAGGTTCCTGGAGCGCAATACGCCAACTACCCGAGTCCCACCTATCACCAAAGTTTATAAGGCATCTGTTTTATTCACGCTTTGATATAGTCACGTCACAATGAACCGATTTATTCTAATTGGCTGTTCATTGTCACGTGACCATAATCAGCCATTCATTGTTAGGTTCATAAATAAATCAGCGTGTGGTGTTTCTTTAGCTTAGAAGCATTAACCATTGTATTTGTATATTCAATATAAGATCATGGGCTCGATTCTAGGAATAAATCTCTTTATTTTTGTGTCATTTTAGCTGTATTTTAAAAAACAAATGTATTTAAAAGTTGTATATTTATGAATTATTTTGTCCTATCTATCCTTTGTATATCAACACAAGAGGATGAGGATCTGCCTATTGATCGCCTTATTCGGGTGTTTAAGATGTTAGCGGCGTTATAAGAGTTCGATTTTATTGGATCGACACGTTTTTAGGTTTGAAAGATAATTTGTTGGTTGGAAGTTGGTTTGAAATATAGATACACCAATCAATAATCTATTTAAATCTCGATGTTTCAGGGACTCTCTGTCAATAATCATTAATTGATAATTATACAACACAACAACAACAAAAGCTTTTATTTAGGGCATTCCGCCCCATATAGGATTCGCCGTATTTACACATCAACAAGAGGAGAGGGAAAAGGAAACAACAAAATAAAGTTTGTCTCACTTTCAGTTACCTATTTACAGATAGGTCATCCTCCAGTATCCTTTGCCCTGCATTCTTTCTCATGCGCCCAGCTTCTGTGCAGTATCTAACAATCAGTAATTCATCATCCAGAGCTGAAGAGAGAAGTTTACATATGCGATGGTATCTAAATTGACCAAAGTTAGGGCTTGGGAAAATTTCAGTACGTTTTTCTGTTAAGAGAGGGCATTGGAAGAAATAGTGAACCAAATTATCGTCCATGAGATCCTTACAAAGTAAACACTTCCGGCCATTTTCTTTCCAGAAGTCTTTTCTTTCTTCCCTGAAGAATTGCCATAAAACTCTATGTTGTGCAACTAGTCTTTTAATCGATAATTATAATCAATAATCATTCCCCCTGAGGAGAATGACAAACTTCGAGAATTCATTATTGGTGATGTAGCTATATTTTTCCAAACCATTTTAGGTTCAATAATTCTTGCAGTGGGTGTGACAGCCTAAAGGTCTGGTATAGCGCTTTTTTTTAATAACAGCATGTTTTTGTTTTTTTAATTCGATAAAATCCCAATGTCGACACGCTGGCAGTGTTTTTTTTTTTTTTGCCAGAATTTAAAAAAGTTGGTTATTTACGTTTGAGGGATAAGCAGTGTTTGGCCAGCAGTATTTCAACAGAAGCCAGTGTTTTTTGCGGCGGCGTGGTCATAAAGAACAAAGTGGAGGGTTCCGAAATAACTCAAATCCATCATCTACCGTGTGACAATAGTGACCCAGCGCCATTGTCCTAAAATAAATGTTTTATAGCTGCTCTGCCGCCAAATTCTGGCGACATCCCCACTACACTATCTTCTACATAGACTCTGTCCCCCCTTTGTTCTTCCTATCTCCCTTGTATAACTCAGCTCTTCAATATCTTGTAGCGTCTTCACTCCCATTACTTTCTAACAACCAAACCTAACTGCCTTAATGGAGACATAATGTCACCCTCAAACGAATGTGTTTCATCTTTATGTATATTTGACGTCTAATTGTCTTAAATATTGAGCGAAAAATGAATAGATAATTTTATATGATTTAAGAAAATTTGTGTAGAATCAATTGCTTGCTCCAAATCGACAAAGTCCTAGCAGATGTCTAACAATAGGTCATTGACGATGGACCAAAAATGTCGAAGCCAAAAAACGTGCTGGTGGGCGTTAAAAAGAAGCACGATCTAAAATAAACCATTTGTCTGAAGAACAAGGACTTTGTATAGCAGCCTGGACTGCAGCCCTAATTTGCTCGTTTCCACACAGTTTCGTGTCAACAGAATAATTATTCATTATTCTAAACAGAAATCTTTATGGAAATTTGAAGATAGTAAAGTAGCATGGAATCCGTCAATGCGGATGATGAAGTGACCAAAGAAGCTTTTTCACACTTTCAACAGCTTCTATTTCGTGCGCGGGGTCTCATAGGCAATGGACTAGCAAACATTCTTTTTCGCAAAATTCACAAGTTCTTCCCAACTTGGAACTGAAGGGGATCATCGAAGATCTTTTGATTAATGGAGGAAGTCTCTTCAGCGCTGGGGGAACCAACCTCCCAGAATGTCTATAATACATAAAATCTTTCTCGATGAATATGCTAATAGGCATATATGTAAACACGTATATAGTTTAGAGGTACTTAATTTTATGCCTCAAGTGTAATGCCAATTGTGAGATAATTTAAAATAGTTTAAAAGTCACAATATCCTTCTCTCAAATAAAAATAACAATTTTTGTGCACTCTCCAAAGCTTAAAATTTAATAAAAGGGGACATTATGCGTCTTCTGTCATTCTACTTTTAAAATTCTAATTTTAAATATGTTTTCTTAAATATAACTTCATTTTAACATGTCGAAACATAAAGAGGGAAACCTTTGAAAACGCTCAATATTGCCCTTACATATATTTGGAACACTTAATTCTATCCAACTATAAGAGTATTTGCATTGTTTCAATACAGAAAAGAGAAATAAGATGGAGCAATAAATATTCTGAAAGTGTGTGGATCTGACTATGTGATACCGTCATTGAATAGAAACCTAGCTACGATACATCGAATGTTTCAACAGCATGGGGGGACAATGTTGAAGTAATTGCCGCCTCAACAGGAGGATTAATTACGGCAAGGCAGGAAGGGGCTTTGGCCCCAAGATGGGACAAGCCGGGTCTAAACGGGCTAATTCCAGGTTGAGCGAAGAAGGATCAAGTGGCGAATAAGATGTGAATAAAATATAGAGATCCTATCCCCCGTCCCATTACTCACACACCGGCAAATCCTACTTTATTGGCGGCGTCCATGAAGCCACCACAAAACTAAAGGGAAACAGCAGATGGGAAATCGGATTGGTGCGATGGCAGCTGCTGTTTTGATAACCTTGTGTCATATACTTAAGTCAATGGCTCTACTTCCCCACATCAACCCCGGCAGTCCGCCGATGGTCACATACGATATATCATCCTCTTTTTTAAAACAATTTTATCATCATAACTGGATTTATATATTCGTGGATTCCTTTTCCGTATTACACACATACATTTTATACGATAAAGTTATTCCTGCATATTTATATTTGTTTTTTTTTTAATACCCTAATGATTTTCATTGTGCAGAAAGTTTTAAGGGGTTAATTTTCATAATCACGTAAATAGTAATGTAAAACGGAGCGTGATGACAGTGACTTATGTGACCAAGGGGTATATATAGAAGTTATTTTGACTTGAAGAACCTCTAGGACGGTACCATTGCGATGTATTATGATCAGATGATGTTATCCTTGGTACTGACAAAACCTATAATCCTCTAACAATTTCGGAAAATTTTAGTCTTGTATTTTGAAAAAAACAATGAAATTTTCAACAATCAAATAAATAATTTTATATATTGATTCCAGCATAATATAAACAATAAAGAGATACATTCAAATACCATTTCAATAATATATTCAACGTTATTTTATTCATTGGTATAATTGATAACCTGGAATGAAGGGAAGGTAGAATTTTTAAAAATCCAATTAGTATTAAGAAAGTTATGGGAACCTTTTCGGTTATACGAGGCAGTCAAGCGTATTGAAGATATCGACGAGCTCCGCCAAGAAAAAATACCAGAAGGAAGAATGGGAGCAGAAAAAGGGAAATAATGACCCTATTTTAAATATGACCGTTTCGACGTAATTTATGAGGTGTTTAAGCGGTTGGATGGGTTTCATTTCCAAGTATTTTTCTTATTTCAAGCCAGCAGCGTATTGGAGGCAAGGAAAAATAGAAAACCCTTTATTTTATTCCTGGAGAGCAAGTGAGTCGCGGATGAGGCCGAATCTAAATCAAACTCGCGTTTGGGGAAGAGACTAAATAAATAGGCAGCTAGTCGCGCCGCCCAGGCCGAATGGTTTATGGCCCGCGTCTCACCAGCCCCAGATGGAACAATGGTTATGAGAAAGCCTTTCTCAAACAATTCCATCACTCTCTTCCAAATAACTTTCTCGATGTGGGAGTAAAAAATAGAAAGCGAAATCAAATTTGAGGGCCATTCAAGTAATCCCTCCCCTCTTTTTCCTGCACTTGCGTCTTTTGATAAAAGGGAACGGCCTACTGATCTCCCCCTTTTTATTTATTTTATTTTCTACACCCTCTTCCGTCGCGTTTCTTTTTCATTTGGAAAACTTTTTTCTTAAATTACCAAAATTTTGATGGCCTCCTTTTTAACTTGCCTCTGCCCTGCCATTACTCCTCTACCCCCTCGCTTTGTAGTGTTGCTTTTGTTTGTTTCATATTTCTCCCTGAAGTCGGATATTTTGGAGGTTTCTGGTTGAAACACTTGATTTTTAATATTTAACACAAGACAGAGATGTATCAGCTATGTTAAAAATCAAATGAAAATGATGAACTTATAGAAAGGAGAAAACAAAATGTTCACGATACCGAGCTGTTATCAGATTATTTGAAATAAAGATTTTTAAAATGATAAAATTAAGTGCATTTCACAACAAACCTCTTGAAGCATCATATGAGAGCAATGTAAGACTGCCGAAATAGTCATGTACCATGGTAGAAAGACGTTACCAATATTTTAGACGATATCCGTATCAATTATTAGACTATCGATTCGTATAAGAAGAGAACGGAGTGTTCTTAAGAACAATCTAACTTCGAATCTCATATGAAAACACTACAGAAAGAGTCATCCTAATTCGTGGTATAAAGACTCTACCGATGCTTTGGACCCTATACATTCCACTGTAAATTCATATGAGAAGACCATTCTTAGGAAACCACAAGACCGAGTGTTAAATGAGAATACAAGACAACTGTGTACCATGGTACATTATCAGAAGGATGAAATCCTTACATTAGCTCTATCTGTGGTACGACCTGGTACAGTAAGAACTTGAAAACAAACTAAAACGGTATATTTTAGATTACGCAATGTTAAAAATGTATTTTGAAGCATAAGTTATAGATGAATCACTAAAATATTTTAGTATATACATTCGTAGGCCCTTTCAAGACTATCTCTTATTACAATTCAGACATTACCGGCTCACTCGTAGCAATGATAGAAAAATATTATCCCGTGTTTTATTCACCTGGTGAACCTGCTTAGAGAGAGAAAGAGAAATGTTGACTAACCCGCCAGATCACATAGTAATGTGTTAACATATAACTAATCGAATATATGGGGGGGAGAAGTCCGACCACACCTCCCTGCGGTCCCCCCTGGACCCTTGGAATATTCGACCAAATTCTGGTTTGTTTCCAAGGTGACTAACGTGGCAACGGCACCCATTTTCCAATGAAGAGCAAGATAGTGGATATTGTTGCTGCTGTGATGGAGATGCATGGAGACATCTGAGACTCTTCTTTGGACACGACAACAACAACAATCGAATATATATGGATATTTTATTTATTTTTAATACAAGTACTTGTAGTTAACATAGCATAAACTCCAGCTTAAGAAAGAACAATGATATCTGATTTTGACGAAAATAACCAACTCAACTTTACTATAGACTTCGGCGCACATCCACCCAGAATAAAAGAACGGACAGAGAAAAAATTTCATTCTCTTTAGTTGAAGGAATTTTTAAATTGTCGAAGATAGAATACAGGAAAACCAGAATATTCTGAAATTTTAAAAAAGACGTTAAAAAACTATTTTAAAGAATAAGAATAAATATAAAAACTAAACACTGAACTAACCCTCCTTAAAAAAAAAAAATCTTTTATACACGTCCAAACATGGATCCTCAATAGACAATATTTATAAAAGAAGAAAAATTCCACTCTCTTTAATTCTATTTTTTTCATCAAAGCAATAGGAATAAATACATATTTTACTCCGATGCGATATAAAAATACTAATAAAAAAGTGAAAGACGGGGTGAAAAGAAATAAAACCATCATCGAAGAAGAAATCCAAAAAGAAAAAAAGGAGGAATGTAAAAGAAAAGAAAAAAAAAGAAGGGTGGAAAAAATTAAAAATTCCATTTAGCTTAAAAATTAAATTGCCTATATATATTCATAATGAAATATAACCACCAGTATCGTTACCGTTGATTATTTTAAAATGAGAAGGAAAAAACGACGGGAGATGGGGGAAAGAATTTTTTTAAGAACGTTATTTAAAGCATTGATCTTTTTCCTTTCACATTTATAAAATAAATTAACCAAGTTGGAATTTATTAAAAGTTTTTTCTATATCTATATTCCCTAAATTGAAAAGGAGTCTGGGTTGGTGAAACTCCTCAGGAAATATTGAGGCCAATTTCAGAAGGGACATAGAGCTGGAAATTAATTTGTTTGTGGATATTTTTGCATACATTGTGTGCAGACAAATCTAACTTTAGCACATTATATATTTACATATATAAGATATAAATTAGTTGGGGAAATAATTAAATGATAGATTCAAAATATAATCACTATATACACGTAATTCAATCTTTAAGGTGGATATATTGAGTTGGTTTTTATATTCAAGAGTATACTTCATCCCTTAACACAATTTAATATATGCGTATTGTATGTATTATATGCATATAGATATATGTGTTGAGTTTGATATCATTTATATGACGTAGTTCTAAATGTTATATGTTTAAAATAAATGGAATATATGGAGCATTTATAAGTAATAAATATCATATAATCAATGCATAATAGAAGGAAAAACTATTTTCAAAATTTTGAAGCGAAAACGTCTATTTAAAATTATATTTTATTAATGTGTATATTAAAGTGAATATTGTGATCATATTTGTTAATAAATGTAAATAATATTAATATAATAATAATGGTTTTCCCTCAAAAATTCAAAATTTTTTATTACACTTGAATTTTTGCTTGCGAAATTCGCACCAGAAAATTGATTTTTTGAAAAGGAGATATCTTTGAAATTTATTTCATACCTTTGAAATATTTCAGATATTAGAATTGGAGAGGATTTTTATTTTGTTGAGAAATGGGAAAACTCATGTATTTGTCAACTTGGGCAAGATGTGTGTTGAGAATCGATTCAACTCTAAGGCATATCAGTTACTTTTGACAGTGATGGCTGGAATATTAGAATTTCCTTGCAATAAAACCTGAAACAATATCGTTCACTTTATATTTAGCAGGAAGATCAATTTTGAAAAATCTGATTTTAAAAATTCTGTGTATTTTAAAGCACGTTATATGGTATGAGAGACTGCATTTCAGAAATAGGTATTATAGGATTGTCCCAAAAGTTCGTGTTTTCCTTTAAAACGTTGTTTTTCTTACTACTTGTCGAATAATATTATTACGGCGAATACATAATAATATTTAAAAAAGATACATATATTGGATTTTTTAATGAATTTATTATTCCAATATTTCGAGGGGCAACTCGCCTCTCTTTATCGAGGATGTTTGTGTTTTGCACTAAAGCATGCGCGCACGCGTACACCACTCTCGTTCTACAAAGCCAATGAAAGAATTGTATCTTTGATTTAAACATTACATTCAGTATATATACAACTAACAATTATATATAATATTACGGATAAATACCATTATTATTATTTTGTCTACACATTGTGCTTGAAATAGGGATTTATATACAACAGTGCAACCGTAAATAATTGTGTGCATACATATTAATTCTAAATTAATGATAAAATTTTGAAGAATAATATATATAATAATATATAATACAAAGACATTATACATAACGGCGAATAATATTGGTACAGTAGAACCTCCCTTTAGCGGACACCTCTCCACAAAGGAGAGTTTCAATTTGCAAAATCACCATTTTTTTACAATTTAGAAACTCTCCGGTGAGAGGACACCTCTCCCTAAAGGACACTTTGGCTCTGCAATTAAGTGTACTTTACAGGGAGGTTCTACTGTATTTCAATTTTTTGAAAGTATATACGAACTTTGGGACAACCTTGTATGAGGATGTCAAGAAGGAAATGTTTCAGGTTAAATTTGTGTCAAAAAGGTAAAACATGTCTCCTTGATATTATTCAATTTGTAATTCAGTGGTACACGTTAGTTCTATATTCTAGCAAGGAAGAGACATTGAAGTATGTCTTCGATGTGGTAATGAGTATCCAGCACATCCTATGCAGACCAAGAAACAATCTTCTTTATCACATACCCATCGATCAAAGAACATCAATATATAAAATAACGTTTTTCTTATATTAATAAAATGGTTTAATATTTACTTAATGTGAACACGTTTCTACCGCATTTGTTTTTGTAGTTTAACGCGTTAATGATTATTTTCATTAGTTTGTTTTAATAAGACTTTATGATTTTATTCTGTGAAAACTGTGCAATATGTAGCGAGCACTTTACCAAACTAAATTCATGTTTATTTACAACTGATTTTATCAGTAGCTATGACATTCTCAAAAGCCGTTCATGATAATATTCTTAATTGTTTTCTTATATTTTCTTTCTGATAAGCTGTACGTCTCTTTAGTTTGGATCAACAAATTATTTAGGTTTTCTTGCTCCAAGAAGAAGCTACAAAAAGTTTACCACTTCTTTGATCGGTTCATTCCGTCAGTTGAGGTGAGAAAGTCGGAGATTGTCAATCAACAAAAAGAATCGCCCCATTGTTATAAACTCACACAATTTTTAACCAATCAACAATGAACAGTCCGTTGTTACTATATCGTGAATAACAAATAAGTTCATTAATTTGTATTTAAACCATAATTAAAAATTCTTAAATAATATTTTAATTATATTATTTCGTAATTATGACAATGCGTTTTCCAATCCAACTCAATTAATTTCAAAGAATTTTGTATTAAATTAGCGCAGGGTTTAGACATGGAATAAATTTAATCAGGTTCTCGCGACAAGTTATTAACACGATATCGCTGCATAATTTATTAAGGCCAATTAAGAAGGATATGGAAGTTTGTGAATTCCCCCGCTCTATAATATTAGTTAGGTAATTTACTAAAAGGAGTTATTAGAGCTCTATAATTTGTTAGAATGTGTGTGAATAAGACAATGTTTATAATACTTGCTGTATGCTTATCTATTTTTGTTCTGGCCTATACGCGCTAGCATTAAACCAGCTTATTATTTCCACTGCTATCAATATATATCATCTTAGAATAGAATTGTACATATGTAAATTGAGTGTTAAATTTAGTACAATTCACTACAAGTTAATATATTATGTATTCTAACCATTAATGAGGAAGAGATGAAACAGTGCCTAAAATGCATATTGGTTCGTAATATTTTTTCTCGTGATCACTCGCTATATACAAAAAATGTGTGTAGAATTAAAAAAACTTTTCTTGAGCACTCTATACCTTTTATATCAACTTAAAAAAACTGGTAAAAGGCTCTATTCTCAATAAAAAGCCTTATATATGTCAACTATATAAAATTTCAACCTTCCTATCCTCCAGGATAAACCTAGGTAGATCATACTAAAGACTTGTGTATGTGGGTTAATGAATATGATTTAGAAACCATTAAAACCACCGATGTTGTCATGTGAAGTTTGTATTCGTACTTTAAGCAAGGTCTCGCGGGCAGGTTGGTTGTTCAATGGGAGTACGTCAACAGCCTCTATTCAAACTGAGTGTTGTCTCAACCCCGTGACAAATGGAAGGAAGAGCGGCTCCCATCGGGGAGGTGGGAGAAATGTCCCCATCAATGTACCTACCGCCCCTGAAGAGCTAATTGATAGAGTAGGGGTCTAGGATTAGGGTTCGAGACCCGCTGCGGACGTTCTTTGAGGGCAAAGGGATTAGCGCGGTGCATTCCAGATGGGTCCCTTCGCCCAGGTGAATCTCAGTCGAGGCGTGAAATTCGTCGGTTTGGTCCCATTTTGTCATTCTCAACGGCCGCTAACCGACAAAAAGATGGCACCACCACTAAGTGTGTGTTTTTTGATCATCACCCCCTCTCTCCTGTGATCTCCTGACAATATAAAAGGATGGCCTGGGTGTTCAAACACACCGCATCTTTAAGAAAGGAGACACCCCGCCGTATTCCCTCATCGTTCTTTGATAGCTTCTTCTTTGTTGGCTTGTTTATCTACAATACTTGCGATAAAGAGGGCTTTAATTGCCTTCTGTATAGCCGACATATTTAGGTCCACTTGAATTGATGCTATGGAAAAAGGATGAATTCATCCCTCTCAAAGAATTGAAAACAAAATACCTTCCGAGAAAACCACGGCAGCATTTAAGTGAGAAAAATTTTGTTTGAATTGCTCAAACAGTCCTAAATGGACGATGGGTTTTCAACGACGAGATTCAGGGCCTATAAATGCTTTATTCTTATCTAATCTTTACCTACAGCTATTTGATAAGAACATATCTTTAACAAATTTATATCATTGTTATCATACCAATAGCGTTCATATTTCAAACCGCAGTCATATATATTCACCCATATCTATATATTTAAATTATAGATAAGGTAAACACATTTCAGTCATTGCAATAAAAACATGTTGCCTTTATAATAAAAAATATATATGGTAGCAGAAGAACCCAATATGTGGACTATGGAAATATGAAGCGAAAAGATCCTAAACCACGAGAGGTATAAACAACAGCCAAACAGACTCCTAAATTAGTTTTCCTATAAATAACTAATTTAAAAAGCAGCAGAAGCCAAACACTAAAGTCTCATGAAAGAGATGTTTTATACCATCACAAAACTTTACGGCGACCAATCGTGGCGCAGATCCTAAATAAAATCAAGAGAGAAACCATAGAGACAAAATGAAGACCGACGCACTCAATGGAAGACCACCGGGCTGTCCAATCAACATCAACAAGCCCAAATAATAAAAACCTAAACGCGAAAGAATGAGGAAAAAGAGAGAAATAGAAAAAAATGGAAGAGGAAATAAAAAGAGGAACAAGAAAAGCGAAGGAGAAAATAGAAAATAAAGGTGAGTATGTCTAAATATTTTATAATTAGAGAGGCGGGTGAGATGGGGGCATTAATCTCGAGGCATCAAGATGGCGGCGGCGACAAATGCCCCCTGGTCCTCCTCACATTCCTAATCCAGAAGAAAGAATTGATGCGAGATCCGTGCGACCATTAGAAAGAAGCGGATTGGAGTTAAATTATTGTATGGGAGGGAGGGGGCTGGTGCCGTGTGACAGTTATATTGCCGGCGTCAATAGAAGCTCCTAATGGCCGCTGGACATTTCTAATTACCGGCTCGAGTGCTTATGTTGGCCAGCGATGTTTCTTTCTTTCTGTCTCATATTGTCTGCCGCACGGTGGCTGGACCCGAGGATACACTTTAACCGAGGACATATATATAAGAAATTGAAGCATTATAAAGCACACGAATGTTTCTTTTTTTAACACAAAACAAACTTCTGCTCTCCTTACTTGCGATGGGAAAAATATTGGAAGGGCTGAAAGGGTAGTGAACACTTTAGCGATTTCACCAATTTAATCTACCAGACCGCTTCTTAGAGCTCTAATACTGTATTAGAGGGTTCACTACTGATGAGCCAAGCCCTCCCAATATATTTTTTCATCGCAGTAAGAATAACAGAAGTTTGTTTTGTGTTAAAAAAGAAACATTGGTGCTTTATAATGCTTCCATTTCTTGAATATAGATGGGACGGTATCGTCTTATTATGATACTTAAAGTTAATAGGAAGGAGATCCTCATACACATATATATAAAGTACACAATTTGGGTATTTTATAGTTCACTAGAAGAATGACCCGGCTTCGCCCGAGAAATCCCCCGAGTGAAGTATCCTTCATACTGAAAGTACATCAATAATAAATAGTAGAAGTGCCATAGAATAGAAATACAGAAGAAACACATAAACTACAGGAAAAAAAGTGTGTAATGGCAAAAATTGTATTATATTAGTGTTTAGGTATTTGATTTAATTATTTTTTGCAATCCATTTAGTTGTTTCAAAATTAATATAGTTTAAATAAATGAGTTTTAAAAATTGTAAAAAAAAAAATGCATAGGCCGGGAATCGAACCCGGGCCGCCCGCGTGGCAGGCGAGCATTCTCGCCATTGAACTACCGATGCTTATAAGAAATAGCCATATTTGGGTATTTATTCCATTCACAAAAGCACAAACGGTGACAGAATTAAGAATTGATTGATGACTCTGATACTTGTATATTTTAATTATTTATATTTGATAGTTATCATAAGACTAAAACCCCATTGTTAGAAGATGAAGCGCGTTCATCCTCATTCAATAGAGAAAATAAGATGGTCTTGTTGATTTGTGTGAGAGCTTCTAACTCCGGGGTAATTATTATCAAATACATATATCGTCATTGCACAATGATAATTTGTATGAGATTAGACATATTAGAAAATACCATTAAATATATTTTATGTGAAAAATAAATAAAAATAGAAAAATGGCAGATCGTCATCTTGTAAATTGAGATGGCCAAATATCACGGAACAAGTTAAATCAACGTTTTCCTCCCATTTATACACTTTAGATGGCCGTTTTTATTAATTTTTAATGTCTTATTAAAACCCCCGAATTGTACATGTTATACTTGTAACTTGTTAATTACATGTTTATATGTAAATGGTCCCCCTTCTTTTCCATCTTCACGGTTTCACCTCGGAAACGGTTGGAGTTTGAGGTTTGATTATTTTAGAGCGATTATTCATTACTAAGAAAGAAATCCTAAATTCCAGGTATATGTTTCGAATCTCTTTTGAGTTATAAACTGTCAAAAACAAAACAATCATTTATAAAGTTGCATCAGAAGCGCACTGAGAGCGCACTGCTTCCCAATTTCTGGCGTTTCCAAAGCTAACCAGTTTATGATGGGAGTATTTTGATTATATAATTCTTCCAACTATACACAGAGCGTCGGAATATTTTGTGTTACATGTGCGCGACAAATTATCAAAGTTCAGTATTAATTTATTTGTTATCAATATAATTCAATAAAATATTCCCTTGCTCAATATTGAGTAAAATTAATAATGCCTCCAGGGAAAAGTGTCTTTTCAAAACATTTTTATTATTCTCTAGCACTTCTGTAGAAGGACGTCCGTACCCGAAAGCTAGAGAATAATAAAAATGTTTTGAAAAGACACTTTTCCCTGAAGGCCTGATTAATTTACTCTATATATATATATAATTGATTTATATTTAAACATTTATATTTATATTTAAACAAGACGGGTGACCCGGGCTTCGCCCCGGGATTGACCCGTGTGCATATCTACCCGAGTGATATATATTTAGATAAGATTTTTTTTATATAATTGTTTGTTATTAGCATTATCTATTTGTTTGCATCAGCATAATTCAATCTAAGTGAGCTAAGTAGAATAATTTGAATATATAGTTTTAATAATTGATTTATATATTTTTTTAAATAGCCTATCGTCTTCCCCGTATTTTTTAACCTATGTATGGAAATTTTGGTTTGAATTAGTAAACTACTGCGAATTTGTATACCGGACATACATACAAACAAACAAACATACAAACATTCATTTATATATATAGATATAGATAGATATCTATTTATTGTGCTTGTGTATTTGTATTATATAATTTTTTATTTTTAATAAAGCTGGAAACACCAATTAAACATTAAAAAATTCAATTTTATCTTCACTAATTTATAGATTGTATAGGAGATATATATTTGCCCTTAAGTATCGTACGTATATTTAAAGAAAAGATTAAGAAAATGTGTATAACGATATTTGAAAAAGAATAAAGCTAAACGCAAATATTAAATAAGTTTACTATTAGATAAATTCACAATACCTCGTCATTTTCCAATGTCAAGATAACAGTTTCGATATCATTGGTATAATACGAGTAAAATTATCTTATTATCACACTAGAATAATGTCAAAATGAATACCCATCAATTCTAGTCAATTTCAAAGCTTTAAAGCGTCGCTAAGTTGCTGTCAATTGAAAAATTTCTGCAACAATGAAGCATCACTTTAAGGTTTTTTGCCACGAAAATGGCGACAAAGGATCGGCCGAAAGGTAGGCGAATAAAGTAAAAAGGTTGATGAGTGTCATTTGAACTTTATATTTTAAAAAATCCAATCTACAATATAGGGTTTTAAAATAGTTACGGTAAATATTATTTGATTGTTATTATAAAACAATCGACAACATTTTATATATATATTTATCTGGATATAGGTTCCTATCATTACTCCAGCGATACTAAATGGCTGAAAACGGCCATTTAGACGAGAGATAAACTCAATGCTTCAGCAGCACTTTACAAACAACTTGTTGATTCAGTCTATTCCTTGATACAGGGCGGTGTAGCAAATGAATAGTGTAAAGTGCAATGAATAATGTATCATCTGTACGGCGGGGTTTACGGGCGCGGCGCTATTTTTACGTAGGTCCCATAAAACCATCCGCAGCCACTGGGAATTACCTCTCCTCCCATATGGCAAGTGGAGCGGCCGGCATTTCCATTTCAAATTGGAGGGAGATAAAATTGGGATGAAAAGAGAATTAATTGGACGCCTGCTACCGTAACCAATGGATTGGGCACAGTGTTCCATTTCAGACTTCCAGTCTGTTCAACCAACAGACTGATACCATGGTGTCAGAATTTTGAATTTGCCGTCTAAATAGTTCTTTCTTAGTAAGATGGCGCCGAGATTCTTGTTTTTATGAGCATTGATGTTCTTTATTTATTCTTGCGGGGGGTCTGTGGAAGGATGGTCTAAACCGTTGGGTTTCGACCGCTACGACCCGGGTTCGATTCCCGCATTGGGCACTTTTTTCTGATAAAAAAAATAAATGCTCCAATGGCCCGATTCTTGCAAAAGTCCATCCCCACAAGCGAGTGCAAGTAACCAAACGGGGTTTAGGGTGAACTAATCTGGCATTAAATAGTTTTACGTGGTTGATTATGAGGTTAATTATATAATTGTAATTTTAATCATCACAAAAATATAGTTTCGATATTTCAATGCCTTCGTATATGAGAGAGAAAAGCTGAATTGAGGAATCAAGTTTCAAGATAATAACATTATTATTATTCCTGAAACCTCAGTCCATATCGAACTCATTAACGAAATATGGAAATAAAAATATAAAATACGCTTATCAGCAACGTTGGTGCTTCTAAAATATGGCTGTCATAGATAATGGCAATAATTTATTGATTTCTTTTTTGTCTGTTGTGTGAATAAATTACCTTCTCGTCATAGTTTTCAATTAATGTACATTTTTATTATTAATTGTACGTGCGCAAATGGATAGACATGTTTTCCCATTTATATATGTTTTCTTTCATTTCTTATCACTAATCCATTAATAATTTATTGCGAAAATAAAAAACAATTATTTCTCTCTCAAGTTGTAAAATTTATATTTATCACCACATTCACATAAACCTGTTGAATTAGAGAAAGAAACAACCAAGAAAATCAACTTGAATTGAAAAAAAGCCGAATTAAGGCTCGGTCTTTTACCTGATAAGAAAGAATTCAGTTTGGGAATTGAGACAAAACGGGCTTATGTATAAGCACAGAGAACAATCGTTTTTTTTTTTTTTTTAAAAGAGCAAACATTATAACGGTTTAAAAAGAAAATAATAACGTTTTGATTATTAAAGAAATCAAGATGGCTATGATTCACAAAATAATTGATCTATCAAATAAACAGGTAAAAAGGGTAAGCTGAAATTTGATATGTCGATTACACAGAAGAGACGAAAACTCAATTTCGACGTTCGTATAGAAAAAACCAACATGCGAGTCGAATTCAAAGAATAATAAAAAGTGAAATAGGAACAGTGTTGGGATGCGATAAAACTTTATGTTTGGAAGTTTCGAAGCAAATATAGAAAAGG
Organism: Cordylochernes scorpioides; assembly: GCA_030710605.1. Taxonomy (NCBI): domain Eukaryota; kingdom Metazoa; phylum Arthropoda; class Arachnida; order Pseudoscorpiones; family Chernetidae; genus Cordylochernes; species Cordylochernes scorpioides. Next base: position 10,646,605 of record CP092879.1, on the reverse strand, counting down.
CAACAAACAAAATTGACAAGATATTGAATAGATTGAAGAACTAATATATATTGAAATTTGAAGAAATAGAAAAATGAAGTTTTGAGGTTCGGCTATTTAGAACTGTCCGCGGGGTGTCAACGAAGAATTTCGAAGAAAGTACAGAAAGATGGATCGTGAGGCCTCTAAGCATGAGAAGACAAAGTTGATGAGAAAGACAGAGCAACAGGATGCACCCAGCAGGCTGCAGCCCATCGATTGGAAGCCGCCGCGGTGTTTAGATAGGCGGGCCAATATCTGGCCAAATTAACGGCCCGGCCACCGTCTAATAACCCAGCTCGACTCGGCTAATGGTGACAAATATGAAGCTCCTTCAGCAGCCGCGGTCGATGTGACAACCAACCTGCCTAGGTCATCGAAGGTACATCGAAAATCTAACTCTTTCCCATCATCCCATGTAACACTATTTTGACACTATAAATGAAAGTATTTCTCAATATTTATTCACTTGCCATTCACATTTAGGTTTAACACTATCTGACTATATACATTTTTCTAGTCTTTAGTTTTAAAAAGTTACCTTTGATATTATAGACTATATTAGAATTGAATTTAGAGTTCAGAAAAGCGGCGATGCGAGGTTGAATGGGATCTATTTTAAAAGTGAAATTATTGTGCTAGGAACACTTTGTAAAAAAATATCTCGAAGACTAAAAAATTCATGGTGCTAAAACGTGCTAAATATGTTATGACTATGAGGAAGATCAGTAGGGTTTTAAAAATCCAAGTTGGCTGAGAAATAGAAAAAAACATGGAAATGGTCTGAGAATTAAGCAAGTTTAAGGCCACCAGAGGTGTCTTGCCCAAGCTCTCAATAAAGGAGGCATTAAGCACGTGCTATTGGGCGGGATTACCGAAGCGTTGAGCGGTCGACCGTTCACTAAACAAATGTCAATTAAACGGCTCAAGGTTCAAGTGATAAAGCAGTTGGCAATGGCAATAGAGTGAACAAGCAGGACATAGATTATTGGGTGTTTCCACACGCCCTTGGTACCTAACCATGCTATACTATATTAGAACAACGGCTAATTTAAACATACGCGTATTTCGGGGTTATTACTATAAATATTACTCTCCAACATGCATTTAAGTTACTATAGTAGTGTTGTTAACATACTCTTTTTTTCAGTATATCGCAATTTCAGTTAATAGTTCCCAAGTAATAATTGAGTTTTCTCCTAATGCCTTGTAAGCGAGAGCGACAAGATCTTCAGTTTATGAGGAAAGGAGTAGCTCTTTTAATGTGCTTGTTATTTGTTGATGAATGTAAACAAAATATTAAGATACCATTTAGTACTATGGATTTTAAGATTAATTCTATTCAATCCTTAAAGTCATATGTCTGCTAAAACACGTCTTTTGATAGATAATTGTGTTAGAGAAATGTTTTATCTGAAGTAGATAGATTTACATGGCAGAATACCTGGCTGAGAGACCTTTGGAAGAAATTTTTAGCGTTCACAAAATATGGCCGCGAAATGATATTGGCATTTAAGTCCCTACAAAAAGCTCTTCGTCTATATTCCATCGCTCACCCCTAGTAAGTATATGATTAGAGAAAATAACGGAGGAAGCATTGAAAAACACTAAATAAAACAGAAAATTTAACATGCTGCAAATTCAAGATTGGACACCTCAAGTCCCTCAAATTTATAGGGATCGCCAAGATATTCTCAAAAAGAACCAAGTGCAAAAAATATCTCTAAAACCTCAACATTTATTTCATTGATTCCAAGTTACCAAAATGGATAATGAAGACAATCCAGGAAAAGTCATCAAGCTATCGGAGATCACGAACTGATGATGAAGTTTTTTTTTTGTTTCAGATAATATCTACTGTGTAAATAAGAAACAAACGAACAACAAAAACAGCTGAGATCGAATAGAATATGATAAACTAATTGATGAAATATGTAATGTTGAGATGAAACCACCATGTTTACTATCCTAAGAATATTTGCATCGTATCGATCACATATCCTCGATCGAGAATATGCAGTATGTAAATATGATAACTACTTTAGAGTAATATCGCCGCCGTAGAATCCATGGTGCCCTCTGGTGAAGGCGACTTAGAAAATACAATTCTACAATCGTTTACAATATCCACCGAATTATCCGCCTAAACTCCCCCCTCTCTCTCTCGTTAAACTCGGGAACTATTTTCAGAAGAAAACCATAATTGGATTTAACAATCGGAGCCGCGTAACAACAGGCGCAAAGGGCAATTGGCCCGGTCAAAATTAAATCTTTAAAAGATATTTCTTATGATTAATGATAAAAAGTTTTTAATCCTTATCATTACATTGGATCCCCGAATTCTTATCATTACTTTATCCTTATCCTTACTTATCAATACCTTGAATCTTTATCATTACTTTGTAGAAAATGTTCCAGCGTCCTGGGAAGATGTCTTCCTACAGCAGAACCTATAAATACTGATGGGCTGAAACATATTTCGGAAGAAGACATTACGTTTATTCTTCTCTCTCTTCTATTATTTATTTAAAAACATTTTATTCTCAGTATTTATAGTTCAAGCTGAAATTATGGGGAACAAGTTCTAGAACTGTTCTCTAAAAGACTTACAAATATAGTTTATTATTGGTAGCTAAGCTAACGTATTTGTGATACGTATTGGTCCATTTTTGAGACTTTAGACAAAGTTTCTCTCATTCTGATAATGCCATTGTTTGAAAGGCATAGCCTATATATAATTAGTAAAAGCAATATATGTTTACACAAATATATACGCATTAAAAACAATCCACACACACACAATGAATGGAGAGTTTAAAACAAATGTGATAATCATATTTTATCAAAATTTATTAGATAAATAACTGCGAGTATGATAATTAAAGCTATAAAGCTGTGTTAGTGAGCAGAATAATCCAAAAACGAACCTCGAGAACAGAACATGCGCAGGTTAAGTTGTTTTCTTCTCGGAATGTAGCTGGGAGCACATCCTCATATCTCAATAGGGCAGTACCTCATTAACATGTCGTCAAAAGGTGTTAAAATAATTTTTAATTCTCATTAGCAGCTTAATTACTGAAAATTTAGCAACCACCCAATTACCCTGGTTGGAGGACGACATAAAAGATTGCGCTTTATGTTTCTTCTTCTTTTTCCTACTTATCCTCCTACTGTAGCCGATGGCGTGACTTCAAACATGGAGAGGCCTGTATCCAGGGCAGTATATGATTGGAAGCACTCCATGCGTGGGAGAATTGGAACAAATACGTGGTGACAACAATGGCGTGCGCCTAAACAAACTACCGAGACGGGAAAGAAAAAAAAAGAGCCTCCATGCCCGGTGCCATTCAACGGAGCTTTTTATAAGTCTCAATTCAGTCCAGGCTGTGTCCACTCCCTACGTGGAATCACATTAAAATCGCACTATTCATGGAGTTTCCTGATCTCTTTTTTATTATTCCTGGCCTCCATGTAGATTGGCTCGCTCAATGGTAGCTGGCCCAATTAGACAGGAGGTATTTGTCATTGGCTGGCTGGCTGTCCATTTATTGTGTGGTCGCTTCAACACTTTAAATTTTATATTGAACCTCTCAGTTTGATGGCACAGCACCATCCAGACTCGTCGTGTCATCTTCAGTTGAGAACTCACTATAAAACTGATATTTATATTCAAATATGTTTACGGTCGAATAAGTATTTTCGACTACAATATATGACGAAAATATGAATTTCCCGCAGTTCCATAAAAGGTCTGATATATCAATTTAAGTAGGGTACATAGCGTTTCTATAGTCCTATTTATGAAAACTTTATAAAATACATCTTTTTCATAAACATTTTTCTATTTAGCTTTATGAAAGTAAAATGTCACTAATGCTATTCGTTGAACGGGCCAAGTAGTTTTATAAACGCTGCGAAGTTGTGAAAGGGCGTGTTTCAGCGGTTTTCCCGGCTGAGGTAGCCGACATAAACACTAGTTGTAAAGCTATAGAGGGAGGGAGAGAAAAAAAATACTTTTTGTATTTTGTCAAGGAAACGCCAATGATTGTTCTTCGAAACAATTGGTATTTCCTTGACAAAAGATTTTTATTCCAAGGTTTTGTGCCATTTCTTCTATGAAGCGACGTTATGTGACTGGAAGAATGTGTGGTTGCAAGCTTTTATAAAACTAGAGCATTAGCGCATGAAACAGGAAACTTCAAATATATCTTTAAACAAACTACTAAACTGATTTATAAATTTACCTCACAAACAACTGTGTAAATAGCGACCCTTGGCTTTGGATTTAGTTAAATATTTGTTTTCATTTGATTATAAAACCTGACAGAATTTCTGTTTAGCGTTAGTTATCAAATGAACCCGCGAAACACTTGGTCAGTAATATATAGCGCATGCGCCTTACCGACCTATCAAAACAGAAGATGGATCTTACCGTCAGTCGGCACATCTTTTGGACCTCAACGCTCGCCCGCATGCGATAGTAAAAAGTAAATAAACTGCGCATGCGTCTCAAAGATAGCACTGGGAAGCATAAAATCACCAATCAGCGACAAAATAACATGGACTCCTTTTAAATACACATCTACATAAATCCATATAAACCAATCTAGGTGTCTATTATAGTGATGCGGCAGGTTATGCGTCACCTAGATAGCACAGAGAAGCAAGCAGAAGAGAGCCAATCATCGGAAGAATAAGACTGACACCATATATGCATATGACTACATAAATGCATATAAATCTAATATAGTGATACAGAAGGTCAGAAGTGGATCCAAGGTCGCTACCACGCGCTCCATTTCTTGCCCTAATACAAAGGCTGATGCCATTACACAATCTAAAATCATAACGACTTCTCTGTGAGCATTCTGAAATGTTTTCCAAACCCAAAGAATTATCCATATTTTACATTATTTAATCAACTTAATCTTGAGACGTATTTTTTAAGCATGTTGATTAATTCCCTCATTTAAAAAAAAAGGTCTCTAAAGTACTTTAGTACCATTTAAAAACGGCAATTTTCCCTGACTTCAGGGAAGTTCATAGTGAAATATATCCATCAACGTAGATATTTTTAATTAAAAATTCGAGCTCATAAATTGAAGACGTAGAGGAAGGATGCCAATAATGATGTAATCCAATAATGGGGGTGGTATGGTACAGTAAATAAATGTTATGGCCGCCATGTAATGAAGACGTATGCTGCCATCATCTTTGATATAATTACCAAGCTTCACCCTCATTACGCCATATTTTATGCTAATTGTCGTCTCTCCATCTATTTCGCAGCCTCCACTCTAATTACGGGGGTAAACGTCCGTCCTCCCTTTCAACTCCATCTTTTCCTTTTAATAAATCTGTGAGGGGGGTTGGGGCGTAATAAGTGTTTGCTTAACCCTCTCCCGTCAATTGAGGGGAGTTAATCTGGCTAATTGAGGGCTCAGAATGATATTTTACGTTTCCTTTATTGATTAACCCGCGATGGGGTTTCCATTTCTCTATGATGACGTCAAATGGGGGCGAATTTTCTTGCCCCCTATCAAACCTGTACAGTTATTAATTCTCTGAACGCCATATATTCATTAAAATTAAAAAACTTTGTGCTGATTTTTTCTTAGTTTTTACTGTGATC
>CP092879.1:10522655-10632352 GCA_030710605.1 Cordylochernes scorpioides | reverse complement strand
ATAGAAGAGAGCAAATATAGATGAATCGAATATATTTTCTTCAGATTTTAAATTTGGAAAGGATCCCACTCTTAATTATACTTCAATCATTCATAGAATATAGAAATCTCTCTAAATATATGTATTGGGAAATTATAATTAATATATATAGTCACGACCGTCTTTCCTCATCGGCCGGCCGCCTCTGTCACGGATGCGCGCGCACAGGGAGGTCACGTGCTCACCGGCAGCCAATAAAAAAAAAAAAAAAAAAACTCCCTCGAGCGGATTTGAACCAGCGACCTAAGGATCACCGTTGTAACATCTACAGTCGGGTAAAACACGAGCGTTGCCCGGGTCATTCGGCTAGTCTATTTATATATAGCGCATGTGATCTCTCTTTTGAAAATACAACAAAATAGTTTGCTACTGCCCTTTCGGAAAAGATATTGGGAGGACCTGTTTATCATTACAGTAAAGGCAATAGGATAGTGTTTCAGTAAAATATAACGATAGCGGTCTCTATAGAGTTTATATTTCCCAATTCAGATAACGCGCTAATGCATCTTAATAAGAAAAATATAAAGAATCTCTATGGATTCTGCAGTCTATGTTTACTAGGTAAGTCATTATTCTCTTTCTTCTTTGTTCAATCCTTTATCACAAAATGTATATTCCTATGTAAAAGAAGAATCTCTTCCGTTTAACATTGCATATTCTTGATTTTCTCTGGGTATATCGCAAGAATTCTAATAATTAAATTTGCTCCAACACCAGTATGGTCAACCTCTATACCATGGCTATGGTTTCTCTGTAGCGACTTTGTTTTTCTGATGCCCTATGGAAGACTCGGCTGAATCTGCCAAGGTGATGTTCTAGTCGGTAAAATGGTGTATGGCTGATTTTAGGCCAAAATACACAACAATTTAGAGTGTAGATAGGATTCATGTGAAAATAGGTGCTCTTCGGATTAAAAATAGATCAAAACAACGCAAAAACTATTGAAACATTACGTGAATGAAATTTCATAATCGTGCAACTAAAAGTAGCTGATGGCTTGCGCCATCTATCGGAATAAATATCAACTATTTGTTTATTTTTAATTATTGCTTAATAATGTAAATAATTTTAAAAAAAAACTATCAAGTACGTGCGTTTCAGGCTGTTAGACCTCGTCAGTGACCTTTTTAGGGTCAATAGTCCGGAATAAAAAAAATCATTTTATTTGTTGATAGTCATTCTGATCGATGGCGAAAGACATCAGCAAATTTTAGTTCCAAGATCTGTAGATGCCTTTTTCTTCTTATAAATTGGTTTTCTTTAATTTCTTGTTTGTAACAAGTAGGTTCCTTCAAGATACACACAAAATTCTTGAATAAAAAATGAATTTTCAAAAACATTTCAATACCTCATTATGTGTGAATCTAAATATATATTGTATATTTTAATACTTATTCATTTTTAAATATTTATTCTATGATATTATTCTAAAGGAAAAACGATAGAATTTTCTTGTATTAAATATGAACTTGAAAACATATGATGATAATTTATTATATAAATACTTATTCATTTTTAAATATTTATTCTATGATATTATTCTAAAGGAAAAACGGTAGAATTTGCTTGTATTAAATATGAACTTATGATGATAATTTCTTATTAAATGATAATAAAACTTTAGGTTTTGCGATAATTTATTATTATCACCTACACTCGGTGCTGTAAAAAAGGAAAATATCCACATCACAGATGGACAAGGAACTCTCAATATTTCTTTTGTTATTTGGTCAGTTAAGACAACAGAACCAAAAGAGATGTTTGTTCTCGGAGGAAAAATTACAAATAAACCTCATAATCATCTAACTTTGCTTATGGCTAACGCCAACTATCAGAATAATTTCACGATATTAGTTCAGGAAACATTTTATCTGAATCATTTGAGACAAATAAGTAATTTTTATAACTTAATATATAGTTTTATATTTAGGTGATTTCCTCAATTCTAAGAATGGTGATGTGACTCTTCAAATAACCTTGAGTATTAATATTTAACTTCCAGTGGTTTACAGGTTATTGTGAACTAGCACAATTAAGGATTGAACTTTCTATTTCTGTAAATATATGTATATATATTTGAAAAAATAATAATAAATATAAAAAAGGTCAGGTGTTGATATTAAAAAAAAAAGGCATATCCTGACTGTTTTTACATGGGCATTTCTAGATGGCAGAGTGTCATCTAGTGAAAGAAAAAACTAAACGTTTATTTAACTGGTTTGGCCAAATATCACGGATCAAGTTAAATAAACGTTTAGTTTATTTTTGTTCCACTAGATGGCGCTCTGCCATCTAGAAATGCTCATGTGGGAATAGTTAGGATATGCCTTTATTTATTATAAATATATTTGAAAAAATTCGAATTATATATTGAAAAATGTTTCCAATTTTGAAATCACCTTTTTGTTTTTCTGAATGACCATTGTAAATAACTAAATTCTGTAACCGATGCTATCATATAATCCTTTGTACTTATACACCCGCAATTATCCACATTGGATATAGCAAGATTGGAGAGGTATGATTTGTATTTTAAACTTAAAACAATAACGTGCCATCTATACAACGCTGTTACCGAAACGTCACACACTTGTATTTATTTGGATTTGGTCTTATTACCTTGTTTTATAATCTATAATCCAAATTGTGCCTTATCAGTCTTTCTTCACTATATCAAAGATCTTGATGCTGAAAGGTTTTTGTCTTTCTTCACTATGCTACATATCTTGATGCTGAAAGGTTTTTGTCTCTCTTCACTATGCCACAGATCTTGATGCTGAAAGGTTTTTGTCTTTCTTCACTATACCACAGATCTTGATGCTGAAAGGTTTTTGTCTTTCTTCACTATACCACAGATCTTGATGCTGAAAGGTTTTTGTCTTTCTTCACTATACCACAGATCTTGATGCTGAAAGGTTTTTGTCTTTCTTCACTATACCACAGATCTTGATGCTGAAAGGTTTTTGTCTTTCTTCACTATACCACAGATCTTGATGCTGAAAGGTTTTGTCTTTCTTCACTATGCCACAGATCTTGATGCTGAAAGGTTTTTGTCTTTTTTTCACTATGCCACAGATCTTGATGCTGAAAGGTTTTTGTCTTTCTTCACTATGCTACAGATCTTGATGCTGAAAGGTTTTTGTCTTTCTTCACTATGCTACAGATCTTGATGCTGAAAGGTTTTTGTCTTTCTTTACTATGTCACAGATCTTGATGCTGAAAGGTTTTTGTCTTTCTTCACTATGCCACAGATCTTGATGCTGAAAGGTTTTTGTCTTTCTTCACTATACCACAGATCTTGATGCTGAAAGGTTTTTGTCTTTCTTCACTATGCTACAGATCTTGATGCTGAAAGGTTTTTGTCTTTCTTCACTATGCCACAGATCTTGATGCTGAAAGGCTTTTGTCTTTCTTCACTATGCCACAGATCTTGATGCTGAAAGGCTTTTGTCTTTCTTCACTATGCCACAGATCTTGATGCTGAAAGGCTTTTGTCTTGCTTCACTACAGTTATATATAAGAAATAAAACTACAAAGCACCAATGTTCATTTCAAAACCAAATGAAATATACTCTACTGTCCTTACTGCGATGAAATATATAAGCAAGATCGTCCAATACTGTGATGAAGCTCTAAAAGCGGTCTGGTGGATTAAATTGGCGACACACCGCTATAGGAGGGTTCCCTACTAATATGCCAATACTTCCTAATACAAGGTGGGATCAATAAATAAGGTGAATTATAATTTATAAAAAAAAAAGAACGATATTAAAATTTAGGACTTGATTTATTCAAAATAATCACCTTGGCTTTCTATACATCGTCTCCATCGTTCTGGCAACTTGTAAATACCCTCTTTATAGGCACTCTTAGGAAGTGTGTGAAAAAATTCTTGCACCACTTCTGGACATCTTCATCCGAGTCAAATCGCTTTCCCTTTAACTCCTTCTTTAGTAGTCCAAAAAGGAAATAGTCAGAGGGGGCTAGGTCTGGACTATATGCAGGATGTTCTATAACTTCAAAACCTAATTTAATGATTGTAGATACAGTTTTACATGATGTATGCGGCCTTGCATTATCATGAAGGAAGAGAACACCTTTACTAAGCTTATTTATTGATTCCCCCTTGTATAAAATGAAAGGATTTACTTCCTAATATATTTATAAAGTTTGTTTCATTTGGTTTTGAAAGAAACATTCGTGTTTTATAATTGTATTGTGATGAATCCATTCTCTCTATACTGGTGGAGTGTATCAAAGTGTAGTATAAGGGGTAGTATCCATAACTGGTTTTCAACAAAGTTTCTCTATCATAGCATTATCATAGCAGACATAGCATTCAAATAGTAGTATCCTCTCTTGTGTTGATTTTTCTCTTCCATATTTATTTATTTATGCTTATGAGGTGATACAGCAGCGTATTTACAATTAGAGAGGAGACAAAATGAATTAAATCTAGAAAAAAGAAGTGAGGACATATCGGTCATTAAAGTCTGAGAGGCAAGGCCTTCAGCCAGTTCAGGGCTTCCGGGGTGACAGAATGGAGATTGGAGATTCCTCCATTGAATTTGTACAGCGGACAGTCATCTAGTATATGGGACATTGATTGTGGGACGTTGCAGGCACAATTTGGATCTTTGGTGTAACCCCATATCTTCATCAGCTCTGCACACCTTCCCTGACCTGTCCTAAAGCGGTTTAGAAGCACCCATTCTCGTCGAGGGAGGGAAAAACCTGGGATCTTGACACTTGGGCTTGTGATGAGGTTCTTGTTTGGGATATCTTCCATAAATGCAGTATTAGAGATACTCTTGATCTCGTGACTTCCATGCCTACTTCATTTTTCTTGAGTATTTTCATTTAGTAAGCTATCTACAATTCACAAGACCTATCTACAATTCAATTTTCACTTTCATTTAAATGGGACAGCTGTTTTCTACCTCTACCCTTAATAGTTGTGTTCCCAATTGTTATAAAGAACAGGTACACACACACAAACAGAATATATTAGTATTTCATCCTAAAATACCATATTCTGTCTGTGGAAGCCAATGTAGTATACCTTTATGTAGAAAATTCCTATTTTAAACGACAACAATGGACTATTTTGAAGACATTGTGATATAGAGATTTTCAATAAAGAGCCAGGAGGTATATTTGAGGACTTTATACAACAACAATTTCAAATGGTGTTCAAAATAAAGTTGAGATTACAAAGGCAGTAAAGCAAATCAATTTTCGTACAGTTTATTTTTCATAGGACCATCTCCTTTTTTTTTTAACATTATACAATCAATGCTACCAAATTTCAAAAATCAACCGTAAACTTCATATCGTATTTTGTATGACAATACATATAACAATTAGAATATAGCGTCTTTTAAAATATATTCAGTATTTCATTTAACACCAACATCTCCAAAATAAAATTAAAAAAAGATGGAAATTAAATATTACCATCGAACTAAAGTAAAATTTAACGCCGTGTTGTGAGAAATTTGTTTTTATATATCATAGAAAAATAGAAAATAATAGAATTAAAACTGAAAGAAAACTAGAAATTTCTTTTATGGAAAAAAGGGGAGAAAATGGCCTATTGAATTAAATTAAATTTAAAATAAAATAAATGTAAATCATTAAACAATCAAAATTTTAAAAACAATATTTTAAAAAAATTATTAAAACGATTTTTTTTTTGTAAAAAAAAAATTATATCGTGAGTTGGTGGAAAATTTCAGATATGTAATTAATACTTTAAAGAAAAATAAAGATCTTTTTAAACGTAATGGTTTATATAATAATATACAAAATAAAAATACATTAAAATAAATTAAAATATATTTAAAAATCTTGTGTAAAAATTAAGCTATATACAACATATTTTATAAACAAATAAAATTATTGCATTGTTCACTTTAGAATTAAAAAAATGAAAATATATAAAGAAAGACAAAGAAGTTTCAAATTATACCTAAGCATGATAAACGCGAAAAAAAGTGATGCTTTATAGCCCTGATGTATTGAAAAATATATGTATTTAATGTTATCGGTTTTGATTATATCCTTAATTCGAGACGTGTTACATGAATTTTTACACAATATTTATACCTGTTTTACCTACCAAATGTTTTAAAGTCTCCATGTTAACTTTAATAAAAAATTTCAAAATACAAAAATGCTTTAAATACTTATGTACATACAATTTATCCATGACCATTTTGTGTTTAATAAAAGGTAGCGTTTATATTTATTTATATATATAATTAATATATATAGATGCACATGGAAATTTTAAAATGATTTTATTCTAAAAGAAGATAGAGACACTCTTATGAATATTTTTTTCTGCATATTAAAAAACAAAAGGTAGAAAGCTAGCTAGATCTCATTTAATGAGAAAAAGCAAATAGAATTAATATATGATCAAAATAAATTTAAATATTTTAAAACAAAATGTTTGTTCAAATCAAACTGATCCACCCCTTATGTGTTAATTTTTAAAAAAATAATTTTCTCCCGGAGAATAGACCAGTTGGATTCGAACTTTGAATGAATGTTGGTTGGTTTTCTGGTCCCAGGCAGATGCGGAATGGTCGAGGAAGAAATTATCACAGTTGTCATTATCACCTCTTCCCCTTTCCACGTGAACTATATCGAGAAAGATCCTGAGTTTAGGAAGGATGGGCTGGAAGTCTGTTGGAATGCATCGCCAAAAAGAATACCTTCCAGCCATCGGTAAGAAAAAAATAAAAAGAGTAAAACAAGGATATATATATGTGTGTGAAGGTTAGGGGTGGTTTGCACTGCCTGCGACCAAAGACGTGTGTGATGTATCGATAAATTACAAAAGAGCGCTTATAAAGAGAACTTAGGAAAAACAGAAGGTGGTTTACACGAATGCACATGGCTAGACTAGGAAGGGTGGGATTTGGTTCCTCTTTTGATATGATCCCCGCCTCAGGTATTCTCTCGATGAACCCGCTGTACAGTAACAGTATTTACAAGACGCTACACCAATAGTAGTAGTAGAATTGATGGAGTATACAAACAGTCCGTAGAGGGTGCAAGGCCTACGCTAGACACAGAGCACACTAGGGAAGGTTGCGAGGGGAGGAAAGTGGAGTAGCAAGCATCACAGAACACATTGTGAAAATTGCCAGAGTGCCACATTCCGACTAGCTTGGTATTTTATATGGTTGAGTATACATATATATATATTTATATTTATATTATATTATTATTCTCTCTTTTTTTCAATTTTCTTCTTAGGAACCGCAAGTGTCCTTTGCTATTTCTATGAAGGCAGGTGTTCCTTGTCTTCCATTCCCGATGTAGAATTGAAATGCTGAGTTTTCTGGTGCATCTCCAGCTCGTGCGAAGAAGAGCATATCTTGGTGCAGATATTGCAGGCAATCTTCCAACCCCAAGAAGGGTTGTTGTTGGGGGAGGACTCCTGATCCTGGATGGGAGAGGACTTCTCTTGCTCGTGGTCAGACATGGGCGTCATGTTGATGGGACTTTGGCTTCCGTTGGAGGTGATCCCTGCACTTTGGATGACAGAGATCTCGTTCATCTTACCAGTATTCATACCATTGGGATAAGGAGGTAGATAGGGGAAAAAAAGATCTGGTCTTGGTGGCAGAAACTCTCCAGGCTTTGCGCCGGGTGGAAGTCCCATTGGTGGGATCTCTAAAGACATCCTTCTCCCTCTTCTTGAAGTGCAATTGTTCCACATATGAGTTCCCATGTGCACCTTCAAATTTCCCTTTGTGGTAAAAGCCCTTGCGCAGACGTGGCACTTGAAAGGCTTATCGCCGGTATGAGTCCTCATATGAATCTGAAGGGCACTTGCACTTGAGAACGGCTTGTGGCAAACATGACAAACATGCTTAGGTATTCCTGGAGGCCTTTTAGGGATTGGAGTCAAATTGTTACCTTCGGTTAATGGTCTCTTCGGACTACTCGGTGGCGGACTCTTTTGTGAAGAGTTGGAGTTCTCATTGGAGTGTTGAATCAACGGAGGCGGAGGTTGGATCAATGCCAGGGGCTGTACCTCACATTTGTTGTCGACTTTAATGTTTTGATTCTGATTTTCATTTGGTGAATTGTTGTTGTTATTGTTGGTGGGGGAAGAATCGGGAGTAGTTGGAAAGAAAGGAGAAGGTAAGTCTCTTATTTTGTGAGTAAGCATGTGTTGTTTCATGTTTCCTTTAGTTGAAAATCCTCTGTCGCACAGGTCGCATCGAAATGGTCGTTCTTTCGTATGACTTCGATAGTGGATCTCGAGAGCGCTGTAGCAGGCGAAGGTCTTGTAGCAGTATCTGCACGTCGTTTGAAGTCGGCTACTTGGAAACGGCAGGCCACCTAAAGAAGAAGAAAACATGTCCGCATTCGGACTTGGTGACAAGAGTGATGATCTATTGTTAGTCTTAGGAGTTAGATCCAACGCTCCACTGTCGGACTTTGCAGGTGATGTGAACACCGTTGAGGTCGGAGGAGCAGAGCTGGTCACATAGGTCGGAGAAACAGGGTTAGTGATGGAGGAAGGAGTCGAACGGGCTTCATCCGCAGAACCTTCCGACTCGGTGTAGCCCACATTAGGGGAAAAAGAAGGTTGAGGAGTCGATTTTTCCTTGTTGCTTGACAAGTCCTTGGGTAAAGGGCGATTTGAAAACATTCCTCCTTGATCGCCGAATCTCAGAAAGTTATTCATCTGCATTCCGAGATTGAAAGGAGAGAATGGCATTGGTTGAGGGATAGAGTTAATTGCTTTAACATGATTTTCCAGTGCAACTAGTGATGTGGTGTAAGAAATATTTTGAGGTTCGGGAGATCGGCAGATGGGAAGATTCAAAGGAGGGGTTGGAGCGCTTGAAGGCCGATTATGTGCCTCGTCTTTTTCATTTTCCTTTGGCATTAAAGGGGATTTAATAACACTATCAGTAGTTACCACGGGAACAGATGTGGGTCGAGGGCTGCAAGGATTATCTTCCTTCTGCTTCATTAGTAATACCCCTGAATGATTTGAAGGTGGTGGAGTAGAGGCCTTGGAAGTCAAAGACAAGGGGGAAGGCATTGGTTGCAAGCTTGGTGGCATAAGGGAATGTTGAAATGGAGAGTTCATCAAAGAAGGAGGAGACTTCATCTCACCAGACATTGGCATATCGCTGCCGTGTTCTCCTGTATGGCTCCGAATGTGTTGCTGAAGTATAAGAGAATTTGTAAATTGCTTGTGGCAAACCGGGCATTGGTGCAGGACTCTCAAAGGGGGTTTTACTCGATGGACACCCATGTGGGTTTTGAGATTCCCTTTAGTTGTGAAAGCTCTGCCACATATTTTACATTTAAACGGTCTTTCTCCGGTATGGGTTCTGTAATGCATCTGCAGGGCACTCTTACAGCTGAGAACTCTATGGCAGATGATGCATTGGTTGGGATCACTTAGTTTGTGTTCAATATTGTCCACGAGTTGCTGGAGCTTAGTTGTTTCAGATGCCTTTCTGACTTCCATTAAACTTTCCCAAGAATTGTCATTGCTTCCAGGCTTAGGGAGCAGATCTTGGTAAAATGATGGATCAGTATGAAGATTGTCGCCTTCTCCACCTGCATTATTGGGAGATGAAGACATGGGCGGAGGAAGGGGCAACGGATCCCCATTGTTGGAAGAAAAACCTAATGCAGAAAAAGATGTTGGAGTGAAAAATGAGGGAAATGATAAGCCAGAAGCATTGTTTCCAAAAGGTGGCGGGTAGATTTGGTTATCAAGCTTATCATCCTCAGCCTTAATATCCATCATCTTATCAATATGACTTAAATCCTGAGGCTTAGGACTAAGGGAATTTGTACTCTTAACGTCTTCGTCCATCTTATTTCCGAACTCATTACTTTCCTTATCAACGATATCGTCTAAATACTCGTCTTCATAACCATCGCTGGCTTCAGATAAGTTTGAGTTGTCATTGGGACTAACGCTTCGAGAGAGTCTCTGGGGTGATCCTAAATCTTGAGGTTGCTTGGCTTCTTCGGGAATGACCATTTCATCTCGGGAAATTCCTAATTTGAAATCAATTGAATGCGCCGGTATTAAGGGCGGAGGAGCAGATGAGGGGATGTTCAAGGTTGGTGGAGTTCCGATTGAAGTGGGAACAATTGAAGACGAGGAGGATTCGGGATAGTCTTCATCCGCCTTGTCTGGAGGCTCTAAAGGGGGATGTAAGCTGTCCAGATGTTCAGGAACTGGCTCACTGTTCATTTTTACATGAGGATATTTAGCCTTGTGCCTCTGAAAGTGAACTTTTAGATTCCCCTTCGTGGTAAATCTGTTTCCACAAACATTGCACTTGAACGGCCTTTCGCCTGTGTGGGAACGCATATGAATTTGTAGAGCACTATCACTTCCGAAAACCTTTCCACAAAATCTACACTTGTGCCTGAAGAGAGCATCATCGCTTTTGTCATCTTTATTTTTGCAAAACCTCAATATGTCTGAATTGCTGTTTAGGGTCAATCCGTTTAGTAGAAAAGAGCTGCCAGCCATGGTGTTCTGCAAGGCTTGTTCTGTGTGCCTCTGAAGTAGTTCTAGTGTGTTTGGCTCTTGTGGTGGAGGTGGAATGGGTGTACTCGAGATCGGAGTTTGCTGTGAGACTATATCTGAAGTCGACGTAATTGTATTTGACGGCAAAGATTTGGTTGAAGTCGATCCTTGGGGCATCGATGGTGCTGAAGAGGCCAACGCCAAGCTGGCGGAGCCGCTGTCATTGCTTTGGGGTGGAGTCAGTGCAGCTGTGCCGGCCAGAGGCACCAGAGGATCCTGACCTGATTGGCCGATTTTGCCTTGGAGCTGCTGGATGACCTGCAGCTGAACCATCTGTTGTTGCTGCAGTGTATACAATGCGGTCTGAAGTGCGTTGATTTGTACCTCGCTGTTGCTGTGCTGAGCCACGGCAACTCTGGTGTTCTGCAGGGCCTCTAGGGTCACGTTGGTGTCAGGAAAAAGACCATTCTTTTTGCAGGCTAGACTTAGGACGGTCTCGCTTGCCTTCTGGAGAACGTCGAGCTCTAGGCTGCCCATTAAGGTCTTTGGGACCACCATGCTTGGAGAGTCCTCGATGTCATCGGGGTCGTCTGTACCCCCTCCTGCATCCTGTGGCACCAAGATGATCGGCCTCTTCTTGGTACAGAGACGCTTGTGCTGAAGGAAATCTCCGAGCTCGATGAATTCGGCACGGCACTTGCCGCAAATGTGTTCGTCCTCTCCGATTTCATCTCCACTTTGGAATCCGGATTGCACGCCTGTGTAAACACACAAGTTCAGAATTACTACATGATTTATTAGTTCAAAAAACATTTTTGTAATAATAGATTTTTTATCATCAAAAATATTTATTTTCGACATCTATTTCATTTTCTAAAAATTGCACAAAGAATTTATTTCTAATAATGTGGGCAAACAGTTTACATTAAAAATATTGTGGTTTCTAACTAAAATAATAGGAGAATAGATCTTCTATAAAAAAATTCCCTAATATCCCACAACCCCCAAATATAGAAAAGCGCTACAATAGTATTCCGTGCCAGATAATACAGACGATGGATAGAAACCATGGTAAGAAAGCTAGATCCATTCGTATATACTCCACCAATTATGGAAGAAACCCGCTAATTCCGCCTCCATACAAGGTCACGTGTAATGAGAGGAGCTAATCCAAACGTCGGGGATATCGTTCTTCATAATTACACAAGGGAGGATATAATTGGAATAGTTGTAATCAGCTTAGCCTGTCCACGGGGAGGATTGTTATTAATTGCAACAAGGTGGGCCGCCATTAGGCTCCGTCCTTTAACCTAATAACAACAACATCGCTAAGGAGTCCGTCATAAGATGGAGGACTAATGGAGAAGCCAGCCTGGCGGATGGAAGGCTGGATCGCTTCCATTTGTGCTCTCTCTCGGCTCACAAAGATAATAACTACCTTTTAGCTTGAAGCTCTTAATCTCTCGGAAAATATATATAACAATATTTCTCTCGGGATGTTGTTATTAGAACACTCAGAACTACTCACAAATTTTATTTTTTTTTTTAAATGCAAAATATCTCATTTGCATCAAAATTTATCATTATTATCACAAAGTAATAAGATTTACAACGAATTTAAAACAAATTTTGCCGGAGACGACATCTATCTAGATGAAATTTTCAGTCCAAAAGAACTCGTATATGGAATTTTTGGTCAAAATCGTTTCAGAGCCGTTTTCAAGAATCCAAACTAAGAATTGCTCGTTTTATCGTATAGGAGATATAATTTCAATTCATTGCCCGAATTTATAAGATTTAGCCTTCTATTATAAATGTATAATAATTGTATCTTTACCGTATTTTGAATGCGAAAACCATTTTTTGACGTTTTAAATAAAGTTTTAAGCATATTTATTTTGGATACAACAAAAGAGTTCATTTTTATTCAAATCTCATATTTACTAAACTCTTTTCAAATCTCTTCAAAAGAGAATAAAAACTTTGTATTCTTCATACATAGTAAAATATACGTTTTTAGAGAATCTTACTAAAGAGAATTGAATTTTTGATAGAAATAACTCAAGAAAAATATCGCAGTTCTTTGGTATGTTATCTCTGAATGTATACAGTCGATATTTAGGTAACAAAAGAATAGTTTTGTTGTTGAATGTAACAGCGCCGTTGAAAGAGGCATGGACCAAACAGACTGGACCAAACAGAACTCGCCATCGTCAACTTTACATTCCTCATTTCTAAAGATGAGCACACACAGCAGCGGCGATATTTAAAACGTTGGCAAAGGCGGCGTTATGGGCCCAACATTCTGCCACATTGTTTCCTCGACGCAATTAGACGTACATCATCCATTGATCATATTACCCCTGAAGTTTATTTCTGGACAGCATTGTTGTCCTCCCCACCGAGTATTTTAACAATGGAAGGGGGCACTTGCCAAGTCTTTAATTTTAAAAGAGGCGATGAATTAAAATAAACGATGGTGACGGCGTCGTCTTGTTCGAGACTGCGTCTCTACCCCACGGGCGTCTCCTCGATCCATTGTTCCCCGGGGTAGGAAGGATTCTTATTACTCAGGGACAATCATTTCTAAAAATACCAAAGCTCATTTTGATTATCTGAATATTGTTTCCAAGATTCGTGATGGGCTACATTTTTATCGAGGAGTTGTTTGGACATTCCAGGAATTCGTGGGCTATAGGCGCGCAACAATTACCTCACAAGCTAAATAAAAACACATCTATACAAAAGGAAAATATATAAATAGACAATCTATAAAAGTAATATAATATATATATATTAAACATCATATTTTTGTGATGAAAATATTTTATTAATTACAAAACTCCAAAATTTCTCTAGGATTTACGCCTATATTCGTTAGTTTTTCCTTATTTAGAAAATGCTTTGATCAACTACGCGATGCCTTCACGCGACAATTATATAAAAGATTTACAAAACTACACTCTGTGGCCAGCACATTCCAAAGATATACACAACTCTTTATATAAGTATTGACTATATATTTACATATTTCTAAAATTAAATTATAATAAAAGAAACATAATAAGTATAAGAGTTAAGTAGATTAACGTTAGATATAACGGAGGGATGTCGATTTTCTATTAATAAAAAAATCAACCCAGTTTACAATGAACCACGGAAATTTTGATGGTTTTTAGCAACAATTGGAGCGGTTGAGGACTAGCTGTCATTGTGGAAAAGAAACCCAGGACTCGAGACACCTACTACTGGAATGTCCACTCTTCTTTAGCGTTAGACAACAGACAGTAAACAATGTTGTAGATCTATATGAATTTTTAAATACTAGAGATAATTATCACAGATTTAACCATTTTTGTATATATATTTATGATTATAATTCTAACCTGGAAGGATCAGGGGTTCCTAATATATCTTAGTTTCTTTTTTTATTTTTTATTAATGCATTTATTTTTTTGCATAATATGTTTATAACTGCTCCTGTTTAAAAATGTAAATCGACTCAATTATCCCTAGTCGGGATATCGCATTTTGTGTGTTGAAATAAATAAATATTAATATATATATCACGATGTACAAATATGCAGTTTTCATTTAAAGATTTAATCAAGTGTAGTTTAACTTTATTCTCAGAATAAATGTATAAGTTCCTGCATCTGGAGGTGAGGAGACAATTCTTGGAGAGAGACCGTTAAGAGAATAATTTATCTTTTTTGCATTGTTAATTATAAACTACATTTGATCCCTTCTATAAACTGTGAGATTCTTAATATATATTTTTTATATATATATAATAAAACATACAATTATTCAACTTTCTAAAATAATTATAATGATTTTTTTTGTATCTAAAAAGAAAAACTCTGTTTCTTCCAATAAATATGATAAGAGATTTTTGTACATACAATACATAAAATATATAAAATATTGGGATCCATTAGCGCGTCATCTGTTATGAAAATTCTAAACTATTATAGACGCGTATGATTCTTTTATTAATAAAATATAGCATTAATATATGAAGAAAAAATCCCTTAAATTTCTGATATGAGTTTTTCTTTTAGATACAAATTTATAATATATTTCTCTATGATGATAATAGTAACAATTTTGAGGCGCTTAAAATCTAAGGCTTTGCGACTTCACTTTATACTGGCCGAAAATGGACATTTAATGAAGAATTATGGTTAAAATTGAGTTCAAATTCAAAATTATTACACTTTGTTGCATTTAAAATCTATAAAGGTGCAACTAAGAAGTGTAGATGTTTATGAGAATAATGGTTCTTTTTTATGAGAGGAGGAGTATAGGGGTTGTTCTTTCTACAATAGAGGTTGAGCCAATTAAGAAGTTGGCAAATTTATGTTTTGCAGAAGTACCAAATCATGGGTGAAACAACACTATTAAAATATTTAAAAGTGATATCAATACATTTTGAAATATATTTATTTGATTTAACCCCGAACTCTTCCGAGCCCTTCGTTGAAGACCGAACGTTCAAGATCTCACATTGATTTGTCAAAAGAAACATTTTTGAAAGATTTTCACATAAAATTTTAAAATAATTTTATCGCACTACTTGAATATATTGAAAGACTATCCGAAGGTTGGGAGAGAAATATAAAAGAAAGAAGTGTGGGCACCCAAGTCATCATTGGACTGAGTGACTGACCATTACGGGGCCCCAAATCCCCCGTCCGATCCCATTACTGACCTATGAGTGAGCATCCCCCTGTTATTGCAGCTAAACCCGGGATTTAGCGCTAACAACGAGCCTGTCAAAACTTGGTTACCTTGTTACAATTTACTTATGGAGCGGATTCACATAACCCCCGACATTAACAAGCTCTTGGATGACTGGCTGGTCTTATTGGCCTCCAACCCAGATGGTCCATCCTTGCTTGAAGCTCTTTCTAAACTGGAAAACCATATGTTCCCTCGTTTATTTTCCACTTTTATATATTTTGGATTTTTTTGGCGTATATGCGTTTTAAAATATTTTGAGTGAAGAAAAGTAAGAATATACATTTTTTATGTTTAATAGTCGATTTTTATTTTTATTTTGATAAAAGTTTGCAATTTTAAAATTGTTTTTAAATAATTTTGTGTTAGGATATTTATGTTTGTAAAGAATATTGATAAATATATAATTTATCTAGCTTTTATCTCTTTCTCAATAGATCTAAAAAATAATTTTTAAAAGTACTAATAGTTAATATTTAAAAAGGAATTTTTGTTCATTCAAAAATTAGTGCAAATGGGAAATATTCCCTGTGATGTTATAGGAAGGTTCAGATCTATCACGTAGACAGTTTGGACATGAAGCAGTGATGATAAATATAAGCAAAAAATAGCATTGTGCAGAATACACTAAAACTCCACAATATATCTTGAATTTTTCAAAATCTTCAAACCACCTGATTTTTTCCATCCTTCACTGATTGGCTTGTTGTCAGTAAATTAGGTTTTGACCTGCCCCAAATCCCGCCGTGGCAGAAGGAATTGTTCTTTGCCACAGTGTGAGATGAACACCAGAAACCACAAAATGGAATTCCAAACTCAAATTTCCACGCAAAATTTACAAAAGCACACACAAATATCTTACTAGGATCTGTATGTCTCAGACTCAGGACTGAGAGAAAGATGAACTGCGCGAAGTTACAAAAGATGTGAAAATTTACAATAGCAAATTTTAAGCGAAAAAGGCGAACTCCGCACTTATTGAATTCGATCAGTTAGTGGCTAGACTAAACGCCGTTATTAAATAATTTAAAAGGTTGATAGCGTTTTTGGAGTATCGTTTAAATATGAACAATTTGAAATATATTTTGGTGTATATTGTAATTCTCCATATACCCATGTCGGGACATTTGTGGCGGATTCACATGGAGCACTACTAACCTTTAAATATTTTATTTTATAATTGAAACTATGAATTATTTTATTATGAATATCTCTTATTATATTAAATTATTTTACCTATGAATAATCAATGTAATATTCGGTATCATGCAGCATACACCATCTTATTCTTTGGGACGAGAAATTATGAAATTAAATAAACCACATTGTCTCATCCTCTAACGTCAGCGTTATCTTATTTTCTCACTTTACAATTTTTAAGGCTGTGAGGGGTCATTCCACCGATTTTAAATTCTACAATATTTTAGGATTCATCTGTAAACTTCTGGGGGCATTAACTTCCACGGAAACTTTGCAGCCATTAATATCAAACAAATTCCTTGATGCAAACTGCCAGATAAGTTAAACGAACAAACAACTATTGCTTTGAATAGGAATCGAATGAAGGAGATGCGAAAACAAAATATTAAGTCGTCATACACAATTTGTATGTTATCACGCTTTTATGCAATTTGTTTCTGAAGGCATTACAGTAAATCATCATTATCATGCCGCTATCATGCCAAATTTATGACCATTAGTTCTTGCTGATTGACATAGGCATAAATTTCTACTCGTTGATACCACGGCCTAGTTCCTACTTGATTTATCACACCAGTTCCAATTATATTGCCACACGTTTTTAGAGCAAACATTTTAATAGTGTGGCATTGAGAGAAAAGAAGCATTTGAATAGAGAAAATATTTTAAAGGAGGTAAAAGGTTATGTACTCTAATAGGCAAAGTTAAGGATCAAGCAAAAAATAATTTTTTAAAAAATATTAAGGAATTATTATTAGAAATTTACATATATTACATATTTAGCTAATAATATGTAAAAATGTATTTTAATTCTTTTCATATATATATATATTATGAAAGGTCTACGATGGGTTTTATGCAAATCATTATGTCGAAGTGTCATCAATAAAGGATAATTAAGATCTCTACTACATATATATATAGCTGACGTAATAATTAAATTCAACTCTATATTAGCTAACCAATAAATTGTTCCAGGAATTTAATTATTTATCAATTAGTTTGTGAATTATTTAAAATACATTTGTATGAAAAGCAATATTAACTAATTTTGTTCATATCAATATATTGATTTTCTACACAACCACCATAGGTTAGTATGCAGTAATATGATTCTCTCATAGCTTTTGCAAGGCCAAACTTTGGATGACATTCTGGGATATGTTATCATGTGTTTTTATCACATATCTATGTATATTATAAGATATTTTAATACTTGTATGATAAAAAGAAACAAAAATATTTTAAAGGTCTATTAAATAATAGAGAAAACAGTTAATACTAATCAATTTTGATATGATTGAAGAGTATTAAAAAAGAAAACGTATGCACTTTGATGCAAAAGAAGTGAATATGCAAACATATTTATTTAAATAGATAGCTAAGAGGGGGTTTTCAGATATTCTTGAATATGTAAAAGATACCCTAAAGAGATGTGTATTCTAATTAGGTCAGTGTGAGGTGAGTAAGTATAAATGTTTGAAACAAAGGAAAATACTATTTCAAAATGATGATATGATACAAATGAAGTAGATATGCAAACATAATTATGTAAATAGATAAGAGAGCGAAGAGGGGATTTCCAGATATTCTTGGATATGTAGAAGATACCAAAGAGATGTGTATTCTAATTAGGTCAGTGTGAGATGAGTAAGCAATACATGTAATGTTTGAAACAAAGGAAAAGACAATTTCAAAATGATGATATGATGCAAATGAAGTAAATATGCAAACATAATTATGTAAATAGATAAGAGAGCGGAGAGAGGGCGCTATCAGGGAATCTTGACTATGTGTAGAGATGTGTATTCTAATTAGACGAGATTGTATGTGGTAAGTGCGGATGGACATCGGTGTAGTTAAAGGAAGGCGTGGGACAGCCGTCTAATTCGTTTACAGGGCAGACTGGGATGTATGACGTCACTAGCGTCCATTACCGTCGGGGTTGATCGAGAGCTCCTGCCAAGAAAAGGATTTAGCCGCTATTGAATTATTGCAGGACGTCGGTTGATGGAGAGAAGGAATTTCAGGTTCTGGAACCTTCGCGCATCATAGGAAATGGCCGGCAAAGCCCTTGTCCGGCCCTTAATAATGACAGACTATGGTCTCACTTTTAATAGCCCTTATGGATTTACCCATGACGCTTTAAAAATGACCTTTTAAAAAATTGAGGATCCACTTTTACTCTCTCTTCTTTTTTTTCTTCTCCCATTCTCTCACAGCTTTTTCTCTCCCTTTTTTTTTATTTATTTTGTTATATTGACATTTTATCTTCGAATTTCTTCTATTTAGTTTGAAATTTTTGGCGTTTGTTTGTTTCTGTTTCCGTTGATTTCCAATTTCGAACTTTAATCGCTCAACTTTGATTTACTTTTTTTTTTTTTAAGAATTGAATTTTTTTTTTCTAGATCAGTTTCTTTTTAGATATTTCTATATAGAAAACATATATTGTATTATTAAATATAATAATTGATTTATTTATTGTTTCTTCCAATCATATTATTCTCGGGATTCTATGCTATGAATTCATTTGTAAAATTTTAGGTTGAAAGGAACGAATAAAACATGCTGTAATTCAAGCTATAGTTTTAATTATTTATATAATACGGAAACAAATATTGGATTGAAAAAAGTATTTTAAATATTATGTGTGCGTGTTGTTTTGTGTATGTATTGTGTGTGTATTGTGCATGTGTGTGTTATGTTGTGTGCGTGTGTTGTGTTATGTGTGCGTGTTGTCTTGTATGTGTATTGTGTTGTGTATGTATTGTGTATGTGTGTTTTATGTTGTGTGTGGGTGTGTTATGTTGTGTGTGTTGTCTTGTGTGTGTATTGCCTTGTGTATGTATTGTGTTGTGTATGTATTGTGTGTGTTGTGTTGTGTGTTGTGTAATAGATATTATTTTTGCCTACTTATTTCTTGCTACTATGTTGTTCATCAATCTTATTAATTATTTTACATATTTGCTTTTTGAAATGATGCTTTGCAACAAGAGAAGCGTTTTTATAAACCTCGATCTCCAAGTTAATGCTTTAAGGACTAGTAATAACTGGTCCATAATATAAAATATAAATACACCTAATTAAACATTTAGGAAATATTAGGCCAAATAAAATACCGCTAAACTGCCCTTTGTGTTGATTAGGGTCATAGCCCGAAAGAGAAGTATACAGGGGTTGGTATTTGTTCGAATTTTCCAAAGCAGATGTTGTGAATTTTTCATCATTCAGAATCGCGTGTTTTGTGTAGAGAAGTCTTACAAATATATTATTTCCTTTTTTTAAAAAGAGAGAGTTGTTCCATAATGAAAAATGAATATAATCCTTTCTCCCGACGAAATTGCATTGTATAAACGACTAGATGTACCAAAAGAGAATCTATTTAAAAATACATTTAAACAATATATTTTGTTAATAACCCTAGTACATAATGTACTGTAGGTGAAAAAGAATGGGCCACAACCCCAGCTTTGGCAAATTCAGACAAAGCCAACCTGTATAACAAGGTTCAAGGCTTTAGCCACATCAAGAATACAGGATGAGTATCTAGAAATACAGGATGAGCAGTGTTTGTACTCCATGTTAGGAGCGGCTGCACATGGCATCTGTTCCTCATGCCAGAGGCGGCCATTTCTTTTGGAGCTAAGTCGGCCTGCCATTGAGTAGTGCTCCCAGTCTTAATGACAAAGGCAGACGCATTCTACTTCACCCAGTCATGATGGTTGTCAAATACCATCAAGGGTCACAACTTGATACCCTAATGATTGAGTGGAGATAAGAAAGAAGAAGAGTACAGGGGCAGCTTCGATTTCATAACAACCTGAGAGTTGCTATGATATCGATCGAATTTGCCAAAAATATGTTTATATACTGGTTAATTAGTCATTTTAGGCCAGAATATAAGGCAAAATTTCGGGAGGATGGTATATATTATTATTATTTATTTAAGTAACCCAGGTTCCTGGAGCGTACAGAAGTCGCCAACTACCCGGGATGTCCTTCTGACCTAAGTCTTCTTGGATTTATATACAATGCCAGTGGTAGTCCAATTAATGAGGTGTCGCCAGGCAGATTTCTTGGGATATTTTCTAGGGATGCTGGAGGATGGTATACATGTATCAAAAGCGGCACCTCTCCTTTAAAAAAAAAACTTAAAACAATGGGTTTGTTTATCACACCAGTATGTGGACAGAAGGTGAACGACAACATACCTCGTGCCGCTAACATAGGAAGTGAAATAAACAAAGAGCAGCCAGGATACAACAGTAGCAGACTTGTGTTCGCAGGAATGAAGCTCGTGAGTCATCCACCTACCATTACATACCCCAAGTCCCCTCGGACCCCTGCCCCCTACTGCTCTTTAAAAACAACTAGCCGAAAGATCCGGGCAACGCCCGGGGTTTACCCGATTAAATGCTTTTATTAAAATACTATTCGTTACAATTATAAATTGGCGCCGTGGATGTCATTCTTGTATAATATATAAATGAGTTTTTTAAAAATTGTAAAAAAAAAAATGCATCAGCCGGGAATCGAACCCGGGGCGCTCGCGTGGCAGGCGAGCATTCTACCACTGAACCAAAAGCAAACGGTGACAGAAGTGTCTCGCGCATTGGCGGCGCCATCGTAGCGAACCAATAGGAGAGCGCCATTCCAAAAAAAAAAAGCAAACCGTGACAGAGATGAGGAATGACGCTCGTAACTGTATATAGAATTCTCAAAGACCAAATTGTCAGTTTTGAGGGTTTATAATATTTTATTTTTTCCCCGAGTAATGAAAAAACATATATCACGTTAAATTTTATTTGAATACTTTTTTGAAGAAAATAGTTGGTGTCGAAATGGTGTACACGGTTGGGTTTTCGACAATCGCGGATCATATCTCGGGTTGGATACTTTGTTCGAAAAATGAAAATGGCTTTAATAACCTCCCGAATCTTGCTCAAATCTTATTCCACAGGGCAAGTGGTCAAACTGGGCTCAGTCACTTTGGGAGTGTAAAACTGCCTTCTGCATGTGTAAACATGTGCACAATTGTCAACCCCTACCCATTATGTTGGCCTGTACCATGGGATAAGTAACAAATACACTTCATAGCAATGTGTCTTTGATAAGAAAAATGGTCTTTGATGTAACGATCTCAAGGAAATATTGGACATATTATATGGTTGTAAACAATATATAGGTGTATGCGTGTATATGTGTGTATATATTTTAAATTTAATAATGTAACTGTAAATAAAATTCAAAGAATATCTCTATATGTAAATAATATTTATGAATCTTTCTAAGTTACTTTCCATGTTGAATATTTTCTTTGTTATATTTGTATGTACATTTAGCGCAAGTGTCCCTAGGGGGACATAGCGTTTTGAATTGAAATAAATAAAAAAATGTGTGGTTATTTTAATCGGAATTTAAAATATAGATTCAACTTGTTTCCAATGTCGATATCTCTCAAAAAGAAATTTTCCTAGGTTTAATAATGCTTATTAAGAAAGAATGAAAAATTCATTAAAGCTCGTTCTTTAAATACGATATACATAGAGGAAGCATGTAGAATGTATTTGGTGAAAACTATATAATTTAGGACAAATCTTTTATGATCCAATATCATTAATCAAAATTGGGAAATGTTATGCCTAAAAATTAGATCCCCCAAAAATTATTTTTATAAAAATATATAATTATTTATAAATGCAAAATATAGTGAAATAGCCATAAGTTGTATATAATATATATGTTAATAATAAATTCATCAATTATTTAATCACAATTATAATAAATCAAACAATTCTAAATTAAATGAGAGAAAAAAACTTTATATAATGCAAGTATATAATAACAGCCAAAATATTCCTTTAATACAAAATCAATTCTAAGCGTAAATAAGTAAATAGAACGAAACGTAAATAGATATCAAAAGATAAATATCACCCTTTAAATTAACCTTCTTTAAATATATGTTAAGGCTATTTAATACCTGAATTAAATGCCAGGGAATAAAGAGCAGAAGACAAAAACATCCAAGTCAACAATAATCCAATAAAAAGCCCTCTTCTATGAGCCAATATTGAATAATCATAATGGAGAGCCTAATAGCACCAGCAGCAAGCCAACTGATTGTCCCCCGCGATCTTCTGCGGAAATGTCGCCTTCCGGCCTCGTCTGCTTCCGGTCAGCCAGTCCTTTATAATTACGATCGGCTGGCTTCCGCTAATAACTCGAGCTGTCTTTTGGTTCCCCAGGCTGGCTGGTAGTTGTAATTGGGGCTGCCCACACGTCGGCCTTTTAAGACTTTATTTGGGAATATGGTGTCGACTTCTTAAATGTACAATTTACTGGAGCATTGACAAATGTTTACCCAACTTGTTGAGTTTGGAGCTAGTCTGCCCAGATAGTTATAAATAAACACTTGTGTGACGCTTGGCTTATATAATAAAAGACATATATAGTTTCAATCTGCGCCAAATTCTTCAGCTTAAACTTTCGGATAATCTCTTCATCTATTACAGAAGATTTCAGTGTCTTCTGTACTAGATCAAGTTGACTAAGAAGATTCTTCGAAAGCTTATCGTCTTCGTTTTGGCATACATCGAAACTGTGTCTTTTTAACGGCTATTTATATTCTTTTTATATACAAAGACGTCATTCACAACGCTATATTGAATTGTAAACTTCCATAATTACAAAAAAAAATACTTTCAGATAAGAAAAATAAAAGCGTTACGATGTGTAACGTTGTTAATATCAGGTAAAAATGGTACAATATTATATTTTAAAAATCTTATGGGTAAAGGTTTGTAGAAATATTGCTCAGAATCTTGCTTGTAAAAGAGAAATATATTTCTGAAACATATAGACTCTTCATTATAATTTTATATATTTGTATATATATATATTCAAATTTTTGGTAAGATATTATTTTTATTCATATTGCTACGAAACATATATGAATTATATTTTTCTTTATATACACATCAAATATAAAAATTAACGCAATTTCACTCGGCTTCTGACCAAATGAATATTTGTTATATCATTTTTGTGTTTATTATCAAAGGGTTATTTACAAGGTTGTCCAAAAGTTCGTAAATACTTGCAAAAAAATAGAAATACCAATATTATTCGCCGTTATGTATAATGTCTTTGTATTATGTATGAAGTAATTGTATTATGTATTATTATAAGTATATTGTTGCACTGGGCTGCGGTTTGGCAGATTCTTCAGTCTTGTTTCTCTCCTCAGACGTGTCTTGCATCTTTCCAGAACGTGTCTCAACCATCCTACAAGGTTAAACCAGTCAATAATAAGACAACTATATATTTAGGTAGCACCTAGAATATCTCTTTATTTATCACATCAAAGTTTAAAGCAGGTGGGGTATTTAGTGTATCAAAATACAAATGTTTTATAGTACATAATATTTTATAGTAATAATCTGTTTTATAAAAATAAATAAATGTATAATTTAAATTTTAAATATATTTAAAATAATTTTATAAATAATTTTAAAAATACGCGCATTAATCATGATGCAACAATATTGGCCGTAATAATATTATTCGCCAAGTTAATAAGAAAGACACGAACTTTTGGGACAATCTTATATTATTATTAGTAGTAGTAGTAGCAGCCATAGTAATGATAAGAATTTATGAATATATATTTTTCATAATCATTTGCCGACAGCAGAGTATCTAAATTAGTCTGTTCTCAGACTAATCAGCATATCCCGGGATAAAATGGCAGTGGTTCCTAGACCTAACCAAAGCTTCATCCGGATTTGCCAAACATTGCGGAACCTGTTATCCGACCAATCAGCATATTCCGGAGTTAAAACTAGGAGAGTGACTCCTCCAGACTGTGTTATCCTGATGAGACATCATCCTGGAGACGTATGTGCAACAAGCTGACAATGCCAGCCATTATCAAGTTAATTTCGTCGAAATTATAACTTCTTCCAGACCTAACTCTTTTTATTTCTCTTACAGCAAAGCTTCGTCCATTAGATCATATATTGTGCATGCCAAACAAACCCATGGAAACATTTCTCTTTTTGCCAGCCATTATCAAGTTAATTTCGTCGAAATTATAACTTCTTCCAGACCTAACTCTTTTTATTTCTCTCACAGCAAAGCTTCGTCCATTAGATCATATATTGTGCATGCCAAACAAACCCATGGAAACATTTCACTTTTTTAAATATATCGGCAACTTTCAGTTGAACGATAAGGAAATGCCTTTTTAAAAATATATATTATTAAAGAATTGGCATATCTAACTAATATTTAAATAATATGTTAAAATTTTAGTATGTACACGCGTTTGTTCGGCGGTACATCTAGTAAAATTGGAACAATTACAGAGAAGATTAGCATGGCCCCTGCGTTAGGATAACACGCAAAATCGGGAAGCGTTCTAACTAAAAGTTTACTGTTTTAATTGTTTCACATTTCCTTGAAAATAGGAATTTTGATTAGAAACCAAGGACAGGTATATATAATAAACCTTATTTTAGTACATAACATTCAGAGAAAGTAACTTATTTTTATAATTATATGAATCTCATGTTAAATACACCGCTTCTGTTTAATGATGGGAAGTTCAGGGGTAAGACAATTTCAAGAATCTCTCTCATATTTATCAAAGATCCAACATATTGCCGTGAAATATTAAATGATATCTCCGGGACACTCCCTATAAATCATCCGAAGCTGGCATCGAAGTGGGAGATAAAAAATGAGGCCCATCTTATTAGACATTTTTCGACAAAATTTAGATAAAAGAAAAAAAAACTTCGTGTCTCAGCCATATTTCAACGCTGTCCCATAAATTCTAATAATAAAAATAATAAGCAAGAGCCAAAAGTATTGCAGAAAGCAAGTAAACAAAGAAAAGAAGAAATGGAATGCATTTGGTAATCTCTACCGCGCCTTCTTTCTTCCACTGTTTTTATGTCTTGCCCGCTCATAACACTTTGTCAAAAGTGAAATTTCCGCGTCATAACCTCCCAAATCTAATAAAATTTTTTGTTTGCTCTTTTTCTCTCTCTCCATTCCCATTGGAGCGAGGTTCTTGAGAAATGATCTATTTGGATCCTTGACGCCCGTAATGTGCTCTCAGATTAGAACCCTCCCGGGATCTGATTGGAACTTACACCACCGCCACCCTTCTTGATAAATATATTTCCCTCTTTTTCATAACTGGTCCCTTTCAGCTTATTGTTTCAACTTCGTACCTTCCATTTTTTACTTTCTTTCTTGTTGAAGAACTCTTTGGCAAATTGTTTTACTTAAATTAGTTTGAGAGTTTTTACAATCTGTTTGTATGTTGCTAGGAACCGTTTCTAATGTATCACTTTAATGTTGTTTCTTGTAAATTTAAACTTAATTCTCTGTCATTTGCATTATGGAGGTTCTATATTTTAGGGCGAATATTTTTATGCGTCATAAGAAATTAATGATCATTTAACTTAGGATATGTCTAATGGACTATCGTTTATATGTATTCAAAATATCACAAATACACTGGAATTGAAGTTTTAATAACTGTTGAACAAATTGATATACGCTTGAACAATTAACGTAGCAATAGCAACATTTATAAAAAGTTCTTTAAAAAAAAGATACTTCGGCCAGAAAAAAAAATTCTGGTCGAAGTATCTTTTTTTTAAAGAACTATCAATGTCGGTCAGACACAACCTCTATTTTCAATATATAAAAAGATTTTAAACAGTCTTAGATGTCAAATAAGTAAATTGGGAAGACACAGGCTAGATGGTTGACAAAATCATCATTGCTGGTTGAGAAAATTTTATTTAATAGTTGATTTTTTAAAACGCTTTTATTAATAAAATACCATATTTGTGTATCAAACCGTTACGGTGCTCTAGTACACTGTTACTTTCGCCAAGGAACTACTGTTGTCTACAGTCCTGTACTTGAACAGAAGTCTAAGCAAAAGTCGACAAAGGTATCAGTGAAGGGATTCAACTCAAATGAAGCGGCATAATAGACGATACATTAGTTTTAGCATTACATAAAGTTATTCCTGAGACATTCCCACAATGTCCTGTATAATTATCCGAATACGTCATTCTCTTATGCTCTTTTAGAGATTTTATCTTTGCTTAAAATTATTGTTTAGTGAATAAAATAAATAATAATGCTGCAATAACAGTAAGATATACGTGGGTATCTGAAAGCATAGCACTCAACAACGGATGTTCATATTACAAATATAAATACATTAATTGAAGAATATCTGGTTCTTTACCTCAGTTGTTTTTCTGTTTTGGACAAGCGTATGACATGTAAAAGCCGATTTATAAGCTTGGTTCCGTTATTAAATCTTGCCGTTAAACATTTTAAATATTTATTAATAAATGCATAATATTCACCTGAAAATAATAATATAAACTTCCTTATACTAATTTTGTTTCTAATTTACTCTTGTTTTTTTGTTTTTTTTTCAGCGAGCGAAAAAAAAACAAAAACTGAATACCAAACCACTCTCGGTGTACAAAAATACATAAACAGTGATTAGTCAATAAATATAAATAAGCATCCAGAGAGGAAGAACAATGATGATATACTGATGACATATGCGCGCTATAAACTTAGCTTTGAAATTCGCTAGGAGGGAATTAAGCGTTTAGTTTTTCGAGTGAACTTTTTATGGAATCATGGAATATGATTGATATACTGGGATCAGGTGTCGTTAATAAAGACATCAACTGGTGCTAATCAAAGAAGCTCCAGAGGTATGGAAACTTGACGCGAGGGCACAGCTTCAAGTCTTGTTTCGGACTTCTCGAGCTTGTGCGTGCGGTTAAAAGAAACTGTTTCATATTTCAAAAATTGCCACAACGACTCTCTATGCTCTAAAGTGAAATTGGATATGTTGTAAATCACATTAGAATTTGTTTAACGTAAAAATATTTCTTTAATCTTTTAAAAGGTATTAATACTTTTTGCTGCAAGTGTGTACATAAATAAAGATTTTTCAGCGAGAGAAATGGGGGGTTCCAAAATATAATAATTAGATGTATAATGGAGATAGTGAGAAAGAAATTAGAAATTATCGTCAATTTATATGTCATTTCATTGGTGTAAATCCAGTTAGAAATTACATCTCTAAAAGCTAAAAAAAGGTTATCTTTTAATTTCTTCGCTTGGTACCAATGGCGCATGCGCTGTAAAGACTAATTTAAAAGGCGTCTGACAAAAATCTACTTGTAGAAAATTTCCGTTTGGTAATAAATTACCTTTCCCCGATATCGGCCAATCAGGCGTGTTGATTTCAGAATGAAATTATAACGTTAGAAAGACACTAATTGGGAACTCGTGAATCTCCGACGCAATTAATCGCGTATATTTTCTTAATTACGTCTTGACTCATCACCTCTTCCTTTCTTGTACCTCCTCCCCCTTCTGAACCTCTTCGTCAAACACTCAATGGTGCAACATTTGACAGTTCTCTTCTAATTTAACCACCGCATCGAAAGCTCTAGTCGGTATAACCTAGGGATTATAAAACTGTTCTCTTCCTTCGTATTACAATTTCGGTGATCATTATTTTTAATTATTTAAACATAACGCGCGATATAAATTCAAGAAATTTAACTATTTCAGATCGATTTCTTTTGACACATACACAAAATGTTTACTACTGTCTATATTGCAAAGAAAAAATATTGGGAGGG
Organism: Cordylochernes scorpioides; assembly: GCA_030710605.1. Taxonomy (NCBI): domain Eukaryota; kingdom Metazoa; phylum Arthropoda; class Arachnida; order Pseudoscorpiones; family Chernetidae; genus Cordylochernes; species Cordylochernes scorpioides. The sequence goes on along the minus strand of CP092879.1, from coordinate 10,604,128 downwards.
AATGATTCATCATTGGTGAACCTCTCAAGCCATCATATGAGATTGTATGCATATACTGCATTGTGAGATATATAGTTGGTACTGGAAAGGAATTCTTGGTTGTGTTTATTGAATCTATTCGTACATAAGCTTAGAGGACAGTAAAACTATACGTAAATTCCGCCAATATTTTCCAGTAAGAAGAGTGTAAACATGTATAAGAAAAAATCGTGTTGAAATAGTTCTTGGTACAATTACTAAGGATGGATAGATTCAATAAGTTTCTCAGCCATACAAGAGATTTGTAGGTTTCTCTACAAGAGAAAGAAATAGTTGTTGAATAAAAGGTCAAATGAGAATAATGAATTTGGATGAATCATCTTAATTTTGATATAAAACTGATATTGATACACTTGATATAAGTGTATGACGTAGCTGTCGTGGTCAAGTGAAAGGACGCAACCAAGAATTAGCTCCAGCCAAGCGAACAGCGCACCCGCGATGTCTGCCACCTTTATTTATTTTTTTTTTTTTTGTACAGCCTTTATACATGGATGAATTTACATATTTACATTTTAACACAAGCGTAACATATTTACATACTTATTTTGACGAAAATAAATTATATCTCTTGGAATTAACTATACAAATTATGACATGTATATAGTGTATATTAGTAAAAATATAATTTTGAACAAGAGATAGAGTTTTGGGAATATTTTCAAAAATGAAAAATGTATATACTGAACGCTCGTCAGCGTGGTTGTACCTAGGTGGTCGTAATTGGGCATTTTGATAAATCACTTTTGACCGATGAGTAGGTTTGAAGATGCGCGAAAGAGTAGGATTCGATGAGGCAGTAAAATGGTGGCGTATTTGCATATGGTCGGTCTCCTAGATGGCGGTGGTGTAATTACCGCCCATCCGCCAAGTCCGCATTCTAAGTTCTGGCTCGCGTAATCCTCAACGGAGCACATCTCTGTCAACAGTCCGTCAAAACCGCTTCTTGACAACGCATTAGCTTTCATTTTGTTGTCAATTCTTGTAGTTTTTCCATTGTAGATGTCTAGAAACATCATTAAGCTATAAAAACGGATGATTTTTTAATAGCAATCTGTCTTTCACCTTTAAAAAATCAGCCTAGCGTATATTCTATCACGTAGGAAATCGTAGAATGGTTATAAAAATGAACCATTACATTCTCCGCAATTAGATTCTTCAATATTTTTTTTAACTACGCCAATTTTCGATCTAATCTACTTTTCTACAGGCGCTTGTTCTTCTTACGTTCTGTCTCCATTAAACTTGCCCCTGCGCAAGGATGACACGCAAAATCGTGAAGCGTTCCATATTGTCTAAATAAAACATTTCAAATGTATTATTTGTAAAGTCATTGCGTAATACATATGTTAAATTGTTTTCTAGACTATAGGGATAATTCTGACTGACCGTTCTTTTCTCTAAATCATTTATCTATAGAATATGTGCGGCAGCATCTATATATACACACATATATTTAAATAACATTTTAAATAAAAATAGTTATACACACCCAGTTGAGCAGGTTTTAAAAATAAACATACATGTGTTCTATATTTAAAAAATGTCATTAAGTGAGAGGATTATTACAGAAAATGATCGAGAATAATAATAAAAAGAATAGCATAAAAAAAAGAATGATCTTTAAATGAGCCGGTTCATCTTTACATTCATTGTTCGAGGAAATGGCTGAAAGAAGGGCAACAGATATCATAAATGACCCTCGTCATAACTAGTGCTAAAAAAAGAATGGAAAGAATAAACGAAGGCTTTAGGAAAGAAAAGAAACGAATGGATTTTGGAAAAAGGGGAAAGATCACTTCTCTAATGTTGGGTGTGCCTTGCGTAATGATCCAACTCCATTGTTTCCAGGGGCCGTCTTCGGAGCAGTTAGGGGTCAGAGGTCGGGGCCCGTGAAATATCAACCCTTTATGGGTGGGAGGAGAGGTGCTACCGGCTGGGAATCTTCTGCTAGCTTTACAGCCGTTTTTATGACAGTTGCCTTATTATATTTTGTTTTATTTGACCACCTTGATTTACTCCGCTTCACCAGCTTGCATTTATTAGAAACCTGCTAAAGATATTATTATGTGGATCTCTTTGGAACACAGCGCGATTTTGTTGATTTCTATATTAATTATTTACGATAAAATATTTTTTTAAATGGAGATAAAACCTTTTAAAATACCGTACTTTCTATTATTAATATCCCGGCGAACACTTTCGAACCTTTATTCTTCAATGATCACAACCTTTAAAAGGTTTTGATGTCTATTTCTTTTTGTTTTAAATATCTTGTTTATTTCATATAAGTGCAATGTAAGTGCATGGTTTTACTTGAGATATTGATTGTATGTGTGTGTTTTCTGATAAAAAGTGGTGTATTATAATATTATCTTTTTATAAAATTCTTAACAAAGAAATGTATATGGCAATTATAATATAGTCATTCAGTATGTTGTTCTTTGTTGAGAAATGTTACAAATAGATGTTGAATCTAAGATAATACATTCTAAATATGACCATGGAGGTTAGTCAAAAGGCCGTTTTAGAAAAAAGCATTGCACATTAGGTTGTCAACTGTATGCATAAGTCTAATCACTGGCGAGGGAAAGTAAGCAAACGGGGTTATAGTACCTAATAAATGCAAAAGTCGAACAGCTTTATACCTATGCCGACATTCGCATTTACAGTCAAAGGTAGTGCCTACCTATCTACCATGGTTATCATGGCTTGTACCAGGTGGTATAGGGATAAGTGTAAAGAATCCAAGCTTTCCCTCAAATATTTGAGGCTACCATGTATTCCAAACATGGATTTTAAGCAATTTACTAGGTACTCTAAGTAAGCGTCCGATATGTATGTGGTCCAATCACATTAAGTCTTTCCCCGCCCAGCCAGGAAGTTTCTGTCATCAGGCAGTGAGGCTAATGAGCCCTGAAGCAGGAACTGCTATGCTGCCAGAAGGACAAAATAAAGTTTTAAAATCGATTACTTCTTGATGGCCAGGAACCATTCGAAGACAAACACCACCAGCTCTAACGACCTCGCCGTTCTGGGTCTTGCTTCTGTAACAGCCCGTGCAGCATTACCATCTTTTGCAGAGTAGCCAAATTATCTTTATTTTATAAGGGAATAATCTGTTACCTTTTAAAACTTTTTCGTATTTGACTCCATAGAAAAAAATGAAAAAAGGGAGGGCTTGTATGGTATTCAATATTTTCATAGTTTTCAGTGAATTCTGAATTTCTTTATATTTGATTTGTTGTTGTTTATTTTGTTCACACTAAATTATTTGAATTCAATATTTATATGTGAATTGAAATTTTAAATATTTTACAAATAATATAAAATGAAAGTATTTAAAAGCACGAATGTTTCTTTTATACATAATACAAACTTCTACTGCCCTTACTGCGATGAAAAAAAATATATTGGGAGGGCTTGGCTCATCAGCGGTGAACCCTCCCAGCGGTTGCCAATTTAATAAACCAGACCGCTTCTCAGAGCTCTAATACTGTATTGGACATTCGTGCTTTTAAATCCTTTTATTTTATATGTATAGATGGCGCGTTATATTGCTTTGTGTTAAAATTATATAATTGTTATTGCTAAGTGGATATCTTGGAGCGTTCTAAGTGTTTCTTCTTGAGCGATGATTTCCACAACAGATGGGACGAGATGGAAAAGGTCGCTGAAGACATGTTGAAGCTGTTTTCTTTGGGATTCAAGCTTATTTATGTCTTCAAATTATTCCTTCTTGGTGTTTTTAAAACATCAGAGCACATTAAATCTGCAAACGACGTTTTTCCAGATGGTCTTCGCTTTAATTGGACACACCAACTTCCTTTCCCATTAATTGACCTGGTAGGTTGAGGGCCTGCCTCCCTCGCCTTGCTTTTAACACTTCACGAGTATTCATTCTTAAAGATCTATATTGTGTAGCGCCTTGAGCTATCGTATTCCAGCCAGTGAAAACAATATATTTCATAAATAGTAAAGAAACGTGCGCTCATAGTTTCAGAGTGCTGATTATTGTATTCTAAAGTTGCTGTTTCGTGGTTAGCTTTTGTCGACTCAGCATTTTGTTTAGTTATAGAACGTGACGCAAGTGGATTTTTAATTTGACTTCTTGGAGAGATTCATTTTTAAGTTACAATCAAAAGGTTTTTAAAGAGATAGACTTAACTTTGCGTTAAAGTTTTAAATTTGAAATATTTTTGGCATGGATAAAAAAATTTAATGCGCCCTAAAATATTAGATGTATAATTTCAAAAATTTCGTAGCGTATGTATCTCAATTCGTTTTCTTGAAGGATTTAATATCTCAAGAGTCATATTTTGGTATCAAATGCCACACTAAAAAGTTACCTATTCAAGGCTTTGTATGCGTGAGAGGAATTTTCTTCTAATTAAAATATCTTACAGAGATGAGCCTGCCGAAATCTAGATTTGTGGGAATCATCTCAGTTGCTGATAACACCGCACAAAGCGATGTATTCCAAGAGCTACTCTCACCCATTCCTATACTTCAAGTGAATTTTCTGCACGAAGATATCACCAGTAACTGATAGAGAGAGTTTGTTATTTATACCATCCAAATCTCAAACACATTGTCAGGCCGACGTTCTTTGTTCCTATGAAAGGTAAGTTGGGCTTCATTTAGAACCGAAGGAAAATTGGGGAAGGGAGCAATTAGATGATTGGCCTAGACAAAGGGCAGGGAGAGAACTGTTATTAACTTTAATTAATTAATTGCTAAAGAGTCGCGCACATCTAAAAATATTCCCGAGGGGTGTTTTTAAATACTTTCAGATTTCCTGAGTTGGGATCTCGAGGCATTGGAAGTAAATAACGCCACATCTGGCAGCCAGTACGTCGATCCAGCCTCACGCTAGGGATCAATTTTCTAAGATCCGGTCACCAGAGTATGTCAGATTTCCATGTTAAAAATTTCTTTTAGATAACCAAGGGAAATGTTTGAACGATGTTTTCATGCTTGCTGGGATATATTTCAAAAGAGAGAGTGTGCCATTTTTAATTGTTAACTCTTTTTTTTTTCTTATGTCGTCAAATTTATTTTCAAGTTGAAAGTGTGTCGCGGGCGGGTCAAAGGATTGACTACTATAGATTACTTCAAGATTAGATAGCTGTGATTAGGTGAGATTACTTTAAACTACTCGGATAGTAAACCCACTTAGATAGTATAGCAGACAGCTGTTTCCACCACCAGCCTTTAACGAACCAGGCGGGCTATAAGACCTAATCCCCATTTCACCCGGAAACCTGGTGTCAACGACATTGCTTAATTGTTCAGTAATTGCGGAGAAGCCTCAATCAACCAGAAACGGGGGGGGGGGAGCTTCTAAGATTATCAGATGCCTTGATAGGAAGGTTGAAACAAAGGTTCTTTGACCTCGCACGTTGAAGGAAACTACACGAACGAAATATTTCAACGAATGCTATTTTCGTAAATGTTTGTGTTTCTTGACTAAAATGTTGAATGTGCTCGGCAACCTGTTTCTTTGGGGATATTTGGCTTGTTTTAGTTCAATTTGGTTTGTAACAACCAGCGTGTTCTAATAAAGGCTAAATGGGGGGGGGGGGGGGGTGTAAAGGTTTATGATAATAATTTTGTTCATTTTTGGCAATCTTGTCACTGAATAATTATTATAAATAATCTGTGTTTTGTGTTAGTTCTCATCAACTAAAATATTTGACTACGTCACGACTCCTTACCATTCTTGTAGAATATCACTTTTAAAAGATTACCACTTTTGCATTCCGTAGTTTTTTATGCTAAATTATTTATAACTTTGACTTTTGGAATACTTGTCTTCTTTGCCATGACAATATGCTTTCTTATGATAACATTATTATATGAGCGGGCTTGGCTCATTAGTGGTGATAAGCTCTCATATATTTCTTTGTATCATTGCAGTAAGGGGTCTTTAGATATAATATTTGTCAATATATAACATAAGAAACATCTTTCCAAAACTCTAATTACATATTTTATCATAAATATCATTCAGTTTATTCATTCTACATATATTCCTTTGTTCCTATAATAGCTTAGAGCTTGCTAAAGTGAACTCATCACGATAATAAAAAAACGATTTTTTTTTCTGATTACATCTGAACCAGTAACTATATTATAATCATAAAAATAAAATTTGAGATTTTAAAACCCAGTTTTTACGAATTCATCCGATTTTTTGTGCGCGATAATGAAACGTATGTGATTTAGGAAGATTTTATTTTTAAAATCTGTCTCTCTCTCTCTATGTAATATCTAGGCTGCATTTAGTATTGAATTAATAATAACAAGACGAAAAACGAAGATAACTGAAAAATAAATAGAAAGGAAAAAATTCTCCTCTAGATCATTAATATTCATTAAAGCAAATCAAGTAATCCCTTATAGAAAATCCCTCAACTCTAACAACAAAAAATAAAAGTGAGATGACATAAAAATAATATGTCAACAAAACTCCTTTAATTTCAATTAACAACAACAAGACGACGTGAGGGAGGTGTTATGCAAATAAAGATCTCAATAACAACATCAAAAAATAGAAGACGTCAAAACAACAATTTAAAACCCATGTCTAATTATTCAAGCACATAAATCCCAAAAATAAACTAATTATTTTTATTAAATCCCTTCTTTATCCTTCTTTTTTAAATATGACTTGGTCGGAAGGAAAAAATAGAGAATGGGAGGGGGATAAATTAGTAATTATGCAGTACCAAAGCCACGTACTGTCAGACATAGAGAAATGAAATTGCTAAAATAATCTTTGAATATTTTATAAGAGTGAATAATGACCTATAATATGTAATTAGGTCAGGAACGGAGATCAATACCCTATTTAAAAAATACAGGTTTAGAGAACCCGAATGAATTATTTAATTCTGAGTTAATTTAGGATGTTTTCGCTCTCTCTTTGGATCCTTTTTATTACATTTTTTTTTCCTGAAGAATGTTTCATCCTACGGGCATATTTGTTAAGAAAAATTTAAAATTATTTATTCAAAATTTGACTCTGAAGCTCTTATTTATATGGTATTCATTGTATTTGTCATTTTCAATGCATTTGAAAGAACGAAAGAATTTTGTAAAATGGATTTTTTAAAAATTCTTTTAAAAAAATCTTTTAATAACATTTCCAAATACAATATTGGTATCTCTCTACATTAGCAATTTTAAAAATTAAATATGAATTGCAAATGAAAGATAATATTTATTTCGATAATAAATGGTAAAATTGTATTGTATTTTTGAAAGGTTCACATAGTTTCATTCCAATGCTAATAAAGATATTTGACCAGGTCTCAGGTAAATGTTCCAGCATATCTTGGAGATGCTCGCAATGGCTGGTTGTGGAAGCATGGAACCTCTGATCCGAATAACCCTCTCACATATCAATTCTAACCCAGGTTCCTGGAGCGCAAATAAAGATATTTGACCAGGTCTAAGGTAAATGTTCCAGCATATCTTGGAGATGCTCGCAATGTCTGGTTGTGGAAGCATGGAACCTCTGATCCGAATAAACCTCTCACATATCAATTCTGGTTCCTGGAGCGCAGAACGCCAACTACCTGAGTCTCACCTATCACCAAAGTTTATAAGGCATCTGTTTTATTCACGCTCTGATTGAGTCACGTCACAATGAACCGATTTATTCTAATTGGCTGTTCACTGTCACGTGACCATAATCAGCCATTCATTGTTAGGTTCATAAATAAATCAGCGTGTGGTGTTTCTTTAGCTTAGAAGCATTAACCATTGTATTTCTATATTCAATATAAGATCATGGGGGGGGGGGGAGAAGTCCGACCACACCTCCCTGCGGCCCCCCTTGACCCTTGGAATATTCGACCAAATTCTGGTCCAAGGTGACTAACGTGGCAACGGCACCCATTTTCCAATGAAGAGCAAGATAGTGGACATTGTGCTGCTGCTGCTGTGATAGAGATGCATGGAGACATCTGAGGTTCTTCATTGGACACGACAACAACAACAATATAAGATCATGGGCTCGATTCTAAGAATAAAAATCTTTATTTTTGTGTCATTTTAGCTGTATTTTAAAAAAACAAATGTATTTAAAAGTTGTATATTTATGAATTATTTTGTCCTATTTATCCTTTGTATATCAACACAAGAGGATGAGGATTTGCCTATTGATCGCCTTATTCGGGTGTTTAAGATGTTAGCGACGTTATAAGAGTTCGATTTTATTGGATCGACACGTTTTTAGGTTTGAAAGATTATTAGTTGGTTGGAAGTTGGTTTGAAATATAGATACACCAATCAATAATTTATTTAATTCTCGATGTTTCAGTGAATCTCTGTCAATAATCATTAATTGATAATTATACAACAACAACAACAAAAGCTTTTATTTAGGGCATTCCGCCCCATATAGGATTCGCCGTATTTACACATCAACAAGAGGAGAGGGAAGAGGAAACATTTACAACAAAATAAAGTTTGTCTCACTTTCAGTTACCTATTTACAGATAGGTCATCCTCCAGTATCCTTTGCCCTGCATTCTTTCTCATGCGCCCAGCTTCTGTGCAGAACTTAAAGTATCTAACAATCAGTAATTCATCATCCAGAGCTGAAGAGAGAAGTTGACATATGCGATGGTATCTAAATTGACCAAAGTTAGGGCTTGGGAAAATTTCAGTACGTTTTTCTGTTAAGAGAGGGCATTGGAAGAAATAGTGAACCAAATTATCATCCATGAGATCCTTACAAAGTAAAAAGTTCCGGCCATTTTCTTTTCAGAAGTCTTTTCTTTCTTCCCTGAAGAATTGCCATAAAACTCTATGTTGTGCAACTAGTCTTTTAATCGATAATTATAATCAATAATCATTCCCCCTGAGGCGAGTGACATCGAGTTATTGAAACTTCGAGAATTCATTATTGGTGATGTAGCTATATTTTTCCAAACCATTTTAGGTTCAATAATTCTTGCAGTGTGCCGGGTGTGACAGCCTAAAGGTCTGGTATAGCGCTTTTTTTTTTAAATAACAGCATGTTTTTGTTTTTTTAATTCGATAAAATCCCAATGTCGACACGCTGGCAGTGTTTTTTTTTTTTTCACCAGAATTTAAAAAAGTTGGTTATTTACGTTTGAGGGATAAGCAGTGTTTGGCCAGCAGTATTTCAACAGAAGCCAGTGTTTTTTGCGGCGGCGTGGTCATAAAGAACAAAGTGGAGGGTTCCGAAATAACTCAAATCCATCATCTACCGTGTGACAATAGTGACCCAGCGCCATTGTCCTAAAATAAATGTTTTATAGCTGCTCTGCCGCCAAATTCTGGCGACATCCCCACTACACTATCTTCTACATCGACTCTGTCCCCCTTTGTTCTTCCTATCTCCCTTGTATAACTCAGCTCTTCAATATCTTGTAGCGTCTTCACTCCCATTACTTTCTAACAACCAAACCTAACTTCCTTAATGGAGACATAATGTCACCCTCAAACGAATGTGTTTCATCTTTATGTATATTTGACGTCCAATTGTTTTAAATATTGAACGAAAAATGAATAGATAATTTTATATGATTTAAGAAAATTTGTGTAGAATCAATTGCTTGCCCCAAATCGACAAAGTTCTCTCAGATATCTAACAATAGGTCATTGACGATGGACCAAAAATGTCGAAGCCAAAAAACGTGCTGGTGGGCGTTAAAAAGAAGCACGATCTAAAATAAACCATTTGTCTGAAGAACAAGTCCAGCCTGGACTGCAGCCCTAATTTGCCCGTTTCCACACAGTTTCGTGTCAACAGAATAATTATTCTAAACAGAAATCTTTATGGAAATTTGAAGATAGTAAAGTAGCATGGAATCCGTCAATGCGGATGATGAAGTGACCAAAGAAGCTTTTTCACACTTTCAACAGCTTCTATTTCGTGCGCGGGTTCTCATAGGTAATGGACTAGCAAACATTGTTTTTCGCAAAATTCACAAGTTCTTCCCAACTTGGAACTGAAGGGGATCATCGAAGATCTTTTGATTAATGGAGGAAGTCTCTTCAGCGCTGGGGGAACCAACCTCCCAGAATGTCTATAATACATAAAATCTTTCTCGATGAATATGCTAATAGGCATATATGTAAACACGTATATAGTTTAGAGGTACTTTTTTTTATGCCTCAAGTGTAATGCCAATTGTGAGATAATGTAATGTCACAATATCCTTCTCTCAAATAAAAATAACAATTTTTGTGCACTATCCAAAGCTTACAATTTAATAAAAGGGGACATTATGCGTCTTCTGTCATTCTACTTTTAAAATTCTAATTTTAAATATGTTTTCTTAAATATAACTTCATTTTAACATGTCGAAACACAAAGAGGGAAACCTTTGAAAACGCTCAATATTGTCATTACATATATTTGGAACATTTAATTCTATCCAACTATAAGAGTATTTGCATTGTTTCAATACAGAAAAGAGAAATAAGATGGAGCAATAAATATTCTGAAAGTATGTGAATCTGACTATGTGATACCGTCATTGAATAGAAGTCTAGCTACGATACATCGAATGTTTCAACAGCATGGGGGGACAATGTTGAAGTAATTGCCGCCTCAACAGGAGGATTAATTACGGCAAGGCAGGAAGGGGCTTTGGCCCCAAGATGGGACAAGCCGGGTCTAAACGGGCTAATTCCAGGTTGAGCGAAGAAGGATCAAGTGGCGAATAAGATGTGAATAAAATATAGAGATCCTATCCCCCGTCCCATTACTCACACACCGGCAAATCCTACTTTATTGGCGGCGTCCATGAAGCCACCACAAAACTAAAGGGAAACAGCAGATGGGAAATCGGATTGGTGCGATGGCAGCTGCTGTTTTGATAACCTTGTGTCATATGCCTAAGTCAATGGCTCTACTTCCCCACATCAACCCCGGCAGTCCGCCGATGGTCACATACGATATGTCATCCTCTTTTTTTTTAAAACAATTTTATCATCATAACTGGATTTATATATTCGTGGATTCCTTTTCCGTATTGCACACATACATTTTATACGATAAAGTTATTCCGGCATATTTATATTTGTTTTTTTTTTAATACCCTAATGATTTTCATTGTGCAGAAAGTTTTCATAATCACGTAAATAAGAATGTCAAAAAGAGCGTGATGACAGTGACTTATGTGACCAAGGGGTATATATAGAAGTTATTTTGACTTGAAGAACCTCTAGGACGGTACCATTGCGATGTATTATGATCAGATGATGTTATCCTTGGTACTGACAAAACCTATAATCCTCTAACAATTTCGGAAAATTTTAGACTTGTATTTTGAAAAAAACAATGAAATTTTCAACAATCAAATGAATAATTTTATATATTGATTCCAGCATAATATAAACAATAAAGATACATTCAAATACCATTTCAAAATTATTTTCAACGTTATTTTATTCATTGGTATAATTGATAACCTGGAATGAAGGCAAGGTAGAATTTTTAAAAATCCAATTAGTATTAAGAAAGTTATGGGAACCTTTTCGGTTATACGAGGCAGTCAAGCGTATTGAAGATATCGACGAGCTCTGCCAAGAAAAAATACCAGAAGGAAGAATGGGAGCAGAAAAGGGAAATAATGACCCTATTTTAAATATGACCGTTTCGACGTAATTTATGAGGTGTTTAAGCGGTTGGATGGGTTTCATTTCCAAGTATTTTTCTTATTTCAAGCCAGCAGCGTATTGGAGGCAAGGAAAAATAGAAAACCCTTTATTTTATTCCTGGAGAGCAAGTGAGTCGCGGATGAGGCCGAATCTAAATCAAACTCGCGTTTGGGGAAGAGACTAAATAAATAGGCAGCTAGTCGCGCCGCCCAGGCCGAATGGTTTATGGCCCGCGTCTCACCAGCCCCAGATGGAACAATGGTTATGAGAAAGCCTTTCTCAAACAATTCCATCACTCTCTTCCAAATAACTTTCTCGATGTGGGAGTAAAAAATAGAAAGCGAAATCAAATTTGAGGGCCATTCAAGTAATCCCTCCCCTCTTTTTCCTGCACTTGCGTCTTTTGATAAAAGGGAACGGCCTACTGATCTCCCCCTTTTTATTTATTTTATTTTCTACACCCTCTTCCGTCGCGTTTCTTTTTCATTTGGAAAACTTTTTTCTTAAATTACCAAAATTTTGATGGCCTCCTTTTTAACTTGCCTCTGCCCTGCCATTACTCCTCTACCCCCTTGCTTTGTAGTGTTGCTTTTGTTTGTTCCATATTTCTCCCTGAAGTCGGATGTTTTGGAGGTTTCTAGTTGAAACCCTTGATTTTTAATATTTAACACAAGACAGAGATGTATCAGCTATGTTAAAAATCAAATGAAAATGATGAACTTATAGAAAGGAGAAAACAAAATGTTCACGATACCGAGCTGTTATCAGATTATTTGAAATAAAGATTTTTAAAATGATAGAATTAAGTGCATTTCACAACAAACCTCTTGAAGCATCATATGAGAGCAATGTAAGACTGCCGAAATAGTCATGTACCATGATAGAAAGACGTTACCAATAATTTAGACGATATCCGTATCAATTATTAGACTATCGATTCGTATAAGAAGAGAACGGAGTGTTCTTAAGAACAATCTAACTTCGAATCTCATATGAAAACACTACAGAAAGAGTCATCCTAATTTGTGGTATAAAGACTCTACCGATGCTTTGGACCCTATACATTCCACTGTAAATTCATATGAGAAGACCATTCTTAAGAAAACCACAAGCATGAGTGTTAAATGAGAATACAAGACAACTGTGGACCGTGGTACATTATCAGAAGGATGACATCCTTACATTAGCTCTATCTGTGGTACGACCTGATACAGTAAGAACTTGAAAACAAAACTAAAACGGTATATTTTAGATTACGCAATGTTAAAAATGTATTTTGAAGCATAAGTTATAGATGAATCACCAAAATATTTTAGTATATACATTCGTAGGCCCTTTCAAGACTATCTCCTATTACAATTCAGACATTACCGGCTCAGTCATAGCAATGATAGAAAAATATTATCCCGTGTTTTATTCACCTGGTGAACCTGCTTAGAGAGAGAAAGAGAAATGTTGACTAACCCACCAGATCACATAGTAATGTGTTAACATATAACTAATCGAATATATGGGGGGGGGAGAAGTCCGACCACACCTCCCTGCGGTCCCCCCTGGACCCTTGGAATATTCGACCAAATTCTGGTTCGTTTCCAAGGTGACTAACGTGGCAACGGCACCCATTTTCCAATGAAGAGCAAGATAGTGGATATTGCTGCTGCTGTGATGAAGATGCATGGAGACATCTAAGACTCTTCTTTGGACACGACAACAACAACAACAATCGAATATATATGGATATTTTATATATTTTTAATACAAGTACTTGTAGTTAACATAGCATAAACTCCAGCTTAAGAAAGAACAATGGTATCTGATTTTGACGAAAATAACCAACTCAACTTTACTATAGACTTCGGCGCACATCCACCCAGAATAAAAGAACGGACAGAGTAAAAAATGCTTTCTCTTTAGTTGAAGGAATTTTTAAATTGCCGAAGATAGAATACATGAAAACCAGAATATTCTGAAATTTTAAAAAAGACGTTAAAAAACTATTTTAAAGAATAAGAATAAATATAAAAACTAAACACTGAACTAACCCTCCTTAAAAAAAAAAATCTTTTATACACGTCCAAACATGGATCCTCAATAGACCATATTTATAAAAGAAGAAAAATTCCACTCTCTTTAATTCTATTTTTTCATCAAAGCAATAGGAATAAATACATATTTTACTCCGATGCGATATAAAAATACTAATAAAAAAGTGAAAGACGGGGTGAAAAGAAATAAAACCATCATCGAAGAAGAAATCCAAAAAGAAAAAAAAGGAGGAATGTAAAAGAAAGAAAAAGAAGGGTGGAAAAAATTAAAAATTCCATTTAGCTTAAAAATTAAATTGCCTATATATATTCATAATGAAATATAACCACCAGTATCGTTACCGTTGATTATTTTAAAATGAGAAGGAAAAAACGACGGGAGATGGGGGAAAGAATTTTTTTAAGAACGTTATTTAAAGCATTGATCTTTTTCCTTTCACATTTATAAAATAAATTAACCAAGTTGGAATTTATTAAAAGTTTTTTCTATATCTATATTCCCTAAATTGAAAAGGAGTCTTGGGTTGGTGAAACTTCTCAGGAAATATTGAGGCCAATTTCAGAAGGGACATAGCTGGAAATTAATTTGTTTGCGGATATTTGCATACATTGTGCAGACAAATCTAACTTTAGCACATTATATATTTACATATATAAGATCTAAATTAGTTGGGGAGATAATTAAATGATAGATTCAAAATATAATCACTATATACACGTAATTCAATCTTTAAGGTGGATATATTGAGTTGGTTTTTATATTCAAGAGTATACTTCATCCCTTAACACTATTTAATATATGCGTATTGTATGAATTATAAACATATAGATATATGTGTTGAGTTTGATATCATTTATATGACGTAGTACTAAATGTTATATGTTTAAAATAAATGGAATATATGGAGTATATTTATAAGTAATAAATATCATATAATCAATGCATAATAGAAGGAAAAACTATTTTCAAAATTTTGAAGCGAAAACGTCTATTTAAAATTTATATTTTATTAATGTGTATATTAAAGTGAATATTGTGATCATATTTGTTAATAAATGTAAATAATATTAATATAATAATAATGGTTTTCCCTCAAATATTCCAAATTTTTTATTACACTTGAATTTTTGCTTGCGAAATTCGCACCAGAAAATTGATTTTTTGAAAAGGAGATATCTTTGAAATTTATTTCATACCTTTGAAATATTTCAGATATTAGAATTGGAGAGGATTTTTATTTTGTTGCAAAATGGGAAAACTCATGTATTTGTCAACTTGGGCAAGATGTGTGTTGAGAATCGATTCAACTCTAAGGCATATCAGTTACTTTTGACAGTGATGGCTGGAATATTAGAATTTCCTTGCAATAAAACCTGAAACAATATCGTTCACTTTATATTTAGCAGGAAAATCAATTTTGAAAAATCTGATTTTAAAAATTCTGTGCATTTTCAAGCACGTTATATAGTATGAGAGAAGGCATTTCAGAAATAGGTATTATAGAATTGTCCCAAAAGTTCGTGTTTTCCTTTAAAACGTTGTTTTTCTTACTACTTGGCGAATAATATTATTACAGCGAATACATAATAATATCGTTCTGAAAATAGAGCAATCCATACTTAATTCATTAGATAATAAAACGAATATATTGGATTTAATAAAATATTTATTTTGCCAATATTTCGGCTGGCTGAACGCCTGGCTGGCTCGCTGGCATCACATTTTTGTATACCAAAATGTACAAAGTATACAAAAATGTGATGCCTCGATAAAGGCTGGCGTTCAGCCAGCCGAAATATTGGAAAAATAAATATTTTATTAAATCCAATATATGCCTTTTATTATCTAACATAATAATATATATTACAAAGACATTATACATAACGGCGAATAATATTGGTACAGTAGAACCTCCCTTTAGCGGACACCTCTCCATAAAGGACAGTTTTAATTTACAAAATTACCATTTTTACAATTTAGAAACTCTCCGGTGAGAGGACACCTCTCCCTAAAGGACACTTTGGCTCTGCAATTAGGTGTACTTTACAGGGAGGTTCTACTGTATTTCAATTTTTTGCAAGTATATACGAACATTTGGGACAACCTTGTATAGAGATGTTAAGAAGGAAATGTTTCAGGTGAAATTTGTGTCAAAAAGGTAAAACATGTCTCCTTGATATTATATACGAACTAGCCGAATGACCCGGGCAACGCCCGTGTTTTACCCGATTGAATGTTTTGATTCAAATACTATTTGTTACAATTATAAATTGGCGCCTTAAATAAATGCATATGTTAGTTAATAACTATAGCCTATGTGCTTTATCTGTCTATGTACTGTTGGCTTCCGTAGGCGTCTCTTACTGGGAAAAAGAAAGAGAGGATTCCATTTAGTTATTAACTAATATATGCATTTATCTAAGGAGCGACCCGCTCCAACACAATAGTTACAAAAACGAAAAAGCGAGTGAGGGGCCTGATGGGGGGGTGGGGGGGGGGGGGGGCAAAGGTGGCGTGATCGTAGCCAACCAATAGGAGAGCGCCATTCCAAAAAAAAAGCAAACGGTGACAGAGATGAAAAATTATTAAGAACGCATGACGCTCGTAACTGTATATAGAATTATTCAATTTGTAATTCAGTGGTACGTTAGTTCTATATTCTAGCAAGGAAGAGACATTGAAGTATGTCTTCGATGTGGTAAAGAGTATCCAGCACATCCTATGCAGACCAAGAAACAATCTTCTTTACTACATACCCATCGATCAAAGAACATCAATATATAAAATAACGTTTTTCTTATATTAATAAAATGGTTTAATATTTACTTAATGTGAACACGTTTCTACCGCATTTGTTTTTGTAGTTTAACGCGTTAATGATTATTTTCATTAGTTTGTTTTAATAAGACTTTATGCTTTTATTCTGTGAAAACTGTGCAATATGTAGCGAGCACTTTACCAAACTAAATTCATGTTTATTTACAACTGATTTTATCAGTAGCTATGACATTCCCAAAAGCCGTTCATGATAATATTAATTGTTTTCTTATATTTTCTTTCTGATAATCTGTACGTCTCTTTAGTTTGGATGAACAAATTATTTAGGTTTTCTTGCTCCAAGAAGAAGCTACAAAGAGTTTACCACTTCTTTGATCAATTCATTCCGTCAGTTAAGGTGAGAAGGTCGGAGATTGTCAATCAACAAAAAGAATCGCCCCATTGTTATAAACTCACACAATTTTTAACCAATCAACAATGGTACTATATCGAGAATAACAAATAAGCTCATTAATTTGTATTTAAACCATAATTAAAAATTCTTAAATAATATTTTAATTATATTATTTCGTAATTATGACAATGCGTTTTCCAATCCAACTCAATTAATTTCAAAGAATTTTGTATTAAATTAGCGCAGGGTTTAGACATGGAATAAATTTAATCAGGTTCTCGCGACAAGTTATTAACACGATATCGCTGCATAATTTATTAAGGCCAATTAAGAAGGATATGGAAGTTTGTGAATTCCCCCGCTCTATAATATTAGTTTAGTAATTTACTAAAAGGAGTTATTAGAGCTCTATAATTTGTTAGAATGTGTGTGAATAAGACAATGTCTATAATACTTGCCGTATGCTTATCTATTTTTGTTCTGGCCTATACGCGCTAGCATTAAACCAGCTTATTATTTCCACTGCTATCAATATATATCATCTTAGAATAGAATTGGTCATATGTAAATTGAGTATTAAATTTAGTACAATTCACTACAAGTTAATATATTTTGTATTCTAACCAATAATGAGGAAGAGATAAAACAGTACCTAAAATGCATATTGGTTCGTAATATTTTTCTCGTGATCACTCGCTATATACAAAAAATGTGTGTATAATTAAAAAACTTTTCTTGAGCACTCTATACCTTTTATATCAACTTAAAATAACTGGTAAAAGACTCGATTCTCAATAAAAAGCCTTATATATGTCAACTATATAAAATCTCAACCTTCCTATCCTCCAGGATAAACCTAGGTAGATCACACTAAAGACTTGTGTATGTGGGTTAATGAATATGATTTAGAAACCATTAAAACCATCGATGTTGTCATGTGAAGTTTGTATTCGTACTTTAAGCCAGGGGTCTCGCGGACAGGTTGGTTGTTCAATGGGAGTACGTCAACAGCCTCTATTCAAACTGAGTGTTGTCTCAACCCCGTGACAAATGGAAGGAAGAGCGGCTCCCATCGGGGAGGTGGGAGAAATGTCCCCATCAATGTACCTACCGCCCCTGAAGAGCTAATTGATAGAGTAGGGGTCTAGGATTAGGGTTCGAGACCCGCTGCGGACGTTCTTTGAGGGCAAAGGGATTAGCGCGGTGCATTCCAGATGGGTCCCTTCGCCCAGGTGAATCTCAGTCGAGGCGTGAAATTCGTCGGTTTGGTTCCATTTTGTCATTCTCAACGGCCGCTAACCGACAAAAAGATGGCACCACCACTAAGTGTGTGTTTTATGATCATCACCCCTCTCTCCTGTGATCTCCTGACAATATAAAAGGATGGCCTGGGTGTTCAAACACACCGCATCTTTAAGAAAGGAGACACCCCGCCGTATTCCCTCATCGTTCTTTGATAGCTTCTTCTTTGTTGGCTTGTTTATCTACAATACTTGCGATAAAGAGGGCTTTAATTGCCTTCTGTATAGCCGACATATTTAGGTCCACTTGAATTGATGCTATGGAAAAAGGATGAATTCATCTCTCTCAAAGAATTGAAAACAAAATACCTCCCGAGAAAACCACGGCAGCATTTAAGTGAGAAAAATTTCGTTTGAATTGCTCAAACAGTCCTAAATGGACGATGGGTTTTCAACGACGAGATTCAGGGCCTATAAATGCTTTATTCTTATCTAATCTTTACCTACAGCTATTTGATAAGAACATATCTTTAACAAATTTATATCATTGTCATCATACCAATAGCGTTCAGATTTCAAACCGCAGTCATATATATTCACCCATATCTCTATATTTAAATTATATATAAGGTAAACACATTTCAATCATTGCAATAAAAACATGTTGCCTTTATAATAAAATATATATATATATATGGTAGCAGAAGAACCCAATATGTGGACTATGGAAATATGAAGCGAAAAGGTCCTAAACCACGAGAGGTATAAACAACAGCCAAACAGACTCCTAAATTAGTTTTCCTATAAATAACTAATTTAAAAAGCAGCAGGGGCCGAACACTAAAGTCTCATGAAAGAGATGTTTTATACCATCACAAAACTTTACGGCGACCTGGACCAATCGTGGCGCAGATCCTAAATAAAATCAAGAGAGAAACCATCGAGGCAAAATGAAGACCGACGCACTCAATGGAAGACCACCGGGCTGTCCAATCAACATCAACAAGCCCAAATAATAAAAACCTAAACGCGAAAGAATGAGGAAAAAGAGAGAAATAGAAAAAAAAAATGGAAGAGGAAATAAAAAGAGGAACAAGAAAAGCGAAGGAGAAAATAGAAAATAAAGGTGAGTATGTCTAAATATTTTATAATTAGAGAGGCGGGTGAGATGGGGCATTAATCTCGAGGCATCAAGATGGCGGCGGCGACAAATGCCCCCTGGTCCTCCTCACATTCCTAATCCAGAAGAAAGAATTGATGCGAGATCCGTGCGACCATTAGAAAGAAGCGGATTGGAGTTAAATTATTGTATGGGAGGGAGGGGGCTGGTGCCGTGTGACAGTTATATTGCCGGCGTCAATAGAAGCTCCTAATGGCCGCTGGACATTTCTAATTACCGGCTCGAGTGCTTATGTTGGCCAGCGATGTTTCTTTCTTTCTGTCTCATATTGTCTGCCGCACGGTGGCTGGACCCGAGGATACACTTTAACCGAGGACATATATATATAAGAAATTGAAGCATTATAAAGCACACGAATGTTTCTTTTTTTAAACACAAAACAAACTTCTGCTCTCCTTACTTGCAATGGGGAAAATATTGGAAGGGCTGGAAGGGTAGTGAACACTTTAGCGATTTCACCAATTTAATCTACCAGACCGCTTCTTAGAGCTTTAATACTGTATTGGAGGGTTCACTACTGATGAGCCAAGCCCTCCCAATATATTTTTTCATCGCAGTAAGAATAACAGAAGTTTGATTTGTGTTAAAAAAAGTAACATTCGGGTTTTATAATGCTTCGATTTCTTGAATATAGATGGGACAATATCGCCTTATAATGATATTTAAAGTTAATAGGAAGGAGATCCTCATACACATATATAAAGTACACAATTTGTGTATTTTATAGTTCACTAGTAGAATGACCCGGCTTCGCCCGAGAAATCCCCCGAGTGAAGTATCCTTCATACTGAAAGTACATCAATAATAAATAGTAGAAGTGCCATAGAATAGCAATACAGAAGAAACATAAACTACAGGAAAAAAAGTGTGTAATGGCAAAAATTATATTATATTAGTGTTTAGGTATTTGATTTAATTATTTTTTTGCAATCCATTTAGTTGTTTCAAAATTAATATAGTTTAAATAAATGAGTTCAAACAACAACAACAACAAAAAAGCCTTTATTTAGGGTCACTGACCCTATACAGGATTCACCAGAGGTATGCATAAGAACAAAGCAGTGAGACAACGGAAATAGCGATATATACAGAGTAAAAAGAGAAAGAAAAAAAAAAACAAGAAAAGGAAAAAAAAAAATAATAATAAGAAAGAGGGAAGCAAGAAATCAACACAAAAAGAGTAGCAGTAAGAAAGTGAGGAGTGAGTATCACTTGGCCTTCTTCTGAGATATGGACTTGTGGAAACCATAAAACGCCGTAGCAATATACTTATTCTGGGTCATATTGTCAATTATTGATGGAAGTGAAGCACAGAGTTGCCCAGTTTTGAGCATAAGGGTTCTTCTTTCTTCTTTCAGAGCAGAGCAATCAAAAATATAGTGAGTGATTTCATTTTGTAGTTTTGAATTACAGAAGGTACAAGTCGGGTCCTCACCGCAGAGCATCTTGGTGTGGTTTTCTCTAAAAAAACTTGAAAGTATTCTGACTTGTGCGAGTAGTCTTACAACCGGGAAAGGAAAATCCCCTAAAAGGTATCCCTCCGTCATGAAAGATATGTGAATGTCTTTGTAGTGAGAGTATAGCTTAGATTTATCCATTCTTGTAAGGTCGTTTTGTATAGATTGGTCTGCCGCTGTTTTTAAGAGCCCTGTAATCGCGCTCCTCAGCGTTTCAGGGTCATCACAGGAAACAAGTGCAGGGGATCCATTATCGTTAAGCAGATTAGTGAGCTTTTTAATGAAACCGATGGGTGTGCCCGAAGCATTAGAGAGTTCCCGTGTTCTATTAAAACATATACGTGGCAATCTGTCACTGCTCATATTCAACACCCGCATCCAATACTTCAGGGTTAATTTTAAGGCTGTTACACTCAATGAGATACGACCGGTTTCTAATCTGATTAGGTAACCTGGAGTGTATCTGGGCAGATTCAGGAACCTACGGATAAATATGTCTTGTATATTGTCCAGTAAGTCTTTATGCTCTGTTGCCCTAAATAAATGAGTTTTAAAAATTGTAAAAAAAAAAAAATGCATCGGCCGGGAATCGAACCCGGGCCGCCCGCGTGGCAGGCGAGCATTCTCTCGCCATTGAACTACCGATGCTTATAAGAAATAGCCATATTTGGGTATTTATTCCATTCACAAAAGCACAAACGGTGACAGAATTAAGAATTGATTGATGACTCTGATACTTGTATATTTTAATTATTTATATTTGATAGTTATCATAAGACTAAAATCCCATTGTTAGAACATGAAGCGCGTTCATCCTCATTCAATAGAGAAAATAATTGTCAAATCGTCATCTAGTAAATTGAGATGGCCAAATATCACGGAACAAGTTAAATCAACGTTTAGTCTTTTGTTCTACTAGATGGCGCTCTGTCATATAAAATGCTCATGTGAGTCATTCAGGATATGCCTTCTTTGTTTTTAATATATATATAAATGCACATTTTGCATTTTTCATCTTTGAAATGCCATGTTTTTCCATTTATACACTTTAGATGGCCGTTTTTATTAATTTTTAATGTCTTATTAAAACCCCCGAATTGTACATGTTATAATTGTAACTTGTTGATTACTTGTTTATATGTAAATGGTCCCCCTCCTTTTCCATCTTCACGGTTTCACCTCGGAAACGGTTTGAGTTTGAGGTTTGATTATTTTAGAGCGATTATTCATTACTTCAATGAAGGAAGAAATCCTAAATTCCAGGTATATGTTTCAAATCTCTTTTGAGTTATAAACTGTCAAAAACAAAACAATCATTTATAAAGTTGCATCAGAAGCGCACTGAGATCGCACTGCTTTTAATTTCTGGCGTTTCCAAAGCTAACCAATTTATGATGGGAGTATTTTGATTATATAATTCTTCCAAGTAACTATACACAGAGCGTCGGAATATTTTGAGTTACATGTGGGTGTGACAAATTGTCAAAGTTCAGTATTAATTTATTTGTTATCAATATAATTCAATAAAATATTCTCTTGCTCAATATTGAGTAAATTAATCAGGCCTCCAGGGAAAAGTCTATTTTCAAAACATTTTTATTATTCTCTAGCCCTTCTGTAGAAGGACGTCCGTACCCGAAAGCTAGAGAATAATAAAAATGTTTTGAAAAGACACTTTTCCCTAGAGGCCTGATTAATTTACTCAATATATATAATTGATTTATATTTAAACATTTATATTTATATTTAAACAAGACGGGTGACCCGGGCTTCGCCCCGGGATTGACCCGTGTGCATATCTATCCGAGTGATATATATTTAGATAAGATTTTTTTTATATAATTGTTTGTTATTAGCATTATCTATTTGTTTGCATCAGCATAATTTAATCTAATCTTTGATAGAGGGCGCTGTTCGTGAGCTAAGTAGAATAATTTGAATATATAGTTTTAATAATTGATTTATATATTTTTTAAAATAGCCTATCGTCTTCCCCGTAATTTTTTTACCTAGGTATGGAAATTTTGGTTTGAATTAGTGAACTACTGCGAATTTGTATACCGGACATACAAACAAACAAACATACAAACATTGATTTTTATATATATAGATAGATATCTATTTATTGTGTTTGTGTATTTGTATTATACAGTCGAACTTGGATAATTCGAACCCCAAGGGACCATAAAAAAATTCGAATTATCCAAAAATTCGAATTAAAAACGGAAATTCTATTTATAGGAAATTCTAGGGACCAAGATAAATATTCGAATTAAAGAAGTTCGAATTATCCAAGTTCTACTGTATAAATTTTTACTTTTAATAAAGCTTGAAACACCAATTAAACATTAAAAAATTCAATTTTATCTTCTCTAATATATAGATTGTATAGGAGATATATATTTGCCCTCAAGTATCGTACGTATATTTAAAGAAAAGATTAAGTAAATGTGTAGAACGATATTTAAAAGAGAATAAAGATAAACGCAAATATTAAATAAGTTTACTATTTCGGTTTATAGACAAATTCACAATACCTCGTCATTTTCCAATGTCAATACAACAGTTTCGATATCATTGGTATAATACGAGTAAAATTATCTTATTATCACACTAGAATAATGTCAAAATGAATACCCATCAATTCTAGTCAATTTCAAAGCTTTAAAGCGTCGCTAAGTTGCTGTCAATTGAAAAATTTCTGCAACAATGAAGCATCACTTTAAGGTTTTTTGCCACGAAAATGGCGACAAAGGATCGGCCGAAAGGTAGGCGAATAAAGTAAAAAGGTTGATGAGTGTCATTTGAACTTTATATTTAAAAAAAATCCAATCTACAATATAGGGTTTTAAAATAGTTACGGTAATATTATTTGATTGTTATTATAAAACAATCGACAACATTTTATATATATATTTATCTGGATATAGGTTCCTATCATTACTCCAGCGATACTAAATGGCTGAAAACGGCCATTTAGACGAGAGATAAACTCAATGCTTCAGCAGCACTTTACAAACAACTTGTTGATTCAGTCTATTCCTTGATACAGGGCGGTGTAGCAAATGAATAGTGTAAAGTGCAATGAATAATGTATCATCTGTACGGCGGGGTTTACGGGCGCGGCGCTATTTTTACGTAGGTCCCATAAAACCATCCGCAGCCACTGGGAATTACCTCTCCTCCCATATGGCAAGTGGAGCGGCCGGCATTTCCATTTCAAATTGGAGGGAGATAAAATTGGGATGAAAAGAGAATTAATTGGACGCCTGCTACCGTAACCAATGGATTGGGCACAGTGTTCCATTTCAGACTTCCAGTCTGTTCAACCAACAGACTGATACCATGGTGTCAGAATTTTGAATTTGCCGTCTAAATAGTTCTTTCTTAGTAAAATGGCGCCGAGATTCTTGTTTTTATGAGCATTGATGTTCTTTATTTATTCTTGAAGGGGGTCGGTGGAAGGATGGTATAAACCGTTGGGTTTCGACCGCTACGACCCGGGTTCGATTCCCGCATTGTGCACTTTTTTCTGATAAAAAAAATAAATGCTCCAATGGCCCGATTCTTGCAAAAGTCCATCCCCACAAGCGAGTGCAAGTAACCAAACGGGGTTTAGGGTGAACTAATCTGGCATTAAATGGTTTTACGTGGTTGATTATGAGGTTAATTATATAATTGTAATTGTAATCATCACAAAAATATATTTTCGATATTTCAATGCCTTCGTATATGAGAGAGAAAGGCTAAATTAAGGAATCAACTTTCAAGATAATAACATTATTATTCCTGAAACCTCAGTCCATATCGAACTCATTAACGAAATATGGAAATCAAAATATAAAATACGCTTATCAGCAACGTTGGTGCTTCTAAAATATGGCTGTCATAGATAATGGCAATAATTTATTGATTTCTTTTTGTCTGTTGTGTGAATAAATTACCTTCTCGTCATAGTTTTCAATTAATGTACATTTTTATTATTAATTGTACGTGCGCAAATGGATGGACATGTTTTCCCATTTATATATGTTTTCTTTCATTTCTTATCACTAATCCATTAATAATTTATTGCGAAAATAAAAAACAATTATTTCTCTCTCTCTCTCTCATGTTGTAAAATTTATATTTATCACCACATTCACATAAACCTGTTGAATTAGAGAAAGAAACAACCACAAGAAAATCAAATTGTACTGAAAAAAGCCAAATTGAGGCTCGGTCTTTTAACTGATAAGAAAGAATTCAGTTCGGTAATTGAGACAAAACGGGCTTATGTATAAGCACAGAGAACAATCGTTTTTCTGGAAGAGCAAACATTATAACGGTTTAAAAAGAAAATAATAACGTTTTGATTATTAAAGAAATCAAGATGGCTATGATTCACAAAATAATTGATCTATCAAATAAACAGGTAAAAAGGGTAAGCTGAAATTTGATATGTCGATTACACAAAAGAGACGAAAACTCAATTTCGACGTTCGTATAGAAAAAACCAACATGCGAGTCGAATTCAAAGAAGAATAAAAAGTGAAATAGGAACAGTGTTGGAATGCGATAAAACTTTATGTTTGGAAGTTTCGAAGCAAATATAGAAAAGGCAACAAACAAAATTGACAAGATATTAAATAGATTGAAGAACTAAAATATATTGAAATTTGAAGAAATAGAAAAATGAAGTTTTGAGGTTCGGCTATTTAGAACTGTCCGCGGGGTGTCAACGTAGAATTTCGAAGAAAGTACAGAAAGATGGATCGTGAGGCCTCTAAGCATGAGAAGACAAAGTTGATGAGAAAGACAGAGCAACAGGATGCACCCAGCAGGCTGCAGCCCATCGATTGGAAGCCGCCGCGGTGTTTAGATAGGCGGGCCAATATCTGGCCAAATTAACGGCCCGGCCACCGTCTAATAACCCAGCTCGACTCGGCTAATGGTGACAAATATGAAGCTCCTTCAGCAGCCGCGGTCGATGTGACAACCAACCTGCCTAGGTCATCGAAGGTACATCGAAAATCTAACTCTTTCCCATCATCCCATGTGACACTATTTTGACACTATAAATGAAAATATTTATCAATATTTATTCACTTGCCATTCACATTTAGGTTTACCACTATCTGACTATATACATTTTCTAGTCTTTGGTTTTAAAAAGTTACCTTTGATATTATAGACTATATTAGAATTGAATTTAGAGTTCAGAAAAGCGGCGCTGCGAGGTTGAATGGGATCTATTTTAAAAGTGAAATTATTGTGCTAATAACACTTTGTAAAAAAATATCTCGAAGACTAAAAAATTCATGGTGCTAAAACGTGCTAAATATGTTATGACTATGAGGAAGATCAGTAGGGTTTTAAAAATCTTAGTTGGTTGAGAAATAGAAAAAAACATAGAAATGGTCTGAGAATTAAGCAAGTTTAAGGCCACCAGAGGTGTCTTGCCCAAGCTCTCAATAAAGGAGGCATTAAGCACGTGCTATTGGGCGGGATTACCGAAGCGTTGAGCGGTCGACCGTTCACTAAACAAATGTCAATTAAACGGCTCAAGGTTCAAGTGATAAAGCAGTTGGCAATGGCAATAGAGTGAACAAGCAGGACATAGATTATTGGGTGTTTCCACACGCCCTTGGTACCTAACCATGCTATACTATATTAGAACAACGACTAATTTAAACACATTTCGGGGTTATTACTGTAAATATTACTCTCCACAATACATTTTTAGTTACTATTGTAGTGTTGTTAACATACTCTCTTCAGTATATCGCAATTCAGTTAATAGTTCCCAAGTAATAATTGAGTTTTCTCCAAATGCCTTGTAAGCGAGAGCGACAAGATCTTCAGTTTATGAGGAAAGGAGTATCTCTTTTAATGTGCTTGTTATTTGTTGATGAATGTAAACAAAATATTAAGATACCATTTAGTACTATGGATTTTAAGATTAATTCTATTCAATCCTTAAAGTCATATGTCTGCTAAAACACGTTTTTGATAGATAATTGTGTTAGAGAAATGTTTTAGCTGAAGTAGATAGATTTACATGGCAGAATACCTGGCTGAGAGACCTTTGGAAGATATTTTGAGCGTTCACAAAATATGGCCGCGAGATGATATTGGCATCTAAGTCCCTTCAAAGAGCTCTTCGTCTATATTCCATCGCTCACCCCTAGTATATGACTAGAGAAAATAACGGAGGAAGCATTGAAAACACTAAATAAAACAGAAAATTTAACATGCTGCAAATTCAAGATTGGACACCTCAAGTCCCTCAAATTTATAGGGATCGCCAAGATATTCTCAAAAAGAACCAAGTGCAAAAACTATCTCTAAAACCTCAACATTTATTTCATTGATTCCAAGTTACCAAAATGGATAATGAAGACAATCCAGGTAAAGTTATCAAGCTATCGGAGATCACGAACTGATGATGAAGTTTTTGTTGTTGTTTCAGATAATATCTACTGTGTAAATAAGAAACAAACGAACAAACAAAAACAGCTGAGATCGGATAGAATATGATAAACTAATTGATGAAATATGTAATGTTGAGATGAACCCACCATGCTTACTATCCTAAGAATATTTGCATCGTATAGATCACATATCCTCGATCGAGAATATGCAGTATGTAAATATGATAACTACTTTAGAGTAATATCGCCGCCGTTGAATCCATGGTGCCCTCTGGTGAAGGCGACTTGGAAAATACAATTCTATAATCGTTTACAATATCCACCGAATTATCCGCCTAAACTCCTCTCTCGTTAAACTCGGGAACTATTTTCAGAAGAAAACCATAATTGGATTTAACAATCGGAGCCGCGTAACAACAGGCGCAAAGGGCAATTGGTCCGGTCAAAATTAAATCTTGAAAAGATATTTCTTATGATTAATGATAAAAAGTTTTTTATCCTTATTACTTTGGATCCCCGAATTCTTATCATTACTTTATCCTTATCCTTACTTATCAATACCTTGAATCTTTATCATTACTTTGAAATAACGGGATTTTAAGATAGTTATGAATTTGTAGAAAATGTTCCAGCGTCCTGGGCAGATGTCTTCCTACAGCAGAACCTATAACTACTGATGGGCTGAAACATATTTCGGAAGAAGACATTACGTTTATTCTTCTCTCTCTTCTATTATTTATTTAAAAACATTTTATTCTCAGTATTTATAGTTCAAGCTGAAATTAGGGGAACAAGTTCTAGGACTGTTCTCTAAAAGACTTACAAATATAGTTTATTATTGGTAGCTAAGCTAACGTATTTGTGATACGTATTGGTCCATTTTTGAGACTTTAGACAAAGTTTCTCTCATTCTGATAATGTCATTGTTTGAAAGGCATAGCCTATATATAATTAGTAAAAGCAATATATGTTTACACAAATATATACGCATTAAAAACAATCCACGCACACACACAATGAATGGAGAGTTTAAAACAAATGTGATAATCATATTTCATCAAAATTTATTAGATAAATAACTGCGAGCATGATAATTAAAGCTATAAAGCTGTGTTAGTGAGCAGAATAATCCAAAAACGAACCTCGAGAACAGAACATGCGCAGGTTAAGTTGTTTTCTTCTCGGAATGTAGTTGGGAGCACATCCTCATATCTCAATAGGGCTGTACTTCATTAACATGTCGTCAAAAGGTGTTAAAATAATTTTTAATTCTCATTAGCAGCTTAATTACTGAAAATTTAGCAACCACCCAATTACCCTGGTTGGAGGACGACATAAAAGATTGCGCTTTATGTTTCTTCTTCTTTTTCCTACTTATCCTCCTACTGTAGCCGATGGCGTGACTTCAAACATGGAGAGGCCTGTATCCAGGGCAGTATATGATTGGAAGCACTCCATGCGTGGGAGAATTGGAACAAATACGTGGTGACAACAATGGCGTGCGCCTAAACAAACTACCGAGACGGGAAAGAAAAAAAAAAGAGCCTCCATGCCCGGTGCCATTCAACGGAGCTTTTTATAAGTCTCAATTCAGTCCAGGCTGTGTCCACTCCCTACGTGGAATCACATTAAAATCGCACTATTCATGGAGTTTCCTGATCTCTTTTTTATTATTCCTGGCCTCCATGTAGATTGGCTCGCTCAATGGTAGCTGGCCCAATTAGACAGGAGGTATTTGTCATTGGCTGGCTGGCTGTCCATTTATTGTGTGGTCGCTTCAACACTTTAAATTTTATATTGAACCTCTCAGTTTGATGGCAGCACCATCCAGACTCGTCGTGTTATCTTCAGTTGAGAACTCACTACAAAACTGATAATTTTTATTCAAATATGTTTACGGTCGAATAAGTATTTTCGACTACAATATATGACGAAAATATGAATTTCCCGCAGTTCCATAAAAGGTCTGATATATCAATTTAAGTAGGGTACATAGCGTTTCTATAGTCCTATTTATGAAAACTTTATAAAATACATCTTTTTCATAAACATTTTTCTATTTAGCTTTATGAAAGTAAAATGTCACTAATGCTATTCGTTGAACGGGGCAAGTAGTTTTATAAACGCTGCGAAGTTGTGAAAGGGCGTGTTTCAGCGGTTTTCCCGTCTGAGGTAGCCGACATAAACACTAGTTGTAAAGCTATAGAGGGAGGGAGGGAAAAAAATACTTTTTGTATTTTGTCAAGGAAACGCCAATGATTGTTCTTCGAAACAATTGGTATTTCCTTGACAAAAGATTTTTATTCCAAGGTTTTGTGCCATTTCTTCTATGAAGCGACGTTATGTGACTGCTTTGGAAGAATGTGTGGTTGCAAGCTTTTATAAAACTAGAGCATTAGCGCATGAAACAGGAAACTTCAAATATACCTCTAAACAAACTACTAAACTGATTTATAAATTTACCTCACAAAACAACTGTGTAAATAGCGATCCTTGGCTTTATATTTAGTTAAATATTTGTTTTCATTTGATTATAAAAACTGACATAATTTCTGTTTAGCGTTAGTTATCAAATGAACCCGCGAAACACTTGGTCAGTAATATATAGCGCATGCGCCTTACCGACCTATCAAAACAGAAGATGGATCTTACCGTCAGTCGGCACATCTTTTGGACCTCAACGCTCGCCCGCATGCGATAGTAAAAAGTAAATAAACTGCGCATGCGTCTCAAAGATAGCACTGGGAAGCATAAAATCACCAATCAGCGACAAAATAACATGGACTCCTTTTAAATACTTATCTACATAAATCCATATAAACCAATCTAGGTGTCTATTATAGTGATGCGGCAGGTTATGCGTCACCGAGATAGCACAGAGAAGCAAGCAGAAGAGAGCCAATCATCGGAAGAATAAGACTGACACCATATAAATACATATACATACCTACATAAATACATATAAATCTAATATAGTGATACAGAAGGTCAGAAGTGGATCCAAGGTCGCTACCACGCGCTCCATTTCTTGCCCTAATACAAAGGCTGATGCCATTACACAATCTAAAATCATAACTCCTTCGCTGTGAGCATTCTGAAATGTTTTCCAAACCCAAAGAATTATCCATATTTTACATTATTTAATCAACTTAATCTTAAGACGTATTTTTTAAGCATGTTGATTAATTCCCTCATTTAAAAAAAAAAAGTCTCTAAAGTACTTTAGTACCATTTAAAAACGGCAATTTTCCCTGACTTCAGGGAAGTTCATAGTGAAATATATCCATCAACGTAGATATTTTTAATTAAAAATTCGAGCTCATAAATTGAAGACGTAGAGGAAGGATGCCAATAATGATGTAATCCAATAATGGGGGTGGTATGGTACTGTAAATAAATGTTATGGCCGCCATGTAATGAAGACGTATGCTGCCATCATCTTTGATATAATTACCAAGCTTCACCCTCATTACGCCATATTTTATGCTAATTGTTGCCTCTCCATCTATTTCGCAGCCTCCACTCTAATTACGGGGGTAAACGTCCGTCCTCCCTTTCAACTCCATCTTTTCCTTTTAATAAATCTGTGAGGGGGGGTTGGGGCGTAATAAGTGTTTGCTTAACCCTCTCCCGTCAATTGAGGGGAGTTAATCTGGCTAATTGAGGGCTCAGAATGATATTTTACGTTTCCTTTATTGATTAACCCGCGATGGGGTTTCCATTTCTCTATGATGACGTCAAATGGGGGCGAATTTTCTTGCCCCCTATCAAACCTGTACAGTTATTAATTCTCTGAACGCGCCATATATTCATTAAAATTTAAAAACTTTGCGCTGATTTTTTCTTAGTTTTCATTGTGATCAGAATATATGTGTTAGAAGGGTCATTACTTAACGCTCCCAGAGGTTTCGCTTGTTTAATCAATAAAACTTTTCTGATTTCGGATCATAGAGCGAATAATTTAAAAGAAAAATTCACGGGAAAGATATTTAGACAAATAGACTATAGGCATGCATATTTAAAATTGTTTTAAAGCAACGCTAAAGTGATTTAAATAAATATTCTGAGATATTCTGTTAGGCGCACGAAAGGTATCGAATTCTTGAGTTTTATCGACAATTGAGCGAGATGTTTTTCTCACTCGAGAAATAAAAGATTTTATTGTGGTCTTGCAATGCTTGGTGCATTGAAGTTGAGTAGAAGTTACAATATAGTGATTTCAAAAAATAGTTTATAGGAATAGAAAACTGACAAATTAATCATAAAAAGAAATACTCTCGAGGTGAAATCGACACAATAACTCTGCGTCAACAGTCGACCTACTCTGCAATCTAACAGGCCAATGACAAAGCCACAAGACCTGCTTTCGCAAATTTTTAACGCTTCCCTGGACACCATGGTTTCAGACTATGGCTCTAGTTAACGGAATTTTTGCTTTGTAAAT
The DNA here is from genome assembly GCA_030710605.1 of Cordylochernes scorpioides. Taxonomy (NCBI): domain Eukaryota; kingdom Metazoa; phylum Arthropoda; class Arachnida; order Pseudoscorpiones; family Chernetidae; genus Cordylochernes; species Cordylochernes scorpioides. The sequence continues at coordinate 10,572,490 of CP092879.1, read as the reverse complement.
TATCCGACCAAGTCTACTAGAGACTGTTAGTACGTAGTGTTTATAACTATCTTGACGGGATTTGTGGCTTTTTTATTATCCTTCCATCAAAACTCCCGTCGACAAAACGATAACATTATACGTCTCTCTATTTGGCAGATTTGAATAGTCAGCGACCTCTAGACGAGGGAGCAATAGGCAGAGAAAAAAGAAATAAGATAACATTCCTCCATGTTCCTACTTGTTATGCCCAGAAAGTTAGGTCATATTAAGATAGTATATTTAACGATTGGTGAATAGAAAGAACTTATGGCCATTTATAATACATATCTGTTAATTTAGTCAGGCCAATCAATGTGTAGGTGCGTAGGTATTGCCTTCGTGGGGAGGATTTATCACGGGGGAACCATGTCAACGCGAGTTTGAAGAACCTGAGTCGGCCGGTCGGCGGGCCTTTATTGAGCCATCACGGGAGAGAAGATTTATGAGCAGGACGTGCGAAATCACGCGCAGAAATGTGACCTGGTATTTACATACTGCTCCTCCCACCTTTAAAAGAGACGGAAGTCATTTGATAGATTTGCATCGAGCTATGTGAGTAACCCTCTAACGTTAGATTAACTTACACACATGATTTCACAACATCCACTTGTGATCTCTACGAGTTATTTAGGGATATTCTATATTTTATCGCCAATCACTACATTACTCGTTCAAGAAACTTTAAAGCTTTTCAAAATCTAATTGCATATATTCAAAATTTGACGTACCTAAGTTACTGATTATTACTTTTCAAATTTTAGCCTGTTTCGGTTTATCCTCCCGTGGAACCAAAGAGACATATAATAAAAGCAACAAAGTATTGGAACAAGAAATCAAACAATTACATATATGCATTAGGAATATGCTGCCCCTCAGTTCCAAGTTGTTGTCTTGTGCGCGGTACAACTCCCCCGAGTTAAAGGCATTAGCAGGGGAGTTGTGGAGGTGCCGTAAAAAAGTGTTGCAGTGGCATGAGGAAAGTTTTAACAAGTCTGGAGATTAATAAACTATGGCGAACTTAATTATCTACCTTCCCCTTAGGCTTAACGAACTGACTCTTTAAACATTAATGTTGAGAATTGACCTGTGGACGACCTCAGTGGGATTAAATCTCCTCCGCCCATATTAGCTGCTCACTTTCACCATTATTGAAATATATACATAACAACCCTCCTTATATATATTTGAACTGGATTTATTGTATGGAATATATGTTGATATATCTTAGAGATGTTTTAAAATATAGATATTCATATTGTTGCACCAGGTTGCGGCTTGGCAGACTCTTCAGGCATGATTCTCTCCTGTGCTGGGTCTTGCATCTTACCAGAGCGTGTTTCAACCATCCTACAAATTTATATAAGGGAATAATGAGATAAGTCTACTTTAAGTAGCCTCCAGAATCATTTATTTATTTCCTCACATCAAAGAGAGCAGTGAAGTCACACGTGTACCTAAATACAAATGATGATAATCTAAAAAATAATCTGTTTTAAATAAATATCATAGAATATAAAAATAAATAAATATATAATTTAAATTTCAAATATATTAAAAATGATATAAGAAATACGCCATTAATCATGATGTAACACTTCCCCCTCTCCAGAGGTCGTCACGTCCTCGTGAGTTACCTCATCAATTCTCTCAAAATAGGGTTTGAGTCTTGAGACATGGACAATCAATGGGTCTTGGCCAGGATTATCTTTCGGCTCAATTAAGTAATTTACGTTAGACAGCTTCTTTAATATTCGATATGGGCCAAAATATTTTCTCAATAGTTTTTCACATTTTCCGATTTTCCTGACTGGTGTCCAAACTGCCACTAAATGTCCTGGTTCATAGATTTTCTCATTGTGTTTTTTGTCATAGTTTCTTTTCATTCTTTCCTGAGTCTTCTCTGTGTTGTTAATGACTACCTGTCTCGTCCTTGCTATTTTATCTAAGTAGTTTTCTATATATTCGTCGTAATCGTCCATGTTACTGTCCGTTGGGATATTCTCGTCGTCTAAGAGGGACATGGGTTCCCTTCCAAACAACAGGAAAAAATGGAGAGTAGCCTGTGGTTTCTTGAATCGTGGTATTATACGCGTGGGTGATAAAAGGGAGGATTTCATCCCAGTTCTTTTGGTCTGTGTTCACATACATGCTGATCATATTGATTAAAGTTCTATTTAGCCGTTCCGTTAGTCCGTTCGTCTGGGGGTGGTAGCTCGTTGTGAAGCAGTGTTTCACTTTGCACATTTTCATTACCTCCTTCATCAAATTGCTAGTGAATTGTGAACCTCTATCGCTAATAAGAAATTTTGGGGCCCCGTGACGTAAAATAATATGTTCGATTAAAAATGTAGAGACTTCTTTCACGGTTGCTTCTGATACTGCCTTTGTTTCAACATACTTGGTATAATAATCAGTCAACACAATTATCCACTTCCTTCTTCTTTTCGTTGATGGCAAGGGGCCAACAAAGTCAATTCCGATTCTTTCAAAAGGGTAGTTAGCTGGGGGAATAGGTTGTAGAAGTCCAGAAGGCAAGTGATTTGAACCTTTCCGACTTTGGCAAAGATGGCACGTCTTTACAAATTCTGAAACATCTTTCAACATGGAAGGCCAATAGTATTTATTCTTCAATCGGTAAGTGGTTCTGGCGACGCCCAGATGGCCATTCAGCATATGGTTGTGGTATTCACTCATGACTTCCTTCCTTCTCTTCTTTGGCACTACCAGCAACCATGCCCTACCTTCAGGATTTGGATTTTTCTTGTAGAGACACCCATTTTCTTCTTTGAAGTTCTGTGTAATTGAACGCTTGTTTCCACTAAGGTTCTCCTTAATATTCTCAATAAAATCATCCTTTTCGTCTATTATTTGATTCAGAAATAGTCTTTCATAATCTTCGTCCCATTCGTTTTCAGGTAAGGGTCCTCTAGATAGACCATCAGCGTCCAGATGTTTTTTACCCGATTTGTGTATAATTTCGAAATTATATTCCTGAATCTTCAGTGCCCATCGTGCTAATCGGCCGGTCGGATCTTTCAGATTCTTAAGCCAGCATAGTGCGTGATGATCAGTTACGATTTTGAAGTGCCTTCCATATAGGTAGGGTCGTAACTTGGACATTGACCACACAACAGCTAGACATTCTTTTTCGGTAGTCGAATAATTTTGCTCAGGTTTGCTCAGTGTTCGACTTAAATATGAGATAACTTTTTCTTTATCGCCGAACTTTTGGACTAATGTTGCACCCAGGCCGATGTTAGATGCGTCAGTATGAATGTAAGTAATTGCATTCGGGTCAAAGTGCCCTAAGATTGGAGGATTTATCAATGCTACTTTAAGGGTTTGAAATGCTTTTTCTTGATTTTCTGTCCAGGTAAAAGGTACATTCTTTTTTATAAGACTGGTTAATGGATCGGCAATTTTTGAAAAACCTTTGATAAATTTTCTATAATATGAGCACATTCCTAAAAATGATTGAACTTCTTTTATCTTTTTGGGCCGAGGAAAATCTCTAATAGCCTTGATATTATGCTCCGCTGGTTTTATACCATGTTGATTAGTTATATGGCCAAGAATCTCCAGTTCTTCGAAAGCAAATTGGCATTTTTTATTGTTCAATTTTAAATTAGCCTCGCGAAAACATTTTAAAACAGCTTCTATTCTTTTGAGATGTGTTGAAAAATCCGAGCTATAAATGATTACGTCATCTAGATAACATAAGCAAATTTGCCATCTAAGATTACCAAGCATATTTTCCATGTTCCTCTCAAATGTAGCAGGGGCATTGCATAGACCAAAGGGCATTACGTTGAACTCATATAGGCCATGTGCTGTAGTGAAGGCTGTCTTTTCTTTATCTTTCTCCTCAACCTCTACTTGCCAATATCCTGATTTAAGGTCAATTGCTGAAAAGTATTTGGATCCTTGAAGTGTATCCAATACTTCATCAATTCTGGGAATTGGGTAAACATCCTTCACTGTTACATCATTCAATTTTCTGTAGTCAACGCAAAATCTGTACTTACCATCTCGCTTCTTGACCAAGATTACAGGGAAGGACCATGGACTCGAGGATGGTCTAATTATGCCGTCTCTGAGCATTTCATCAATTTGTTCTTTTATGATTTCTCGCTCTTTCGCGCTCACCCTATACGGCTTGTGTTTGATCGGTTTCGCGCCTTCTGTATCGATCCGATGTTTCGCTAAGTTGGATCTTCCTAATCCCGACGAAAACAAATCCTCGTACCTTTCCAAAACTTGTTTCAATTGCTCCTTTTCCTTATATGCTAAATTTTCGTTTATCTGAAATTGGGGTTCTTCATGCTCTTTTTGTTCACTTTCTTCCACAAGATTCACTTCGGCTGGCTGGCTTCCAAAGCACAATGTTTGGTTTTTTAATATTTTTAATGGTCGAGGGTAAGGGTTTGTTATCCAGATGTATGTTTCCTTATTCACAACATTTATTAAGCTTCTCGCTAGTCGAAGTCCATTTGTTTGAAACATTTTATGGTTCTCCTCGATGATGTATTCGCCATCCTCTGCTTCTACAAATGCATTAATCAATTTAATAGAAAGTTCTGGTATAATGGCATCCTTTGCACTTTTTATTTTCTTCTGTTGATATTTGATTACGTCACGATTTTCTGTCAAGTCATATTTGATTATTTCACGCTGACAATCAATTTTTGCGTTCATTTTCTTAAGAAAATCACGTCCAAGTATAAATATTCGCAAATGTGTTCTCATTATCACAAATTGATGTGTGATTGTTTTGTCATCAAATTTTATATTTAAAATAATATTTCCTACGATATCTAATTCTTTGCCATCGGGTCCGGAGCACATTTTATCAGGATTTATTATTTCAAGACCTGTGTTGAGAGCTGTATTAAGGTCGACCACTGAAAGATCGGCGCCTGTATCAATCAAAGCTTCGCAGATACCGATTCTATCCACGTTAATGTTCATTTTATATTTGGGGTCCAACTTTTTAATTCCATTTATGGTCGACTTGCTTTGATTGACGGACTCAGGCGCGATGTTTAGTTTAAATCTTCTAATGCGGCATATCTATTCCTTGTAGGGATACTCGAGTACGGGCTATTACTTACGTCCGCGTAGAGCAGAGGTCTCGACTTCTGAGTTCCATTATCCATTCGGATTTCTTCTTCGACCTTGTCTTGTGTAACTATGGGGTCCTCTTCCACAATTCTTACAAACCTGACTCTGCAATACCGCGCTACGTGTCCTGGCTTGTTACACTTGAAACATATTGGTCTCCCGTCTTCTGTCCTATTCCTATTTGAATTTGGATTCTTATTGTATGTTTTACTTGGGTAGACCGGTTTTGGCTCAGGATTGGGAGTGTAAGATCGTCTAGGGGCAGATACCTGGGGCAGAGGCTTGTTCTGGTAATACCTCGGAGTGGGGGCCTGGGGCTTGGAGGTGTTCTGGTAGTACCTCGGAGCGGGGGCCTGGGGCTTGGAGGTGTTCTGATATGGTCTTCTGAACGACGTAGCATTCTTCCATTGCTCTTGATGATGGGGACGAGGAGAGCGTGGTCCATTATAAAGAGCTTTTGATTTTTCTGCACGTTCTTGGTAATTCTTTTCGAACAAATCCAGCTTTTTACAAATTTCTAGAAGTTCATTGGTATTTTTAGGAGGGTTTAGGTGAAGGGCAAAAGAGTATTCTTTCTTTAACCCTCCAATAACCCAGTTTATTCTAGTCTCTTCTTCCATTTGGGGGTCGACCTTGTTGCACAGTACAAGGATATCCTCTGCGAACCTGATTGCAGGTTCATTCCACTGCTGCATTCTGTTTAGCCTCATCTTCATTTCTTCTTTGTTGGCGTCTGAGGCAAAATCCTGAATTAGGCGGCTCTTGAAATTTTCCCAGCTGGTGAAACTTATCTTGTGTAGGTTCAGCCAGGTTTTGGCGCTACCAATCATATTCATGGCAGCATAACGAGAGATAATGTAGTCTGCCCAATGGTACAGGAAGCCAATTTCTTCAAGAGATTCAATCCATGGGCGAGGGTCTTCCGTTCCATCAAACTTGGGGATGTCGATGTTGGGATTCAGGACAACTGGGTCGGAACTAGCATCTCTACCAATTGTTGCACCAGGTTGCGGCTTGGCAGACTCTTCAGGCATGATTCTCTCCTGTGCTGGGTCTTGCATCTTACCAGAGCGTGTTTCAACCATCCTACAAATTTATATAAGGGAATAATGAGATAAGTCTACTTTAAGTAGCCTCCAGAATCATTTATTTATTTCCTCACATCAAAGAGAGCAGTGAAGTCACACGTGTACCTAAATACAAATGATGATAATCTAAAAAATAATCTGTTTTAAATAAATATCATAGAATATAAAAATAAATAAATATATAATTTAAATTTCAAATATATTAAAAATGATATAAGAAATACGCCATTAATCATGATGTAACAATATATTCTATTTTTGAGAAGATGATGGCCAAAAAACCTATGAAATTTGAATACTTGGTAAAAAGAGTAAAGAAGTGAATTTTTGGCTGAAGGAGTTTGCTACAGCCTGTACTTCGATTGCAAGTGTTTTCACCAATCTGTCTGCTGATCTTTACGTTGTCCATCAATGCCATCCATCATGTTAGCATTGGAAGACGGAGGACTGTTGCTTCTGATGTCAGTTATGCGGAGATGAAATTCAAGATCGGATGCCTCTATAGTATTTTCTATTGTTCCAGGTTTCAAGGAGAAAGCAAAAATTGGCACTTCCCATGCCTCTATCAAGGTAACAAGTCACCTATTTACATATTTGTCTCTGATTCGTTAAGCTATGAGGGTTAGGTATGCTACCAGTACTACCAGTTCTAGAGTCCAGCAGAATTGCGTAGAATATCGTTAAAAAATGAAAAATATTGTTTGCTTTTTTGTACCTTCTTGGACTCCTAGACGAATCTATAAGAGGAAATGTTTTAATAAAAGGATTTTATTTTGTTGTTGGTATACGTCTTGTGACTAAACCTATGAATGTAGAGTTATAATCCAGAGAGAGATAGATTGTCATTTATTGTTACCAGCTTTAGAAGCCGGGGATCCAATGTCGGGCTGAGTTGCCAATTATCGCCCCCCACCCCGGACTGACTGAGATCACGGTGAGGGGGGAGTCCATCCTCGCGGACAACAATGGGGGACCAGGGGGGCTACACGCCATTCATATTGATGAGAACAAAATTAAAAAGCCAGGCGAACATGCCTGATACATCATCGCACCTCGACGCTTGATTCCGAACCCAATTTAGCAAATGCGTAAAATTTAACCCCTTTCAGAGTGGCACCTGCTCTGCTTTGTTGTCCTATCATACCTAATTAATTCCTCTCCGATTCATTATTTTAATTGGAGGCGGCAATAATGCCTCGCCCCAGGGGGCGGTGGAATTGAAGGGTGCCCAAGCAAGAGATGCTCCACGCTTTTTCAATTAGCTCAAATTTGAATTATTAAAATTTTGAATGTTAGCGAACGTTACATTAGGTCAGGGACGTTGTTATAAACTTAATGTACCAAATTTATAATCCATATGAAATATCACGCAAAGGTTCAGAGAGTTGAAACTCAACATTATTCTTCTTGATTATAAGCCAATAAAGCGCCATCTATATATAGTAAGTATAACTAATAAACAACTTTTACAAATTAAACAAACTTTCTATTGTTCTTACATGAAAAAAAGTGGAATGGCCTGGCTCACCAGTGGTGACCCTTATTGGCCTCACCAATTCTTCTTTCAATATAAGAAGTAGTCTTTAGGACTTGAATTTTTAAAAGCCCGTTTATTCGAACTATTAATTTTTCCAATTGAGAGAAACCACATGAAAGAATTTAAATGATCAAATGTGCAGTAAAGGAATCGTCCTTTTAAAAATATATTCAACTTTATTTGGACCCTATCTATTTTCCCAAATATTGGAGTTTTTATTAACAAAATACTCTTAATTAATTTGTAGATCACAATGTAAGATACGATCAAAATACTTGCCTTGCCAAATGCTTTATTTTTATTTACTTCTCCCGACAAAAGATTTTTGTCGAAACTTTGAGAAAATAAAAAACTCTAACTGGATGAAGTGTCTATTTTTCATATAAATAATTTATGTATTGTGAATATTTTTGTGTGTAATTTAGGTTTCAATAACTTGTGAAAATGGCTATTCCTGTTACATATATAGTGTGTTTTAACCTGAGCAGTTCTACAAGCAATTCCCCGGCCGCCATAAAAGGCAGCAGCAAATATGAAGGGCCGCTCCGGGCCCCATTATGAATATTACAAACAATCCCCAGCAATTGGCCAGCCGGCCGGCCGGAATAGCCTCGTGTAATAGAGGAATCCATAAGCCTCGCTGGAAGCCTCCGATTATCGGAGCGATTATGAGGCGTGTTTACCAGCAGCCCGGGCGGGATCATAAAGCGGAGGTCCATTACACGGGACCAGAAACAATCCCGGGAGCGATTACCAAAATATTTGAGGCGATAATAATCCCGCGGACCTCATTGTCCAGAACGGAATGTGGCGTCGTTCTTTTCTCCCCAAATTTAGCATTGAGCTTCTTTTGTTTCGTTCTTTCGCCAGATTACTTTATAAAATAATCAGAAATCGTTTTCGAAAGAGATTTGAAAAAACTTTTTAAACTCCATCTAATATAGGTTTGATACTTTCCAAGGTGATTTATTACTCCCTATTTGTTCACTTTGAAAAGAAATGGCAGCGAGAGAGAGATTTATCTATAAAATGGATTTAAATATATCCGGAGAGACTCTTATCTTCAGATTTATTTAACCCCAATATAGCGTAAAGTATTTAAAAGCCATGGTGAGATTAGGTAAGCCTAAGTTAGATAGTTTAAGTTCAGGTTAGGGGTTTAGTGAATGTTACGTTCAGGTTAGAGTATAGGTACACAAGAAAGCTAGTCCCGAGACCTTCCAATATATTTTATATAAAAATAAATTAGTTTATTTTCATGACAGTTCGTTGATTATCTGCCATTTTCCTCTTAAGAGTTGGTTGCTCTAGGGTTTGGATGGCAATTATACACGAAACTACACGCTACTATTTGAATACATACATTATATCTGACATCAAGGCCAACTAAATGGGGTTCATTATTCACGGGTACTTCTTAGAATGGTTGATGTGACATTAAAGATTTACTATTCATACAGAAAAGTGATTTCCTCAACAGAATGTAATATTTTGACAAGCGAAGATGAATGAGATGTGTGCTACAAAAATATATTGCCTCGATTCATGCTCGTGAGCTGGCTAACACTGTGTCATTGTGTTACGAAAATTACTTAAAAGAAGATCGCTCTACAACTTAAAACAAAAGAGCCTGGTAGAATTCGAACCTCTAGGAGTATCTGTAACCAGACGCGCTGATAGAGAGGCCATGACAATAATATAAATTACTAACTTTAGTATGAGTATCAAATACGAAAATATGTGCTATATAAACAAGAAGCGTACAATAGACAAGCAAACAGTAGATACAAAATGACGCAAAACAAGAGCAACCGCCATTTTTTTTTTATCCTTTTAAACCTAGTAGGTAAATAAGAGCGACGAGGGTTTAGGGAAAATCCTCACCTCACGTCATGAGGCAGATAACCTGGTGAGATTTTTTCGAAGTATTTTTACCAGGTTTACTTGAGTCTATTATTGAATACAACAATGTTATGGACATAGTGTAATAGAGTTAGGAAGACGAGAAGTTTGCCCAGTGCGGACTGTCTGTATTCACATATTCTGCATGGATATTTGAAGCTGCATACCACTTATAAAACAATAGAACTCCGGGATATTAATTAAAATAATGCAACAGGTTTCGGGAAATGAGTTTATTTTCATTTTATTATTGCATTCCCAAGTTTTCGGGCATTTCTTACAGGAGAACAAAATAAACAATGAACGCTATTTATCCCGTAGAATGGCGAAAATAACCGAAATCTTGATAATGCAATAATAAAATGAAAATAAACTCATCTACCGAAACCTGTTACATTATTTTAATTAATTATTCTGAAAATAGAGCAATCCATATTGTTATATTTGTTCATAAAGGGCACATCTTGGATTCAATAAATAATCTTTTTATTTCCGATATTTCGATGGGCTAAACGACCATCTTTTTCTAGGATCTCATCCCTTTTCGCGGCAAGCCGCGCGTTACACTTGAGACACGGGCGTCTCACAATCTCCCCGGGCGAAAATCATCCAAATGAAAAAGTAATGTATGCAAATAAATATCGTACAATACTAATTAAAATAAATGAATAAATAGAGTGAAAAGTAAATATCTATATATACAAAATAAATATTCGGCTCTTGCATTATGAATGAAGACATTTCACTGAAGTTCATATATACATAGAGGTTCCTATTCCTTTAATTAATATCGTTTATAATGTTGAGCATTGTCTTGGTCATGCACCCACCTCTATAGAAGCGGTCTTCTTCAGTTTCTCTACTCACAAGCAGGTCCTGATTTTAAGTGGCATCATACTTCTCCTTTGTGAGCATTTCTATGTATTTATAGTTTATTTATCCTATTTAGTCTATTAGCCCAATTTTTCTTCTTCCGAACCCATTCATTTTTACCCTATAAGATGATCTTTATTAGTAGTCATTGTATCAACTACTTTGTGAATTGGTCGACAATATTTATATGAAGAAAAAGGCATTTCCTGATTGTGCAAATACAATTATATTTTCCAGAATTGGCAAAATTCTCTAATAATAATAATAATAAAATGATTAGTGGATAATCTATTCTGACAGATAGCGCAAGCCATCAACAACTTTTAGTTATACCATCAGGAAATGCATTTTTCTTAATATTTTTCTATCTGATCCCAGAACAATGAAATTTCACTTTTATACTATTTTTAAAATAATCTAAAAATGTGTATAGAGAATATATTTCTATTTTAAAAGGGCCTATTCACTAGCTTCATTTAACATGACATTGCAAATTATAGTCTTTACCAATGATATAATCAGCTAATTATCTATTGATTGATTTTAAATGTTTTAGAGAGTAGGATTTATATATTTTTAATTAAAAAGAACAATTTGTACAGATCCCCTCTTCCCAATATATATATATATTGTAATGAGAGAAATATATTGAGTGAAGAAGACACTCCCAGCGGTTTCACAATTGGGGAGGGCGCAGCAATAATAAGTCAGGATCTCCTAGCATATTTAGCAGTAGGAGAGAAATGTGAAAAAAAAATTAATTTTATATTAAACTAAAAGTCTACTCAAAACGTTCGATGCTAAAATATTTGAATCTGAATTTAGTTCTTTTTACAAACACCCCACTTCAATTGATTTAAATATCCTGGATATTAATCAAACAATGCAACAGGTTACTGGAGATGAGTTTTTTTAAAATCTTTATTAACGTAATCTCTCAAGCTTTCGGCCATTTCTGCCCTTCTACAGGAATACATAAAAAGGCTGAACTCATGGATTCGTGTAATCTTTACACAAGGGGATAAGAAACAACAACATAAAAACGTATAAACGCCGTTAAGATGCTAACTGATTTATAAATAGAATTAAATGTTTATATGAATCAGTTAGCATCTAAACGGCGTTTATACGTTTTAATTTACTCCTGTAGAAAAGCAGAAAGCTTGAGATTACGTTAATAAAGCTCAAAGAAACTCACCTCAAGAAAGCTGTGGCATTGTTTGATTAAACACCTTACTTGTTTGCTTGAAATAGGAGATGCCATAGGGTCAGTGACCCTAAATAAAGGCTTTTTTTGTTGTTTGTTGTTTTGTTGTTGAAATAGGAGATGCCCCTACCTTGAAACTTGATAATTCGAAGGAACCAGAATGTATGGGCGTGTTCACCAGAGCCAAACTCCGCAACAAATCCTTTTATAAAAAGTGGGTTTATAGGTGGTGTGTGGAGGATCATGTTCGCGTGTCTTCTGGGACTCTCACATGTGTATGCATTGTGCATGTTAATGACTTGGTCAAATTTCATCAAAACTTCACAAGTAATAGAGAATAAATCATCTCTTATATATATAGATGGCGCGTTATCTATATATATATAAATGAATGTATATGTGTGTGTCCTTTATGCCTGACCAAATCACTCATTGGAACGCCATGAAACTTTGGGAAGTTATTTAATATAGTACTGGGAAGGTTTCTGGCAAATAAAATTTTTGAAATAACTTTTCGCCTAAAAATAATCAAGATAAATATTCTAATTTATCTGTTATAATTCAACAATCTGCTCTAAATATTATCATGATGATACGATGATTTTGTGATGATGATTTAGGAAAGACAAAATTCAGGATGATACGGCAATTTATTTGAGACAAGAATAATGATACAATTCCAAGGCAAGATAATATTCCTTTAACTTACAATTACCGAGGGAACCAATAATTATTGATTTTATTCAACTTATCGAGTATTTTTCAAGGGACCGGGAAAAAAAGTTCACTTTATCGAGAGATTCGTTAGACAAACCTTTACTCGGGTAAAACCCGGGCGAAGCCGGATACATCCGCTAGTTGCTTTATATTAATTTATGACTAACTGGTTTAATCCTTATTGTTTGTGGAAGAGCATAGCTCGATGCAAATATGTATATGTAATTCTACTGTTCTATATGCTTATTTCCATAGTTTGACTTAATTGACTTCTGAGATTCCACCCTTCAGTGCAACATATATAAGCAGAATCATCCAATACAATATTAGAACTCTAAGAAGTAGTCTGTTAGATTAAATTGACGAAACCGCTGGGAGGGCTCACCACTGATAAGCCAAGCCTTCCCAATATTTTTCATTGCATTAAGGATAGTAGAAGTTTGAAAAAGAAACATTCGTGCTTTAATACCTTTATCTCTTATACATAGATGGCGTGTTTTTGCCTCATAATATAGAATTTACTGAAGTAAATTATAAATACTTTATGAAACACTCATTTTTTAATATATACAGTTATAAGCGTCATAATCAAGCAACAATTCTTAATTCTGTCACCGTTTGCTTTGTGAATGGAATAAATACCCAAATATGGTCATTTCTCATAACCATCGGTGGTTCAGTGGTAGAATGCTCGCCTGCCACGCGGGCGGCCCGGGTTCGTTTCCCGGCCGATGCATTTTTTTTTTTTTTACAATTTTTAAAACTCATTTATATATTATACAAGAATGACATCCACGGCGCCAATTTATAATTGTAACGAATAGTATTTGAATAAAAGCATTTAATCGGGTAAAACCCGGGCGTTGCCTGGGTCATTCGGCTAGTTTCATTTATAAAGACCAAAATGTATCAAGAATATATGTTCCATGCTATCAGAAGTTATCATTTTTTACTAGCACGTGAATACATGAAATGCATACAAATTTTAAAAAGTGATTTTATAATTACTAATAAAATGTTGAAAATTTTATTCTTTTTTCATAAAAAAAATGCTTCTAGGTATCACATATATATATGTATATCCTCCAGAGAAATAAAGAGAGAGAGTTTTAATATTTTAATTTATTATATATAATATATTTGAAAAAAACTGAAAATGAAAATATAGAAGCTCACAAAATAGTGAAAACGTCTATTTTATTAGATTACTTTTTTAAAATAAAAATTTTCAAAGCGATTAATAATGTACAAAAGAGTATCCTTTAAAAAATTCAAAGAGGGAAAAAAACTTTATCCAAGTTCTCTCAGAGCGACTAAAAGAAAAAGAACATCAATATGATTTTAGAGGAAAATTTCATAATATAAGTTTTTTAAAAAGAAGAGAAAGGTTTACGAATAAAAAATTAAGAAAGCTATCAAGGTAATGGGCGAAGACTAATTTGAAGAGAGCTAGCTCCATCTGACGGGGCGCGGATATTAACTGGCTAGCTTATAACTGTTTCATTTTTTATCAATGTAATCAAATAGAAGACCATTTGCTCTGCCATCAAAAAGAATTCTCGTAATATGAGGTTTAATCGGAGCGGGGAATCAAAAAGCCATCAACTAAGTTTGCTTTTATGATGGCACGAGAATATGTTCTCTCTATCTAATGACCTTTCGATGTTTTCCTTTCTTCAGATTAAACTTAGTATCAAAACGTGTGGATGCTTCTATCTTCCTTCATAGTACACTGGTCTAGCTCTAGTTCTCTTAGGAGACAGTCCTCGGCACCTTTTGTGTCGTCTATTTATGTTTGTGTATGTAACTGAGATGAAACCTGAGATGTTCAGGGATTTAAAATGAATAAAAAGACATGTCTGACAGCTCAAATGAGAATTTTAAAGATTTAATAGCGCCGGAATAATACTCTGGATTGAAATTAAATCGACGTTTAGTTTATATTTATTCTGATAGATGGCGCTAGTGTCAGTTGTTAAAATGTTCGTTTGAGCGGTCAGGACATGACTATTTCGTTATTCAAATGTATTGGAGAGAGAGCAAAATAGTTTACGATAAATTTCCAACGGTCTTGTAATGACGTCACAATCATTCATCGTCTGCTTATAAAATAAAGGACTTAATAAAGAATGTTTCGAAAAGCAAAGTTCCAATATATAATATGTTTTAGAATACAAATCGATTTTTACCTATTTAAACCAAAATTAATTTCGCCTCAATAAAAGATACTTTAGTTTAATTCCTTAATTCAAATATTGTTGAAAATCTTCAAATAAAAGATAGAGAAAACTCAATGACCTATAATATAACTGTAGCAATATCTTATACATTAGTATATTTTGTATATTTTAGAAATCATGTAAAGTCAAAGATTCATATTTCCATTTTGAGTATTACACAGATAGAATGGTAAAATGTTCGTTATAATATCGGTTTATATGGCATTTATAGAACCTATATTTTATGCATTCTTGGCGTAAAAGTTCATCAAAGGTAATAACTCGCTATCTATAGTATGCTGAATTGAAATTGTCGAACAGTACTTTATTCTTCCACTAAAAAAAAACAAACAATTTTATACTGGAATGAGGAACTAGCCCTGCTCTTCAGTGGTGAACTCAGGCCAGCTTAATAATACCATCACCAATAATTCCTCAGAATTATCGGATATGCATAAGCACAGAACTAGGCGTGTTATTATACAATAGCAGAGCGGTTCGATCGATTTATCTTGGACAAACTGCTGGGAAGGTTCACCACTGATGAACCAGACCCTCCCCTTTTTCTCATCGATGTAGGGGCACGAGAAATTTGTTTTTTACTTTAAAAAGCGATCGGCGTTGAAATAATTTCGATTGGGTAAACTTCATTCTAAGCTCAGCCTATTATAGTATCTTAATATTGAATACTAGCCGAATGACCCGGGCAACGCCCGTGTTTTACCCGATTGTGAATGTTTTGATTCAAATACTATTTGTTACAATTATAAATTGTGGTCATGTGGCCTAGTGGTCATGGCATCTGCCCGGTAAGCGGAAGGTCGTGGGTTCGATTCCCATCCCTTGACACTTTTTTTTATTTTATCCATTCTGACCAAAATCTATCCGTGAACTTCACACAGTGAACTTCACACAGACAGAATAAGGCAATTATATAATAGTATGTTGTTTAACTTATCTCACCTTGTGGATTAACCTGCGCCATATGAATGTCTTCTCTAGAAGATCCTGAGTTGTTGACTCCTAGAGTACAAATAAGAGGATATTTCCCAAGCTATTTTCATCCTAACGGCATTTGTGACGATAACAGAAGATGGCAAAGAAGAAATGAGTATTGCTTAGCCAAAAATATTATTTATAATTGAACACAACATTTTAGCCGTTGAGGTACAGCATGCATTACGCTGATAAGAACCAAAATCTTTGAACCCGTGGTTGGTTTTTATTGATTTATCAAGAAAAATGGTTTTGACCAATATTTTGGACCAAATATTTATCCCGACTGATTGTGATATCTATATATATCAGTAACTTTTCAGTTATTAGGTCAGAATAAATATTTGTCTCTATTTATGATCTACTGGATTCTTCCATTTTCGTTATAATTGTTTACAATGTATCCATATCAACTAGAACCAATTAGCTGTGTGTGAATAAAGAAAAAATATACATTCATACATGTTAAGGTCAATAGAATTTTTTTCAAATTGGCTCAAAGCAAAAATCAGTTTTCCCCCCTCAACTTACACAAGGCGAACAGAGTCGTTTGTAATGAGACAGGAGCTAAGTGGAGCGATGTCGTCACCGGACTCCAATAATCTCGGGGCCAGTGACATTTGACATCCACAAGACATATTAATCATCACCTCCGAGAGGACAAATGGTCCCTATCGATTGGTCCTTCCCTCCCCACCGTTATTAATTCCCCCGCAGTACATTAGATACTCTCTCTCCTCATCAATTAATTAATTCCATCTCAGAGATGACAGTTATAAATAGGACCATCATCGCCCAGCTTCTATTAAATCTCTTCCCTATATATGTATATATTGAACGTATATAGGTGTGCTGATACTAGGTTGCAGTTTAAACCCTTGAACCCATTTTGCTTAAATTATGTGAAAAGATACCGAAAATTCAATAAAGTTTTCAATATTTAAGGACTGTCCTGTAGATAGGTTGCCTGGGCGCATTCATATTTCTATAAAAAAATAGACACTTCGGACAGTTAGAGTTTTTTTTTATTTTCTCAACGTTTCAACAAAAATATTTTGTCTTCGTCAGGAAGGAGATATAAATAAAAAATAAAGCATTTGGAAAGTCATTGAAAATTGTTTATTTTTATTTATTTCTCCTGACGAAGACAAAATATTTTTGTTGAAACGTTGAGAAAATAAAAAACTCTAACTGGTCGAAGTATCTATTTTTCACAGAAATTTAAGAACTGTGTTGTACAATTTGAAACAATTGCAAAATAAAATATTATAGTTCCAATAAAAATGTCTGAAATATCAAAGTGAAGTGAAGCAACATAGTATATAAGTATCACACCTATTATAAATCATAATTTTTAACTTCTTATTTCACCGTATTAAGACACATCTTTAATAAGACTCACGACTGGCTGTGGACTCGAGACAGGTTCGCTGAATAGACATTGGTCTAGAAAATAAATAGAAGATAAAGGTAAATTAAACTGGAAAATTATCCTTATTTCGTTTATTTAATATAATAAAAAATCAACATTCTTTTGTTTGGAGTTTTTGAGGGTATAGTTGCAAATACTCGAGATTGCTAGTGTTCTTAAATAAATAATAAAAGAAAGGCTTTTCAGTTTATTTTAATCTTATTTTCTGACATTCTTTATTGCAATGGAAAATAAATGAATATCCTAAGTGTCGCTCCAGAGGCTGGGCACGTTGAAATTACAACATTTTAAAAAGGAGCATCAAGTCATCCGTCCCGAATACGCTCTGAAATACGCTCTTCCAGTTGTTTTTAATAAGTTCAAAGATTAGTTTCATCACTTTATTATAGAATCTATAAACCAATAGAGTTTTGATATTTCCCAGAATCTATAGAATAATAGCCAACAATTAGATTAGCACAACTTTAATTTGAACACATTTGTAATTCAATATTGTAAGCACGTCAAATTATTTTTTAGATAGCACAATTTGTGAGTAGCTCAATTAGTTTTCAATATTTGTAGATATATCTTCAATTTATAGTTTATTATTTTAATTCGTGAAAGGTATTAGCTTTTAAATATGGCTTGAAAATGTACATTTATGTGAATAAATTTTGAAAATGTGCATATATAGTCAAATGTTTTTATCAGAAAACTTTGTGACTATCATTAATTAAGAAGGTGACTTCAACCAACTTACAGTAAGTAGACAGGCTTAGCTTATCTATCAAAATCCTTATATTACCATTTGGGGGTGTAACAATTAAGCTTTATAGAATTCCACACATTTGCTCTGGGTGTCATCTAGAAGCCCGTGTGAGAAACGAAGATTGTTCTAGAATTTGAAAGCAACATGAAATATTTCCTTCCAATAGCTCTTCAGAAATATTGTTGGACTCACTCTGAAATATAAAAAGGAAGAAATTTCATTTTGGATTCTAGTTTCTTATTCCATTTCCAAAATTAAACCCACTTTCTAATCATATTTTCTAAATTCAACCATATGACTCCACTTCGCCATAATTCTCTCTCTCTCTCTCTCTCTTTACGAGAGGCATTTAGAATATTGCGGTAGAGCTTCAATTTATGTGCATATAGGACGGGAATATTCACTTGGCCCACCGTAGAGAATGGCTGATGTTAGGTTGAGAAATTACTATTTTATTCTAACGAAGTGTTTTTTTTTTATATGAAATTATAGCAAAATAACTTATAGGATTTAATAAATTTATAATATAATGTGATATTTCTTTCCTATTTTAATAATTTTTCTCACGATTATAGAATTTTAATATTTTATAGTAAGATCCAATTTGTATATTTTGTTGTTAAACTATTCTTCTCAATTATCTCCCTACTAGATAGAAACGGTATATATGTTGCTATATATTCCATAAAACTGAGAATTTGTACAAAATAATTTCTCAAATGTAAAGAAGAATAATGCTGCAATGGATTATTTACAACAGGTGATATTTCGAATTAGAACTTTGACTACATTGTTGTAGTGTAGATCCTTTTGTGAAGATATTGGGATACAGAGATTGTAGTACATACCATGTACTACAGACATCGTTATACAGACCCTGCAGTAAAGATTTCGTAGTATAGGCCCTGTAGTACAGACTTTGTTGTAAGCTCCTGTAGCATAGACCCTGTAGTACAGACTTTGTTGTAAGCTCCTGTAGCATAGACCCTGTAGTACAGACTTTGTTGTAAGCTCCTGTAGCATAGACCCTGTAGTACAGACTTTGTTGTAAGCTCCTGTAGCATAGACCCTGTAGTACAGACTTTGTTGTAAGCTCCTGTAGCATAGACCCTGTAGTACAGACTTTGTTGTAAGCTCCTGTAGCATAGACCCTGTAGTACAGACTTTGTTGTAAGCTCCTGTAGCATAGACCCTGTAGTACAGACTTTGTTGTAAGCTCCTGTAGCATAGACCCTGTAGTACAGACTTTGTTGTAAGCTCCTGTAGTATAGACCCTGTAGTACAGACTTTGTTGTAAGCTCCTGTAGCATAGACCCTGTAGTACAGACTTTGTTGTAAGCTCCTGTAGCATAGACCCTGTAGTACAGACTTTGTTGTAAGCTCCTGTAGTATAGACCCTGTAGTACAGACTTTGTTGTAAGCTCCTGTAGTATAGACCCTGTAGTACAGATTTTGTTGTAAGCTCCTGTAGCATAGACCCTGTAGTACAGACTTTGTTGTAAGCTCCTGTAGCATAGACCCTGTAGTACAGACTTTGTTGTAAGCTCCTGTAGCATAGACCCTGTAGTACAGACTTTGTTGTAAGCTCCTGTAGTATAGACCCTGTAGTACAGACTTTGTTGTAAGCTCCTGTAGCATAGACCCTGTAGTACAGACTTTGTTGTAAGCTCCTGTAGTATAGACCCTGTAGTACAGACTTTGTTGTAAGCTCCTGTAGTATAGACCCTGTAGTACAGACTTTGTTGTAAGCTCCTGTAGCATAGACCCTGTAGTACAGACTTTGTTGTAAGCTCCTGTAGCATAGACCCTGTAGTACAGACTTTGTTGTAAGCTCCTGTAGTATAGACCCTGTAGTACAGACTTTGTTGTAAGCTCCTGTAGTATAGACCCTGTAGTACAGATTTTGTTGTAAGCTCCTGTAGCATAGACCCTGTAGTACAGACTTTGTTGTAAGCTCCTGTAGCATAGACCCTGTAGTACAGACTTTGTTGTAAGCTCCTGTAGCATAGACCCTGTAGTATAGAGAATCAATCCTGAGGTTCACTGACCGATTACTTAAGAGAGAATTTTCTTTAGAACATAAAAAAACGCATTACTGATCTTCTCATTTGAAACAAACCGTTGCATATATTAAAGAAGGTGTTATTTCAAATATCCCACATTCGCACACAACTAAGGTCGAATCCCGCCCAATTTCTGGTTTGCGATAAATGGTTTTATATAAGTCCCAAGTATCTTATTCCCCTTTTTACTAAAAAACTATCTATATCCCACAACTACGTAAATTACAATTTTTTACCTCTAATTGTTGCCAGGCATAGGTCAATTTGTCTGGGTTTGTTGAGCTTCTCTCTTTTAATTTTTTTCATGGTTCGGGGCCATTTCACCCCCACTTAATTTCCCCATCATCCACCCAATCCATTAACCCATTTGTAATAACCCTGCGCAATACCCTTCCTCAATTAACCTAAGGCTCCCCTATGTCTCCTGCTGCCTATTTTTAAATCTTTTGTGCTAACTTTCTAGCAATCAGAGAAAAATATAAACATTCGATGAAATGGGGAGTGTTTTTTGTCAACGAGCTATTTTTTTCATCCGTTGCCATTTTCTACCAGATGGCAATACTCCACTCACGAGGGTGATTTTAACCTTCTTGTGCCACCATTACCTTTTTTTTAGGCTTTGAAATAATGGGGTATTAAAAATATTATGGGTCTAGTTATTTGATATAGTTTGGCCGAAACATTCACCAAACATTCAATGTTTTTGCCTTTTTGTTGTTTATCTGGTTTTTTTATGTCACTATTTGTTCACCATACTTCGCATTTTATTACATAGAGAATTTTCGGAATATTTTAGTAAATGTTTTTAAAATTATAAACTAACGTGTTTTTTTCCAACCTGACGCGCGCGCGCGCGAATGTATTATTATATTTTTTATTATCATCCATCAGTTTTAATCAGAATGGAAATGAATATACAAGTCCATTATGGCCTATACAATGTATCAGACATACTTCCTGAAATATATTGTTTGCCACACACACAGCTAAACAGGACGACATAGGAATCAAATAGAGCGAAGCCTTCGCGCTTGTCGGAGAAAAAAAAGGAACTTTTTGCTTAAATTTCGGCCATGTAAATGTTCCATATGAATAATTTTATAAAGAAAAAAAACTTCTCGTTTCAAATTTGTATAGAATCTTTTAATTTTTGAATGATAAAACGTTAAATATTATTTTTTTTTTCCTGATAAATCGAATAAGTAGAGCTCTGACACGAGGTCCTGCGGCTCGAAACGGCGAATGTGATTGATTGGGTGGATTTTCTTTGTTCTCTCAAGATATGTATTGGCTAAATATTCATGAAATAACTAACGTTCAGTTGAGATTTTTTTTTTTCATTTCAAAAGATGTTTTATACCATCAGAAATCTTTGGCTAGGGGTCGGCAAACTGCGGCTCGCGAGTCACATGCGGCTCTTTGGATGTGAAGCTATTTATATAGTTGCATACGTAAATACTTATTTATACGAGAATATACTATTTATTTTTGTAAATAAAAACATTTTGTGACTCTTTAAAAACTTTGAAATTATGTAAATTGTAATTTTTTACTCTTCTGACTCAAAAAATTGCCGATCCCAGGATTAGAAGTTTTTTTTTTATTCTGCTATCCTCGGCCTCTATTTTTAAGCTTAAAAAAAACTAATTCCTTTATACAACAAAATTGTGAGGTGTCCTTCAGATTTATAGACACAGATAGTGATACTCTCTGCACCCTACATATCAACGGCATTTCGTCTCCAAGAAATGTGCCTAAATAATTACTAGGCTAAGAAGCTAAGTGTTGAGGAACGAGTCTTGGAGGAAACTGGAATTATTGCATCAACATTATAACTCCACCTCGTTATACGCGCATAAAATATGGCTACTGAATTTAATTTATGAGGGCGTAAAGTTATATCATTCATTAGCCGGCGGCGTCTTATGAATTTCCTATGGCGCTTGGTAATGAGATGAGGTGGCTTCTTCCATTGAGGCCGTCGCATAAATTATCAGGTTTTCCCCGATTGACAGCACATCCTCGACTTTCCGCGTATTTTCTGAACTTGCTTCACTTTTTTGTGGAATCTGATTTTTAAAAATGTAAATATTGAAGCCTAATTGGAAATTTGAATCTCGGGAGACCGTTCTTTGACCCCAGACTTGAGATATGGAGGGAGAGATGCAAGTAAGGTTCGCTAATGTAACAGAATGGCCGGCCGGCCGAAGAGCTGAAATGAGTTGCGTAGAACTGGTGGTTTATAATGGCTGACCTCTGTATCGGGGTTATTGTACTACGTGAAGATTGATAGGATAGCTCGACTTCATGACTCTATAAATTTTCAATATTTGACCTTTTCTCTTTAAGTTGAAAAAAAAAATTAATAAATTTTCGGCTGTGTCCTCCAATTGTAATCGATTTGATCTCCCTTGCATTATTGAATTTTAATTGTCTTTGAGAATAAGAGCAATGACATTATCTTTATATGCACTCTTGAGATGCTGTAGCGCAAAATGACAACTTATATTTGATTAAACACCAACCCTATATCTATGGTTTTAAAAGGTGGTTCTTTTATATTCACTCAGTAATTTCGGCCACGTATCATGCCGAATTCTGGTCAGAATAGATAAAATTATTATATTTTACAAAGAAAGCTGCCACACACATTCAACCTTTAAGAATATTACAATGATATTCAACTGGGGAAATAGTATAGGTGTCTAATTAGAGGTTACAGTTTTTTTATAGCTAGCGATTACTTTTCTCTGGCTCTATGCGATATAACTAACTGGAAAGCGGCTTATATTTAGTTATATTTTTATTAAGCAAATATAATAAAGGTATTCGAAATCTGAATCAATCAAATACGTGACAAGGCTTCTTCTTTCATCACTTATAAACTTGTTTCACAAGCTAAATGATTTCGACTCGGATTTTGAAAGCGCTCTACGTATTATATTAAGTATGGGGGGGTGTGCTGTGGATCTCGTTCAAGCAAAGCTCTGCCATCGCTAGCCGAAGTGTTTGTGAAGTGTATACCGGGGGTGGTCTGATTGATGCGGCGGCGGAAGTCCCACGATCCCCACAGCGGTTTTTAAGCGTGCGGCCAATTGGAGGTTATGAAAGTCGCGGGGTGTGACACGCCGTGGCAGGCTTCAATTAGTCGGCAGACAGTCGTCGCCACCGCTTAGTTCCGCCTCGCTCCCAAGTGTACGCATTCCGTGATTTGGCTATCACTGACTCGGCGCGCGCAAGTCACGTTACACCATCCTCAGCCCCTATGTGGATAGTACCATGGGCTTCATGGGACGGCTGCTCTAACTCGACCTTATCGGCTGTTTATCTCTTTGAATAAGACGATTATTATACCATCCATCACTTCTAACCTACATTAGGAACATCGTCACTTGGCTAGTTAGTTCTGGGGGGATGAGGAGTTTATGCCACTCTCAGTATAGAGAGCGACAGCTCAGATTTGAATTCGTCACTTTTATGATGGCTAAAAGACCATTATTGATGGTATTGTATAAGAAATACAACAATGAAGTTTTTACAACATCTGAAGCCCTTGCTGATAAAGCAACAAATAGAAATAAAAATGTGAAATGTGATTCTCCAGTAGGAATATCGCGAGAAACGTGAACATATGGGTGGACTTATCGTAACTTAAATATCTAAAATGAACAATTCTCCTTTTATATAGATAGTGGAGTGTTTACACCAGTTCAATATTGGCATTAGGTTTGTCTACCGGCTAGTACTGCTTTTATTTGAACTAGAAGTCGTTAGTAAATTAGATTATAGAGTTATGTTAGATTCAGAACATGGTGGAACTCTACGGGGTTTGTGTAAAATTGTAGAAAGAGGCAATATATTGATTAAAATTAAATATCAATATTTTTTTATTGTTTGCTACCACTAGTTCATCATAGACTGGCTCTTTTTCTATAATCGAATTGTTCTATTATGAATATTTTCTTGTAAAACATTGTAAGGTAACTGATATTTTGAAGCACAAAAAAAGAAGACTGTCATTTCAAAATTTTAAAATGTATTAACGAATATTTAAAAAAAGAAAAAGAAAGAATATATATTCGTGAGATTGTATTTCATCTTACCTTCTCTTCTCCTTTATATTTCTGCTGTTAAAGTGGAAGGTACAAGAGGATGGGTCTGCCAACATTGACGGCACAGCGATTCTATCTACCAAGTGAATCAGTGCATTTATGGGAATCTAAATCACTAACTGCACTAGAGAGTTTCTCTCAGCCTCAATAGGATATACGGAGTTGTAACAAAAAACGATGTTGTTGTGTGCGGCGGTCGTATTGAAGAGAACCGTTGAATCTTCTGATAAAAAAAAAATCTGGCTTAATAATGGTCTGAAAGCTTTTCTTTTCTCCGGCGTTATAAATATAGCGTCGGTTGTTACGCTTCGGGGCTATGGAAAAAAGAGACCAGGGCAATTGCTTGCAGTCAACTTTTTTGGTAGCGTTCCCACGGCACAGAAATATGTTGAACATATCTTCTTTTTGTAATTTCCATAAATTGGCTAATATCACAAAAATGTGAGTATATTGATTTGAATCTATATTACTGAAGGACAAAGTTGATATGTGCCTGGTGTTTTAATCTATTAAACGTCCGCGTAAAAACACGAGTTGACCGGTTAGCGCGCAATGTTATACAATTCCTACTCTAAAAAAAGAAGAAAGAAAGAATAGAGCTTATCTAATCGCATTACCATTTACAACAACATGTTTCCAAACACACAATGCAACAGTGAAGAATCCAACACTAATGCCATTTGAATCGCTCCTCATTTTGGGCACAACGCCGTCAGCCGGAATAGGCTCTATATTTACCTACACAAAACAAGATATTCTTGCGAGGTCTAGGTCTGAATCAAAATTTAAAAATGGCCTTCTTGTATTTTGACCTTGGCTTGTTATTTACAATCAAGACAGTAAAAGGACACTTCGTTCAGAAGAAATTCTATATTTTCGTCAATATTTTACCGAATATCATTTACTTTCAAGGATGGAATATAAACTAAATTACACAAGACATATATTTCAAACTAATTTTATTTGAACAAATTGTTTATATAAAACGTTAATAGTGGAATCGTTGAATCATTTCACACATTCCTAAGTAAACCTCTCTATATTTAAAGGATGTATTCAAAGTAAATAATGATACAGTCGTTAGACCAAACATAAGATGACCTAGATTCTTCTTTCAATCAATGTCTTAGATCTACAGGATCTATACACGTCATTTATTTTTCCAAAAGACAAGCCTGTATATATAATATTTATTCAATATCAATTAATTTAATTTTGTTTCAAATATTTATAAATAGTTGAATTTTCATTGCACCTAGATTTTATCTACATTCTTGCACGTGCTAATTTTACACACACACTTCCTTATATATACTTTATAAATTATACAAATGATTATATTTTTATAGGTTTTCCTCTCCTCGCAATTATTGCCTATTAAATATCTTCCTCAGCCGCAACTAAGGGTGGTCACCGAAATATTGGAAAAAACTAACTTAGTGAATATATACATCTAAGATTATCCTCTTTTACTGAAAGCTTGAGGATTGCGGTAGTTTTAGAACGCTATCTCCTCGTTCAGTCGAAGGATCTCACGAGAACTTAAACTGTCTCAGTAAATATAAATATCTTCCTCAGCCGCAACTAAGGGTGGTCACCGAAATATTGGAAAAAACTAACTTAGTGAATATATACATCTAAGATTATCCTCTTTTACTGAAAGCTTGAGGATTGCGGTAGTTTTAGAACGCTATCTCCTCGTTCAGTCGAAGGATCTCACGAGAACTTAAACTGTCTCAGTAAATATAAATATCTTCCTCAGCCGCAACTAAGGGTGGTCACCGAAATATTGGAAAAAACTAACTTAGTGAATATATACATCTAAGATTATCCTCTTTTACTGAAAGCTTGAGGATTGCGGTAGTTTTAGAACGCTATCTCCTCGTTCAGTCGAAGGATCTCACGAGAACTTAAACTGTCTCAGTAAATACTGCGGGGATATGCCACATTGAGTATTTATTCAACATTGTACTTCCATCTTGAAACTTTGTGCAGCGGTCGGCAAAATGTGGCTCGCGAGCCACATGCGGCTCTTTTTTGTGAATTTATTTTTGGCAAGAAAAAATGTTGTGACTCTTTTAAAAACTAAGAAATTTTGTAACTTGTAATTTTTGGCTCTTTCAACTCAAAAGTTTGTTGACCCCTGTGCTAAAGTAAAGAGCTTTAATGGAATCAGCTGGGTGATCTACACGACAATCATATCCTAATCTGATGTCAAACTTCCAAGAAGGGTTTCAAGATGGATAAACTAGCTGGTAGATGCAAGGAGTATTTCAACACCTATTGATATAAATCGGGGGCAACGATATTCTTGGCGTCTACACGGCAAGGATGGCGTCACCTAGCGTTTACAACACTGCTCCTTTTTCCGCTAATACGATGGTAGTTTGTAGCGCACGCTGGGGTTACATACCTACTCGATATAAGGACTGGAAATCTCCAACTCTATCCTCAATTTTGAGAATATATCTTTTTTTCAATTGTTATTCGATTTTCACTATTTCGTTACTTAAATATATATTTCATGAACAATATAATCGTATAAAATCTCTCACCGTTATATTTCCAATTAAAATATTTCCTAACAATATTGCGGCACACGTTTCTTTTAAAATCTACAAATATTTTCTCAGAATGAGTTTTTTTAAATTGATATTCAAATCATTTCTCCATCGGGATAACTGCAATGAATTCTTGCAAAGTAGTCTTTTAAACTTCTCTATATCATATAAATCTTTGGTCATGATTCAAGATAAAATGGTGAAAAGCGTTTAAAATCTAAAATATTTTCGCACAATAAAAAGAAACTCATTGTGATAAAATATTTGTAGATTTTTAACGCTTTTCACAATTTTATCTTGGAACACGTTTATTTTATTAAAATATGGCTACCAGGCCACGGACTCTTACCTAAGCCTACTTACAAGATAGATATTGCAAATTGATAGCTAGATATAATAATTACAAGTTGGATAATCGCGGATGGAGAGAGAGAGAGCAGTCTATTGTGAAAAGTATTAAATCGTGAGGCGAAAAATTACAAAAAACTCTTCCCTCACGATTTAGTACTTTTTACAGTTAGATATACTTACAATATAGATTTGAGAAATTTTTAAAGAGAGTGACAAAAGTTACTTAGTACGGGTTAACACAAGATACAATATACTAGGGCCTAGAGTAATAGTAACTAAACACACAAAAATCGTACACTCAAGAGTATAACAAAAAATAAAATAAAAAGGTAAATAATAATTCACAATTAGTTAAATAAAATAAAAAAGTACTTATCTTTATTTCTGCTTATGTAGGGATCGGACCGGGGTCACACCAAGCACGGGAAAAAATACGAAGAGAGCACTATAAGCGTCTCTACACAAGATTTTATATCACACTCCCTCACGCATTCCCTTCAACCCCCTTTATATACAAACATGGCCACATTCGTCCAATTAGAATGCCTGAGAGATCGGTTTACCTATCTGATAAAAACAACGTTCTTCGCACTAAAGAAATAGGATAAGATAAGCGTGCGAATATTTGTCAATATAATTTGACAAGAGTTTTTTTTATAATATAAAGATTTCTTTCCATCTTGAAAAATATGTTCGGATAAGGACCTGAGGTAGAAGAGACTGTGACTTAAAGTCTAATTCACATTTCTATAAAAGATACGTATGTTGCTATACTATGGCGTAATCTCTTGAGTTAAAAAAATAAATATTGATTAGATTATAAATCAATATGCATATGTGTGTGTGGTTGAGTTTATGCTGTGATATTTTAGCTCGGTTTTAATGGAATACTTTTTTTAATGAAATAGATTTTTATATAAATGGATACTTAAGAAAGAGGCAATTAAATAAAAAAAGAATAATAACACGAATTGCTATTTTTTAATATATCATCAGTGGGCTTCACAAAAATAATCTAAAAAAAAAAAGCACGTTAATCAATTAATAGGTTATCAATTTAAAACATTTAATGAAAGAAAACGATTGTTATAAAAGAGCGTCAACCTGTGAAAAGACTACGAGAATGTTAACAACTGACATCTGTTAATAACCGAACACCGTTCAAGCCTGACCATTGACCGAAATATGAAATATGAAGGTGGGGCCGACTGACCCCTCCCCCCTCAGCGGCCAATGGGAAAAGTTGGACGCCCGGGCGTGGCCTTCAACAATTTTGATGAGTTATGCGCAGAAATATTAATAACTGAGCTTCTTCGCGCAACTCGGTTCGGCCCTGATGTTTGGGTGTCATTTCCTGGTTGTTTTTTTGACGGCGTTCGCTTCCTACACCGGGTTGGTTCCAGTAGTGGATGTTGACTTGTTGGTATTATACGTCACGTATTGATTTTTACTTTCATAATCTCTGCTTGCCGAGGCGCGCGCCCTATTGCGAGAGTTTGAAATATCAAGTGACTTAGAAAAAATTCTTAATTCTATTCCGAATATTATATCAGATTCTTTGTTATATATAATACATTTTATGTTTTTATTACTCTATATAGACTCATGGACAAAACTTAAGTAAGTGGAAAGTCATTGATGTCGCCAGGGTCGTCATATTTTGTTTAAGGAGACACGGACAATTTTGTTCACACTTGGTTATCTCGTGCGTCTTCATTAAAGATTATTGTATATCAAATAGCTTTTAGAGATATTGTCTGAATTCCGATATACTTGCTAAAAGGTAAAAACTTCTTTAAGTTTTGTCAAAGGTTTTATCATGGAAAAAAAAAAGCCGAAAATGCACATATTTGCAAGTTTCAAACATTTCTATTTATATATGTATTTAAAAAGAAATATTTTAGAAGAGCACATGTTTAAAACCACGAGAATTAATCGGTAAGGAAGAAACAAGTGAATGAAAGAAAAGAGAACATAAAGAGCCTGCCCACCACCTGCTTGTTGAAAGTGGAAAAAATGCGAGGAGGCCGGGAAACCTTGGAGCTAAATGGAATTACGAGGAAAAATGTTGGAGGAAAAAAACCATTAGCGGGGCATAACGACAATAGTTTGTCGCTGGGGATGTCACAGGTCTAGCTACAGTTATGTGATACTTGTCCACTCCTTGTATAGTTGATGGTGGTATAATAGCATCCTTGTTTTTGACTATCGTCTACGAGGGCACTACATATTGTTTAACATTGTGTAGATGCACAGGTCACTAAGGTCAACACTCTACCTATCTTCGCTCTCAGAACTACTAGCTAGGAATAGTTGATGGTGATATAATAGCCTCCTTGACTATCGCCTACGAGGCACTACATATTGTTTAACATTGTGTAGATGCACAGGTCACTAAGGTCAACACTCTACCTATCTTCTCTCTCAGAACTACTGCAAGTAGCTAGGGATAGTTGATGGTGATATAATAGCCTCCTTGACTATCGCCTACGAGGCACTACATATTGTTCAACACGGTGTAGATGCACAGGTCACTGGGGTCAACCACTGTACTACTGCAATATGCAAGAAATTTTGTATTGAAACACAATTCCAGTGTTAAATAATATTAAAGAAATATATCTTCAAAATTGAAGATAGTGTTAAATGTTTGAGCAAGTGTCATGTTAGAATAACCCTTTTTAAAATTAAAAACGTGCATATAAATGAAATCAATGATACAATTAATATTGAGGACACCTATTTGATCGTTGTCCAACTGCCAACACAATTAGAGGGTTCTTTGTCAGAGCTTCAAGACATAATCACATATTAAACTTTAATATTTCACATGTTTACCCATTTCACCCTTACACTGACTCAAACATAATGAGTACGAAACACAAATAGCAAGCTTTAAAAAAAAAAAAAACTAGAAAATGTCGGTTTGAATTGCAATTGTAGAGTTTGATTTTCTGAAGCCACTAAGAAAGAGTGCGGTGGTCGTGCATCAAGCAAAAGGAGAACCACAATACCAGCCAATTAGCTGAGACCAAAATAAATAATGAAAAATGATGAAGCAACCCGGAATGAAAACAGAAGACCATTTAGCGCGGTATTAATTTGAAGAAGATGTGGTTCTAATTTCCAATTTTCATTTTTTCTTTCTCCTTGTTCTAAATATAGCCCCTTTCCCCACAGCTACCGCCGACATTTTTGTAATGCCGCTACCCCCGGGTCATTTCATCCCCGCTTTGACGATCTACCGCCGGGTTAGAGAGACAGCTCAAGTTTTTTACATCCACACGCAATTGCCTAAGTTTATATTCAGTTGCTTTTTGCAACGTTGGCGTCTAGATGGTTAGCGCAAAAATGTGTAGTTTTCGTTTGATAAATATAAATATGAAAAATCAATCGCAGGTTATTGTTCCTTTGGTAAATGATATACATTTAGAACATTTATTTGCTTGATTTTTAAATGTGAGACGATTTTGTTAAACTAAAGTCATTTGAGAATATTCCTCTCTTCACTATTTCAGCTATTATTTATTTAAAGAAGTGATAGCCTGAATTAAGTATTTATTTATTGAGCAAAGTCGATGATTATATTTTCTTTTAAAAATCAGCTATAAATGCTAAGATCTATTAGATATAATAGTTGACTATTTTCGAATAAGGTTTTCTACAGATTTACTCAGTGTATTCGGCGACTATCTATGAGTGACAGCAGAGGAGTGGTGAACAAGCTGGTGTGTATGTTAATGAGAAAAATCCCACTGCTCTTATTAAGTATAAGTTGCACAATATGCTAATGTCATCTTCCCTGGTGTGTGAACCGAACTAGCCTGGAGCTCTCAGAAGTTCCGCACTGATGTAAACCTATGTGATTGACAAAGTTGATAATCTTATAAACTCTATCAGAAAACCTTGTTCCTATCTTAGACCACCTAAAACAACTCACGATTCTATTTATGCCTACAACGTTGGCTGCTACCTAAAAGTTGTAACCTGACCCCACACCTTATAAAAATGCTTGAAGAAACAAAAGAAGAGCGATCTTCAAAGAAGATAACAAGCGGTGCGTCATTAAAACTCCATCAACCAGCGTGCTGTACACCACTCCAAGGTCGGGCGGAACAACGGAGGCCTAGCCGGGGCTGTTATCCCGGCTAAAGATAGACGTCGCAAACTGTGGATTACAAACAATAACCGACGAATATGAGTCAGGCGCTGCTGGACGCTTGCCAGGGCATGCCTCCACCCACGTGGACATCTGGCCTTCTTCTTCATCCGATGGGTGCACCTACACCGAGCCTCGGAAACTTCTCTCGTCGCACATTTACTTGCTTGTCATCATAATGGTGAAAGTAGTTATGTGGTTTTATCTGTGTTGCTTCAAGTTACTTTGAGACATTTAAATGATATCGTGATTTGAAACATTGAATATTCTATAACACTACGTGAACGGGTCTTTACACCTGTGAAATACAACTGGTCATTCACAAAAAGGCCTCTTGTGATTGCGAGTATAATTCCTTGTTTTGTTTTCTTGGACTATCTAAAGAATCTGCTAAGGACAAACTGTATCGTCCTAATATTATCTATAAGTGGTTTCCTGAATGTGATTGATGCTATGTAATACTTCTTCTTCTTTACCACATAGGGCTTTTTAGCTACTAGATAAACAAAGCCATATTGAAACACGATGCTTTTAATATGCGAAAAATAACCAAATTGACGAATATAAATGATAAATGTAAAACAATAAGAGCATGAAATATATTTCAAATAGTCAAGATTATACAAGACACACTAGGAATATTTCAACCTGAGATGAAAGACCCAAGAGAGCGAACTACAGATGTACGAAGTGAGAAGGATTTGTAGACAAAAGTTTTAATAAAAAGGGGGGAGGAGAGGCAGCAACATTGACGTATCAATTTCAATCAGATGCCCCATCAAATTTGAGAGGTAATGGAGCCCGGGTGAAATTACGACCCCTGTGGTCCCTAGGGGGATGACACTACTCAAATCCATATTTCGGGGGCGCGAGGGGCAATTTCTGGACAGCCGTTAGATTTAGTGGCGCACCCCTTCTGGTGGAATAATGCTGAGTCAGGCGTGATACTCAATCTTGTGATGGTATATATGATCGTTTTATAAAACTTACAATGTTAAAGGAACACTTAGTTTATTTTATATAATTCAACTAGGCAAGCTGTCAAACACAAAGTGCTCCTCTACGGGAATTCCATACATATTATGTAGGAAAAAGGAACTACTTACAAAATAAATATTGGCGTGAGCACGCGCGCGGGCATGCATTGGACTATTTTAAAGCTGAATATTGAATAATATTCAATAACATTGACTCATGTGGCCATTCACAAAGTTAGAATATGGGGTAACTTTGAGAATCATGAGTTAATATGTTTTGAATATTTAGCTTTAAAATGTCTACAATGAACGCCTGCACTCGCCAACAATCCTGAATTGTTCTAGAGATATTTTAGTGATTTACTACTTTTTATATAGAGAGAGATTGGTATAGCCACTCTGTAACTTGAAACTATTGGAAAAGTAAATATGTGAAGGCTGACAGAGTTGTCGGAATGGAAGTGTAGAACTTCCTTATTATATTAACTGGATGAATCATCAAGATTTAAAAGACGCTGCGAGGATGCGGCCTGGAGTTGCAAGAACAGAGAAGGGTGAAGAGCCACCTGGGGTAGGACAGAATACAAATGCAATAATGCTAAAAATAACATGGTCAGGGAGATCCAGAAATAACTTCTCGATGATTTGTAGCAGTGTAACAACAACTCATCCGTCGACATTACAATCTTTGCCACGGTCCGACACCACGACGTTAGACTTGACCCTTGTTCCCTATTACCTTACTTTCTACAGACTATTTATTTATTAAATGCTATGTTTCTCTTTGTGAGAAATGTTCAAATTTTTCTACGTTTCTAACTGTTTCAACTAGTCTTTACAATATCCACATGGCATATATTATAAGTTAATAACGCGCCATCTATACATTTATTCGCACTAGATAGAGACATGGAATTGATCTTGACAAATGTTACTATTAAGGGTATCACACAAAAAAGGAATAACTAGGGTCTAAATTAAATGTACCTTAATACACAGAAAAGCGTACACTCAAGAGTAACTACACCACCAACAAAAAGGGGGTAAAATAATAAATAAAAAAACACGATTTGTTAAATAAAATAAAAACAGTACTTATCTTTTATTTGCAGTGTTGATAAGGAGCGGACCGGGGTTTCACAGGTATGCAAGGAGAATCACCAGACAAACACACAGAGAACGCTATAAGCGTCTCTACTCGAACACCACTCCACGACACCTCGCATTCCGTTTCAACCCTCTTTTATGTACAAACATGGCCACATTCGTCCAATGAGAAGGCGTGGGAGATCAGTTCGACTTAACAGATAAACAACATTCTTCCCGCATAACTGAGAAGATTAAAACTGCAATGTTTGTCAAATAATTTGACAATCTAATTAAGCACGTGATTTGCAATTCGAAGATTTAGGACTCACTTTACACCATTTGCCTATAAACATCAATGTGATGAGGTATTAAGATATATATATATATATATAACATTTTATACTTGTATTCTAAATATATGTATATAATAATATGTATATAAGAAATGAAAGTATTAATGCACGGATGATTCTTTCACATATAAACAAACTTCTACTATCCTTACAGCGATGAAAAATATATTGGCAGGGTAAATTACTGATGAGCCAAGCCCTCCCAATATATTTTTCATTGCAGTAAAGACAGTAAAAGTTTATTTTATGTGTAAAATAAACA
Source organism: Cordylochernes scorpioides (assembly GCA_030710605.1). Lineage (NCBI taxonomy): Eukaryota > Metazoa > Arthropoda > Arachnida > Pseudoscorpiones > Chernetidae > Cordylochernes > Cordylochernes scorpioides. Next base: position 10,538,699 of record CP092879.1, on the reverse strand, counting down.
TTCGTGCTTTAATATTTACATTTCTTACATGTAATATATGTTTATTTGAAATTTATAACGAAGATAGACTTCCAAATTTTACCTCTGTTAGTTCTAAGTGATCCATTCTATCTATCCCTGTAGTTATCATTTCCTTAATCATCTAAATGTATGTTTTATCCTAGATTGGTATTTTCTCCAATCACCGTTGTCTACACCATTCTAGATTACATCTTGGATTATAAATGATATCTTATTGACTCACCAATGTTTCAGTGTGAAGGTCTATCCCAAGAGCCACCCAGTAGCTTTATCTTCTTATCAGGAAAACGACATATTTTGATATAATATCAACAAGCAATCCAAGGTTAACTTTCTTTTACTATTTTTATTTCTCCGTCTTTGCCGGTCCCAAGCCAGATGAAAAAGGAGGAGGGGGAGCAGTAACAAGCTCGGTAAAAAACCTGGGCTCAGCTGGCCTGGTTGATAGTACCCAGTAAGGGCTCCTGATCCAGGGATACAGGATGAGCAGCGTTTGTACTCCATGTTAGGAGCGGCTGCACATGGCGTCTGTTGCTCATGTTAGAGGCGGCCATTTCTTTTGGAGCTAAGTCGGCCTGCCACTGAGTAGTGCTCCCAGTCTTAACGACAAAGGCAGACGCATTCTACTCCACCCAGTGTGAAGATAAGAAAGAAGAATATTTCTCCGGCTTTCGGGCAAAAATGCCCTTCAACAGGAACATTAGACGTATGACCCCCAGCTAACCATACATGCGGGAAATGAAAACACCTAAATATATATAGTTAGGTGGAAGTTATGCTTCTAATTCTCCTGTTGAAGGGGGCATGTTAACCCGAAATCTAGAGAAATAAATAGAGTAAAAGGAACTTAACCCTAAATACTTTCTTGATTTTATTATATTATTAACGGGGGTGAACGTATATTTTGATGATATATTAAAACTAGCCGAATGACCCGGGCAACGCCCGTGTTTTACCCGATTGAATGTTTTGATTCAAATACAATTTGTTACAATTATAAATTGGCGCCTTAAATAAATGCATATTTTAGTTAATAACTATAGCCTATGTGCTTTATCTGTCTATGTACTGTTGGCTTCCGTTGGCGTCTCTTACTGGGAAAAAGAAAGAGAGGATTCCATTTGGTTATTAACTAATATATGCATTTATTTAAGGAGCGACCCGCTCCAACACAATAGTTACAGAAATGGGGGGGCAAAGGTGGCGTGATCGTAGCCGACCAATAGGAGGGCGCCATTCCAAAAAAAAAAAAGCAAACCGTGACAGAGGCCACGCATGACGCTCGTAACTGTATATAGAATAATTTAAAAATCCAAAATGCGCCTCGAGTCGAGAGCGTATTTAATGTGGATTTCACTATTGCGGTGTATTTCATCGTATTAATTCTGATTATTTTACCATCATTTAATTTCACCATGATTTCCATCTAGATTTCTCTCTATTTCTCGTATATAGGACAGAAATGAAAAATTTCTGAAAAATTTAATCTATTGATACATATGTATACGGTTATCGAGCTGTATCACTAAGGACACGCTTCTTCCGATTATGATGAAGCTTCTTGAGCTTCTTTACGAGCACGACCTCCAAGATCTTGTCTAATTAAGACTAAAAGGATAAGTAGAAAAAAAATGATGAAACTGCCTTGTTAAGATTAACCATGAATATGTTTCTAAACAAGAAAACCCACGATGTGTATATAATGAAGAGTTTTATTATTATTAAGGTGAAAACATTTAGGCTTCCAGGGATAATTTTCTTTCAATTTTTTTTTTCAATTCAAATCTCCAGTTTTCGGGCATGAAAACCTTTTTCTATCCGAAGATCATTTATTGGTTAGAAGTTGATTCAGAAAAAACACAGCCATATCAACCAATGATTGATTTATTTAACTCCCTAAGTTTCAGTGATATATATGCAGAGATACGTTGACGCTTCATATCTATTTTAGAAAATTGTATTAATATATATAGTCACGACCGTCTGTCGTGGCCTCTGTCACGGATAATATACAGTTATCATCGTCATGCGTTCTTAATTCTGTCACCGTTTGCTTTTGGTTCAGTGGTAGAATGCTCGCCTGCCACGTGGGCGCCCCGGGTTCGATTCCCGGCCGATGCATTTTTTTTTTTTTGCAATTTTTAAAACTCTTTTATATATTATAAAAGAATGACATCCACGGCGCCAATTCGGCTAGTATGTATATAAGTAGACCTAGGATTCAAATAATCATTCCCTTGAGGAGAGTGAGTCACTGAACGTCGGGAGTTAAATCATTGGTTGGTGTGGCCATAACGATATAATATGCTATTATTTTGGAGCTTTATCACACGCTGTCTAAACATCAAACATATAAATAATTCATAAATTGACACAGCTGCCTGGAATGAGAAGGTGCTGTGTGGAGCCGGAGCTATATGTGGCAACAATAGAAGACAGCAGAGATATCCCCCAAACATTAAGGCATGCTGCCAACTATGTGATACCATTTTGCATTGTTCCCGGTCCCTAAAAGAAGAAATCGACGGCACATCAAGTTTTTTTGATCATTTATTTGAAACACTATCTCCAAACAAATAACTCTTAGTAGAACAATGGTGTGTTGTATACGGCATTTCCCTACAATGATATCCACTCGGGACGGAAACGTTTGGATGATGGATCTGGCGCCTAGTTATCTCTTTTTAATTCCTTTCAATCTTTCGATAATTTTTTAAAATGATATATCAGGGCGACGTAATACGCTCTCCTAAGTAGTAATGTGTCACGAATGAACTCTGATGTGGGTTAAGGTCATGTGAGTAGAAGGAAGAAATCCAAAGAGACAGAGGGAGATGAAAGAAAAGGGAAAATGATCATCTTCCAGTCATAATTTGGTATAGCAGCGGGCTATTATTTCATCGAGATGTTATTACTGGGCGCCAAGAGCCCCCCAGCCAATATTTTGGTAGAATCCCTCAAAATTATGGCCCTAATGACCCCATCCACCACCGCCTCCCTAATTGCACACCATAACAAGCCCCGCTCCTCAACCCCCCGGAAGAGCATTACCTCTCACCCCGTCGCTAAAAAAAAAATGGCCCTCGCTACCGACTTTACTTCATGACTACGTTTTTTTAAAACCTTCTTCTCTCCCTTCAATTTGACATTTGGTGACATTTTGATACTCCCTTCCCCCTCTCATCATCTGCCGTATTAAAGATAATTGGTGTGTATTTAAACGTGTCGATGTGAATTTTTATAACGCTGCTGTTTGTATTTTGTAGCACTTGTTGTCTAGACGGGGAGGATTCATCATTTTTTGTATACACAGTTTCTATGTTGGAGAAATTTTGTTATATATTTATATTTCCACTTTCTTTTTAATGTTTTTTTTTCCTTTATTGTGTGTGGGGAACAAATTCTTGAAGGTATCTATCGCTTCGTTTGTCAAATTATATTGACAAATATTCGCACTCTTATCTTATCCTATTTCTTTAGTGCGAAGAACGTTGTTTTATCAGATAAGTAAACCGATCTCTCCAGCATTCTAATTGGACGAATGTGGCCATGTTTGTATATAAAGGGGGTTGAAGGGAATGCGTGGTGGCATTTGTGATTTAAAATCTTGTGCAGAGACACTTATAGTGCTCTCTTCGTATTTTTTTTCGTGCTTGGTGTTCTCTACGCATTCCCTGAGTGACCCCGGTCCGATCCCTACATAAGCAGAAATAAAAGATAAGTACTTTTATTTTTATTTAACTAATTGTGAATTATTTTTTTTTTTTTTGTGTGTGTTATACTTTTGCGTGTACGGTTTTATTGTGTTCAAGTTACTCTTACGGTAGGCCCCCGTATATTGCAATTTTGTGTGTTAACCCGTAAATAGTAACTTTTGTCATTGGCGAGCCTTGCCAGGATAGTTTCTTGGCCTATATTCCCGTAATTTTGGCCTTGAGGTTTTTATTATCTTTTATATAATTAATTATTGTGTGTTTTTTTTTTTGTCTTTCTTACTGTTATTATGGATAGTAACTATTCTATCAAACTTTCTACGTTCAATGGAGTGGGGCTAAAAGCTTTCATCAGGGAAGTAGAGCTGAAAGCTAGCATAGGTAAATGGAATAAGGAAGTTAAAGCACTGCTTATGTTCGAGGCTTTGTCGCCTAGAGTTCGGGCTAGCATAGAAGAGATGGGCATAAAAAATGACAGTAGTGTAGAAAGCATTATAGAGAAATTAGGCATTTTATTTCCTGAAAAAACGCGCGGATTTAGGGAATGTTTAAAAGAATTAGAGGGTCTTAAGCAACGTGTAGGAGAAACTCCTAATGCGTTTAGAGAAAGATTCATGGCCACAAGGAGAGATATTGATTTCGATCTGGACAGCAGTTTAGTGTTCGATATTTTCGTAGACAATGTTCTTGATAAGTATAAGGAACCTGTTGTCCGTAGTGGGGTCAGCTGTATTGACGAGGCAGTTAGAATTATGGCCATGGAGGATGGTGTAGAGAACCGCTGCCACTTTAAGCAACGGGCATGTGCGGCGGACATAGAGGAGGTTAGCAGTCTGAAGGGAAGGTTAGATACGCTCAATGCTGTAGTAGGCAAGACAAAGCACGAGTCAGAGAAGTGCATTAACGACCTTAAGGAAGAAATAGAAAGGCTGACTAAACTGCTTAGCGAGAGTAAGCCGGGTTCTTCTAAAAATGGCGGTAGGCATAAATTAACATGTTTCCGCTGTGGGAAAATGGGGCATATTGCCAGGTTTTGCAAGGAGAAAGGAGCTTTAAACTACTAAACTCGGGCAAAACGGCCAGTGCTTGCTCGAGTTGGCAGAAGTCAGCCACTGGTATTCGACCAATTGCTAAGATTGTTAATGTTCGTTCTAACCGGGATCCTGTTGGAACTCTGCCTATTGTTAGAGTATCAATAAACGGCAATACTTGGCACCTGTTATACGATACAGGAAGCCAAGTTAGCATAATGGATTCAGAAAGGTGTAATGTTCTGAATGAGGACTGGGACGAAGCTATTAACAATCTTAAAATTGTGTCAGTCACAGGCCACGTCCAGACATTGACAAAGGTAAAAACCTGTAGGGTAAATACAGATAAGGGTATCGAACTAGGAGACATAAGTTTCTGGTTAATGCCACTTGAAGATAAGCGCTACGACGGTATTCTTGGTATAAAGGAGATAAGGAGATTAAACATTCCTCTGCCACCTGTGTGGGAGGAATGCAATGTAATGTCTGCGGCGACTGAAGACTGGCAACTGGTAGATATTGGCCAAGTTAATGGCAAACATCAGCAGCTGGTCCGCGACATACTGCAACAAAGATCAGATATGTTCGTGGAAAATGTCGCAGCGTTAAAAGCAGCTAAGGTTCCGCCAATAAAAATTGACGTTGACATAAATGACGTTACTTTTAGGCGGCAGTATCCTATTCCCTATAGTTTGTTAGAGCCGTACAAGGTACTTTTAGACAAGTTCTTAGAGAGCGGTATCATAAAAAGATCCAGATCTGATTGGAACAGTCCAGTACATCTTGTCAAGAAGCCTGACGGTTCCTTGAGATTCGTGCTGGACCTTAGACAGGTCAACGATAAATTAAGGAATCAAGATTATCCCATGATCCGGATAGACACCGCCATGGCAGCTGTGGGAGGTGCTAAATATTTTAGTACCTTGGATCTAGCCAGTGGGTATTATCAGCTGAAGCTGGATAGTAACGTAACGAAATGCTTCGCTTTCCAAACCCCTTTCGGAAAATTTGAGATGTCGAGACTTCCTCAGGGCTGTAAGATATCTTCGAATGTATTTCAGAGAGAAATGCATCGTATCCTAAGCGGCCTATTGGGCAAGAATTGCCAATGTTTTATTGACGACGTTCTGATATACTCGGAGTCGTTGGAGCAGCATCTGGCTGACTTAACTGAGGTGTTGGACAGGCTTAGAAAATATGGGCTTCAAGTGAGGCCGAGCAAATGCCAGCTCTTTCAGGAAGAAGTGACCTTCTTGGGACACAGAGTGGACAAGGATGGCATTCATCCTAAGGAGAACAACATCGAAAAGATTAAAAACATGAGTCCTCCTAAAACTGTATCAGGTGTCAGACGCTTTCTTGGAGCTGTTGGTTTCTATAGGAAATTCATTGCTGGTTTCTCTGAAATAGCGGCCCCTTTATATGAGTTGACTAAGAAGGGCACCAGGTATGAGTGGAACGAGGCAGCGCAGCGTGCGTATGACAAGCTAAAGACTTGTCTTAGCTCTGCACCCATCCTAATCCATCCTGACTATAGGGAAAAGTTCCTAATATTCACTGATGCTAGCGACATAGGATGTGGCGGTATGTTATCACAGTTGAAGAACGGCACTCCGCAGCCTATTAGTTTCTACAGCCATAAGTTCAGAGGTGCCGAGTTAAACTACAGCACAATAGAAAAGGAGTGTTTGGCTATTATTATGGCAATTGAACAGTTTGACTACTACATCTATGGTCAGCAGGTGGAGATATACTGTGATCACAAACCATTGCAATATCTTAAGTCACTAGAGAATAAAAATCGTAGGCTCATGAAATGGGCCTTGATGCTACAGGACAGGGAATTAACATTTTTCCATGTAAAAGGGAAGGAGAATGCGATGGCTGACTGGCTGTCCCGCGACACCTATAATACTGAGGTTGCTGTGGTCGATGTCTATGGAGGGGTGACTACCATTCCCAACTATGAGAAGTCCATGCTGAACTGCCCTATATGGAAAAACATCTACAAGAGGGCTCTGAGCACTGATAGTGAGGTAGAAGAGGGTGATGGCACGTATTTTATAAGCAAGTCCACCCGATATCTCGTCAAGGTCAGTCCAGACAGTAGACCCACTCGTAAGGGAAGGATGGTGAAGCAAATCGTAATACCTCCAGTTCTCCGCGATACCATTCTGGAAAGGTGCCATGACAGTCCCATAGGAGGGCACCTCTCAGTAGAGAAAACACTTTACGCGGTCTTAAGCCATTACTATTGGAAGGGGGCCATGTCTGATGTACGTAGGTACGTGAAGACATGCCCAGTGTGTGCCGAGAACAATGGTAGGCTTAAGAAAGCTCCTAATATGCCCATTCAACCCGCTAACTACCCTTTCGAAAGGTTATGCGTAGACTTCGTGGGTCCTCTTACCTTGTCTAGGAACAGGAATAGATACCTGCTCGTGTTCATTGATGCTTTTACCAGGTACGCTGAGGTTATCCCCGTCAGGGATTGTACCGCAGAGACTGCTGGGCTCGAGTTTGTCAATAAGATAGTGAACAGATATGGAACGTGCAAAGAAATTTTATCTGACCGTGGAGCTGCATTCGAGTCAGACCTTTTCAGAGAGATATGTAAATTATATAGTATTAAAAAGTTATCCACAACTTCTTATCGTCCTACCTGCAATTCGATCGTTGAAAGAGTTAATGGCACCATTTGTTCCATTCTGCGTCACTATGCCAATAGCAGGAATTGGGAAGACAACCTCGGTGCGGCGGTTGCTGCGTACAATAATGCCGTGCACTCAGCGTTAGGTGAGAGCCCCCACTACATGCTCTTTGGTTACGACGCAGTCAATCATGAAGTTAGCGATAAAGATGTGAGCGAATTCAGAAAGCCATCCTTGGCGGAGAGATTGAAGGAAATGCAAGATGCCAGGGAAACTGTTAGGAAATTCCTGTCTGAAAACTATGATGAACGAGTCAAGAAGTATAAAACGCAGACTGTGAGAACCTTTGAGACGGGGGATTTGGTATTGTTGGCTGTTCCTAAGGGCAAGGGGTCCTCTAAATTCTCCGCAAAATTCTATGGACCTTTCCGTGTGGTAGCTAAGGTGTCTGAAGTAAATTTCAGAGTGCGCGGAGTCAATTTGCACGATGAACAAGTTGTGCATATTGACAGGATGAAGGCATTCAGGGGCATGCGTCATAGAAAGCCCACAGCTGCTAAACGCGAGTGCTATCCTCGGAGAAGGATGATTCCTTTGGCTCGGGAAGGTGGGAGTGCCTGTCGTATCTCTCCCCGCCGAGAGATGTCCACACCACCGTTAGAGACCAAGACTGTTCCCGACCAGGAGAAAGGAGATTCTCATGACGAACCTACAGTGGTCGATGGGGCGTTCGACAGGGCACATTTCAGCCCTTATTTTCTGAGACCAAATCCTCGCCCTGCCGATCCCAGATGAGAGCTTATTAGTCCCCCATTAAACTCTGTCTATTAAAGCATATTATATATGTGTGTGCTTGGTAATCACTCATGGTAACTCACGTAGTTTGCGCAGATCTTTGGTTATTTTCTTTTTGGGAGGAACAAGATGGAAGGCACCTGTATGGAACGACCTGGATGCCTACTTCTCCTCTCTTTAGTTTTTTTTTGTATCTTTTAACATGGCTCCCGTGAGCTTTTCCCTCCCGAATAGCGGGAGGTTTTCCTTACGGGACAATAAGAATGTTTGGTAGATTGGTTAGTTTTTTTTTTTTTTGGAAAGAGACCTTTTGTCAAATTATATTGACAAATATTCGCACTCTTATCTTATCCTATTTCTTTAGTGCGAAGAACGTTGTTTTATCAGATAAGTAAACCGATCTCTCCAGCATTCTAATTGGACGAATGTGGCCATGTTTGTATATAAAGGGGGTTGAAGGGAATGCGTGGTGGCATTTGTGATTTAAAATCTTGTGCAGAGACACTTATAGTGCTCTCTTCGTATTTTTTTTCGTGCTTGGTGTTCTCTACGCATTCCCTGAGTGACCCCGGTCCGATCCCTACATAAGCAGAAATAAAAGATAAGTACTTTTATTTTTATTTAACTAATTGTGAATTATTTTTTTTTTTTTGTGTGTGTTATACTTTTGCGTGTACGGTTTTATTGTGTTCAAGTTACTCTTACGGTAGGCCCCCGTATATTGCAATTTTGTGTGTTAACCCGTAAATAGTAACTTTTGTCACGTTAAAAAAAATAAACTGATAATATCGCAGTTTTTATCCAATTTTTTACCTAAAAAAAATGAGATTCTTAAAATTCCATCTATATAGTTTTTTAGAGAGTTTTTTTCCTATTATTTTATTTTTGGTATCTATATCTAACTAATGTTTGACAAATATGCCTTGAAGTTGAAGAAAACCTATTTTTGGTTTTGATGTAATTTTTTTCTTCTTATCACTCCCTTAACTTCCCCTCTTTTCCCCCTCAAAATACCCCATACAAGAATATCCCCAACAATAATATGATACACAATTTTAAACGGAAAATACCTGGTAGAAAATGATTTTTAAAATAACTCACTGTAATTTGGCAAATAATAAGTTTAAATATGAGCATGTTAGCTATGTATTCGTTTTAAAAATATACTATAAATGTTAAAGAACAGCAACAAAATCAAAACACATTCTCTTAGTATATTCTATTTTATTTATTAAATATTTGCATATCACAAATTTTTTTGAGTGTAAGGAAAGTCTGCACTTTTTTAACTTCTTCAATATCCATATATATCCACTTTATTTCATACTATCCAAAGCTAAAACATATGTTTAGATAAGGTTTTTATGACAGATCCAGTAACAAATATCATTAAGGAAAAAACGATTTTTTTGTCACGTTTGTCAAATTTGGTCACGTAGCCTGAATGAATCATACAAACCTCACTTAGCATAATGGAAGATATTAGGAAACCAGGAAGACCTATAACCAGTTGAATACAAACCATCAAAACAGCTGTTACCTCAGTTCATACAGAGAACTTTACACCAAAGGCTGGGATCGCTGAATGTTCTATGTTGGATAACTCAAGTCGTCTTTATAGATGAGAGAGAATTGATCAATATACACCTATCTCCCGATTTACACGGTACTTGTTTTACACGTTTTCGCTTTTACACGGTTTTCGAAATAAGTTTTTTTTTTTTGTTGTTTTTATCGCACTATACTAAATGCTACTGTGATTGAACACATGCGCTGTGTACACATCTCACGAGGAATCCCGAGCTTATGTGCTGACTACATATTTTAACCTGTCAATGAATTTTATTTTTATTTTTGTGTACACCTATCACCCGATTTACACGTTTTTCTCAGGAACGTATCTACCGTGTAAATCGGGGGATAGGTGTATTTTAATACAGAACCTATGATAGGAGATTAGCTTATCCACGTGAATATATCATAATACAGGTTAAAAGTGACCATTTAAAAGCAGCTCAGTTATTGGAAGAAAGAATGTTGTGAGTTATGTGGAGATCGAATTAAAGATAGGATGCCACATAGTATTGCCACATAGTATTCCCTCATTCTCCCAGCTTCAGAGGAAAAAAACAGAAATTGGAAGTTTCATATCAACGTAACAAGTCAAAGATTTTCTCCAATTCTTTGACCGAGGAAAGCTTGTCTACCTGTACTACCTTCAATGAATACCTATTTAGTTATTAATACTCTTCCCATTGTTTGTGTGCTTTTTCCTCTTTTTGGACTCCAGTACAAGTGTCTATGTAAGACGATATGACTTAATAAAAGTATTTTGTACTGGTTGTGGTATCAAATCATTTACTTTTATTCATTGACCGATCCACTGAATAAATTAAATAGAAAGTCAATTTTATATTGTGTCGTTCAACGGCGACATTGATTCTGATTAGAGACGAATATGTGTTCGTCTCAATCCATCGTCACCATTCTGCATCAATAAACGTTTAAAATACCATGGAGACTTATGACGTTCCTTAATCATATATTCTTGTAATAGTACATTGCCTTGAATCGAAGACACTTCCCTAAAGAGAGAGAGAATCCGCAGATTCCAACCGATGTAATGATATGGCATTGTAATATATGAAAAGAAGAGGCTTTGGGCAGCTCTTTGGGTGGTCAGTCGGGAGGACAGGTTTGCAGTGGACAGACAGGATGGCACTGAGTGTACACACATGTCCTTTGTCGCCCAGTGTCGCTAAACTTGTCTGGTGGCGCACCGAATTGTGTTGATCCTCTTTCTTAAATACTTCTCCCCGAGTCAGAGGCTTCCTTTACCGCAACCTTAGCTTTCTTATCATTAATATACCTGACGGCCTTGGCAATTGAGATTAGTTAGTAAAAGTGCTTTTTAATTTACATATATATAAAGCAAGAAGAAGAAAAAGGTTTTTTTTTTACTCTAATCTCTTGTTCTTCGGTGGATTATATTGGATTGAAAATATAGATACCATATATATTTTTAGATTCCATTTTTAGATTTTAAAAAAGAATATATCATATGTGAAAAATGAATTTATTTATCAATAATTCGGTTTCCTGAACGCCAACCTCTGTAAAAGCATAGCAACGTATTTATTTTTTTGTGAGATATTAATTAAATATTGCATCAAAGGATCTATTTCAATCTGATTTCAATTAGAGAATGCAAAATTATTTAACAATAAAACATGTTTTAATCAATAGATTATTTGATTATGTTAATATAAAAACTATTTTAAGATGTTTTCGGGATCTTTATTTTTATGTCCCCACATCTGTTAACACCATAAAATAAATGGATCTGTGCGACCAAAATAACTCTCTTTTGATTCTCATTATCATCTTATTTTTGGGTATGGGGAAAATATTTGCCTATTATAAGAATTACACAGAATAATGTGGCCTTGTTCGCCAACAATTGGCGCTATAGGATAAACACAGTCATTTCGTAAACCATCAGGGTCAACACGGCCCCTTCACACAATTTGATTTCCTCGTAGAGAAGCTTATTTGTGACTCATTGGAAAACACTTTAATAGCTCCATCTTTTAAAATCGACACTGTTTACATCTCCTCGTGCGGATGCCAATTAATGAGATGCCTAATTCCAGGCCTTCCATTCACCACAGGCTATTTCCAGTTGGCTTGGCGATGAACGTGATGAAGAAATCATCTCTACAATGGTAGCAGTGGCCAGCGGGTATTTTTATTTTTACCTTGGCGTCCCATCGATGTGGTGACACGGCCATTTTTATTGGAACGCCTATGTATTCGGAATAGGTTCGCGAATATTTTTAATAGGGCAACAAAATATGAAAATACACATTTTTTATTCTATTAGTCCGCAAATTCTATTGGACGAGACGGATACAACAAAGAAAGGCATCTTTGGACAGCCTCCACCTTTCTAAAGGCCCCCAAGAAATGTCTGCCCACAAAGGAAAAGAAAGAGGTGAGTCTCTTGTGAGAAAACACGCGGCTACAATAAGAATTAGACCAATTAGAAGCAGAAGCACAATGCAAGAACATTTCTCAAAGAAGCCCATAGAGATCTCCTCTCGCTAGAGCTTATCTAATTTGATTTTTTAGCCGCAGATCGGCCACGTTGTGGCTGCTTGCATCCAATTACCTCCAGCGGTCACAAAGAGATTCCTTCCATTTTACTGGATCCCTCAAGTGCACGACTTCCGGTCAGTAGGAGCCGCCTAATTCCCAGCCTTCTTGCATCGATTCCCGTCAACCCACAAAAAACTCGTCCGCCCCCGCATCAAACCTGACACCTGTTTTTATCGCCTAACTTCCTTTGGTGGATTTTTGGATGTTTAGGAACCACCATCTAAATGATACAAAACCTCTCATGCACAATTCCTGAGATTTAGAAAAGAAAAACATTTTGAAATTGACACCGTGAGCATCACTGGAGAGTTTTTATGAGGACGTCGGTTGGTTACCTCTGCAAAACTCGGATGACTTCTTTTTCTCCACGTATTTCTAATCCTCTCTTTGTTTCTTACAATTGGATGGAGGCTCCCACAAACACAAGCATTATTTTAAATATTGGCGAGCAACACAAAATGTCGGATAAGCTTTATAATATTTATAAATTTAATATCTGTGTTCATGTTTTAATTTTTCTTATTAAAAATATCTATAAAATAGCGGAGTGTGTGTGTTTAGCAACGTTTCAATATTTTTTTTTTCAAAGAAAGAGCTTTTTCTGAATATTACCAAACACATATATTCGAAAACTTCATAGAAATATACGGTGCTCATTATTTGCTCATTTTTAAAGGAAAAACTGACTCACTGTGGCAAAAAAGTGATAGCATCAATTTCCAATCTTCATTGTAATGGTCAAATCTTCGGGAGGTCTTTCCGATTTTCCAACTCATTTAACAAGGTCTTCTAGTCACTCATCAAAAAGGTCTTCCATCTACTCGGCACGCAACTCTCACAATAATCAAGAATGTCTTTAAGCCATTCGACATCTAGCTCTCTGAATCATCAAAAAGGTCTTCTAACCCCTCGGCATGCAAATCTCAGAATCTTCAAGAATGTCTTCTAGCTACTCATCATCCCCAACTAGGCAACTGGTAAATCTTCCCTCAACATATTTCTAATCTCTTTCTCCTACACCCCCCTTTAATCACACTTATATTGCATGAAAATTCGTTCTTTTTATTTAGAATGTTATGTCCTATTTTTCTATTTTAATAGCTATATTTGAAATATTTCTGATAAATTATACTAGAAATTTGAGATATTTAAAAATATACAATTCACACCTTTATGATTTTAACATTCTAGTTTTTATACATTTTATTTTTTAGGAATTTAAAGAATATAGATTTTCAAAAAATGTGTTTATAGCCATTAGCTATCAAATTAAAATAATCATCAGCATGTTATATAAATCAATCAAACCAGCTGTGGAATAAAGGAAAACTTTTCTTACCACAGAAAATTGATTTCGATTTCAAGCAATCCTTCGAATGAAGAAGAGACATCCCAACTTCCAAAAAGCCTATATATAGTGAAAGAGGTTTGTAAAAAGAGGGTGAAGAAGATTAAACGATTGCGAGTTTAGGAGATCTAGAGTAGGGCTTTACTTGGCTGGAAGAAGAAGACACGAGGAAACACAGAGAGATTGGGTCAAGCATTAGAACTACTAATAAAGATGGGGACAGCGCGAAGAATCCCTGGGGTGTTGTGGGGCGCCAAGGTGGGGGGAGGGGGGAACAGGTGGGGGAGCGTTTTTTTAGGCGGGTCCACGCGCCTCCACTTCCTTCTGAATAAAGTGAAGAGTGTTTTTATATATTTTTTAACAAAACAGACCCATAAAAAATCACGACTTTAATTGCCGACCGGGTGCTGGTTTAATCAATCTTCCCCATCGCTCCTCCCAGTCTCAATATCTTTGTTTTGGCTCCGGGAAATATGCTAATGGTTCTGTGTATGATGCGGTGCCATCATTCTGATGGTTTTTTTACTTCTTCTTGTTGTCTCTTCAGTGGCGGCGGCATTAGAGATTTTGATTTATTGTTGGGGGGCCTTTTTCTCTCAAATTTGTTTGTTTATTTTTTGTCATTGGGTAGATTAAAGTTTGATGAAAGATGTGTTAGATATTCCACCCTCTCCCTACCCCCCTTTTTTTTTTAACCTGGAGAACAGATTAAAATTAAATTCCACAAATTGTACCTATCTTGTTCGACTCCTATATCGGAATCTATATCTGTTGATACAGTTGTATGCTAACGCATGTTTTGATATTTAAAAAAATACAGAAATATTTTCACCATATTCTGTCGATGGAAAAACCGAACTAGTCAGTATGGATAGATTGACAGCTTTATAACCATTAAGATTGTATACCATAAATAAAAATACTTGGTAAATTCCTTTTTAATTATTAAAAAATTGTTTAATATTTCAACACTCACAAAGTGTGCCGAAGGTATTAACATGATGAATATAAATTGTTTGAGAGATCGCATTCAATAGACCATCGCAATGGACTGAAAGGATTCCCCGCTATTGATTAAGAATTTCTTACTCAATTGAATTTCGTGGAAATTCTGTCTGAGAGAGAGAGAGGAACGAACCAATTCCAATATGGAGGAGGCCCTTGTCAAACTCATTTACATTATATTAACAGTTTCATTTTGTTTTAATTACAGCTGCTAGCCCATTGGCCTAATTGGAAGCGTGTGGATTGATTGGACATCAGCCCGGGTAAAAACACGGCGGAATTAAAAACCTTTATTTGATGTTTTTCCTCCACACTTCTCACAAAGAATAAAAGAAGAAAAAAAAGGAATTCTTCATTTTAAAGAGCGGGAAATTGATGAGTATTTCTCATTAACAAAAATCCCAATTTTGGAAGAAGATATTGAGATTTAAGATGAGGTGGATAATTAAGAGGCGATTATTGAGGGCAAAATAATTTAAAATATTGGAGGAAAGGTTTTTTATTCTTCTGTCGCTTTTCAACTGTTAATGAGTTTAAAGGGAAGGCGGCTTTAATATTCTCTTTTAGGGTGCCAATTTAATTGACTTCTAGACACCTACCTCTTATATATATGTACATTCTTAAGAATGTTTTATGCCGGGCGCATGTGAATAACATATATTTTTTAGACATACCAAAGCGTCCGATAAATAATTCTAAGAGGAGGTAGGTAGACCCTGGAGTTTAAATAAGTTAATCAGATTTTCATTAAATTGATTGAATTCAAACTGGACTAGAGGTCTAGTACTGAGGCCATATAGAAAGAATGTTAAAGATATGATATATGATTTAAAATATGATAGACTCCGAAAGAGTAAAACATATTACTATTGAGTAGAGCATTTAGAGGTAGTCATTTAGAAGTGAACTATTTATTTTTTCGATATTAATATAGTTCAAAATTATTAATAAAAGATCTAGGAGTGAAATTGAATATTGTTCTAGCTTGGGGTTGCTGGGTTGGCGTTTGGAAAATGGAATAGACGGACTTCTTTCCGATAGGTATTGTACCATCCAGAAGAATTCAAAAAGAGTCAGAGAAATGTCCTCTGGTGTGTTGGAGAGTCACAGCTAGCCACATTGTTCCCCGTTCCGGGGGGAATATGACGAGGTTTCAACCAGCCCCCGCGTTATTTACGGACTGTCTGAGCTTCGGCAACAAAAAATGTCCTATTTTTAGCAAGTCTCAGGGAGAGAGAGAGACAATGGTCGCCTCAACAATCTTCCCGCAGATCATCGCTCCATCGCGGACATCACTGGGGAGATTCGAATGGCGGAGTAAT
>CP092879.1:10499141-10522555 GCA_030710605.1 Cordylochernes scorpioides | reverse complement strand
GAGCGAAGAGAGGTTGACCCCAGTGACCTGTGCATCTACACACTGTTGAACAATATGTAGTGCCTCGTAGGCGATAGTCAAGGAGGCTATTATATCACCATCAACTATCCCTAGCTACTTGCCGTAGTTCTGAGAGCGAAGATAGGTAGAGTGTTGACCTTAGTGACCTGTGCATCTACACAATGTTAAACACTATGTAGTGCCCTCGTAGACGATAGTCAAAAACAAGGATGCTATTATACCACCATCAACTATACAAGGAGTGGACAAGTATCACATAACTGTAGCTAGACCTGTGACATCCCCAGCGACAAACTATTGTCGTTATGCCCCGCTAATGGTTTTTTCCTCCAACATTTTTCCTCGTAATTCCATTTAGCTCCAAGGTTTCCCGGCCTCCTCGCATTTTTTTCCACTTTCAACAAGCAGGTGGTGGCCAGGCTCTTTATGTTCTATTTTCTTTCATTCACTTGTTTCTTTCTTACCGATTAATTCTCGTGGTTTTAAGCATGTGCTCTTCTAAAATATTTCTTTTTAAATACATATATAAATAGAAATGTTTGAAACTTGCAAAGATGTGCATTTTCGGCTTTTTTTTCCATGATAAAACCTTTGACAAAACTTAAAGAAGTTTTACCTTTTAGCAAGTATATCGGAATTCAGACAATATCTCTAAAAGCTATTTGATATACAATAACCTTTAATGAAGACGCACGAGATAACTAAGTGTGAACAAAATTGTCTGTGTCTCCTTAAGCAAAATATGACGACCCTGGCGACATCAATGACTTTCCATCTTCTTAAGTTTTGTCTATGAGTCTATATAGAGTAATAAAAACATAAAATTTATTATACATAACAAAGAATCTGATATAATATTCGGAATAGAATTAAGAATTTTTCTAAGTCACTTGATATTTAAAACTCTCGGAATAGAGCGCGCGCCTCGGCAAGCAGAGATTATGAAAGTAAAAATCAATACGTGACGTATAATACCAACAAGTCACATCCACTACTGGAACCAACCCGGTGTAGGAAGCGAGCGCCGTCAAAAAAACAACCAGGAAATGACACCCAAACATCAGGGCCGAACCGAGTTGCGCGAAGAAGCTCAGTTATTAATATTTCTGCGCATAACTCATCAAAATTGTTGAAGGCCACGCCCGGGCGTCCAACTTTTCCCATTGGCCGCTGAGGGGGGAGGGGTCAGTCGGCCCCACCTTCATATTTCATATTTCGGTCAATGGTCAGGCTTGAACGGTGTTCGGTTATTAACAGATGTCAGTTGTTATAATTCTCGTAGTCTTTTTCACAGGTTGACGCTCTTTTTTATAACAATGGGTTTCTTTCATTAAATGTTTTAAATTGATAACCTATTAATTGATTAACGTGTTTTTTTTTTTAGATTATTTTTGTGAAGCCCACTGATGATATATTAAAAAATAGCAATCCGTGTTATTATTCTTTTTTATTTAATTGCCTCTTTCTTAAGTATCCATTTATATAAAAATCTATTTCATTAAAAAAAAGTATTCCATTAAAACCGAGCTAAAATATCACAGAATAAACTCAACTACACACACATATATGCATATTGATTTATAATCTAATCAATATTTAGTTTTTAACTCAAGAGATTACGCCATTATATAGCAACATACGTATCTTTTATAGAAATGTGAATTAGACTTTAAGTCACAGTCTCTTCTACCTCAGGTCCTTATCTGAACATATGTACAAGATGGAAAGAAATCTTTATATTAACTCTTGTCAAATTATATTGACAAATATTCGCACGCTTATCTTATCCTATTTCTTTAGTGCGAAGAACGTTGTTTTTATCAGATAGGTTAACCGATCTCTCAAGCATTCTAATTGGACGAATGTGGCCATGTTTGTATATAAAGGGGGTTGAAGGGAATGCGTGAGGGAGTGTGATATAAAATATTGTGTAGAGACGCTTATAGTGCTCTCTTCGTATTTTTTTCCGTGCTTGGTGTGACCCCGGTCCGATCCCTACATAAGCAGAAATAAAGATAAGTACTTTTTTTATTTTATTTAATTAATTGTGAATTAATATTTACCGTTTTATTTTATTTTTTATTATACTCTTGAGTGTACGATTTTTGTGTGTTTAGTTACTATTACTCTAGGCCCTAGTATATTGTATCTTGTGTTAACCCGTACTAAGTAACTTTTGTCACTCTCTTTAAAAATTTCTCAAATCTATATTGTAAGTATATCTAACTGTAAAAAGTACTAAATCGTGAGGAAAGTGTTTCTTATAATTCTTCTCCTCACGATTTAATACTTTTCACAATAGACTGCTCTCTCTCCATCCGCGATTATCCAACTTGTAATTATTATATCTAGCTCTCAATTTGCAATATCCATCTTGTAAGTAGACTTAGTTAAGAGCCCGTGGCCTGAAAGCTGGTAGCCATATTTTAATAAAAGAAACGTGTTCCAAAATAAAATTGTGAAAAGCGTTAAAAATCTACAAATATTTTATCACAATGAGTTTCTTTTATATTGTGCGAAAATATTTCAGATTTTAAACGCTTTTTACCATTTTATCTTGAATCATGACCAAAGATTTATATAATATAAAGAAGTATTACAAGAAGTCATTGCAGTTAACCCGATGGAGAAATAATTTGAATATCAATTTAAAAAAACTAATTGTGAGAAAATAGTTGTAGATTTTAAAAGAAACGTGTGCCGCAATATTGTTAGGGAATATTATAATTGAAAATTATAACGGTGAGAAATTTTATACGAATATTGTTTATGAAATATATATTTAAGTAACGAAATAGTGAAAATCGAATAACAATTGAAAAAAGATATATTCTCAAAATTGAGGATAGAATTGTAGATTTCCAGTCCATATATCGAGTAGGTATGTAACCCCAGCGCGCGCTACAAACTGCCATCGTATTAGCGGAAAAAGGAGCAGTGTTGTAAACGCTAGGTGACGCCATCCTTGCCGTGTAGACGCCAAGAATATCGTTGCCCCGATTTATATCAATAGGTGTCGAAATACTCCTTGCATCTACCAGCTAGTTTATCCATCTTGAAACCCTTCTTGGAAGTTTGACATCAGATTAGGATATGATTGTCGTGTGGATCACCCAGCTGATTCCATTAAAGCTCTTTAGCACAGGGCTCAACAAACTTTTAAGTCGAAAGCGACTAAAATTACAAGTTACAAAATTTCAAAGTTTTTAAAAGAGTCACAACATTTTTTCTTGCCAAAAATAAATTCACATCCAAAGAGCCGCATTTTGCCGACCGCTGCTTTAGCACATAGTTTCAAGATGGAAGTACAATGTTGAATAAATACTCAATGTGGCTTATCCCCGCAGTATGTACTGAGACAGTTTAAGTTCTCGTGAGATCCTTCGACTGAACGAGGAGATAGCGTTCTAAAACTACCGCAATTCTTGAGCTTTCAGTAAAAGAGGATAATCTTAGATGTATATATTCACTTAGTTAGTTTTTTTCATCGGTGACCACCCTTAGTTGCGGCTGAGGAAGATTATAGGCAATAATTGAGAGGAGAGGAAAACCTATAAAAATATAATCATTTGTATAATTTATAGAATCTATATAAGAAAGTGTGTGTAAAATTAGCACGTGCAAGAATGTAGATAAAATCTAGGTGCAATGAAAATTCAACTATTTATAAATATTTGAAACAAAATTAAATTAATTGATATTAAATAAATATATTATATATACAGGCTTGTCTTTTGGAAAAATAGATGACGTGTATAGATCCTGTAGATCTAAGACATTGATTGAAAGAAGAATCTAGGTCATCTTATGTTTGGTCTAACGACTGTATCATTATTTACTTTGAATGCATCCTTTAAATATAGATAGGTTTACTTAGGAATGTGTGAAATGATTCAACGATTCCACCATTAACGTTTTATATAAACAATTTGTTCAAATAAAATTTAGTTTGAAGTATATGTCTTGTCTAATTTAATTTATATTCCATCCTTGAAAGTAAATGATATTCGGTAAAATATTGACGAAAATATAGAATTTCTTCTGAACGAAGTGTCCTTTTACTGTCTTGATTGTAAATAACAAGCCAAGGTCAAAATACAAGAAGGCCATTTTTAAATTTTGATTCAGACCTAGACCTCGCAAGAATATCTTGTTTTGTGTAGGTAAATATAGAGCCTATTCCGGCTGACGGCGTTGTGCCCAAAATGAGGAGCGATTCAAATGGCATTAGTGTTGGATTCTTCACTGTTGCATTGTGTGTTTGGAAACATGTTGTTGTAAATGGTAATGCGATTAGATAAGCTCTATTCTTTCTTTCTTCTTTTTTTAGAGTAGGAATTGTATAACATTGCGCGCTAACCGGTCAACTCGTGTTTTTACGCGGACGTTTAATAGATTAAAACACCAGGCACATATCAACTTTGTCCTTCAGTAATATAGATTCAAATCAATATACACACATTTTTGTGATATTAGCCAATTTATGGAAATTACAAAAAGAAGATATGTTCAACATATTTCTGTGCCGTGGGAACGCTACCAAAAAAAGTTGACTGCAAGCAATTGCCCTGGTCTCTTTTTTCCACAGCCCCGAAGCGTAACAACCGACGCTATATTTATAACGCCGGAGAAAAGAAAAGCTTTCAGACCATTATTAAGCCAGAAGTTTTTTATTTTTTTATCAGAAGATTCAACGGTTCTCTTCAATACGACCGCCGCACACAACAACATCGTTTTTTTTGTTACAACTCCGTATATCCTATAGAGGCTGAGAGAAACTCTCTAGTGCAGTTAGTGGTTTAGATTCCCATAAATGCACTGATTCACTTGGTAGATAGAATCGCTGTGCCGTCAATGTTGGCAGACCCATCCTCTTGTACCTTCCACTTTAACAGCAGAAATATAAAGGAGAAGAGAGGATAAGATGAAATACAATCTCACGAATATATTTTCTTTCTTTTTCTTTTTTTAAATATTCGTTAATACATTTTAAAATTTTGAAATGACAGTCTTCTTTTTTTGTGCTTCAAAATATCAGTTACCTTACAAGAAAATATTCATAATAGAACAATTCGATTATAGAAAAAGAGCCAGTCTATGATGAACTAGTGGTAGCAAACAATAAAAAAATATTGATATTTACTTTTAATCAATATATTACCTCTTTCTACAATTTTACACAAACCCCGTAGAGTTCCACCATGTTCTGAATCTAACATAACTCTATAATCTAATTTACTAACGACTTCTAGTTCAAATAAAAGCAGCACTAGCTGGTAGACAAGCCTAATGCCAATATTGAACTGGTGTAAACACTCCACTATCTATATAAAAGGAATTGTTCATTTTAGATATTTAAGTTACGATAATTCCACCCATATGTTCACGTTTCTCGCGATATTCCTACTGGAGAATCACATTTCACCTTTTTATTTCTATTTGTTTCTTTATCAGCAAGGGCTTCAGATGTTGTAAAAACTTCATTGTTGTATTTCTTATACAATACCATCAATAATGGTCTTTTAGCCATCATAAAAGTGACGAATTCAAATCTGAGCTGTCGCTCTCTATACTGAGAGTGGCATAAACTCCTCATCCCCCCAGAACTAACTAGCCAAAAGACGAAGTTCCTAATGTAGGTTAGAAGTGATGGATGGTATAATAATCGTCTTATTCAAAGAGATAAACAGCCGATAAGGTCGAGTTAGAGCAGCCGTCCCATGAAGCCCATGGTACTATCCACATAAGGACTGAGGACGGTGTAACGTGACTTGCGCGCGCCGAGTCAGTGATAGCCAAATCACGGAATGCGTACACCTGGGAGCGAGGCGGAACTAAGCGGTGGCGACGACTGTCTGCCGACTAATTGAAGCCTGCCACGGCGTGTCACACCCCGCGACTTTCATAACCTCCAATTGGCCGCACGCTTAAAAACCGCTGTGGGGATCGTGGGACTTCCGCCGCCGCATCAATCAGACCACCCCCGGTATACACTTCACAAACACTTCGGCTAGCGATGACAGAGCTTTGCTTGAACGAGATCCACAGCACATCCCCCATACTTAATTTAATACGTAGAGCGCTTTCAAAATCCGAGTCGAAATCACTTAGCTTGTGAAACAAGTTTATAAGTGAGGAAAGAAGAAGCCTTGTCACGTATTTGATTGATTCAGATTTCGAATACCTTTATTATATTTGCTTAATAAAAATATAACTAAATATAAGCCGCTTTCCAGTTAGTTATATCGCATAGAGCCAGAGAAAAGTAATCGCTAGCTATAAAAAAACTGTAACCTCTAATTAGACACCTATACTATTTCCCCAGTTGAATATCATTGTAATATTCTGAAAGGTTGAATGTGTGTGGCAGCTTTCTTTTAAAAATATAATCATTTGATCTATTCTGACCAGCATTCGGCATGATACGTGGCCGAAATTACTGAGTGAATATAAAAGAACCACCTTTTAAAACCATAGATATAGGGTTGGTGTTTAATCAAATATAAGTTGTCATTTTGCGCTACAGCATCTCAAGAGTGGATATAATGTCATTGCTCTTATTCTCAAAGACAATTAAAATTCAATAATGCAAGGGAGATCAAATCGATTACAATTGGAGGACACAGCCGTACATTTATTAATTTTTTTCAACTTAAAGAGAAAAAGTCAAATATTGAAAATTTATAGAATCATGAAGTCGAGCTATCCTATCAATCTTCACGTAGTACAATAACCCCGATACAGAGGTCAGCCATTATAAACCACAGTTCTACGCAACTCATTTCACCTCTTCGGCCGGCCGGCCGGCCATTCTGTTACATCAGCGAACCTTACTTGCATCTCTCCCTCCATATCTCAAGTCTGGGGTCAAAGAACGGTCTCCCGAGATTCAAATTTCCAATTAGGCTTCAATATTTACATTTTTAAAAATCAGATTCCACAAAAAAGTGAAGCAAGTTCAGCAAATACGCGGAAAGTCGAGGATGTGCTGTCAATCGGGGAAAACCTGATAATTTATGCGACGGCCTCAATGGAAGAAGCCACCTCATCTCATTACCAAGCGCCATAGGAAATTCATAAGACGCCGCCGGCTAATGAATGATATAACTTTACGCCCTCATAAATTAAATTCAGTAGCCATATTTTATGCGCGTATAACGAGGTGGAGTTATAATGTTGATGCAATAATTCCAGTTTCCTCCAAGACTCGTTCCTCAACACTTAGCTTAGCCTAGTAATTATTTAGGCCCATTTCTTGGAGACGAAATGCCGTTGATATGTAGGGTGCAGAAAGTGTCACTATCTGTGTCTATAAATCTGAAGGACACCTCACAATTTTGGTGTATAAAGGAATTAGTTTTTTTTAAGCTTAAAAATAGAGACCGAGGATAGCAGAATAAAAAAAATATATATCTTCTAATCCTGGGGTCGGCAATTTTTTGAGTCAGAAGAGTCAAAAATTACAATTTACATAATTTCAAAGTTTTTAAAGAGTCACAAAATGTTTTTATTTACAAAAAAAAATAGTATATTCTCGTATAAATAAGTATTTGCCTATGGAACTATATAAAGAGCTTCACATCCAAAGAGTTTGCCGACCTCTGGGCAAAGATTTCTGATGGTAGAAAACATCTTTTGAAATGAAAAAAAAATATCTCAACTAAACGTTAGTTATTTCATGAATATTCAGCCAATACATAACTTGAGAGAACAAAGAAAATCCACCCAATCAATCACATTCGCCGTTTCGAGCCGCAGTACCTCTTGTCAGAGCTCTACTTATTCGATTTACCAGGAAAAAAAAAGAATATTTAACGTTTTATCATTCAAAAATTAAAATATTCTGTACAAATTTGAAACGAGAAGTTTTTTTTCTTTATAAAATTATTCATATGGAACATTTACATGGCCGAAATTTAAGCAAAAAGTTCCTTTTTTTTCTCCGACAAGCGCGAAGGCTTCGCTCTATTTGATTCCTATGTCGTCCTGTTTAGCTGTGTGTGTGGCAAACAATATATTTCAGGAAGTATGTCTGATACATTGTATAGGCCATAATGGACTTGTATATTCATTTCCATTCTGATTAAAACTGATGGATGATAATAAAAAATATAATAATACATTCGCGCGCGCGCGTCAGGTTGGAAAAAACACGTTAGTTTATAATTTTAAAAACATTTACTAAAATATTCCGAAAATTCTCTATGTAATAAAATGCGAAGTATGGTGAACAAATAGTGACATAAAAAAACCAGATAAACAACAAAAAGGCAAAAACATTGAATGTTTGGTGAATGTTTCGGCCAAACTATATCAAATAACTAGACCCATAATATTTTTAATACCCCATTATTTCAAAGCCTAAAAAAAAGGTAATGGTGGCACAAGAAGGTTAAAATCACCCTCGTGAGTGGAGTATTGCCATCTGGTAGAAAATGGCAACGGATGAAAAAAATAGCTCGTTGACAAAAAACACTCCCCATTTCATCGAATGTTTATATTTTTCTCTGATTGCTAGAAAGTTAGCACAAAAGATTTAAAAATAGGCAGCAGGAGACATAGGGGAGCCTTAGGTTAATTGAGGAAGGGTATTGCGCAGGGTTATTACAAATGGGTTAATGGATTGGGTGGATGATGGGGAAATTAAGTGGGGGTGAAATGGCCCCGAACCATGAAAAAAAATTAAAAGAGAGAAGCTCAACAAACCCAGACAAATTGACCTATGCCTGGCAACAATTAGAGGTAAAAAATTGTAATTTACGTAGTTGTGGGATATAGATAGTTTTTGAGTAAAAAGGGGAATAAGATACTTGGGACTTATATAAAACCATTTATCGCAAACCAGAAATTGGGCGGGATTCGACCTTAGTTGTGTGCGAATGTGGGATATTTGAAATAACACCTCCTTTAATATATGCAACGGTTTGTTTTAAATGAGAAGATCATTACTAGATACATACACTACTACACTACTACACATACAGTACTAGATACATACATAGATACAATCCCGTAGTATTTTTAAAAATATGTTCTAGAGGAAATTCTCTCTTTAGTAATCGGTCAATAAACCTCAGGATTGATTCTCTGTACTACAGGGTCTATGCTACAGGAGCTTACAACAAAGTCTGTACTACAGGATCTATACTACGAAATCTTTACTGCAGGGTCTGTATAACGATGTCTGTAGTACATGGTATGTACTACAATCTCTGTATCACAATATCTGTACAAAAGGATCTACACTGCAACAATGTAGAAAAAGTTCTAATTCGAAATCTCACCTGTTGTAAATAATCCATTGCAGCATTATTCTTCTTTACATTTGAAATTATTTTGTACAATTTTTCAGTTTTATGGAATATATAGCAACATATATTACTGTTTCTATCTAGCAAGTAGATAATTGGGAAGAATGGTTTAATAACAAAATATACAAATTGGATCTTACTATAAAATATTAAAATTCTATAATCGTGAGAAAAATTATTAAAAGAGGAAAGAAATATCACATTATATTACCAATTTATTAAATCCTATAAGTTATTTTGCTATAATTTCATATAAAAAATACACTTCGTTAGAATAAAAAAGTAATTTCTCAACCTAACATCAGCCATTCTCTACGGTGGGCCAAGTGAATATTCCCGTCCTATATGCACATAAATTGAAGCTCTACCGCAATATTCTAAATGCCTCTCGTAAAAAGAGAGAGAGAGATAGAGAATTATGGCGAAGTAGAGTCATATGGTTGAATTTAGAAAATATGATTAGAAAGTGGGTTTAATTTTGGAAATGGAATAACAAACTAGAATCCAAAATGAAATTTCTTCCTTTTTATATTTCAGAGTGAATCCAACAATATTTCTGAAGAGCTATTGGAAGGAAAATATTTCATGTTGCTTTCAAATTCTAGAACAATCTTCGTTTCTCACACGGGCTTCTAGATGACACCCAGGGCAAATGTGTGGAATTCTATAAAGCTTAATTGTTACACCCCCCAATGGTAATATAAGGATTTCGATAGATAACCTGTCTACTTACTGTAAGTTGGTTGAAGTCACCTTCTTAATTAATGATAGTCACAAAGTTTTCTGATAAAAACATTTGACTATATATGCACATTTTCAAAATTTATTAACATAGATGCACATTTTCAAACCATATTTAAAAGCTAATACCTTTCACGAATAAAAATAATTATATTTACAGTTACGAGCGTCATCCGTTCTTAATTCTTCATCTCCTAATCATTTATCATCTCTCTGTCACCGTTTGCTTTTTTTTTGGAATGGCGCCCTCCTATTGGTTGGCTACGATCACGCCACCTTTGCCCCCCCACTCGCTTTTTCGTTTTTGTAACTATTGTGTTGGAGCGGGTCGCTCCTTAAATAAATGCATATATTAGTTAATAACTAAATGGAATCCTCTCTTTCTTTTTCCCAGTAAGAGACGCCTACGGAAGCCAACAGTACATAGACAGATAAAGCACATAGGCTATAGTTATTAACTAATATATGCATTTATATAAGGCGCCAATTTATAATTGTAACAAATAGTATTTGAATAAAAACATTCAATCGGGTAAAACACGGGCGTTGCCCGGGTCATTCGGCTAGTAAACTATAAATTGAAGATATATCTACAAGTATTGAAAACTAATTGAGCTACTCACAAATTGTGCTATCTAAAAAATAATTTGACGTGCTTACAATATTGAATTACAAATGTGTTCAAATTAAAGTTGTGCTAATCTAATTGTTGGCTATTATTCTATAGATTCTGGGAAATATCAAAATTCTATTGGTTTATAGATTCTATAATAAAGAGATGAAACTCATTTTTGAACTTATTAAAAACAACTGGGAGAGAGAGTATTTCAAGATAGGTGCGCTCATTAACCAAACTGTGGAGGTCTCGCAACTTTTCGGGACGGATGACTTGATGCTCCTTTTTTAAAATGTTGTAATTTCAACGTGCCCGGCCTCTGGAGTGACACTTAGGATATTCATTTATTTTCCATTGCAATAAAGAATGTCAGAAAATAAGACTAAAATAAACTGAAAAGCCTTTCTTTTATTATTTATTTAAGAACACTAGCAATCTCAAGTATTTGCAACTATACCCTCAAAAATTCCAAACAAAAGAATTTTGATTTTTTATTATATTAAATAAACGATATAAGGATAATTTTCCAGTTTAATTTACCTTTATCTTCTATTTATTTTCTAGACCAATGTCCATTCAGCGAACCTGTCTCGAGTCCACAACCAGTCGTGAGTCTTATTAAAGATTTGTCTTAATACGGTTAAATAAGAAGTTAAAAATTATGATTTATAATAGGTGTGATACTTATATACTATGTTGCTTCACTTCACTTTGATATTTCAGACATTTTTATTGTAACTATAATATTTTATTTTGCAATTGTTTCAAATTGTACAACACAGTTCTTAAATTTCTGTGAAAAATAGACACTTCGACTAGTTAGAGTTTTTTTATTTTCTCAACGTTTCAACAAAAATATTTTGTCTTCTTCAAGAGAAATAAATAAACCATTTTTAACGACTTTCCAAATGCTTTATTTTTTTTATTTATATCTCCTTCCTGACGAAGACAAAATATTTTTGTTGAAACGTTGAGAAAATAAAAACTCTAACTGTCCGAAATGTCTATTTTTCACAGAAATATGAATGCGCCCAGGCAACTTCTATCTACAGGACAGTCCTTAAATATCGAAAACTTTATTGAATTTTCGGTATCTTTTCACATAATTTCAGCAAAATGGGTTCAAGTGTTTAAACTGCAACCTAGTATCAGCACACCTATATACGTTCAATATATATATATATATATAGGGAGGAGATTTAATAGAAGCTGGGCGATGATGGTCCTATTTATAACTGTCATCTCTGAGATGGAATTAATTAATTGATGAGGAGAGAGAGAGAGTATCTAATGTACTGCGGGGGAATTAATAACGGTGGGGAGGGAAGGACCAATCGATAGGGACCATTTGTCCTCTCGGAGGTGATGATTAATATGTCTTGTGGATGTCAAATGTCACTGGCCCCGAGATTATTGGAGTCCGGTGACGACATCGCTCCACTTAGCTCCTGTCTCATTACAAACGACTCTGTTCGCCTTGTGTAAGTTGAGGGGGGGGGGGGGGGGAAACTGATTTTTGCTTTGAGACAATTTAAAAAAAAATTGTATTGACCTTAACATGTATTAATGTATATTCTTTCTTTATTCACACACTGCTAATTGGTTCTAGTTGATATGGATATATTGTAAACAATTATAACGAAAATGGAAGAATCCAGTAGATCATAAATAAATAGAGACAAATATTTCTTCTGACCTAATAACTGAAAAGTTACTGATATAGATATCACAATCAGTCGGGATAAATATTTGGTCCAAAATATTGGTCAAAACCATTTTTCTTGATAAATCAATAAAAACCAACCACGGGTTCAAAGATTTTGGTTCTTATCAGCGTAATGCATGCTGTACCTCAACGGCTAAAATGTTGTGTTCAATTATAAATAATATTTTTGGCTAAGCAATACTCATTTATTCTTTGTTATCTTCTGTTATCGTCACAAATGTCGTTAGGATGAAAACAGCTTGGGAAATATCCTCTTATTTGTACTCTAGGAGTCAACAACTCAGGATCTTCTAGAGAAGACATTCATATGGCGCAGGTCAATCCACAAGGTGAGATAAGTCAAACAACATCTACTTATATAATTGCCTTATTCTGTCTGTGTGAAGTTCACTGTGTGAAGTTCACGGATAGATTTTGGTCAGAATGGATAAAATAAAAAAAGTGTCAAGGGATGGGAATCGAACCCACGACCTTCCGCTTACCGGGCAGATGCCATGACCACTAGGCCACATGACCACAATTTATAATTGTAACAAATAGTATTTGAATCAAAACATTCACAATCGGGTAAAACACGGGCGTTGCCCGGGTCATTCGGCTAGTATTCAATATTAAGATACTATAATAGGCTGAGCTTAGAATGAAGTTTACCGAATCGAAATTCTTTAAACGCCGCTCGCTTTTTAAAATAAAAACAATTTTCTCGTGCTCCTACAGCGATGAGAAAAAGGGGAGGGTTTGGTTCATCAGTGGTGAACCTTCCCAGCAGTTTGTCCAAGATAAATCGATCGGACCGCCCTGCTATTGTATAATAACACGCCTAGTTCTGTGCTTATGCATATCCGATAATTCTGAGGAATTATTGGTGATGGTATTATTAAACTGGCCTGAGTTCACCACTGAAGAGCAGAGCTAGTTCCTCATTCCAGTATAAAATTGTTTTTTTTTTTTTAGTGGAAGAATAAAGTACTGTTAGACAATTTCAATTCAGCATACTATAGATAGCGAGTTATTACCTTTGATGAACTTTTACGCCAAGAATGCATAAAATATAGGTTCTATAAATGCCATATAAACCGATATTATAACGAACATTTTACCTTTCTATCTGTGTAATACTCAAAATGGAAATATGAATCTTTGACTTTACATGATTTCTAAAATATACAAAATATACTAATGTATAAGATATTGCTACAGTTATAGGAGGTCATTGAGTTTTCTCTATCTATATTTTATTTGAAGATTCTCACCAATATTTGAATTAAGGAATTAAACTAAAGTATCTTTTATTGAGGCGAAATTAATTTTGGTTTAAATAGGTAAAAATCGATTTGTATTCTAAAACATATTATATATTGGAACTTTGCTTTTCGAAACATTCTTTATTAAGTCCTTTATTTTATAAGCAGACGATGAATGATTGTGACGTCATTACAAGACCGTTGGAAATTTATCGTAAACTATTTTGCTCTCTCTCCAATACATTTGAATAACGAAATAGTCATGTCCTGACCGCTCAAACGAACATTTTAACAACTGACACTAGCGCCATCTATCAGAATAAATATAAACTAAACGTCGATTTAATTTCAATCCAGAGTATTATTCCGGCGCTATTAAATCGTTAAAATTCTCATTTGAGCTGTCAGACATGTCTTTTTTATTCATTTTAAATCCCTGAACATCTCAGGTTTCATCTCAGTTACATACACAAACATAAATAGACGACACAAAAGGTGCCGAGTACTGTCTCCTAAGAGAACTAGAGCTAGACCAGTGTACTATGAAGGAAGATAGAAGCATCCACACGTTTTGATACTAAGTTTAATCTGAAGAAAGGAAAACATCGAAAGGTCATTAGGTAGAAAGAACATATTCTCGTGCCATCATAAAAGCAAACTTAGTTGATGGCTTTTTGATTCCCCGCTCCGATTAAACCTCATATTACGAGAATTCTTTTTGATGGCAGAGCAAATGGTCTTCTATTTGATTACATTGATAAAAAATGAAACAGTTATAAGCTAGCCAGTTAATATCCGCGCCCCGTCAGATGGAGCTAGCTCTCTTCAAATTAGTCTTCGCCCATTACCTTGATAGCTTTCTTAATTTTTTATTCGTAAACCTTTCTCTTCTTTTTTAAAAAACTTATATTATGAAATTTTCCTCTAAAATCATATTGGTGTTCTTTTTCTTTTAGTCGCTCTGAGAGAACTTGGATAAAGTTTTTTTCCCTCTTTGAATTTTTTAAAGGATACTCTTTTGTACATTATTAATCGCTTTGAAAATTTTTATTTTAAAAAAGTAATCTAATAAAATAGACGTTTTCACTATTTTGTGAGCTTCTATATTTTCATTTTCAGTTTTTTTCAAATATATTATATATAATAAATTAAAATATTAAAACTCTCTCTTAATTTCCCTGGAGGATATACATATATATATATGTGATACCTGGACGCATTTTTTTTATGAAAAAAGAATAAAATTTTTAACATTTTATTAGTAATTATAAAATCACTTTTTAAATTTGTATGCATTTCATGTATTCACGTATTAGTAAAAAATGATAACTTCTGATAGCATGGAACATATATTCTTGATACATTTTGGTCTTTATAAATGAAACTAGCCGAATGACCCAGACAACGCCCGGGTTTTACCCGATTAAATGCTTTTATTCAAATACTATTCGTTACAATTATAAATTGGCGCCGTGGATGTCATTCTTGTATAATATATAAATGAGTTTTAAAAATTGTAAAAAAAAAAATGCATCGGCCGGGAAACGAACCCGGGCTGCCCGCGTGGCAGGCGAGCATTCTACCACTGAACCACCGATGGTTATGAGAAATGGCCATATTTGGGTATTTATTCCATTCACAAAGCAAACGGTGACAGAATTAAGAATTGTTGCTTGATTATGACGCTTATAACTGTATATATTAATGAGTGTTCCATAAAGTATTTATAATTTACTTCAGTAAATTCTATATTATAAATCAAAAACACGCCATCTATGTATAAGAGATAAAGGTATTAAAACACGAATGTTTCTTTTTCAAACTTCAACTATCCTTAGTGCAATGAACAAAATATTGGGAGGGCTTGGCTTATCAGTGGTGAACCCTCCCAGCGGTTTCGTCAATTTAATCTAACAGACTACTTCTTAGAGTTCTAATATTGTATTGGATGATTCTGCTTATATATGTTGCACTGAAAGGTGGAATCTCAGAAATGGTATCAAGTCAAACTATGGAAATAAGCCGATAGGACAGTAGAATTACATATATTCTATAAAATAAACCCTTGCATAAATATTGAGCAAAATCAATCATTCCTCCAGGGAAAAGTGTCTTCTTCAAAAACATTTTATTGTTCTCTAGCTTTCGGGCACGGACGTCCTTCTACAGAAGAAAACATGGTATAATGACGTGTATGTTTTTTCCTGTTGAAGGGCGTCCGTGCCCGAAAGCTAGAGAACAATAAAATGTTTTTGAAGAAGACACTTTTCCCTGGAGGAATGATTGTGATTTTGCTCAAGAATTACATATAAATATTTGCATTGAGCTATGCTCTTCCGCAAACAATAAGGATTAAACCAGTTAGTCATAAATTAATATAAAGCAATAACGCGCCATCTATATATATAAGAGATGATTTATTCTCTATTACTTGTGAAGAGTTTTGATGAAATTTGACCAAGTCATTAACATGCATAATGCACATACATGTAAGAGTCCCAGAAGACACGCGAACATGATCCTCCACACACCACCTATAAACCCACTTTTTATAAAAGGATTTGTTGCGGAGTTTGGCTCTGGTGAACACGCCCATACATTCTGGTTCCTTCGAGAATTATCAAGTTTCAAGGTAGGGGCATCTCCTATTTCAAGCAAACAAGTAAGGTGTTTAATCAAACAATGCCACAGCTTTCTTGAGGTGAATTTCTTTGAGCTTTATTAACGTAATCTCAAGCTTTCTGCATTTCTACAGGGGTAAATTAAAACGTATAAACGCCGTTTAGATGCTAACTAATTTATATAAACATTTAATTCTATTTATAAATCAGTTAGCATCTTAACGGCGTTTATACGTTTTTATGTTGTTGTTTCTTATCCCCTTGTGTAAAGATTACACGAATCCATGAGTTCAGCCTTTTTATGTATTCCTGTAGAAGGGCAGAAATGGCCGAAAGTTTGAGATTACGTTAATAAAGATAAACTAATCTCCAGTAACCTGTTGCATTGTTTGATTAATATCCAGGATATTTAAATCAATTGAAGTGGGGTGTTTGTTAAAAGAACTAAATTCAGATTCAAATATTTTAGCATCGAACGTTTTGAGTAGACTTTTATTTTAATATAAAATTAAAACTTTTTTCACATTTCTCTCCTACTGCTAAATATGCTAGGAGATCCTGACTTATTATTGCTGCGCCCTCCCCAATTGTGAAACCGCTGGGAGTGTTCTTTTCACTCAATATATTTCTCTCATTGCAATATATATATTGGGAAGAGGGGATCTGTACAAATTGTTCTTTTTAATTAAAAATATATAAATTCTACTCTCTAAAACATTTAAAATCAATCAATAGATGATTAGCTGATTATATCATTGGTAAAGACTATAATTTGCAATGTCATGTTAAATGAAGCTAGTGAATAGGCCCTTTTAAAATTGAAATATATTCTATATACACATTTTAAAATAGTATAAAAGTGAAATTTCATTGTTCTGGGATCAGATAGAAAAATATTAAGAAAAATGCATTTCCTGATGGTATAACTAAAATTTGCTGATGGCTTGCGCCATCTGTCAGAATAGATTATCCACTAATCGTTTTTTTTTAATTATTAGAGAATTTTGCCAATTCTGGAAAAATATAATTGTATTTGCACAATCAGGAAATGTCTTTTTCTTAATATAAATATTGTCGACCAATTCACAAAGTAGTTGATACAATGACTACTAATAAAGATCATCTTATAGGGTAAAAATGAATGGGTTTGGAAGAAGAAGAATTGGGCTAATAGACTAAATAGGATAGATAAACTATAAATACATAGAAATTCTCACAAAGGAGAAGTATGATGTCACTTAAAATCAGGATCTGCTTGTTGAGTAGAGAAACTGAAGAAGACCGCTTCTATAGAGGTGGGTGCATGACCAAGACAATGCTCAACATTATAAACGATATTAATTAAAGGAATAGGAACCTCTATGTATATATGAACTTCAGTGAAATGTCTTCATTCATAATGCAAGAGCCGAATATTTATTTTGTATATATAGATATTTACTTTTCACTCTATTTATTCATTTATTTTAATTAGTATTGTACGATATTTATTTGCATACATTACTTTTTCATTTGGATGATTTTCGCCCGGGGAGATTGTGAGACGCCCGTGTCTCAAGTGTAACGCGCGGCTTGCCGCGAAAAGGGATGAGATCCTAGAAAAAGATGGTCGTTTAGCCCATCGAAATATCGGAAATAAAAAGATTATTTATTGAATCCAAGATGTGCCCTTTATGAACAAATATAACAATATGGATTGCTTTATTTTCAGAATAATTAATTAAAATAATGTAACAGGTTTCGGTAGATGAGTTTATTTTCATTTTATTATTGCATTATCAAGATTTCGGTTATTTTCGCCATTCTACAGGATAAATAGCGTTCATTGTTTATTTTGTTCTCCTGTAAGAAATGCCCGAAAACTTGGGAATGCAATAATAAAATGAAAATAAACTCATTTCCCGAAACCTGTTGCATTATTTTAATTAATATCCCGGAGTTCTATTGTTTTATAAGTGGTATGCAGCTTCAAATATCCATGCAGCATATGTGAATACAGACAGTCCGCACTGGGCAAACTTCTCGTCTTCCTAACTCTATTACACTATGTCCATAACATTGTTGTATTCAATAATTTGACTCAAGTAAACCTGGTAAAAATACTTCGAAAAAATCTCACCAGGTTATCTGCCTCATGACGTGAGGTGAGGATTTTCCCTAAACCCTCGTCGCTCTTATTTACCTACTAGGTTTAAAAGGATAAAAAAAAAATGGCGGTTGCTCTTGTTTTGCGTCATTTTGTATCTACTGTTTGCTTGTCTATTGTACGCTTCTTGTTTATATAGCACATATTTTCGTATTTGATACTCATACTAAAGTTAGTAATTTATATTATTGTCATGGCCTCTCTATCAGCGCGTCTGGTTACAGATACTCCTAGAGGTTCGAATTCTACCAGGCTCTTTTGTTTTAAGTTGTAGAGCGATCTTCTTTTAAGTAATTTTCGTAACACAATGACACAGTGTTAACCAGCTCACGAGCATGAATCGAGGCAATATATTTTTGTAGCACACATCTCATTCATCTTCGCTTGTCAAAATATTACATTCTGTTGAGGAAATCACTTTTCTGTATGAACAGTAAATCTTTAATGTCACATCAACCATTCTAAGAAGTACCCGTGAATAATGAACCCCATTTAGTTGGCCTTGATGTCAGATATAATGTATGTATTCAAATAGTAGCGTGTAGTTTCGTGTATAATTGCCATCCAAACCCTAGAGCAACCAACTCTTAAGAGGAAAATGGCAGATAATCAACGAACTGTCATGAAAATAAACTAATTTATTTTTATATAAAATATATTGGAAGGTCTCGGGACTAGCTTTCTTGTGTACCTATACTCTAACCTGAACCTGACATTCACTAAACCCCTAACCTGAACTTAAACTATCTAACTTAGGCTTACCTAATCTCACCATGGCTTTTAAATACTTTACGCTTTATTGGAGTTAAATAAATCTGAAGATAGAGTCTCTCCGGATATATATTTAAATCCATTTTATAGAGAAATCTCTCTCTCGCTGCCATTTCTTTTCAAAGTGAACAAATAGGGAGTAATAAATCACCTTGGAAAGTATCAAACCTATATTAGATGGAGTTTAAAAAGTTTTTTCAAATCTCTTTCGAAAACGATTTCTGATTATTTTATAAAGTAATCTGGCGAAAGAACGAAACAAAAGAAGCTCAATGCTAAATTTGGGGAGAAAAGAACGACGCCACATTCCGTTCTGGACAATGAGGTCCGCGGGATTATTATCGCCTCAAATATTTTGGTAATCGCTCCCGGGATTGTTTCTGGTCCCGTGTAATGGACCTCCGCTTTATGATCCCGCCCGGGCTGCTGGTAAACACGCCTCATAATCGCTCCGATAATCGGAGGCTTCCAGCGAGGCTTATGGATTCCTCTATTACACGAGGCTATTCCGGCCGGCCGGCTGGCCAATTGCTGGGGATTGTTTGTAATATTCATAATGGGGCCCGGAGCGGCCCTTCATATTTGCTGCTGCCTTTTATGGCGGCCGGGGAATTGCTTGTAGAACTGCTCAGGTTAAAACACACTATATATGTAGCAGGAATAGCCATTTTCACAAGTTATTGAAACCTAAATTACACACAAAAATATTCACAACACATAAATTATTTATATGAAAAATAGACACTTCGGCCAGTTAGAGTTTTTCATTTTCTCAAAGTTTCGACAAAAATCTTTTGTCGGGAAAAGTAAATAAAAATAAAGCATTTGGCAAGGCAAATATTTTGATCGTATCTTACATTGTGATCTACTAATTAATTAAGAGTATTTTGTTAATAAAAACTCCAATATTTGGGAAAATAGATAGGGTCCAAAAAAGTTGAATATATTTTTAAAAGGAGACGATTCCTTTACTGCACATTTGATCATTTAAATTCTTTCATGTGGTTTTTCTCAATTGGAAAAATTAATAGTTCGAATAAACGGGCTTTGAAAAATTCAAGTCCTAAAGACTACTTCTTATATTGAAAGAAGAATTGGTGAGGCCAATAAGGGTCACCACTGGTGAGCCAAGCCATTCCACTTTTTTTCATGTAAGAACAATAGAAAGTTTGTTTAATTTGTAAAAGTTGTTTATTAGTTATACTTACTATATATAGATGGCGCTTTATTGGCTTATAATCAAGAAGAATAATGTTGAGTTTCAACTCTCTGAACCGTTGCGTGATATTTCATATGGAT
Source organism: Cordylochernes scorpioides (assembly GCA_030710605.1). Taxonomy (NCBI): domain Eukaryota; kingdom Metazoa; phylum Arthropoda; class Arachnida; order Pseudoscorpiones; family Chernetidae; genus Cordylochernes; species Cordylochernes scorpioides. The sequence continues at coordinate 10,502,059 of CP092879.1, read as the reverse complement.
TATAAAATTGGTACATTAAGTTTATAACAACGTCCCTGACCTAATGTAACGTTCGCTAACATTCAAAATTTTAATAATTCAAATTTGAGCTAATTGAAAAAGCGTGGAGCATCTCTTGCTTGGGCACCCTTCAATTCCACCGCCCCCCTGGGGCGAGGCATTATTGCCGCCTCCAATTAAAATAATGAATCGGAGAGGAATTAATTAGGTATGATAGGACAACAAAGCAGAGCAGGTGCCACTCTGAAAGGGGTTAAATTTTACGCATTTGCTAAATTGGGTTCGGAATCAAGCGTCGAGGTGCGATGATGTATCAGGCATGTTCGCCTGGCTTTTTAATTTTGTTCTCATCAATATGAATGGCGTGTAGCTCCCCTGGTCCCCCATTGTTATCCGCGAGGATGGACTCCCCCCTCACCGTGATCTCAGTCAGTCCGGGGTGGGGGGCGATAATTGGCAACTCAGCCCGACATTGGATCCCCGGCTTCTAAAGCTGGTAACAATAAATGACAATCTATCTCTCTCTGGATTATAACTCTACATTCACAGGTTTAGTCACAAGATGTATACCAACAACAAAACAAAATCCTTTTATTAAAACATTTCCTCTTATAGATTCGTCTAGGAGTCCAAGAAGGTACAAAAAACAAACAATATTTTTCATTTTTTAACGATATTCTACGCAATTCTGCTGGACTCTAGAACTGGTACCCTCATAGCTTAACGAACCAGAGACAAATATGTAAATAGGTGACTTGTTACCTTGATAGAGGCATGGGAAGTGCCAATTTTTCCTTTCTCCTTGAAACCTGGAACAATAGAAAATACTATAGAGGCATCCGATCTTGAATTTCATCTCCGCATAACTGACATCAGAAGCAACAGTCCTCCGTCTTCCAATGCTAACATGATGGATGGCATTGATGGACAACGTAAAGATCAGCAGACAGATTGGTGAAAACACTTGCAATAGAAGTACAGGCTGTATCAAACTCCTTCAGCCAAACTTTCACTTCTTTGCTCTTTTTACCAAGTATTCAAATCTCATAGGTTTTTTGGTCATCATCTTCTCAAAAATAGAATATATGAATATCTATAATTACAAAAATCTATAAGATATATCAACATATATTCCATACAATAAATCCAGTTCAAATATATATAAGGAGGGGTGTTATGTATATATTTCAATAATGGTGAAAGTGAACAGCTAATATGGGCGGAGGAGATTTAATCCCACTGAGGTCGTCCACAGGTCAATTCTCAACATTAATGTTTAAAGAGTCAGTTCGTTAAGCCTAAGGGGAAGGTAGATAATTAAGTTCGCCATAGTTTATTAATCTCCAGACTTGTTAAAACTTTCCTCATGCCACTGCAACACTTTTTACGGCACCTCCACAACTCCCCTGCTAATGCCTTCAACTCGGGGGAGTTGTACCGCGCACAAGACAACAACTTGGAACTGAGGGGCAGCATATTCCTAATGCATATATGTAATTGTTTGATTTCTTGTACCATTACTTAGTTGCTTTTATTATATGTCTCTTTGGTTCTTCGGGAGGATAAACCGAAACACGCTAAAATTTGAAAAGTAATAATCAGTAACTTAGGTACGTCAAATTTTGAATATATGCAATTCGATTTTGAAAAGCTTTAAAGTTTCTTGAACGAGTAATGTAGTGATTGGCTATAAACTATAGAATATCCCTAAATAACTCGTAGAGATCACAAGTGGATGTTGTGAAATCGTGTAAGTTAATCTAACGTTAGAGGGTTACTCACATAGCTCGATGCAAGTCTATCAAATGACTTCCGTCTCTTCCAAAGGTGGGAGGAGCAGTATGTAAATACCAGGTCACATTTCTGCGCGTGATTTCGCACGTCCTGCTCATAAATCTTCTCTCCCGTGATGGCTCAATAAAGGCCCGCCGACCGGCCGACTCAGGTTCTTCAAACTCGCGTTGACATGGTTCCCCCGTGATATATTCTCCCCACGACCGCAGAACCTACGCACCTACACATTGATTGGCCTGACTAAATTAACAGATATGTATTATAAATGGCCATAAGTTCTTTCTATTCACCAATCGTTAAATATACTATCTTAATATGACCTAACTTTCTGGGCATAACAAGTAGGAACATGGAGGAATGTTATCTTATTTCTTGTTTCTCTGCCTATTGCTCCCTCGTCTAGCGGTCGCTGACTATTCAAATCTGCCAAATAGAGAGACGTATAATGTTATCGTTTTGTCGACGGGAGTTTTGATGGGAGGATAATAAAAAAGCTACAAATCCCGTCGATGTAGTTATAAACACTACGTGCTAACAGTCTCTAGTAGACTTGGTCGGATCATTTACAAAGCAAAAATTCCGTTAACTAGAGCCATAGTCTGAAACCATGGTGTCCAGGGAAGCGTTAAAAATTTGCGAAAGCAGGTCTTGTGGCTTTGTCATTGGCCTGTTAGATTGCAGAGTAGGTCGACTGTTGACGCAGAGTTATTGTGTCGATTTCAACTCGAGAGTATTTCTTTTTATGATTAATTTGTCAGTTTTCTATTCCTAAACTCTATTTTGAAATCACTATATTGTAACTTCTACTCAACTTCAATGCATCAAGCATTGCAAGACCACAATAAAATCTTTTATTTCTCGAGTGAGAGAAACATCTCCCTCAATTGTCGATAAAACTCAAGAATTCGATACCTTTCGTGCGCCTAACAGAATATCTCAGAATATTTATTTAAATCACTTTAGCGTTGCTTTAAAAACAATTATAAATATAAATGCCTATAGTCTATTTGTCTAAATATCTTTCCCGTGAATTTTTCTTTTAAATTGTTCGCTTTATGAGCCGAAATCAGAAAAGTTTTATTGATTAAACAATATATATTAAACCCTTCTAACACATATATTCT
>CP092879.1:10481061-10499041 GCA_030710605.1 Cordylochernes scorpioides | reverse complement strand
TCAGAACTACTGCAATATGCAGGAAATTTTATATTGAAACACAATTCCAGTGTTAAATAATTTTAAAGAAATATATCTTCAAAATTGAAAATAGTGTTAAATGTTTGAGCAAGTGTGTCATGTTAGAATAACCCTTTTTAAAATTAAAAACGTGTATAATCAACAGTATCAATCAATTTAAGACGAGTAATCCTTTCAATGTATTATAATACGAATAGAATCAAAAAGGATAAGTTTCTTTATTGGTAAAAACGATTCGAGCTTTCGGGCGCAAGCAGCCCTTCTACAGGAATAAAGGAAACGTAGAAGGGCTGCTTGAGCCCGAAAGCTCGAATCGTTTTTACCAATAAAGAAACTTATCCTTTTTGATTCTATTCGTATTATAGTATCAATCAATGATACAATTATTATTGATGACACCTATTTGATCGTGCTCCACCTGCCAACACAATTAGAGGGTTCTTAGTCAGAGCTTCAAGACATAATCACATACTAAACTTTAACATTCCACATGTTTACCCATTTCACCCTTACATTGACCCAAACAAAATGGGTACGAAACACAAATAGCAAGCTTAAAAAAAAAAACTAGAAAATGTCGGTTTGAATTGCCATTGTAGAGTTTGATTTTCTGCAGCCACTAAGAAAGAGTGCGGTGGTCGTGCATCAAGCAAAAGAAGAAAGAACCACAATACCAGCCAATTAGCTGAGACCAAAATAAATAATGAAAAATGATGAAGCAACCAGGAATGAAAACAGAAGACCATTTAGCGCGGTATTAATTTGAAGAAGATGTGGTTCTAATTTCCAATTTTCATTTTTTCTTTCTCCTAGTTCTAAATATAGCCCCTTTCCCCACAGCTACCGCCGACATTTTTGTAATGCCGCTACCCCCGGGTCATTTCATCCCCGCTTTGACGATCTACCGCCGGGTTAGAGAGACAGCTCAAGTTTTTTTACATCCGCGCGCAATTGCCTAAGTTTATATTCAGTTGCTTTTAGCAACGTTGGCGTCTAAATGGTTAGCGCAAAAATGTGTAGTTTTCGTTTGATAAATATAAATATGAAAAATCAATCGCAGGTTGATGTTCCTTTGGTAAATTATATACATTTAGAACATTTATTAGCTTGATTATTAAATGTGAGACGATTTTGTTAAACTAAAGTCATTTGAGAATATTCCTCTCTTCGCTAATTCAGCTATTATTTATTTAAAGAAGTGATAGCCTGAATTAAGTATTTATTTATTGAGCAAAGTCGATGATTATATTTTCTTTTTAAAATCAGCTATAACTGCTAAGATTTATTAGATATAATAGTTGACTATTTTCGAATAAGGTTTTCTACAGGTTTACTCAATGTATTCGGCGACTATCTATGAGTGACAGCATAGAAGTGGTGATCAAGCTGGTGTGTATGTTAATAAGAAAAATCCCACTGCTCTTAATAGGTATAAGTTGCACAATATGCTAATGTCATCTTCCCTGGTGTGTGAGCCGAACTAGCCTGGAGCTCTCAGAAGTTTCGCACACTGATGTAAACCTCTGTGATTGACAAAGTTGATAATCTTATAAACTCTATCAGAAAACCTTGTTCCTATCTTAGACCACCTAAAACAACTCACGATTCTATTTATGCCTACAACGTTGGCTGCTACCTAAAAGTTGTAACCTGACCCCACACCTTATAAAAATGCTTGAAGAAACAAAAGAAGAGCGATCTTCAAAGAAGATAACAAGCGGTGCGTCATTAAAACTCCATCAACCAGCGTGCAGTACACCACTCCAAGGTCGGGCGGAACAACGGAGGCCTAGCCGGGGCTGTTATCCCGGCTAAAGATAGACGTCGCAAACTGTGGATTACAAACAATAACCGACGAATATGAGTCAGGCGCTGCTGGACGCTTGCCAGGGCATGCCTCCACCCACGTGGACATCTGGCCTTCTTCTTCATCCGATGGGTGCACCTACACCGAGCCTCGGAAACTTCTCTCGTCGCACATTTACTTGCTTGTCATTATGATGGTGAAAGTAGTTATCTGGTTTTATCTGTGTTGCTTCAAGTTACTTTGAGACATTTAAATGATATCGTGATTTGAAACATTGAATATTCTATAACACTACGTGAACGGGTCTTCACACCTGTGAAATACAACTGGTCATTCACAAAAAGGCCTCTTGTGATTACGCGTGTAATTCCTTGTTTTGTTTTCTTGGACTATCTAAAGAATCTGCTATGGCCAAACTGTATCGTCCTAATATTACCTATAAGTGGTTTCCTCAATGTGATTAATGCTATGTAATACTTCTTCTTCTTTACCACATAGGGCTCTTTTTAGCTACTAGATAAACAAAGCCATATTGAAACGCGATGCTTTTAATATGCGAAAAATAACCAAATTGACGAATATAAATGATAAATGTAAAACAATAAGAGCATGAAATATATTTCAAAATAGTCAAGATTATACAAGACACACTAGGAATATTTCAACCTGAGAAGAAAGACCCAAGAGAGCGAACTACAGATGTACGAAGTGAGAAGGATTTGTAGACAAAAGTTTTAATAAAAAGGGGGGAGGAGAGGCAGCAACATTGACGTATCAATTTCAATCAGATGCCCCATCAAATTTGAGAGGTAATGGAGCCCGGGTGAAATTACGACCCCTGTGGTCCCTAGGGGGATGACACTACTCAAATCCATATTTCGGGGGCGCGAGGGGCAATTTCTGGACAGCCGTTAGATTTAGTGGCGCACCCCTTCTGGTGGAATAATGCTGAGTCAGGCGTGATACTCAATCTTGTGATGGTATATATGATCGTTTTGTAAAACTTACAATGTAAAAGGAACACTAAGTTTATTTTATATAATTCAACTAGGCAAGCTGTCAAACACAAAGTGCTCCTCTACGGGAATTCCATAAATATTATGTAGGAAAAAGGAACTACTTACAGAATAAATAATGGCGTGAGCACGCGCGCGGGCATGCATTGGACTATTTTAAAGCTAAATATTGAATAATATTCAATAACATTGACTCATGTGGTCATTCACAATGTTAGAATATGGGGTAACTTTGAGAATCATAAGTTAATATGTTTTGAATATTTAGCTTTAAAATGTCTACAATGAACGCCTGCACTCGCCAACAATCCTGAATTGTTCTAGAGATATTTTAGTGATTTACTACTTTTTATATAGAGAGAGATTGGTGGTGGTATAGCCACTCTGTAACTTCAAACTATTGGAAAAGTAAATATGTGAAGGCTGACAGAGTTGTCGGAATGGAAGTGTAAAACTTCCTTATTATATTAACTGGATGAATCATCAAGATTTTAAAGACGCTGCGAGGATGCGGCCTGGAGTTGCAAGAGAAGAACAGAGAAGGGTGAAGAGCCACCTGGGGTAGGACAGAATACAAATGCAATAATGCTAAAAATAACATGGTCAGGGAGATCCAGAAATAACTTCTCGATGATTTGTAGCAGTGTAACAACAACTCATCCGTCGACATTACAATCTTTGCCACGGTCCGACACCACGACGTTAGATTTGACCCTTGTTCCCTATTACCTTACTTTCTACAGACTATTTATTTATTAAATGCTATGTTTCTCTTTGTGAGAGATGTTCAAATTTTTCTACGTTTCTAACTGTTTCAACTAGTCTTTACAATATCCACATGGCATATATTATAAGTCAATAACACACCATCTATACATCTATACATTTATTCGCACTAGATAGAGACATGGAATTTATCTTGATAAATGTTACTATTAGGGGTATCACACAAAAAAGGAATAAGCTAGGGCCTAAATTAAATGTACCTTAATACACAGAAAAGCGTACACTCAAGAGTACAACACCACCAACAAAAAGGGGGTAAAATAATAATTAAAAAAACTACGATTTGTTAAATAAAATAAAAACAGTACTTATCTTTTATTTGCAGCGTTGATAAGGAGCGGACCGGGGTTTCACAGGTATGCAAGGAGATCACCAGACAAACACACAGAGAACGCTATAAGCGTCTCCACTCGAACACCACTCCACGACTCCTCGCATTCCGTTTCAACCCTCTTTTATGTACAAACATGGCCACATTCGTCCAATGAGAAGAGTTTATAATTGTAACAAATAGTATTTGAATAAAAACATTCAATCGGGTAAAACACGGGCGTTAATGATCCAACAGGTCCACGTGTCTAAATTAAAACACGGGCGTTGCCCGGGTCATTCGGCTAGTTTTGATATAATATCAACAAGCAATCCAAGGTTAAGTTTCTTTTACTATTTTTATTTCTCCGGCTTTCAGGCCAAAATGCCCTTCAACAGGAACATTAGACGTATGACCCCCAGCTAACTATACACGCGGAAAATGAAAATACCTAAATATATATAGTTAGGTGGAAGTTATGTTTCTAGTTCTCCTGTTGAAGGGGGCATGTTAACCCGAAATCTAGAGAAATAAATATAGTAAAAGGAACTTAACCCTGAATTTATTCTTGATCTTATTATATTATTAACGGGGATGAACGTATATTTTGATGATATATTAAAACTAGCCGAATGACCCGGGCAACGCCCGTGTTTTACCCGATTGAATGCTTTGATTCAAATACTATTTGTTACAATTATAAATTGGCGCCTTAAATAAATGCATATTTTAGTTAATAACTATAGCCTATGTGCTTTATCTGTCTATGTACTGTTGGCTTCCGTTGGCGTCTCTTACTGGGAAAAAGAAAGAGAGGATTTCATTTAGTTATTAACTAATATATGCATTTATTTAAGGAGCGACCCGCTCCAACACAATAGTTACAGAAATGGGGGGGGGGGGGGGGGGGGGGGGCAAAGGTGGCGTGATCGTAGCCGACCAATAGGAGGGCGCCATTCCAAAAAAAAAAAAAAAAGCAAACCGTGACAGAGGCCACGCATGACGCTCGTAACTGTATATAGAATAATTTAAAAATCCAAAATGCGCCTCGAGTCGAGAGCGTATTTAATGTGGATTGCACTATTGCGGTGTATTTCATCGTGTTAATTCTGATGATTTTACCATCATTTAATTTCACCATGATTTCCATCTAGATTTCTCTCTATTTCTCGTATATAGGACAGAAATGAAAAATTTCTGAAAAATTGAATCTATTGATACATATGTATGTTATATTAAAATATTTTATTTAAAATTATGTTATATTAAAGTATTATTTTATATTAAATTATATTTCATCGATTCAAATACTCTGTTAAATCGACCGCCAGAGGTCATGCTTCCCCTATAAAAACTCGTTGTTGTTCTTCCCCGTTGGCCGTGTTGGTCATTCGTGACATACATGAATCCTGCCAAGAAGAAAAAGAAGGCCTACAAGCCCATCGTGAACTTCGCCGACCTGGAGAGGGAAGATGAGATGGTGATCTCACGCAACTGCAGCATCCTGAGTTCCATTGGCTATTCTGCCCTGAAATCCCTGCATGAGGACCTGATCCGCTACATCGCCTCGCGGACTGAAATGATCAAAGCCCTCGCTACCAATGTAGAGAACCTCACTGACACCCTCGAGTCCTTCGCAGAGTTGGACGAAATTGAGGAGGCCAACAAGCCCAAGACTGCTTGCCGCGGCACTCAAACCTGCCCTGCTCCTTCCTGCAAGGAAACCAGCTCCCAGACTGACCCAATCAAGCCCGCCACTCCTGCTCCTGCTGCTCTCCCTGCCAAGAAGCCTGTCTCCACCTTGCCTGCTCCTGCTCCAACCAAAAGGAAGCAGTCTGAGGCTCCCAACCCGCCTGCAAAGAGGACAAACCTGAATGGTCCTTCAAAACCTGCGCCTTCCCGCGTATCCAAGCCTGCGGCCGCCCAAGTGATCCTCCACGGAGAAAAATCGGCGGCCCACACAGTGGTCATCTCTGATGACCCACAGGCTGACCCAAGGGAGATGTTAAAAGCTGTCCGCGCTGCCCACACTCTCCCCCAAGGCGTTTGGGCCTCCCTACACACCAAGGGGAAGCTGGTCCTCCACTCCAGTAATCCTGACACCATCCCTGAGGTGACAACCTCCCTGGCCAGCAAGTTGAATGGAATGAAGATCCGCCAGCAGAAGGAGATCCTGCCACGGATCTGCCTCTTCAAAGTGGATGAGGAGACATCCAACTTCACAATTGAGGAGACCTTCCTGGAAACCGCTGCTGTTAGAAAGCTTCCTGGGGACAAGGTGGTGCGCGTGGCGCACCGTTCTGCACCCAGAAGCGGGACCTGCACCGCCTTCATCGAGGTGGACCTCAAGACCTTTAGAGCCCTGGGCGTTCGCGGGAGGATCGTGGTGGATGGAGTAATCCTCAACTTCGAGGAGTCCATCCGCGCCCGCGTCTGCTTCCGCTGTTGTGGCTTCGGCCACAACTCTGCCCAATGCTCCAGAGCTCCTAAGTGCTTCCACTGCGGTCAAGACGGGCACGAAGGCCGCGCCTGCCCATCCATTGCTGACCAGCGCACCTCCAAATGTGCCAACTGCTGCTCCAAGGGCCTTCCTGACAAGCATGAGGCGAGAGCCTCAAGCTGCCCCATCCTGAAGTCTAGGGCCCTCAAGTTCTAGGCTTCAAGGACCTTCTGCCTCCAATTCCATCTGCCACTTCTACTGGATTCCTGGCCAATTCAATGCTCCTGCCTCACTTCACCTTGGCGCTGTTCCCCTGCTTGCCCAACGTTTCCACTACCCCTGCGACACATCTCCTGCAGCCAGATCCTAGGGTCCCTTGCCACCTGACATCGCGCTTGGGCTCAAAAATCATAACTTTTGGTTAGTAGCCCGTGAAACCATATTTTCTCTTCCCCGTTGGCCGGCTCAAAACTTTTGTACATTATGTAAATAATCTTTTGTTTTCCTTTTTCTACTCGCCTTAAGCCAGGCAGCACTTTTACCAAATTATGTTATTCATATATATTCCTGAGCTCAAATAAAGAAATCTCTGATCAAAACCATATTTATTATTATTCTTTCAAGATTTTTAACCACTACTGCATTACCATACCATAATCCTCAACATGATCTAAATTCAAGCAGAAAATCTCTTTTCTATTTATAATATGTATACGACTATCGAGTTGTATCACTAAGGACACGCTTCTTCCGATTATGATGAAGCTGCCTTGTTAAGATTAACCATGAATATGTTTCTAAACAAGAAAACCCACGATGTGTATATAATGAAGAGTTTTATTATTATTATGGTGAAAACATTAGGCTTCCAGGGATAATTTCATTTTTTTTTTTCAATTCAAATCTCCAGTTTTCGGGCATGAAAGCCTTTTTCTATCCGAAGATCATTTATTGGTTAGAAGTTGATTCAGAAAAAACACAGCCATATCAACCAATGATCGATTTATTTAACTATGACGTTTCAGTGACATATATGCAGATACGTGACGCTTCAAATATATTTTAGAAAATTGTATTAATATATATAGTCACGACCGTCTGTCGTGGCCTCTGTCACGGATAATTTACAGTTATCATCGTCATGCGTTCTTAATTCTGTCACCGTTTGCTTTTGGTTCAGTGGTAGAATGCTCGCCTGCCACGCGGGCGCCCCGGGTTCGATTCCCGGCCGATGCATTTTTTTTTTTTTTTTTACAATTTTTAAAACTCATTTATATATTATACAAGAATGACATCCACGGCGCCAATTCGGCTAGTATGTATATAAGTAGAACTAGGATTCAAAATAATCATTACCTTAAGGAGAGTGGGTCACTGAACGTCGGGAGTTAAATAAATCATTGGTTGATTTGGCCATAACGATATAATATGCTATTATTTTGGAGCTTTATCACACGCTGTCTAAACATCAAACATATAAATAATTCATAAATTGACACAGCCGCCTGGAATGAGAAGGTGCTGTGTGGAGCCGGAGCTATATGTGGCAACAATAGAAGACAACAGAGATATCCCCCAAACATTAAGGCATGCTGCCAACTATGTGATACCATTTTGCATTGTTCCCGGTCCCTAAAAGAAGAAATCGACGGCACATCAAGTTTTTTTGATCCATTTATTTGAAACACTATCTCCAAACAAATAACTCTTAGTAGAACAATGGTGTGTTGTATACTGCAGTTCCCTACAATGATATCCACTCGGGACGGGAACGTTTGGATGATGGATCTGGCGCCTAGTTATCTCTTTTTAATTCCTTTCAATCTTTCGATAATTTTTTAAAATGATATATCAGGGCGACGTAATACGCTCTCCTAAGTAGTAATGTGTCACGAATGAACTCTGATGTGGGTTAAGGTCATGTGAGTAGAAGGAAGAAATCCAAAGAGACAGAGGGAGATGAAAGAAAAGGGAAAATGATCATCTTCCAGTCATAATTTGGTATAGCAGCGGGCTATTATTTCATCGAGATGTTATTACTGGGCGCCAAGAGCCCCCCAGCCAATATTTTGGTAGAATCCCTCAAAATTATGGCCCTAATGACCCCATCCACCACCGCCTCCCTAATTGCACACCATAACAAGCCCCGCTCCTCAACCCCCCGGAAGAGCATTACCTCTCACCCCGTCGCTAAAAAAAAATGGCCCTCGCTACCGACTTTACTTCATGACTACGTTTTTTTAAAACCTTCTTCTCTCCCTTCAATTTGACATTTGGTGACATTTTGATACTCCCTTCCCCCTCTCATCATCTGCCGTATTAAAGATAATTGGTGTGTATTTAAACGTGTCGATGTGAATTTTTATAACGCTGCTGTTTGTATTTTGTAGCACTTGTTGTCTAGACGGGGAGGATTCATCATTTTTTGTATACAGTTTCTATGTTGGAGCAATTTTGTTATGTATTTATATTTCCACTTTCTTTTTTAATGTTTTTTCTCCTTTATTGTGTGTGGGGAACAAATTCTTGAAGGTATCTATCGCTTCGTTAAAAAAATAAACTGATAATATCGCAGTTTTGATCCAATTTTTTACCTAAAAAATGAGATTCTTAAAATTCCATCTATATAGTTTTTTAGAGAGTTTTTTTTTCCTATTATTTTATTTTTGGTAGCTATATCTAACTGACGTTTGACAAATATGCCTTGAAGTTGAAGAAAACCTATTTTTGGTTTTGATGTAATTTTTTTCTTCTTATCACTCCCTTAACTTCCCCTCTTTTCCCCCTCAAAATACCCCATACAAGAATATCCCCAACAATAATATGATACACAATTTTAAACGGAAAATACCTGGTAGAAAATGATTTTTAAAATAACTCACTGTAATTTGGCAAATAATAAGTTTAAATATGAGCATGTTAGCTATGTATTCGTTTTAAAAATATACTATAAATGTTAAAGAACAGCAACAAAATCAAAACACATTCTCTTAGTATATTCTATTTTATTTATTAAATATTTGCATATCACAAATTTTTTTGAGTGTAAGGAAAGTCTGCACTTTTTTAACTTCTTCAATATCCATATATATCCACTTTATTTCATACTATCCAAAGCTAAAACATATGTTTAGATAAGGTTTTTATGACAGATCCAGTAACAAATATCATTAAGGAAAAAACGACTTTTTTGTCACGTTTGTCAAATTTGGTCACGTAGCCTGAATGAATCATACAAACCTCACTTAGCATAATGGAAGATATTAGGAAACCAGGAAGACCTATAACCAGTTGAATACAAACCATCAAAACAGCTGTTACCTCAGTTCATACAGAGAACTTTACACCAAAGGCTGGGATCGCTGAATATTCTATGTTGGAGAACTCAAGCCGTCTTTATAGATGAGAGAGAATTGATCAATATACACCTATCTCCCGATTTACACGGTACTTGTTTTACACGTTTTCGCTTTTACACGGTTTTCGAAATAAGTTTTTTTTTTTTTGTTTTATCGCACTATACTAAATGCTACTGTGATTGAACACATGCGCTGTGTACACATCTCACGAGGAATCCCGAGCTTATGTGCTGACTACATATTTTAACCTGTCAATGCATTTTATTTTTATTTCTGTGTACATCTATCACCCGATTTACACGTTTTTCTCAGGAACGTATCTACCGTGTAAATAGGGGGATAGGTGTATTTTAATACAGAACCTATGATAGGAGATTAGCTTATCCACGTGAATATATCATAATGCAGGTTAAAAGTGACCATTTAAAAGCAGCTCAGTTATTGGAAGAAAGAATGTTGTGAGTTATGTGGAGATCGAATTAAAGATAGGATATCACATAGTATTCCCTCATTCTCCCAGCTTCAGAGGAAAAAACAGAAATTGGAAGTTTCATATCAACGTAACAAGTCAAAGATTTTCTCCAATTCTTTGACCGAGGAAAGCTTTGTCTACCTGTACTACCTTCAATGAATACCTATTTAGTTATTAATACTCTTGCCATTGTTTGTGTGCTTTTTCCTCTTTTTGGACTCCAGGCCAAGTGCCTATGTAAGACAATATGACTTAATAAAAGTATTTTGTACTGGTTGTTCTATCAAATCATTTACTTTTATTCATTGACCGATCCACTGAATAAATAAAATAGAAAGTTAATTTTATATTATGTCGTTCAACGGCGACATTGTTTCTGATTAGAGACGAATATGTGTTCGGCTTAATCCATCGTCACCATTCTGCATCAATAAACGTTTAAAATACCATGGAGACTTATGACGTTCCTTAATCATATATTCTTGTAATAGTACATTGCCTTGAATCGAAGACACTTCCCTAAAGAGAGAGAGATAGAATCCGCAGATTCCAACCGATGTAATGATATGGCATAGTTATATATGAAAAGAAGAGGCTTTGGGCAGCTCTTTGGGTGGTCAGTCGGGAGGACAGGTTTGCAGTGGACAGACAGGATGGCACTGAGTGTACACACATGTCCTTTGTCGCCCAGTGTCGCTAAACTTGTCTGGTGGCGCACCGAATTGTGTTGATCCTCTTTCTTAAATACTTCTCCCCGAGTCAGAGGCTTCCTTTACCGCAACCTTAGCTTTCTTATCATTAATATACCTGACGGCCTTGACAATTGAGATTAGTCAGTAAAAGTGCTTTAGTTTACATATATATAAAGCAATAAGAAGAAAAGTTTTTTGACTCTAATCTCTTGTTCTTCGGTGAATTATATTGGATTGAAAATATAGATACCATATATATTTTTAGATTCCATTTTTAGATTTAAAAAAAGAATATATCATGTGAAAAATGAATTTATTTATCAACAATTCGGTTTCCTGAACGCTAACCTCTGTAAAGGCATAACAACGTATTTATTTTTTTGTGAGATATTAATTAAATATTGCATCAAAGGATCTATTTCAATCTGATTTCAATTAGAGAATGCAAAATTATTTAACAATAAAACATGTTTTAATCAATAGATTATTTGATTATGTTAATATAAAAACTATTTTAAGATGTTTTCGGGATCTTTATTTTTATGTCCCCACATCTGTTAACACCATAAAATGAATGGATCTGTGCGACCAAAATAACTCTCTTTTGATTCTCATTATCATCTTATTTTTGGGTATGGGGAAAATATTTGCCTATTATAAGAATCACACAGAATAATGTGGCCTTGTTCGCCAACAATTGGCGCTATAGGGATGGATGATAAACACAGTCATTTCGTAAACCATCAGGGTCAACACGGCCCCTTCACACAATTTGATTTCCTCGTAGGGAAGCTTATTTGTGACTCATTGGAAAACACTTTAATAGCTCCATCTTTTAAAATCGACACTGTTTACATCTCCTCGTGCGGAGGCCAATTAATGAGATGCCTAATTCCAGGCCTTCCATTCACCACAGGCTATTTCCAGTTGGCTTGGCGATGAACGTGATGAAGAAATCATCTCTACAATGGTAGCAGTGGCCAGCGGGTATTTTTACCTTGGCGTCCCATCGATGTGGTGACACGGCCATTTTTATTGGAACGCCTATGTATTCGGAATAGGTTCGCGAATATTTTTTAATAGGGCAACAAAAAATGAAAATACACATTTTTTATTCTATTAGTCCGCAAATTCTATTGGACGAGACGGATACAACAAAGAAAGGCATCTTTGGACGGCCTCCACCTTTCTAAAGGCCCCCAAGAAATGTCTGCCCACAAAGGAAAAGAAAGAGGTGAGTCTCTTGTGAGAAAACACGCGGCTACAATAAGAATTAGACCAATTAGAAGCAGAAGCACAATGCAAGAACATTTCTCAAAGAAGCCTATAGAGATCTCCTCTCGCTAGAGCTTATCTAATTTGATTTTTTAGCCACAGATCGGCCACGTTGTGGCTGCTTGCATCCAATTACCTCCAGCGGTCACAAAGAGATTCCTTCCATTTTACTGGATCCCTCAAGTGCACGACTTCCGGTCAGTAGGAGCCGCCTAATTCCCAGCCTTCTTGCATCGATTCCCGTCAACCCACAAAAAAACTCGTCCGCCCCCGCATCAAACCTGACACCTGTTTTTATCGCCTAACTTCCTTTGGTGGATTTTTGGATGTTTAGGAACCACCATCTAAATGATACAAAACCTCTCATGCACAATTCCTGAGATTTAGAAAAGAAAAACATTTTGAAATTGACACCGTGAGCATCACTGGAGAGTTTTTATGAGGATGTCGGTTGGTTACCTCTGCAAAACTCGGATGACTTCTTTTTCTCCACGTATTTCTAATCCTCTCTTTGTTTCTTACAATTGGATGGAGGCTCCCACAAACACAAGCATTATTTTAAATATTGGCGAGCAACACAAAATGTCGGATAAGCTTTATAATATTTATAAATTTAATATCTGTGTTCATGTTTTATTTTTTTTTAAATTAAAAATATATATAAAATAGCGGAGTGTGTGTGTTTAGAAACGTTTCAATATTTTTTTTTTTCAAAGAAAGAGCTTTTTTCTGAATATTACCACACAAATATATTCGAAAACTTCATAGAAATATACGGTGCTCATTATTTGCTCATTTTTAAAGGAAAAACTGACTACTATGGCAAAAAAGTGATAGCATCAATTTCCAATCTTCATTGTATTACGATGCACTATCTTCATTGTAATGATCAAATCTTCGGAAAGGTCTTTCCGATTTTCCAACTCATTTAACAAGGTATTCTAGTCTCTCATCAAAAAGGTCTTCCATCTACTCGGCACGCAACTCTCACAATAACCAAGAATGTATTTAAGCCATTCGACATCTAGCTCTCTGAATCATCAAAAAGGTCTTCTAACCCCTCGGCATGCAAATCTCAGAATCTTCAAGAATGTCTTCTAGCTACTCATCATCCCCAACTAGGCAACTGGTAAATCTTCCCTCAACATATTTCTAATCTCTTTCTCCTACACCCCCCTTTAATCACACTTATATTGCATGAAAATTCGTTCTTTTTATTTATAATGTTATGTCCTATTTTTCTATTTTCATAGCTATATTTGAAATATTTCTGATAAATTATACTAGAAATTTGAGATATTTAAAAATATACACTTCACACCTTTATGATTTTAACATTCTAGTTTTTATACATTTTATTTTTTAGGAATTTAAAGAATATATATTTTCAAAAAATGTGTTTGTAGCCATTAGCTATCTAATTAAAATAATCATCAGCATGTTTTATATAAATCAATCAAACCAGCTGTGGAATAAAGGAAAACTTTTCTTACCACAGAAAATTAATTTCGATTTCAAGCAATCCTTCGAATGAAGAAGAGACATCCCAACTTCCATAAAGCCTATATATAGTGAAAGAGGTTTGTAAAAAGAGGGTGAAGAAGATTAAACGATTGCGAGTTTAGGAGATCTAAAGTAGGGCTTTACTTGGCTGGAAGAAGAAGACACGAGGAAACACAGAGAGATTGGGTCAAGCATTAGAACTACTAATAAAGATGGGGACAGCGCGAAGAATCCCTGGGGTGTTGTGGGGCGCCAAGGTGGGGGGAGGGGGGAACAGGTGGGGGAGCGTTTTTTAGGCGGGTCCACGCGCCTCCACTTCCTTCTGAATAAAGTGAAGAGTGTTTTTATATATTTTTTTAACAAAACAGACCCATAAAAAATCACGACTTTAATTGCCGACCGGGTGCTGGTTTAATCAATCTTCCCCATCGCTCCTCCCAGTCTCAATATCTTTGTTTTGGCTCCGGGAAATATGCTAATGGTTCTGTGTATGATGCGGTGCCATCATTCTGATGGTTTTTTTACTTCTTCTTGTTGTCTCTTCAGTGGCGGTGGCATTAGAGATTTTGATTTATTGTTGGGGGGCCTTTTTCTCTCAAATTTGTTTGTTTATTTTTTGTCATTGGGTAGATTAAAGTTTGATGAAAGATGTGTTAGATATTCCACCCTCCCCCCCCCCCCTTTTTTTTTTTAAACCTGGAGAACAGATTAAAATTAAATTCCACAAATTGTACCTATCTTGTTCGACTCCTATATCGGAATCTATATCTGTTGATACAGTTGTATGCTAACGCATGTTTTGATATTTAAAAAAATACAGAAATATTTTCACCATATTCTGTCGATGGAAAAACCGAACTAGTCAGTATGGATAGATTGACAGCTTTATGACCATTAAGATTGTATACCATATATAAAAATACTTGGTAAATTCCTTTTTAATTATTAAAAAATTGTTTAATATTTCAACACTCACAAAGTGTGCCGAAGGTATCAACATGATGAATATAAATTGTTTGAGAGATCGCATTCAATAGACCATCGCAATGGACTGAAAGGATTCCCCGCTATTGATTAAGAATTTCTTACTCAATTGAATTTCGTGGAAATTCTGTCTGAGAGAGAGAGAGGAACGAACCAATTCCAATATGGAGGAGGCCCTTGTCAAACTCATTTACATTATATTAACAGTTTCATTTTGTTTTAATTACAGCTGCTAGCCCATTGGCCTAATTGGAAGCGTGTGGATTGATTGGACATCAGCCCGGGTAAAAACACGGCGGAATTAAAAACCTTTATTTGATGTTTTTCCTCCACACTTCTCACAAAGAATAAAAGAAAAAAAAAAGGAATTCTTCATTTTAAAGAGCGGGAAATTGATGAGTATTTCTCATTAACAAAAATCCCAATTTTGGAAGAAGATATTGAGATTTAAGATGAGGTGGATAATTAAGAGGCGATTATTGAGGGCAAAATAATTTAAAATATTGGAGGAAAGGTTTTTTTATTCTTCTGTCGCTTTTCAACTGTTAATGAGTTTAAAGGGAAGGCGGCTTTAATATTCTCTTTTAGGGTGCCAATTTAATTGACTTCTAGACACCTACCTCTTATATATATGTACATTCTTAAGAATGTTTTATGCCGGGCGCATGTGAATAACATATATTTGTTAGACATACCAAAGCGTCCGATAAATAATTCTAAGAGGTGGTAGGTTGACCCTGGAGTTTAAATAAGTTAATCAGATTTTCATTAAATTGATTGAATTCAAACTGGACTAGAGGTCTACTACTGAGGCCATTAGAAATAATGTTAAAGATATGATATATGATTTAAAATATGATAGACTCCGAAAGAGTAAAATTATGAGACATATTACTATTGAGTAGAGCATTTAGAGGTAGTCATTTAGAAGTGAACTATTTATTTTTTCGATATTAATATAGTTCAAAATTATTAATAAAAGATCTAGGAGTGAAATTGAATATTGTTCTAGCTTGGGGTTGCTGGGTTGGCGTTTGGAAAATGGAATAGACGTACTTCTTTCCGATAGGTATTGTACCATCCAGAAGTATTCAAAAAGAGTCTGAGAAATGTCCTCTGGTGTGTTGGAGAGTCACAGCTAGCCACATTGTTCCCCGTTCCGGGGGGAATATGACGAGGTTTCAACCAGCCCCCGCGTTATTTACGGACTGTCTGAGCTTCGGCAACAAAAAATGTCCTATTTTTAGCAAGTCTCAGGGAGAGAGAGACAATGGTCGCCTCAACAATCTTCCCGCAGATCATCGCTCCATCGCGGACATCACTGGGGAGATTCGAATGGCGGAGTAATGCACACCATCTTTTAGCGTAGCGATTCTAGTGAATTTCTGAAACGCTCTATATAACGCATTGACTAAATAGGATATAAAAAAGTGCTACATATCTTTTCATTGGAAGATATAAACAAAAATTTAATAACATATATTT
Organism: Cordylochernes scorpioides; assembly: GCA_030710605.1. NCBI lineage: Eukaryota > Metazoa > Arthropoda > Arachnida > Pseudoscorpiones > Chernetidae > Cordylochernes > Cordylochernes scorpioides. Next base: position 10,482,891 of record CP092879.1, on the reverse strand, counting down.
ATTTACAAAATACGTTATTTATCTTCTTTACAAATATGCATGCAAAAAAAACTAGAAAAAAAAAATTATTTAACCTATTATTAAAAATGCAATTTTGATATAGAATTACAATTATTTGAATTCAATCATGTTTCCTTTTCTCTTCCTAAAACTGTCTGAAATTTGACTAAATCTAACGATACATTTGGCATGTTTGTTTACTCAAATGTCAAAGATTCTATCTTCTGACGGCCGCCTATCCTTGTATCTAAAACAAATTGTCTGGGGTTTGCCTTATTTTCATAACGTCCGAAGAAGATTCCTGAAGCCTCTTCAAAAGTTGCTAAGCTCCGAGATTTTTCCAAATGTTTACACATAGGAGCCGAAGAAACCAGCACATTCGGTATCCCTCGAAATATCTCCCTATCATCTCAGTCAGGCCATCCACTACCTCCCCAAATTAATGATTTTACTAATGACAACCTGTGATGTATAGTCCTATTACGTAAGTCTTCAAAGATAACGCGACGTCCAGTTTATGATTATCTATTTCTTATCGAAAACATTTATCGAAACGGGTTTATGAATCTTATTACTACTCTCTTATTATTACTTTTAAATTATGGATCATATCAAAATATCTTTAAATACACCGTATCTGATATTGTCTGTCTGTAATTAAGAATTTTAACAATAAAGCGCCTAACATTTATAATTTACTGTTAATTTTAAAATCAATTCGTTGAGAATCTAATGGTAATTTTAATATCCCTGACTTTATTGTGTTCGCTTTCTAAATTTCCGAAAATTAATGTTTTAAATGGTGGCTCAACACTCTTAACTGAACCTCTTCATCCCTCAAAAATGCCTCTTACAGGAAAGAGGCGTCATTGTACGAGGCAGTTGATTCAGAGATGTATTGGCGTTTTTTTTTTCTTTGCGGGTATGGGGGGATAGAAGAAAATGGGGCACGGCTAGGCACAAAAAAATCTATTCTTGCCTATAAATCACACACGTACAGATCCCTCCTTCCCCATTGACCATTCCGATAGGGATGCCACAGAACCGTCTTTCTTTCGCGTTATTCTCTTCGGAAGATTTTATGAGAATTGAATTCAAATTCAGTCTCGTAGGAGGAAAAATTAATATGGCGCAGAGCTGTGGTAATCTTCCCTATTTACTGACATTCGCCCTCTAATGTAATCCTGAAGGAGATGAATTGTTGATATTATCACCATTTTTAAAGTTTTTTTTTTTGTTGGCCTCATGTGTGCTGAGGGTTGTAGTGATCTGGAAAACCTACAGTAGCTCTTTTTTGTCTGATAATTCAACCAATATGTAAATAGCAAAACAGCCAAAGTCGGAGTATGGGGAATAAGATATTAATTTCTAAAAAGATAGTTTATTATTTGAAAGAAATTAGTATACCATTAACATTTTCTGTTAATGACTTTAGGAAAACTATAGTAGAAAATATCGTTTAAATACAGTATACTTATTATTATAAATGGAGCGCATATTTATAGAAAGCATTATTTTCCATATTTCGACGAGTACGTATTTTTCAAGGCAATGATCCTATTCAATTCGATTTTTTTCCTATCATATTTGAATCGTTATTTTGATTTTTAAAAATACGAGCGTACTGCTGGTCAAAATATTGAAATTGGGTGTCGTATAGGTCTTACTATGGGCCTCATTTATTAAAATTATGCTCACTCGATTGCGCTAGTTTCAGAAAGAGTCAACTTAATACCAATTGATCATTTGCTGAAGATGCCTGGTAATTTCATAATAATCAATATGAAGGAAAGAAGTAAATGCTTTAGTAAAAACCATACATTAACTCAT
>CP092879.1:10454445-10480961 GCA_030710605.1 Cordylochernes scorpioides | reverse complement strand
CGGTGTCGGTAGAGGTAGAACCTTTGACTTGCTCTAATACACGTACACACAAACCTTTATTAAGACACCAGTCAGATTCTCTCTCTCATTGCTGGCTTGCAACGATATCCTCACGATAATCAATCACCATCATGCTGTGGAGGAGAAACGATAAATTAAAGTTCTTTTTCCTCTTTATTTGCTTTGTAAAGGTTATAGAGGGACAGAGCAACCATTCGACTTGATATGGCGCTGGTTAAAATATTTTGCAATGAGTTAAGTTGGCTTCGTTTACTTTTGAAAAGAACGTCTCTCTTTCTTCGCTAATATACTATCATCCAAAGATGTAATGAGATATTTCAATTTCTATTTTTTTCTTTGCAAAATGGCATATTGTATCTCCTCACTGAAGAATTTGGTATCGAAACTCTTGCTCTAATAAAACTAGGCTAAGTGATGAGATTATAGACTCAATAAAACGATTCCTCTAACCTTTGCTTCACCAAGTTGGTGCATGCCTAGGTGTTGGAAACATCGTAGGTGGGGCGACGCCTTTGAGAAACCGAATACAATAGACTGGGAAGTCGTTGTATTTCTGGTAGAAGGCCACAGTGACTACCAGTACTAGCCAGTTGTAGAGGTAAAGAACATCGGAACAGCTCCTGACCAGATAATTGCAATAATGGCTGAGGCAGTTTTAATTAATACAATACAGACAGTAAAGCATATAAAAAACAACTAATTATTACAACAACAACAACAACAAAAAATGCCTTTATTTTAGGGTCACTGACCCTATACAGGATTCACCAGAGGTATGCATAAGAACAAGCAGTGAGACAAAGGAAAAACGATATATACAGAGTAAGAAGAAAAAGGAAAAAAAAACAGAAAAGAAAAAAAAAAGAAAAAAAAGAAAGAGGGAAGCAAGAAATCAACACAAAAAGAGTAGCAGTAAGAAAGTGAGGAGTGAGTATCACTTGGCCTTCTTCTGAGATATGGACTTGTGGAAACCATAAAACGCCGTAGCAATATACTTATTCTGGGTCATATTGTCAATTATTGATGGAAGTGAAGCACAGAGTTGCCCAAACAACTAATTATTAATTATTTAATCGCTGAAAAAAAACTTTAATAAAAGAATTTGGAAAATGTATTTTAAAAATGTCATGAGTGCTAAGAAATCATTAACTGCTGCGATGTGTGGAAGACAAGGGACACTACCATCAATCATGAATAAACAGAAGACTATGTATACCTAAATCGGCCGGTACAGAAGATCAACAGAAACGTAGAAGATCTCCATCAAAGATGACCACCAGTTAAAGAAATGAATCCAACATTGAAGAACTACATATAAGATTGCCATCATACAAAAATCGCAGATCAATAAAATAAGCGAAGTTCCTATGCATGCTACTTGACGTAAAACTGAAGACTGCATCAGTAAAACCGTCCTCAGCCCATCCAATGAACGTTCTATTTTGTCATTAAAGAACGAACAAAGATTAACGAAAATTACGACATATAAAAAGCGGTTTTTGAGCAAAATGCACTTCAACGGCCTTAGCTTCAATACGAGACGCTCTTTTGCAAAGAGCCTCTTACTCGTAAACTCATCTGTTATATGTCATAATAAACTAAACCCTATCGCTAATATCGTTATCGGTGTATTACTTAAATTAAGTCGATTCTGGAGATTCATTCTTCAGTTGTACTTTGCACCGGTTTTATTTTAAGGATGCTGCCTTGACATCCCCTAGAACCAAAGCTATTTAAAGAATATTTTTTTAATGAAATTATTCAAAAACAAAAAAGGCTTACATGAGCATTTCTAATGGCAGAGCGCCATCTAGTGGAACAAAAATAAACTAAACATTTATTTAACTTGTTCCTGATATTTGGCCAACTCAATTCTTCTTGATAAATCAAGAAAAGTCAACCACGAACGCGTTTCGAGCTGTTGGCCCTCGTCAGCGTGGTTCACCAAAATTTGGTCCCAGAGGCTCCTGAGAAATCAAGAAATGGGTATTTAAGGACAAATTTGCGTAAATACGCTTTTCATATATTTTGTTATTTTTTATGAATTTATTTGTTTATTTTATATCTCCAGTATTCCAATCGACAACGTGCCCGTCGATATGTTGTTTTGCAAAGATGTCTCGCCCTGTTGAAAGCGATACAATAAAATGTAGAAAATTAGGAAAGACAAATCTCAGACTGACACAGAAATTCATTTAACACTTTCAACCCGAGCGAATGCAAATTCGCGTCCTTTCCATTTTGCATCAAGCCCGAAGTACGCGAATTCGCGTCTTCGATTTTCAAAATTAAATAAAAATTGCCGGCGACTGACACGAATTCGCGTTCATATGGATCTTTTCCCAAACCTTCTTGTCAATCTATCAGTGGGTTGGTGAGATCTCAGCTGACCCAAATGTACATGTAAAACGTCGGCAAGGACGTGAATTCGCGTCTCTAGGGTAGAAAGTGTTAATGTAAAACCAAAAAATAAAATTTATAGAGCACCAGAGAGGTAAAGAGGGAATTTTATAAAGTAGAAAATATAATGATTAAAATTTATAATCTGTTCATATGATAAAGATTTGTCACATAGCTCCTTCGCTATGGGTTCTGTGACCCACAGCTTGCAAATTTTATTGTTACTGGCATGTAGCTGACAGGTTTCTGTCAAGGATTTCCTCGGAAGTTTGTTTCTAGTATCTTCGCGTACTTTATTATTATTTATTTATTTATTATTTTTTTTTTTTTTGCGATGTGATGAGCGGCCTTATTTCAGAACGACTATAGGGACATCGTGATTTTGGAGGAAAGTCTTGACTTTGACACGGCAGTGGAATCCTGGAGTCAGTCGCGGAAAATATAGTTCACATCATCCATGGATTCAAGGCAATCTTCAGTTTGTCTTCCGTAATCTACCCAGTATCTCCACCAAAATGTAACGTAAAAAATTAGGAAAGATAAATCTCTGAATGACATAGAAATTTATTTAATACTAGCGGATGTACCCGGCTTCGCCCAGGTTTTACTCGAGGAATGTTTGTAGTCTAGTAATAAGAAAATATACTACACCTAAACACTATCAGAGAAAAGAGAAACCGCGGAAGGTGAACAGAAAAATGCTTACAATGGATGTTATGTTTACGATATCAAGTTAAATAAAAACGATGGTAAAATTTGCATATGTTGGTCACTATAAATTTGTATATTTGTTAGGCGAAATTAGAAACATGATAAAACAATTGGGTATTTAAAACAAATGTAGAAATAAAAGTTGAAATATAATAAACAATGTTAAAGATTAGTTAATTATTAATTAAGATTGTGTGTGAATATGTGAGAAAGATGTAATATCGTTGTTGTTTTCTTGGCCGACTGTTTTGCATATGGTGTTATCTTAAAATTGCTTGTATTGAATATTTTTTAGATTGAGATTATTAGCTAGTATGTAAAAAAATTAACTCTGTTGAAATTTAATATTGTATTTATATAAAAATAAAATTAACTCTGTTGATTTTTTTGTATTTAATCGATAACAGCGAAGTTACGCATGTTAATGTTAGGAAATATATTTTGATGTTAAGCAAAACCTGCTCCATCTCGTTTTACATAAATGTTGAAAATTTGGTTGAAATTGATGCATTGTAACGAAGGTTTTTAGTGATGTCCACTTATGAAATTTCCATTTTATTATATAGATAAAACCAAAATATAATTTATAAAAAACCATAGAGGAAGGTTTATATGGTAAAATATAATAATTAAAATTGATGATCTAGTCATTTTGCGTTAAAATATATGCATATAAAAAAATAATACTCAAAATATATTTATTCTTCAAAAATATTTACATCATTGGTTGTGTGCTCTATTATGGAAAAATGCATATGTTAGTTTGTGATACATTTAATTCCATTTTGCTAATTTTCTTCTTCAGAACTCTTTTCAATGGGCGTACGGATAGAACGGAGAATAGAGGTCAATAGTAAACTCCACTTTTAGCTTAATTCCACAGCAATGCACAATGCACAGCATCTTCTTCTGTAGAACGTATCGGGATAGACATGTTAGGTAAATGGGTTTAGTACTCTTTGTATTTAGAGGAATTTAGAAGATACCTTTTTCATATAGATATATGCTTTATTACGAGATGTCTAAAATTTACGAAGAAAAAATACTTCTGTTTGCTCCAACCTTTAGTAAATAACTTTTTATTAAATATATTTTGTGTTATGCGTAAGAAAAAAAAACTAACAGCACACACAAATAGAAGTGCATTTTTTGTCAGATCTTTGAAACTTTTTTTTTTTTTCAAGAATAAAGTGTTTAAAACGTACTTTGGTTATATAGGATAAAAAGAAATAAAAGTTTTCCCCCTAATCCCTGTAGAGGAAAGAATCCGTTGACAACGTGATAAGCGTGTTTGTTGATAACAACGACGGCGATATAATTGGTGGGGCGCGAGGCAGTGTCAGAAAATAGGTGAGCGATATGCCTACGTCACGGCCAATCCCAAAGCCCGGTGCAACGGTGAGTTTGAAGAGTGACCCGAAAAGCCACGGTTGTGTTGAGCGAAGTGGCCGAGCCGACTGTCCAATAGCGGGCAAGCTTCCAATTTGATTATGATAATACAGATGCATTATTGATAATCATAATAGTGACATGCGCAGAAAGTAGCGCGCCCCGAGCGCCCTCTTCCTCACAACCTCCGACACAATCTCCATGGCTCGCCGTAAGCAACCGCATCCCCAACACCTTTCGGCGGCCGAAGATTCGACAATTTTGGCAGCTTTTTTACAACAAGGTAAGTGATTTTAAACATATTTATATTCAGGAGTCTATTACTCGTACATCTGTCTAGTAGGTGGCACGATTTTAAGCCATTTTATGGCATTTTGCGTTGCGAGTATGATACATATTTTAACTTTCATCTGTCATAAATTTCTTCCCCGCCTACCACCTGTCACTCACACATTTTCGTCTGCGGTCTTTTAACGCCTTTCCGATTTAAAGAATCTTTTTAATTTTCGAATTATTTTATTTTAATATCTAAAAATACATTATAGTTTTCAATGTTTTTTTTTCCGCGACGGCTATATTTTTAGAAATTTATGAATTGCCCCAGGTCTATATATATATTTTAAAATAAATAATTATATACATAATAAAATGTAAAATAATAATATATTTTCATAGTTTTTAAATTTATTTTATTATTTATAGTAGAAACATTTTTGTATCGGTTCAACATTGTTCAAAGATAAGCCATTTTAATATAAATTTTACAAAATAAAGAAATATTTAGAATTTTAAAATATATAGGCATAGTTTTTGATATACAAACAAAATACACAGTTGTCTTGTTCATTCTTTTGCCATATTGGCAAAATTAGTGCGCACACATTTTAACAATATAGAAAATATCTAACCTCAGTATACATACTTTAAGAGAGATATATAATATATATAATTTTTAAGGTTACAAATTGTGTTGTAAAATAATAATTTATTTTAAAAGCTATTTTTAGAGGAAATTTCTATTTTTAAAAATATCTTCCTAGCGTAATTTTTCATATTTTATAGGTTTTAGTTTTTGTATAAAAATAAATAATTATTTATATATTCCCAAGCGCTAGCTGGGCGGTTTTTTTTACAATATATTATGCTATACACACCGTTTTAAAAAAATAAACGGAAAATATATAATATTTTGGCTCTACGAAACCACTTATTAAATAGGTTTAAAATGTTGTAGGCTCTAAAATAATAATAAGATAATGTATATTTAAGGTTTTTTTTCAATTTTCTATCAAAAGATAAGTATAAATATAAAATATTAAAAATTAAAAATAGTCGAATATCAACTCTTTCAAGCCCAAAACTATATTTAGTAAAAATATAGTATATAGGCAAAAATATGCTTTTGAAATTTAAAATATATAAGAATTATAGATTTATAAATATATATACCTATATGTACAGAAAAAAAGTATTTAATTTTAAAATAAATATTTAGTAAAGAAAATATTTAATTATTATAGAAAAATAAACTTTAAAAGCGTACACAAAGAAGTTTAAGCCAAAAGAAAATTGTAAAATATATTAAGAGAGGGAACCTTATTTAATAATTTGCTATATTTATATTAGCTAGTACAAAAACTTAAAGCAAACACACCTAAAATACTTAAACAATCTTTAGAGTCTCACAAAAAAAGAAATAATATTTAAACATTGTAACCTGACAATCTATATTTGATTTTTAAATGTTATAAATAAATAAGGTGTTTTAAAAATATATTTTAGATAAATGTTATACAATTCTTTAAATATGGTCTTTCTTTCTTTATTTATTTATTTTTATTTATTGTTACAAAAGCACGAAGTCCAAAGGACTATTGTGCTGTGCTAGTATTATTTACATATATATGATTATTAATAGGTAATCCCATAATATTATGTTCAAATCAATAAGCTTGAGGGATAAGTCTCTTTTAAATACATTTATTTCAAGCTTTCGGGCTCAACCGCCCTTCGACAGGAAAAATTATATTAAAACTTTAGTAGCTAATATAATTTTTCCTGTCGAAGGGCGGTTGAGCCCGAAAGCTTGAAAAAATGTATTTAAAAGAGACTTATCCCTCAAGCTTATTGATTTGAACATATATATGATTAATTATTTACACGATGGATTAGTAGTGTTTTGTAAATTATTGTACAAATAGTTCTAAACTTAACAAAGTTCTCATGAGATTGAGTATATACACAAAGAGAATTTGATGTTTCAAAGTATTACATACAATTTGATTAGTCAGAGGGCAAGTTAAAAGAAGATGCTCTGGTGATTCAACATCTAAGCGGCATTCACATGTTGGATCATTGATAACATTCAGTTTGAATAGGAAACTTAAGAAGGGTCCTTTGCCTGTTAAGAATAAAGTAGTGATTTATCAGAAGAAATGAAATTTGGGACAGCAATTGGAAAGAATTCTTGAACAGTTCATTAGATTGAGAAAGATAAAACTTAAATTTTAGATCCAGATATAGTTTATTTAATTCTTTTTGAAGGGGTTTTTTGAGTGTTTGGTCTGTGAGAGAATTTGTCATATTATACTTTGTTTGTGATAATTCAAGATAATCGGACAGTAAAGGAGTTTTCGCTAGTATATGTGTGACGTAAGAAGATGAAGTCCTATAAGCATGAATGCATCTAATAAGAATTAGGTATTTTGGTACCTAAGTATTGTTAGTTTTTTTAAGCGATATTTTTTTAACTGCGAAAAATATATAGTAATTATAATTTATTTTTTCCTATAAGTTTAAAGAGATGGATATATATTATTTTTTTTTTAATAAAATTTTAATTTTGTCTAAAACAGTGGAGAGAGATTTGGTATACAATATATCTGAAGACAAACCGTTTAAGTCTCAATTTGAGTAGTTGGCAACATTTGCGTGCACGCTCTGGATTAATAAAATAAAAACAAGTATTAAATATTTAGGAAATGCAAATTTAGTATAATATTACAGAATATATTCAAAATAGTATAATGTGTTGGTAAAAATCAGTTTAGTTAACGATTTTAGAAATTATTTAAGTTACAAAAAGTTTGTCAATTTTGCAAATTTTTAAGTAATATTATGTTATATACATCGATAATATTTTAAATACTTTAAAAATCTTTGCCCATTTTAAAATATCAGGTGGCACGGTCAAGAAACGTTAATTTAATAAAAAGGTGGGGATTTAAGAGAGAAAAAAATATATATATATATGGAAAATAAAATATGAATTTAATAAATGATTCCCTCTAAATAAAAATTCTCAAGATTATAAATTAATTTTTCATTTCATTAAATAAAAAACGTGCCTCTTTGATTTCTCAAAGTTTTATAAATCATCTTTTGTATATTACTTCATTTCAGATATTAAAATATATAATATAAGGTGTGAAATAGTCTAAATTATTAGTTTATTGCATGATAGATATTAGGTTATAATTAAATTTCGAGGATATATCCAAATTTGATAACAGTTTAAACTGTATTCATTTAAAAGGTATAGGAATAACTATAAAAGAGACAAAATAAAATATCCTTTTAAATATATATTAAGAAATATATATAAAATTTAAAATGGAATAGCGCTAAAGGATATCATTTTTACATTATGTTACAATACTTTCCAGAATTTTCAGGTTGTAACATTGTAAGGTTTCAGCCCCTTTTTAGGATTTAAAAAAAAACGAGCATTATAATAAAAATTAGCTGACCTCAATCTTAAAAATAAATATAAATGCTTAGCATTTTAATTATATTTAGCCAATTTCCCGCTCAATATATGGCGTCTGCTAGATTACTTTCAAGAAAACGTAAATCAGGATGAGTAAATTGTTTGAATCGCTAGTTTGGCGAATTTATTTTATGTCTCATTTTTCAATCTACGTCGACGTATCATGCGATTTTCAAATCACTGATGTATATCATGAAATGTGTGTTGACGCGTCTTCTCGTATTATAAATGGATTTATATTTTTCTATTAATTAATATTTCTTAATTATATATTTTCGCACAAAATATATTTAACACAAACTATCAAAATACATCATCTTTCTAATTATTATATATCTAAATTTATTATATCGAAAAAAGATCTAATCGTCAAATATACACCATTAATATGCCAGACATTATTAAAATAAAAAAAATTAACACACACACACACTTACCAAAATGCCTTAATCTTATTAAGATGAAATATTATATATAATATAACACCATTACGATATTTCATTTAACTGATATGAAAATATAACATTTCAAATTTCTATATGAAGTAGGAAAAGTATTATATAATATTTCTAAAAAAATAAAAATAATTTACTTATAATAAAATGTCGATTTTACTAGAAAAAAAAATTTTGAAAAATTGCGCATATACGCAGAAATACACACACAATTATATTAATAAATCATCTCCTAAAAGGAGACTTTATCAAAGGAAGAGATCTGTATCGATAAAGAAGCCAGGGTAAACATTTTCAGAAATCGGTCGAGTGTCTCTAAACATTGGCAAGCACGACTCCACTAATTTCCCAACCAATTAAAACGCAGGACCACATAACGCAGTCAATTGCATATTCCCCCAAATTTCCATTACGGAGTGCAAATATTCTCCCCTTTAATTGCCTTTGTAGCGCCTGCCTTTCATATTGGTGAATTGGGTAGATTTTTGGTCGAACACCTCCCTTCCTATTATTGAGAATGTTGTGGGCTGGATTATCTGGCGACACACCCTTTCAACAATTCGGATCATCCCCTGGCTTGCTACCTCTTTTCCTACTAATTTTGACAGCGTATCGGATCGTAAGAATTTACATACAAAATTTGTTTTATAATCCAAATTTATATTCAAGCATTCAATTTACCAGAAGATCGAATTTTGCGTTTAATCAGGTGTATAAGACAATAGGGTATCAAACACGAAGTAATTCTAAAGGAAATGGCGATAATTCTTTTGAAGATGGAAATGGCATTGTGCTTTGTCGGGAGTTCATGTACTTCTGAAAATCAATTCTCAATCAGAATTGTTCAGCGCTCTATGCTGAAAAAAACCTACGTGCTTCCTTGAATATCTTCCTTTAGTTATTTTAGAAGCACAAGATTACCTTCCGATTCCAATTAGCAAATAGGATGATGCCAAGACACTTTAGCATGAAAACGAAATTCGCTCATGGCTTTCACACCCCATTTAAGACACAGAGATCAATGTTTAAATGTAATTCTGTTTATCCTTACCACATAGCAATATATATTGATACTCAGCTTACATTCCATTCCAAATAAAAGAGATGGAATTTTTCCTATTCAAAAGTTTTTTACTTGGCATTATCAGATCATTTCAAACTAGGGAAATTAATTGTTTTTCAAGTGATTTATCTTCGTTGGCGACTTGTAATTCATGGAACGGTTATAATCGTTGATGTTTTTCTCTCCACGCATGGGCTTAGGAGCATTTCCCTAGCCCATTACTGTGGAGGAACCAGGAAAACTTGGTGACATAAGGTTTCCAAAATGTGTAAATTTCGTTCGGTAATAGAACACGGTGTGAATTTCTTCTGATTATCTTATACAGACAGACCCACAATCCATATAGATAGTTGCTAGACTTGCCTGAATATATCTCGTTAAGATGACACCTGAGCTATTCTCTGAAGATCATATTTTAAGTTCACCTTTTTCTCCGAATCATCCATAAATCTAAACCCCCCTTTTGACCGTTTTTTTTTCTATAACTTTATCGAAACCAATTCTCCTACTATTCTGAATAAGATTATTAATATCTATTTAAAAATACAATTATTTTCTCAAAATACGCGAAAAAAAACTTTCTTTTTACATTTAAACTAATTTATTCTTTCCCATCTAAATTTATTCTTGCTTTAAGTAAGCAATTTTCTTTCTAAAACAAGCGTTCTACCTTGTACCCAAAATGAATCAAAATCGATATACGATGTTGTTGCCAGAACTGTTATTTAAATAATGTATATATCTATATTAATAAAATGAAATTTCATAAGTGGACATCACTAAAAACTTTCGTTACAATGCATCAATTTCAACCAAATTTTCAACATTTATGTAAAACGAGATGGAGCAGGTTTTGCTTAACATCAAAATATATTTCCTAACATTAACATGCGTAACTTCGGTGTTATCGATTAAATACAAAAAAAAATCAACAGAGTTAATTTTATTTATATATAAATACAAAAAAAAAAAAAAATTCAACAGAGTTAATTTTTTTACATACTAGCTAATAATCTCAATCTAAAAAATATTCAATACAAGCAATTTTAAGATAATTATCATGTTTCTAATTTCGCCTAACAAATATACAAATTTATAGTGACCAACATATGCAAATTTTATCTTTGTTTTTATTTAACTTGATATCGTAAACATATACATCCATTGTAAGCATTTTTCTGTTCACCTTCCGTGGTTTCTCTTTTCTCTGATAGTTTTTAGGTGTAGTATATTTTCTTATTACTAGACTACAAACATTCCCTCGAGAAAAACCTGGGCGAAGCCGGGTACATCCGCTAGTATAGTATATATCTAAATGGAAAGAATATACTAAATAATATTTCATTTAATGACCCGGAATAATTTGTTATGATATTTGATAAATATAAGTTCTCATAAAAATAATATTGTAAATTTTAAATAATATCATTTTCTTTGTTTAATTTCTCATAAATTTTGTAACATTTGACTAAGATTGTCAATAAAATATTTTGAATTGTCAAAAAATAAAAAAGATCAGTAAATGTTGGATTTATTTTATAACTATTCTGGGGCCGCTAACACAAGCGCATTAGAATCTTGAATCTTGCTGGTACGATGTCCAGTTTGGTCGTTCAACGCACTAGAAATACAGAATATTTAATCGATTTCTTTGCATAATATAGAGAATTTAAAAATATTCTTTATCCTCTCTAGAGAAAGAAAATGTTAACACGAGAGTAATAGTGGTCGTGAGGGCAATCACAAAATTATCAGTTTTACATTGAACGCTTTCAAATAATTGCGATACCCATGTGTTATAACTAGCCCTATATATATGCCTTGGTACTATTTGTGTGTATATTAAATTTTAAAATTTGTTTCTTTATTTAACGTTAATCTCTGTTAACAAAAAAATAAAAATTAATCAAAGTAACGTAATTATTCTCTACTTTGGAGAATACCATTCCGTATTGAAGATGCTTGTATCCTAAATTGAAATAATTAACATTTCAATATGTCGCACACATGTTCGAAATGGAACAATTGACTAAACTGTCTTCATGTAAATATATATGTTTGATTTGTGTTATAAACATCTGCAAAATTTCAATACAATTTTATTCATTACTTTTGCTATCAATCATTTGTTTTGAAGTTTAACGTAATTTTTTTGTTAGGTTTTATCTTGTTGATTTACGATTTTAAAGTATGAGTGCAAATAGGAATTTCTCCAAAATTATTTTAATCCTACACAGATATTCCTTTTTATTCTTAATATTTGTAACATGTGATAAGAAAGGACTCACGAACGCGTCTATCCTAAAGATTTACTTGAGTTAAACCTCATGTGCGCCAGCTACATGCAAATGCCGGGTTTCGTAGCAGTATCCATGATATCTATCCCAGCCCATAGGATTAGAAACCTTCGATATCCTCTTCGAGCAAACCTTGGGATATATACGTCTTCTTTTTATTGCCAGCTGCATCGAGGCTGTCTCGGCATCTTCAATTTCATTCTTTACGGCTATGGGGAACCGTCTCTTAAATCCTGACTTCCACTACCCACCATATTGATCTAGTATTATCATGGCGGCACGTTTATCATAACCGTATGTTCTGGTAAAACCTCTTCAATGATTTTATAATTTACGAGTAGATTTACAATAATTTTCTCCCTTCACCGTATTTCAAACATTCAAAAGTAAATTCACAAAAATAGAAAATATAACTAACTCTTAGTTCTTTGTGGAAAAAAATAGTACAAATGTGATATTGTACTGGGATATGATGCATTCTTTGTTCTCTCTTCCTCGAATTTCGGTATTTAAACCCCGCCTTAAAGTATGTCTGAAAGTATTTAAACCGAAATATCGATATATTTAAAAAATCTATGTTTTTAAGGAGTTCTAATGTTTTTGGAAACATGAAAATCTAATTTTAAAAATTAATACTCTATTTATTTCCTCTTCAATAAGAAATAAAATGTTGCTACAAAAGTCTGTGTTAGTCCAGTACGTGAAACATTCTTAGATGGTAACCATTACGACCTTGCCATGAAGTTGTGAAGAATGTCCCCCACGAGGGGCTGGCCTGCTGTCCATCCGCCCACTGACGGTGTCCATTTCTTCCAAGAAATCGTGGCCTTCCCTCCTCCCTTCTTGGAGACATTTTATGTTTCCGCCGTCGTGAATCAAAAGGCCGAGGATGATCTTATTTCAATAACCTCATTGAAATTTAGTGTACTTTATCATGACATTGTGTATAAGGCTATAAGCTACTTATGTTCTGGGATAATATTCCTGTATGAACCCTACGTCTGTCATTCTATTTCCAGAAAACTGCAAAGATTTATTAATCTGTTTCACAAATATCTTTTGTTATTTATTAGAGTAGTATCAATAGAATCATCAACATCTATCTATAGACAAGAACATTAATTCGCTCTTCAACGACAGCCAATCCTAAGCCTTATCAAATTTTGATCCTAATAATAATTTGTATTATCTCATCAAGGGCCCGGGCACCAAGATTCTAGATTGGAGACATGCTAGTGTCAATGGGTCCATTCCTATTGCCGGGTAAGGTGGTAGTAAGAAAATTCGAAGTATCCGCATAATTTTCTACTCAGGATAGCACGACCCATCTAGAATCCCGGAGAGTCGGCCCGGATTCTTTATGTGATAATAAATATTATTATTTAGGTAAGGTTTAATAAGGCTTAGAAGTGGCTGACGTTCTATACCTGTTTGTGAAACGGGCGCCATTCGTTCAGTATCAATTCAACTATCATACAATGCTTCACAGCCATCTTGTACTATATCGGCAAGTTAGTACACACCCGGTGGGTCAATATACTTGTGACGGAAGAGAAATTCAATTATGGTAAAGTATTTTAGGAAACTTAATTGGAGGGCGCTATTTAACCAAAAATTATTTTCCGAGGTAAATATTGTGTTTTGCTTAGCTAAACTAACATGACCTTTTTCTAATCGCCGAACTTTGATTACTACTGTATGATCGACCAGCTGGGGTCATTGAATGGTTTAAATCTGGGATTGTATATTGCTGGTATGTGTAACTAACCGTATCTTGTGATGCCGTTGTTTTCAATGTACTGGCTATTGTTGGGGTTCTTGCTGCTTCTCTTTGCTCTATCCTACAACCCATAATCCTTCGTCTCGCTTCTCTCATGTTTTCTACCTTCCTACATATGTGAAGAATAGTATATACTATGAGTTCGCATAGAATTGGTGAGGCGTGGTTTAACATAATTTCATAGAGTGTTACATTTTATGAATAAGGGAATTTCAAAAATACAATTACTGCAACTATCAGTGTCACCCATAACTCTCGACTTGTTATACGTCAATACGCTAAATTGAACGTACTTTGAAAGTATATAGTTTCGTGAAACAAAACTCTATCCTTCAATATCTCAAGTTGAGGTAGCGGGAAGCTGTCGCATGTTCGGGCTGCCTAGGGGCGGAAAGTTTGAGGGAGCTGCGCATAAAACTTCCCTCCGCGGCGCACTCCTTCCTTCCAGAATCTGATCCCCGAGTGTTGGGAGCTTTTCCTTCAAATTATTCATAGCTCTTACTTCTGTTTTTAGAGGCTAATCTACTCCATGTCTCTACTCAACCTGCTTTGTCAATATGAAGGTCTTTAGCTTTTTAAATGATTGGGGACCTTTGAATGAACTGATGTTTTCCTATCTGGCGTTGATGCTAGTGTTGTTATAATCATCGCGAGGGATAGCCTCCTCTGGCACCGCACATTTACAATTCTCGAGGCGGCAGACAACAATGCCAGGATTGAGACGAGGGGAGAAGTAAAGCGAATTGAGAGGGGGGGGGGGGGGTAGTCAGCCCCCACATTTCAATTACACCCCCACAGCACGTTACGTGTGGCAGTCAAGTCCAGCCTGGCCCCAGGAGAAAGGGCCAACGTTTGGGTTAAATGGGTTGCGACGCACTGACCATTCTTCATCTCTCTCAAAAGAACCCCAATTCCCCCCTCCCTCCCTCCTTCGATTAGTGGTCAGCAAAGGGTCATCTGCGTGGGCGTTAGACCGTTGTCGGGGTCAGAACGCCGCCACCTGGGCACTTTAGAATTGAACTCTTCATTTGCATAAGATCAGTGTGAGACAACTTGTAGGAACTTTTTAATTTCCTTTAGTCCATTTAGCATCTAAGCTCGAATAATTATTCATTTTTTCAAAGATAAGGCTTTTTTTTTTTTCAAAACGTTCAAGGGTAGAGAACTCTGCCAACATTTACTCAGATAATGAAGACATTGTAACTTGACGAGGCAATGGATCCAAAGCACATCACCGCGCGAACTTTTTACTTTGAAACATCATTTATTTACTTTATACCATTCAGTATAATTTAAAAAACTGACCCCATCAACTTATAGACCACGCTTGATCAGCAAATTTTAATTGAGCGATCAGGATATTTTCTTAATTTATCCATCTGATCCTAGTAAAATTTCACTTTGTTCTATTTTTCACATTATAAGCCATTGTTACTGCGTTTGTTTCAACTTCTCTTAATGGTTTAGGTCTCATACGAGTTCAATTTTCTCCAATAACTTTTGTATTCACAAATGTACGTCGATCAGCAAGAT
The DNA here is from genome assembly GCA_030710605.1 of Cordylochernes scorpioides. Lineage (NCBI taxonomy): Eukaryota > Metazoa > Arthropoda > Arachnida > Pseudoscorpiones > Chernetidae > Cordylochernes > Cordylochernes scorpioides. The sequence goes on along the minus strand of CP092879.1, from coordinate 10,465,543 downwards.
GATCAGCCAGCTAGAGCCGACCAATGTTCCCGAGATGGAACAAAGGAGCGGGTAGCTCCCCCACCTTTAAGCCTTAAAATCTTGTTAAATCCCCGCAGACGATGATGATCCACCTCAAACAACTAATTTAAAACCAAACCTCACAAAACATTTTAAATAAATTCTGCCACACACATATCCATCGGAGACACCTCTCATTTGCATACCGTCACATTTCCATATTACACTTTTCATTTTGTTGAGAGCTTTCATATTACCGCTCGGCCACCTTCGTTAGGGCTCGCCACCACAAATGAAAATTCTCGGAATATTTTGACGAAGAGCTTTGTTTAGACCTCCCCCCTCTGTTTGCTTCGAAAGAAAAGTCTCTCGCACCTTCCATATTTGATCATTTATTCGACACGGGTTTCATTTGAAACACTTTGGATTTTCACTTAGTTTTCACGGAATTATATATTCATACACGAGAATTTAACCTGAGAATTTTTATATATATGGTATAATTAATTTTTAACGTAAAATAGATCTAAAATGTATGTAGATATATTTCAAAGATTGAAATAAACACTAAATTAAATTGTAAAAAAATATTTTCTGGTTGGGGAAATTTCTAGTAGAAAGAATATATTGTCATATCAACACTAATTTTCAACTTAATTATTATTGACCCAACTTTTAGACGACTTATTGCCGCCTTTATCAAGGGAATTGTCTTCTGGAATTCAATTTTTTGCAGACCATTCTATCAAATTGATGCTAATAGAAGCTGGTATTTACATACTTGATAAAGGTGAGTCACCGGGTCCTCAACAATAAATATGTTTAATTGATTGAGATGGCGATATATTCTTTCTGCAAGAAATATAACAATAAAATTTACATTTTGATGAGGAGTTTAGAGGAAATGTGTTCTTGGCCACGAGAATGGCAGCGAAGGGCTGAGAGAAGGCGACAGGAATGCCTCTTCCCTATATCAATGTCGTAAGGTTAATGCAAAAAGAAAGGAGATTTTATTGTGAGGATTCTCTCATTTAAAAGATCTTCCGAGAGAGCATTGTCCCCTGATGGACAAAGGGACTAATTGAACGACGTCACGCCGCTGCGAGTCAACAGACCTGTCGCCCACCTCGAAGCCTGTTGTCGCGCTGTCTCAGAATGCATGTCTAATTACTGGCTTGCTCTTTACAACCAAGATAAGAAATTCCTCTTTTTGTTCCTATCTGCAAGGAATGGTCTACCCTTGTCTGGTTCAAGAATCAAGGTAGAAGGAGTAGTTTGGAGGCGAATATGCGGAACCTGAACGTGACTTTTGGAGTAATTGTTGAAGTAAGGATCAAAGTGAATATATTATGTGTGGAAAGTTTTAAAATTGATAGTTCATATATCAGATCAATAGAGTTTATACAACGGGAGAGCCTTCAAAAGTTTCCAATTTTGGATCATTTGAGATGGTATACCCAAAGCGGTGGAAAAGAAAGTTTAGTACTGAATCTCTCTCCGAGTTATCATCCAATCGGCAGTTCAAATCTCCCGCGATGCCTGAGCTTGTCTGGAGATGATGGATCCCGGCTTGTAGCGAGTTCTTCTCGTAATGGCAGCAGTAGCTTCTAGATTGACTGGTGTTGTTGACTTCACCTCGATAGCCTTCTTTAGGCTCAGGATCACCTTTAAGTGGTAATTGATTCACTAGATTATTATTAGTTATTCATGATAAAATTGTGAAAAAGTATTAATATTACAATTATATTCTCACAATGAGTATCTTTTTTATTTAAAAAAACGCTAGCTTTCAAGCGTTATTCGCTCTTCAACGGGCTTACAATAATATCGACTTGATATTATTGTAAGCCCGTTGAAGAGCGAATAACGCTTGAAAGCTAGAGTTTTTTTAACTAAAAAAGATATACTCATTGTGAGAATATAATTGTAATTTTAAAGCTATCAAAATTGTCATCTTAGAGAGGAATGCGTTTGACAGATGTCTTGCCAGTGAGAATATATGTTTAGAACTTGTGAGATCTTAAGAGAATCGCGGGTTTCTAACCCCAACCATCAATAAAATATTTTAAAATCCTTTTAAACTCATTTTTTACCAGATTTCGGATCTTCTCCCGTAATAAATATAATTTTAATCATTGGAATGTATCTCATCTTCGCATATAAACTTATAAAACAAGATATAAAATACTTTTAAACAACAAATCTAAAATAGTGCTTCACACCATTGAAGAAGTCTCAATTTCAACAAAGCGCTACAAGGAACATTACGGCGAGGTTTGGAAAGGTCACCACCATCAGGCAAACTCTCTACCACGCAGTCCAGTTTATCGAAAGTCCATATGGAAAAAGGGCAAGAGGGGAAAGTCCTTAATGGTCAATTTCTCCACTCAGAAAAATTCAGCGAGTGACTGGCCATCGATCAAAACCCGGCGGCGGTGGCAGGCAGTCAGCTAATCTCGGAGAGCGGCGGTGGCTAGAATGGCCCCTTGCAATATATATAAATATGGGCTCAATCTCTCGGCTGACTCATATATTAATAAGATTGGCCCCGAGTCCTAGGGAAACGCTGGACATCACGTCGAGCCCATAAACTCCAGGCCCCTAGAGGGTTGGGGCCCTCTCACCTGGGAGCGACATGGGCGATTATGGCAACCTCGCTGGGATTGAATATGGATCGCTTCAGGGAGCTGGCAAATAACTCCACACTTCTGGTCGGGCTTGTTAGTGGATAAGCATTCTTGTTCAATATCAGTTCTATTTAGACGGCGCTGTGTGCGAGTTTGTGAAACTGCTCTGTTTTCAACTTTCCAACAAAATGAAGTGGTTCTCACGTGGTAATACCAACTATTTTGTGCTAAACTTCGCCATCAAACAAAGCCTTGTGGCTGGCATGGGACATCAACGAGGCATACATACAAAATCAACTAAAATCATTTGGATTTTTATATTATAATATCATTCTTCCCTAAAATTAGTCTTAATTAATATATATCGATGTTTAATTTTGAAATAAAAGGATACGCGCCAAGCCAAAAATAAATAATAAAGAGTTTAGCAATTCGTTCATAAAGAAATGAAAAGCTTGACTCTCAATAATTACTTGTCTATCATGGGTAGATTCCTAGAAAACTGCGTTTGAAAATAGATTATTAATATTTTAAAGAATATAAATATAACAAAAGTTTTTGGTAAATGAATATCAATAATTACTTGTCTATCATGGGTAGATTCCCAGAAAACTGCGTTTGAAATTAGATTATTAATATTTTAAAAAATATAAATTTAACAAAGTTTTTGGTAAATGAATAATTTATTAATCTTACGTTTCTCTGTATATTATCACAAGCTGAAGAAAGTATAGCCCAACAGCTTTTGTAATTCTTTTTAATAAGAAGTTGCACAGCGTGTCCTTTTGTTGGTGTCAAGACCCACATAGAGATTATGAATCAATAGAAACGATTAACCTATGAACAACTACATATCCTGTGCAGTAATTTGGTAGAAATCCTTCTCATAGAATGAATCCAAACTATAATGTCATCTTTAAGATGGAACATGAAATAATCAAAAGAAAGTTTAGAATAATGGTAATAAAACCATCACCATATCTGTAGCAAAACTTCGGTTTTTCAGTTTGAAGCATTGTGGAAGAGGTTCTCGGGGTGAAAGCACTTTCATTATACCATCCAAAAGTTCATATGGTATTCACTGATAGGAAGGTCTCTCTGTTCAATTAATTATAAAGATTGATCCACACGGATTGCATAACACGCTATATATTTTGATGGAAATAAATCACGGATAATAAATATTTTTAAAATCTCTCCCATGGAGAGGAATTTTCTAATAAACATAAATTATGTGTTTGAAAGCAACATAAAGTATTAATGATTAATATGAAAATCTGTGGTAGGCGGGGATTGTAGCGATTTAGCTTCCAAAGAATGGGAGGGAGGGGGCAAGGCATTATTTCGCACCTCATCACATTTTCCCAGAATGGCGTCCGGGGTCATCCAATACCATATCGAGCAATGTCTTCATGTCTAATTGTCGCATGGCCATTAACTGACGGGGAAGCTGAAACCTCACTAGCTGTAAAAAGCAATAAAGATAAAAAAATCAGAAGAAATAGTCAAAGAAACAATAAATTCCATCTGCTCAAAAAATGCCACCATTCATTAGAAAAGCGAGGGGAGGGGGGGCGCTGTGGGGGGTATGGGGGACCAATTAGACAGTCGGACATCGGCCAGTAAAGCTGTCAACCACGTGCATCTGACTTCTGGGAACTGATAGCTTGGTGACATAACTGTCTTTTATTGTCATCTCTGCCTAATGGGGTCGAGAAGGAAACAATTCATTGATCGCCGTCGTCCCTTCCAGCCAATGTGTGAACTCCCATGATCGAGCGGATAATTTAGAGCAATGCCGTCGGTTATCTGGGCTTGATAGACAATCAGGGATCTTTATTTTCTTCGAAAAATTATCGATTTCTTTTCCCCCTTCATTCTTAGAAAAATGAGAGGACGTTCACCGATATGGTAGATTTCCCCCATCAGCTTCATCCTCGCCCAAGCTCTGGCTACAATGGCTCGTTCGTTATGGAAGCATTTTACGTTGTTCTCTTCATATTATTATGTAACTGTTTGATATGCCGGAATTATCCGCGGGTAGTTGGCGACTTCTGTACACCCTCTAGGGACCTGAGTTACCTAAATAAAGAATTAATATATAGGAAATGTGTATGCGTCTCTATTCCATTTTAAGAAGTAAATTCACTTAAATACTCTTTTTGAAAATTAGAAATGTAATAATATATATTAATAAAATAAACACGTTCTAAATGACGTACTTCTTGGGTTTAAAAATGAGTTTAAAAGTGATCTATGCTCTTCTTTTTCAAGTTTACTTTCTGACTACAATAATTCCTACCTATAAACGCATTAAGATTTTTAGAAGTAGAACGATAACGTACAGAGTGTTGAAATTAAAGAGCATGGATTTATTCGATACACACAAGAAAAAAACGATAAAATTTTAAATTCCCTTTATCATATAATAATGGAAAAGGACGGTGTATTACCCTTTAAAATATTTTAGTGATATTTATGAAATATTTCAGGTTTGTGAATTATCGGCGAGGGATTGCTACAAAACGGAAAATGATGATTTGTATATTCCTCCCCCCGGCATCCCAGCAGACATAGCTCAAAATTGTAATGGCCAATTCATGTGTTGATGCCTTACGAAACTTGATCGGTAATGGGACTCTATCTGGACGGGCATGTTGAAAGATATTCGTTTTTTTGAATGGTGTTCATTAATGCTGAATCACATCACATTACAATATCGTCATACAAATAGAAATCCATACTACTCTTTAGGACTACGAATTCTTGTTGTATTGACTGACTTTAACTAATTGTTGTTGTACATGTGTGAAGTCTCTCTGTTAGGTTGTATATTCGACATATGTGGCGACGTTTCCAACCATCACTTTCTCACAGAGAGAATTGGATGCTGTCTCTGATGACATTCCACCGCCGTTGACAATACTATGGATTAAACAGAAGGTCTGAGATTGCTGACCACCAAACATGTCTTCGAGATAGTTCACGGAATGATTCCTCGTACACTTATTCGAGGCTTCTCTCGGCCAGTCATTTGAGTGTTCCAGGTTATTTCTATACGGGGAATAAAATCCATGGGAAACATTTAATGCCTAGAATAACTTAGTCGTGATTGAAAGTTTTACATTCATGAACGGAGGAAAACAAACAAAAATTATTATTTTTAAATAGCCTTCTAATCTACATATTTTTATGAGCACCTTATTTATATAAAAACACTATATATATTAGCACCTATGGTGGATTTAAAAAAAAAAGTGCAAGCCCCTCTCTCTGGTTGTAACACTTTCTATTTACGCAGCATATTTGTATTTGGAATAAAGAAAATAGAAATGTGTTGGGGAGGCAGGGGAATATTGTCAAAACATTTCGGTATCAGATTGGGCGCCAGGAGCAGCTAGTTGTAGCGTGAACAAGCCCCCTCGCCCATCAAGACACCCCCTAATGTACACATAATATAGAAGGGCCATGTTGCGATGTGTCAAGTCCACGAAAGAATGCTCTTAGGTAAACAGGGACCGATATCATTTATTAAAAAGCTTACATACAAAGCCCATAAAGCGTTCATTAGAAAGGTGCGGGAGCGTGCGCGTCTCTTATGATGGAGAGGGGGATGATATTTCAATAAGCGGCACGTGGCCCTTTTTTCACTCCCCCCGCGCGCTCCCGGCCTTTCTCACGGACCACTCCACCAGGGAGGGATTATTTAGCCCCTCAGTCTGGCTCTTTTATTCTCTTGGAGGGGGTAATGAAGGTTAAACTGATAATTTCGTAATGAAAAACCGTCTTCTCATCAGCCAACTAAACGTGGATTTTTAAAATTGAAACAAGTCTCTAGAACCCCAAGGTATATTCCTGAATTACAGCCTGTCCCATGCTGATGAGGGCTAACTGTCCTAAACCTACAGGTGTTTGGAATTTCTTTTTAAGTAAAAAAAGTATTTGTTTAAATAAAAATATGCGCTACATGGCGCTTTCTGCCGTCATCAAAGCTTAGTTCCCAAAGGTAATGCTCATTCATTAATATATCACCCTGATCTTAGTAAAATTTTCGTTTATATAATAAAGTAAATAAAATCAGGGTGACATTAAGGAATGATCATTTCCCGTTAATTTGTCGTTCGATTATCTTATATTTTCTAACAAATGAGTCTTTATCTCTCTCTCTCTTTTCTAGAAAGATTCCAACTATGCAACTAGTTACTGAGACAGTTTATAAACAAATATGACACTTTGTCGTCGTTTTTATACCTAATTGGTGATAAATACATCCATCTTTTTTTGTGTACCTACATGAGAGAAATGCTAAATACTAAAGTCTAGTATGATTACCCTCTCCGCATGTCTCAAAACCATGGGGAAAAGAAAGATGAGGATATTATGTGAGATCAACGATATACTAAAAGAAAACTTTGAAGGTGGAAACAGAAGGTTATGGAAAATACCCCGCCAGGGACTTTGTGAAAATGAAACGGGGTTAAGAGGAGCGAGAAAGCCCAGTGGCCGAATCACAGAATCTACGGGCAAAAAGGAAAGCATCTCTAATAACGAGACACCTGATTTCAAACAAAAGATTTCACCGACGGCATCCATTAATCTTGTTATGGAGAGACAGGAGAAAGGCTCATCCCACCTACTGGCTACGAGATTGGCGTCGCGCAATTTAGCGTTCGTTGTTTGCCGTGGTGTTCTCCCGTGCCGGACCAACACAACACAAAGCCTCTATTTGCGCTCATTCCAATGAACTATTTCTTGGCCTTATGATAAATTCCTTTCTTTGTCTCTCCCTCGCTGAATGCTACGCGCGCTCCCTTTGTCCTGGAGAATATTCTGCTCTCTTTAACAGTTGTTGAGGCGTGCCGTGGCCTACCTAATGCCTTAGTGTGGCCGTAGAGAAGTCCCATTGAGCTGGCTTGCTTACATCCCCGGACTATGCAATCAAACCTAACCGTTACTGCTAACAGCCTGGACAAGCTCTCTCTAGTAAAAACATTTCATTCAACTTTACAACCGTATGTTATTTTTTTAAATTATATCATTACTACTACTTATTGAGGTAATTTCACACTTACAAAAACTTTAATTTTTACTCCGAAAATCCATTTCCTTTCAATCAAGTAACCCATCAAATCCATCATTATTTTGCATGCATATGTTTTTTTCTCAAAATTATTCGCTATACATCAATAGCCGTTTTCAGAAACGTTCAGGAGAATTGTGGAATATCGATGTAACCAGATTGGTGTGGCCTTGCGAATCTAAATGTAATTTTAGATTAGCAAAGCCATTTTTAAATTTGTAAACGGAGGTTTGGCATATGTCTATTTCGACAAAAAAGGTAACGTTTCTTTTTTTTTAGACAATTTTATATGTTTTGACATTTTCTCTTCATCATTCAATTATGTAAAAACTGTGTGTAGAAACCCTTTTGATAAATTTAGCAAAATATCATGAAAGAGACACAAGGGCCTTTAAAATGAAAATACGACCATTTTATCGCACAGTTATTCTTCAATGTTAAATCAGACAAATTATTTTAGCACCATCTGTGAAAAAAAAAGTCATTTTTATACGAAGGATTCCTATTGGTCATCTTCTGATTCCAGTTGAATCTCTTCTGCGAGTCTCCAACTCTCTCGATGTCAACTTATCAATTGAATATCACTAGAACGGAATTTTGGTGGTACCGATTTTTAAAAATATTATTTGTTCTTTGCTTTTTTTCTGGCTATTTTTATTAATATTCTTTTTTTTTTCATGGTCATATTTTACCGGATTATTTTTTTGTCGTATTAAATATGTGAGAAAGGTTGAACAAACTATTTGAATGGTAAATTCTCTTGTGTTTGTATTTTCGCAAATGTTTATTCTCGCTCTAAGTAAACCTATATACAATTATAACAAATTCTTCTAGATAGCAGTGTTGGAGCAGATTTGGGTGTCGATGTCCTACGCCTCATGAATTCTCAATAATCAAATAATCCATCCCATGGTACACAGCAATGAGATAGATCCATAGATTGATATAAGGGTCATAGCATTGGTGGTGCCGGAATGAAGCACTACACCATCAAAGAAAATTTCTTGAGGATGATTCGTCGTAAAAAGAAGGAATTCACAGAAATTGAGGAAAATGCAAGCATGGAGATCATGGGGCCTCAATTAAGCTTTCCTCGTCCCAATTTGATAGAATTGTTTCTAAGCGTATGTAGTCACCGTTATCTGAGGATATCTCATTAATCTGCTTTGGACAGTAAACGTATTTCTATAGCCCAGGTCCAATAGATAATATTGCCTAATTCTCTTAAACCTTCTTAGCTACTTGATGCTGCTGGTATATGCGAGTTTCATAATGATTGAGAAATAAGCTGCAAGCACTTTTCATTTGAATTTCGACCAGCTTTGGAGTATTGCAGAGGCCAAAGTGCACTATTTACATGGAGTGGTGATTTAATCTAGCTGAGTTAGTTGGCGACTTTTGTTCGCTCCTGGGTTACATCAAGAAGGATAGAATGAGAGAATGTATGGTTTTAACTAAAGCATTTACTTCTTTCCTTCATATTGATTATTATGAAATTACCAGGCATCTTCAGCAAATGATCAATTGGTATTAAGTTGACTCTTTCTGAAACTAGCGCAATCGAGTGAGCATAATTTTAATAAATGAGGCCCATAGTAAGACCTATACGACACCCAATTTCAATATTTTGACCAGCAGTATGCTCGTATTTTTAAAAATCAAGATAACGATTCAAATATGATAGGAAAAAATCGAATTGAATAGGATCATTGCCTTGAAAAATACGTACTCGTCGAAATATGGAAAATAATGCTATCTATAAATATGCGCTCCATTTATAATAATAAGTATACTGTATTTAAACGATATTTTCTACTATAGTTTTCCTAAAGTCATTAACAGAAAATGTTAATGGTATACTAATTTCTTTCAAATAATAAACTATCTTTTTAGAAATTAGTATCTTATTCCCCATACTCCGACTTTGGCTGTTTTGCTATTTACATATTGGTTGACTTATCAGACAAAAAAGAGCTACTGTAGGTTTTCCAGATCACTACAACCCTCAGCACACATGAGGCCAACAAAAAAAAAACTTTAAAAATGGTGATAATATCAACAATTCATCTCCTTCAGGATTACATTAGAGGGCGAATGTCAGTAAATAGGGAAGATTACCACAGCTCTGCGCCATATTAATTTTTCCTCCTACGAGACTGAATTTGAATTCAATTCTCATAAAATCTTCCGAAGAGAATAACGCGAAAGAAAGACGGTTCTGTGGGGCATCCCTATCGGAATGGTCAATGGGGAAGGAGGGATCTGTACGTGTGTGATTTATAGGCAAGAATAGATTTTTTTGTGCCTAGCCGTGCCCCATTTTCTTCTATCCCCCCATACCCGCAAAGAAAAAAAAAAACGCCAATACATCTCTGAATCAACTGCCTCGTACAATGACGCCTCTTTCCTGTAAGAGGCATTTTTGAGGGAAGAAGAGGTTCAGTTAAGAGTGTTGAGCCACCATTTAAAACATTAATTTTCGGAAATTTAGAAAGCGAACACAATAAAGTCAGGAATATTAAAATTACCATTAGATTCTCAACGAATTGATTTTAAAATTAACAGTAAATTATAAATGTTAGGCGCTTTATTGTTAAAATTCTTAATTACAGGCAGACAATATCAGATACGGTGTATTTAAAGATATATTGATATGATCCATAATTTAAAAGTAATAATAAGTAGTAATAAGATGAATAAACCCGTTTCGATAAATGTTTTCGATAATAAATAGATAATCATAAACTGGACGTCGCGTTATCTTTGAAGACTTACGTAATAGGACTATACATCACAGGTTGTCATTAGTAAAATCATTAATTTGGGGAGGTAGTGGATGGCCTGACTGAGATGATAGGGAGAGATTTCGAGGGATACCGAATGTGCTGGTTTCTTCGGCTCCTATGTGTAAACATTTGGAAAAATCTCGGAGCTTAGCAACTTTTGAAGAGGCTTCAGGAATCTTCTTCGGACGTTATGAAAATAAGGCAAACCCCAGACAATTTGTTTTAGATACAAGGATAGGCGGCCGTCAGAAGATAGAATCTTTGACATCTGAGTAAACAAACATGCCAAATGTATCGTTAGATTTAGTCGAATTTCAGGCAGTTTTAAGAAGAGAAAAGGAAACATGATTGAATTCAAATAATTGTAATTCTATATCAATTGCATTTTTAATAATCGGTTAAATAATTTTTTTTCTAGTTTTTTTTTTTTTGCATGCATATTTGTGTAAAGAAGATAAATAACGTATTTTGTAAATAAATATATGTTATTCAATTTTTGTTTATATCTTCCAATGAAAAGATATGTAGCACTTTTTATATCCTATTTAGTCAATGCGTTATATAGAGCGTTTCAGAAATTCACTAGAATCGCTAAGATGGTGTGC
>CP092879.1:10423450-10454345 GCA_030710605.1 Cordylochernes scorpioides | reverse complement strand
GCTATCCTTCTAGATGTAACCCAGGAGCGAACAAAAGTCGCCAACTAACTCAGCTAGATTAAATCACCACTCCATGTAAATAGTGCACTTTGGCCGCTGCAATACTCCAAATCTGGCCGAAATTCAAATGAAAAGTGCTTGCAGCTTATTTCTCAATCATTATGAAACGCGCATATACCAGCAGCATCAATAGCTAAGAAGGTTTAAGAGAATTAGGCAATATTATCTATTGGACCTGGGCTATAGAACCACGTTTACTGTCCAAAGCAGATTAATGGGATATCCTCAGATAACGGTGACTACATACGCTTAGAAACAATTCTATCAAATTGGGACGAGGAAAGCTTAATTGAGGCCCCATGATCTCCATGCTTGCATTTTCCTCAATTTCTGTGAATTCCTTCTTTTTACGACGAATCATCCTCAAGAAATTTTCTTTGATGGTGTAGTGCTTCATTCCGGCACCACCAATGCTATGACCTTTATATCAATCTATGGATCTATCTCATTGCTGTGTACCATGGAATGGATTAATTGATTATTGAGAATTCATGAGGCGTAGGACATCGACACCCAAATCTGCTCCAACACTGCTATCTAGAAGAATTTGTTATAATTGTATATAGGTTTACTTAGAGCGAGAATAAACATTTGCGAAAATACAAACACAAGAGAGAATTTACCATTCAAATACTAGTTTGTTCAATCTTTCTCACATATTCAATACGACTAAAAAATAATCCGGTAAAATATGACCATGAAAAAAAAAAAGAATATTAATAAAAATAGCCAGAAAAAAAGCAAAGAACAAATAATATTTTTAAAAATCGGTACCACCAAAATTCCGTTCTAGTGATATTCAATTGATAAGTTGACATCGAGAGAGTTGGAGACTCGCAGAAGAGATTCAACTGGAATCAGAAGATGACCAATAGGAATCCTTCGTATAAAAATGACTTTTTTTTCACAGATGGTGCTAAAATAATTTGTCTGATTTAACATTGAAGAATAACTGTGCGATAAAATGGTCGTATTTTCATTTTAAAGGCCCTTGTGTCTCTTTCATGATATTTTGCTAAATTTATCAAAAGGGTTTCTACACACAGTTTTTACATAATTGAATGATGAAGAGAAAATGTCAAAACATATAAAATTGTCTAAAAAAAAAAGAAACGTTACCTTTTTGTCGAAATAGACATATGCCAAACCTCCGTTTACAAATTTAAAAATGGCTTTGCTAATCTAAAATTACATTTAGATTCGCAAGGCCACACCAATCTGGTTACATCGATATTCCACAATCTCCTGAACGTTTCTGAAAACGGCTATTGATGTATAGCGAATAATTTTGAGAAAAAAAACATATGCATGCAAAATAATGATGGATTTGATGGGTTACTTGATTGAAAGGAAATGGATTTTCGGAGTAAAAATTAAAGTTTTTGTAAGTGTGAAATTACCTCAATAAGTAGTAGTAATGATATAATTTAAAAAAATAACATACGGTTGTAAAGTTGAATGAAATGTTTTTACTAGAGCTTGTCCAGGCTGTTAGCAGTAACGGTTAGGTTTGATTGCATAGTCCGGGGATGTAAGCAAGCCAGCTCAATGGGACTTCTCTACGGCCACACTAAGGCATTAGGTAGGCCACGGCACGCCTCAACAACTGTTAAAGAGAGCAGAATATTCTCCAGGACAAAGGGAGCGCGCGTAGCATTCAGCGAGGGAGAGACAAAGAAAGGAATTTATCATAAGGCCAAGAAATAGTTCATTGGAATGAGCGCAAATAGAGGCTTTGTGTTGTGTTGGTCCGGCACGGGAGAACACCACGGCAAACAACGAACGCTAAATTGCGCGACGCCAATCTCGTAGCCAGTAGGTGGGATGAGCCTTTCTCCTGTCTCTCCATAACAAGATTAATGGATGCCGTCGGTGAAATCTTTTGTTTGAAATCAGGTGTCTCGTTATTAGAGATGCTTTCCTTTTTGCCCGTAGATTCTGTGATTCGGCCACTGGGCTTTCTCGCTCCTCTTAACCCCGTTTCATTTTCACAAAGTCCCTGGCGGTGTATTTTCCATAACCTTGTGTGTTTCCACCTTCAAAGTTTTCTTTTAGCATATCGTTGATCTCGCATAATATCCTCATCTTTCTTTTTCCCATGGTTTTGAGACCTGCGGAGAGGGTAATCATACTAGACTTTAGTATTTAGCATTTCTCTCATGTAGGTACACAAAAAAAGATGGATGTATTTATCACCAATTAGGTATAAAAACGACGACAAAGTGTCATATTTGTTTTTAAACTGTCTCAGTAACTAGTTGCATAGTTGAAATCTTTCTAGAAAAGAGAGAGAGAGAGATAAAGACTCATTTGTTAGAAAATATAAGACAATCGAACAACAAATTAACGGGAAATGATCATTCATTAATGTCACCCTGATTTTATTTAATTTATTATATAAACGAAAATTTTACTAAGATCAGGGTGATATATTAATGAATGAGCATTACCTGTTGGGAACTAAGCTTTGATGACGGCAGAGAGCGCCATGTAGCGCATATTTTTATTTAAACAAATACTTTTTTTACTTAAAAAGAAATTCCAAACACCTGTAGGTTTAGGACAGTTAGCCCTCATCAGCATGGGACAGGCTGTAATTCAGGAATATACCTTGGGGTTCTAGAGACTTATTTCAATTTTAAAAAATCCACGTTTAGTTGGCTGATGAGAAGACGGTTTTTCATTACGAAATTATCAGTTTAACCTTCAATTACCCCCTCCAAGAGAATAAAAGAGCCAGACTGAGGGGCTAAATAATCCCTCCCTGGTGGAGTGGTCCGTGAGAAAGGCCGGGAGCGCGCGGGGGGAGTGAAAAAAGGGCCACGTGCCGCTTATTGAAATATCATCCCCCTCTCCATCATAAGAGACGCGCACGCTCCCGCACCTTTCTAATGAACGCTTTATGGGCTTTGTATGTAAGCTTTTTAATAAATGATATCGGTCCCTGTTTACCTAAGAGCATTCTTTCGTGGACTTGACACATCGCAACATGGCCCTTCTATATTATGTGTACATTAGGGGGTGTCTTGATGGGCGAGGGGGCTTGTTCACGCTACAACTAGCTGCTCCTGGCGCCCAATCTGATACCGAAATGTTTTGACAATATTCCCCTGCCTCCCCAACACATTTCTATTTTCTTTATTCCAAATACTAATACGAGTATGCTCGTATGCTGCGTAAATAGAAAGTGTTACAATCAGAGAGAGGGGCTTGCACTTTTTTGAAAAAAATCCACCATAGGTGCTAATATATATAGTGTTTTTATATAAATAAGGTGCTCATAAAAATATCTAGATTAGAAGGCTATTTAAAAATAATAATTTTTGTTTGCTTTTCTCCGTTCATGAATGTAAAACTTTCAATCACGACTAAGTTATTCTAGGAATTGAAGGTTTCAATGGATTTCATTCCTCATATAGAAATAACCTGGAACACTCAAATGACTGACCGAGAGAGGCCTCGAATAAGTGGCAGGCGTGAGGAATCATTCCGGGAACTATCTCGAAGATATGTTTGGTGGTCAGCAATCTCAGACCTTCTGTTGAATCCATAGTATTGTCAATGGCGGTGGAATGTCATCAGAGACAGCATCCAATTCTCTCTGTGACAAAGTGATGGTTGGAAACGTCGCCACATATGTCGAATATACAACCTAACAGGGAGACTTCGCACATGTACAACAACAATTAGTTAAAGTCAGTCAATACAACAAGAATTCGTAGTTCTAAAGAGTAGTATGGATTTCTATTTGTATGACGATATTGTAATAAATTGTGTTGTGATTCAGCATTAATGAACACCATTAAAAAAAAAAACGAATATCTTTCAACACGATAATGCCCGTCCAGATAAAGTCCCATTACCGATCAAGTTTCGTAAGGCATCAACACATGAATTGTCCATTAGAATGTTGAGCTATGTCTGCTGGGATGCCGGGTGGAGGAATATACAAATCATCATTTTCCGTTTTGTAGCAATCCCTCTCGCCGATAATTCACAAACCTGAAATATTTCATAAATATCACTAAAATATTTTAAAGGGTAATACACCGTCCTTTTCCATTATTATATGATAAAGTGAATTTAAAATTTTATCGTTTTTTTCTTGTGTGTATCGAATAAATCCATGCTCTTTAATTTCAACACTCTGTACGTTATCGTTCTACTTCTAAAAATCTTGATGCGTTTATAGGTAGGAATTATTGTAGTCAGAAAGTAAACTTGAAAAAGAAGAGCAGAGATCACTTTTTAAATTCATTTTTAAACCCAAGAAGTACGTCATTTAGAACGTGTTTATTTTATTATCAAAAAGAGCATTTAAGTGAATTTACTTCTTAAAATGGAATAGACGCATACACATTTCCTATATATTAATTCTTTATTTAGGTAACTCAGGTCCCTAGAAGTCGCCAACTACCCGCGGAGAATTCCGGCATATCAAACAATTACATAATAATATGAAGAGAACAACGTAAAATGCTTCCATAACGAACGAGCCATTGTAGCCAGAGCTTGGGCGAGGATGAAGCTGATGGGGAAATCTACCATATCGGTGAACGTCCTCTCATTTTTCTAAGAATGAAGGGGGAAAAGAAATCGATAATTTTTCGAAGAAAATAAAGATCCCTGATTGTCTATCAAGCCCAGATAACCGACGGCATTGCTCTAAATTATCCGCTCGATCATGGGAGTTCACACATTGGCTGGAAGGGACGACGGCGATCAATGAATTGTTTCCTTCTCGACCCCATTAGGCAGAGATGACAATAAAAGACAGTTATGTCACCAAGCTATCAGTTCCCAGAAGTCAGATGCACGTGGTTGACAGCTTTACTGGCCGATGTCCGACTGTCTAATTGGTCCCCCATACCCCCCACAGCGCCCCCCCTCCCCTCGCTCTTCTAATGAATGGTGGCATTTTTTGAACAGATGGAATTTATTGTTTCTTTGACTATTTCTTCTGATTTTTTTTATCTTTATTGCTTTTTACAGCTAGTGAGGTTTCAGCTTCCCCGTCAGTTAATGGCCATGCGACAATTAGACATGAAGACATTGCTCGATATGGTATTGGATGACCCCGGACGCCATTCTGGGAAAATGTGATGAGGTGCGAAATAATACCTTGCCCCCTCCCTCCCATTCTTTGGAAGCTAAATCGCTACAATCCCCGCCTACCACAGATTTTCATATTAATCATTAATACTTTATGTTGCTTTCAAACACATAATTTATGTTTATTAGAAAATTCCTCTCCATGGGAGAGATTTTAAAAATATTTATTATCCGTGATTTATTTCCATCAAAATATATAGCGTGTTATGTAATCCCTGTGTATCAATCTTTATAATAATTGAACAGAGAGACCTTCCTATCAGTGAATACCATATGAACTTTTGGATGGTATAATGAAAGTGCTTTCACCCCGAGAACCTCTTCCACAATGCTTCAAACTGAAAAACCTAAGTTTTGCTACAGATGTGATGGTTGTATTACCATTATTCTAAACTTTCTTTTGATTATTTCATGTTCCATCTTAAAGATGACATTATAGTTTGGAATCATTCTATGAGAATGATTTCTATCAAATTACTGCACAGGATATGTAGTTGTTCACAGGTTAATCGTTTCTATTGATTCATAATCTCTATATGGGTCTTGACACCAATAAAAGGACACGCTGTGCAACTTCTTATTAAAAATAATTACAAAAGCTGTTGGGCTATACTTTCTTCAGCTTGTGATAATATACAGAGAAACGTAAGATTAATAAATTATTCATTTACCAAAAAACTTTTGTTAAATTTATATTCTTTAAAATATTAATAATCTATTTTCAAACGCAGTTTTCTAGGAATCTACCCATGATAGACAAGTAATTATTGAGAGTTAAGCTTTTCATTTCTTTATGAACGAATTGCTAAACTCTTTATTATTTATTTTTGGCTTGGCGCGTATCCTTTTATTTCAAAATTAAACATCGATATATATTAATTGAGACTAATTTTAGGGAAGAACAATATTATAATATAAAACTCCAAATGATTTTAGTTGATTTTATATGTATGCCTCGTTGATGTCCCATGCCAGCCACAAGGCTTTGTTTGATGGCGAAGTTTAGCACAAAATAGTTGGTATTACCACGCGAGAACCACTTCATTTTGTTGGAAAGTTGAAAACAGAGCAGTTTCACAAACTCGCACACAGCGCCGGGTAAATAGAACTGATATTGAACAAGAATGCTTATCCACTAACAAGCCCGACCAGAAGTGTGGAGTTATTTGCCAGCTCCCTGAAGCGATCCATATTCAATCCCAGCGAGGTTGCCATAATCGCCCATGTCGCTCCCAGGTGAGAGGGCCCCAACCCTCTAGGGGCCTGGGAGTTTATGGGCTCGACGTGATGTCCAGCGTTTCCCTAGGACTCGGGGCCAATCTTATTAATATATGAGTCAGCCGAGAGATTGAGCCCATATTTATATATATTGCAAGGGGCCATTCTAGCCACCGCCGCTCTCCGAGATTAGCTGACTGCCTGCCACCGCCGCCGGGTTTTGATCGATGGCCAGTCACTCGCTGAATTTTTCTGAGTGGAGAAATTGACCATTAAGGACTTTCCCCTCTTGCCCTTTTTCCATATGGACTTTCGATAAACTGGACTGCGTGGTAGAGTTTGCCTGATGGTGGTGACCTTTCCAAACCTCGCCGTAATGTTCCTTGTAGCGCTTTGTTGAAATTGAGACTTCTTCAATGGTGTGAAGCACTATTTTAGATTTGTAGTTTAAAAGTATTTTATATCTTGTTTTATAAGTTTATATGCGAAGATGAGATACATTCCAATGATTAAAATTATATTTATTACGGAAGAAGATCCGAAATCTGGTAAAAAATAAAACGAATATGAGTTTAATAGGATTTTAAAATATTTTATTGATGGTTGGGGTTAGAAACCCGCGATTCTCTTAAAATCTCACAAGTTCTAAACATATATTCTCACTGGCAATAGATCTGTTAAACTCATTCCTCTCTAATATGACAATTTTGATATCTAAAACATTACTAATAATTAAAATTACAATTATATTCTCACAATGAGTATATTTTTATTAAAAAAAACGCTAGCTTTCAAGCGTTATTCGCTCTTTAACGGGCTTACAAAAATATCAAGTCGATATTATTGTAAGCCCGTTGAAGAGCGAATAACGCTTGAAAGCTAGCGTTTTTTTAAATAAAAAAGATACTCATTGTGAGAATATAATTGTAATTTTAATACTTTTTCACAATTTTATCATGAATAACTAATAATAATCTAGTGAATCAATTACCACTTATAGGTGATCCTGAGCCTAAAGAAGGCTATCGAGGTGAAGTCAGCAACACCAGTCAATCTAGAAGCTACTGATGCCATTACGAGAAGAACTCGCAACAAGCCGGGATCCATCATCTCCAGACAAGCTCAGCCATCGCGGGAGATTTGAACTGCCGATTGGATGATAACTCGGAGAGAGATTCAGTACTGAGGTTTCTTTTCCACCGCTTTGGGTATACCATCTCAAATGATCCAAAATTGGAAACTTTTGAAGGCTCTCCCGTTGTGTAAACTCTATTGATCTGATATATTTACTATCAATTTTAAAACTTTCCACACATAATATATTCACTTTGATCCTTACTTCAACAATTACTCTAAAAGTCACGTTCAGGCTCCGCATATTCGCCTCCAAACTACTCCTTCTACCTTGAATCTTGTACCAGACAAGGGTGGACCATTCCTTGCAGATAGGAACAAAAAGAGGAATTTCTTATCTTGGTTGTAAAGAGCAAGCCAGTAATTAGACATGCATTCTGAGACAGCGCGACAACAGGCTTCGAGGTGGGCGACAGGTCTGTTGACTCGCAGCGGCGTGACGTCGTTCAATTAGTCCCTTTGTCCATCAGGGGACAATGCTCTCTCGGAAGATCTTTTAAATGAGAGAATCCTCACAATAAAATCTCCTTTCTTTTTGCATTAACCTTACGACATTGATATAGGGAAGAGGCATTCCTGTCGCCTTCTCTCAGCCCTTCGCTGCCATTCTCGTAGCCAAGAACACATTTCCTCTAGACTCCTCATCAAAATGTAAATTTTATTGTTATATTTCTTGCAGAAAGAATATGTCGCCATCTCAATCAATTAAACATATTTATTGTTGAGGACCCGGTGACTCACCTTTATCAAGTATGTAAATACCAGCTTCTATTAGCATCAATTTGATAGAATGGTCTGCAAAAAATGGAATTCCAGAAGACAATTCCCTTGATAAAGGCGGCAATAAGTCGTCTAAAAGTTGGGTCAATAATAAATAAGTTGAAAATTAGTGTTGATATGACAATATATTCTTTCTACTAGAAATTTCCCCCAGAAAATATTTTTTTACAATTTAATTTTGTGTTTATTTCAATCTTTGAGGTATATCTACATAAATTTTAGATCTATTTTACGTTAAAAATTAATTATACCATATATATAAAAAAATTCTCAGGTTAAAGAGTCGTGTATGAATATATAATTCCGTGAAAACTAAGTGAAAATTCAAAGTGTTTCAAATGAAACCCGTGTCGAATAAATGATCAAATATGGAAGGTGCGAGAGACTTTTCTTTCGAAGCAAACAGAGGGGGAAGGTCTAAACAAAGCTTCGTCAAAATATTCCGAGAATTTTCATTTGTGGTGGCGAGCCCTAACGAAGGTGGCCGAGCGGTAATATGAAAGCTCTCAACAAAATGAAAAGTGTAATATGGAAATGTGACGGTATGCAAATGAGAGGTGTCTCCGATGGATATGTGTGTGGCAGAATTTATTTAAAATGTTTTGTGAGGTTTGGTTTTAAATTAGTTGTTTGAGGTGGATCATCATCGTCTGCGGGGATTTAACAAGATTTTAAGGCTTAAAGGTGGGGGAGCTACCCGCTCCTTTGTTCCATCTCGGGAACATTGGTCGGCTCTAGCTGGCTGATCATCTTGCTGATCGACATACATTTGTGAATACAAAAGTTATTGGAGAAAATTAAACTCGTATGAGACCTAAACTATAAGAGAAGTTGAAACAAACGCAGTAACAATGGCTTATAATGTGAAAAATAGAACAAAGTGAAATTTTACTAGGATCAGATGGATAAATTAAGAAAATCTCCTGATAGCTCAATTCAAATTTGCTGATCAAGCGTAGTCTATAAGTTGATAGTGTCAATTTTTTAAATTATACTGAATGGCATAAAGTAAATAAATGATGTTTCAAAGTAAAAAGTTCGCGCGGTGATGTGCTTTGGATCCATTGCCTCGTCAAGTTACAATGTCTTTATTATTTGCGTAAATGATGGCAGAATTCTCTACCCTTGATCGTTTTGAAAAAAAAAGCCCTATCTTTGAAAAAATGAATAATTATTCGAGCTTAGATGCTAAATGGACTAAAGGAAATTAAAAAGTTCCTACAAGTTGTCTCACACTGATCTTATGCAAATGAAGAGTTCAATTCTAAAGTGCCCAGGTGGCGGCGTTCTGACCCCGACAACGGTCTAACGCCCACGCAGATGACCCTTTGCTGACCACTAATCGAAGGAGGGAGGGAGGGGGGAATTGGGGTTCTTTTGAGAGAGATGAAGAATGGTCAGTGCGTCGCAACCCATTTAACCCAAACGTTGGCCCTTTCTCCTGGGGCCAGGCTGGACTTGACTGCCACACGTAACGTGCTGTGGGGGTGTAATTGAAATGTGGGGGCTGACTACCCCCCCCCCCCCTCTCAATTCGCTTTACTTCTCCCCTCGTCTCAATCCTGGCATTGTTGTCTGCCGCCTCGAGAATTGTAAATGTGCGGTGCCAGAGGAGGCTATCCCTCGCGATGATTATAACAACACTAGCATCAACGCCAGATAGGAAAACATCAGTTCATTCTAAGGTCCCCAATCATTTAAAAAGCTAAAGACCTTCATATTGACAAAGCAGGTTGAGTAGAGACATGGAGTAGATTAGCCTCTAAAACAGAAGTAAGAGCTATGAAGAATTTGAAGGAAAAGCTGCCAACACTCGGGGATCAGATTCTGGAAGGAAGGAGTGCGCCGCGGAGGGAAGTTTTATGCGCAGCTCCCTCAAACTTTCCGCCCCTAGGCAGCCCGAACATGCGACAGCTCCCCGCTATCTCAACTTGAGATATTGAAGGATAGAGTTTTGTTTCACGAAACTATATACTTTCAAAGTACGTTCAATTTAGCGTATTGACGTATAACAAGTCGAGAGTTATGGGTGACACTGATAGTTGCAGTAATTGTATTTTTGAAATTCCTTATTCATAAAATGTAACACTCTATGAAATGATGTTAAGCCACGCCTCACCAATTCTATGCGAACTCATAGTATATACTATTCTTCACATATGTAGGAAGGTAGAAAAACATGCGAGAAGCGAGACGAAGGATTATGGGTTGTAGGGTAGAGCAAAGAGAAGCAGCAAGAACCCCAACAATAGCCAGTACATTGAAAACAACGGCATCACAAGATACGGTTAGTTACACATACCAGCAATATACAATCCCAGATTTAAACCATTCAATGACCCCAGCTGGTCGATCATACAGTAGTAATCAAAGTTCGGCGATTAGAAAAAGGTCATGTTAGTTTAGCTAAGCAAAACACAATATTTACCTCGGAAAATAATTTTTGGTTAAATAGCGCCCTCCAATTAAGTTTCCTAAAATACTTTACCATAATTGAATTTCTCTTCCGTCACAAGTATATTGACCCACCGGGTGTGTACTAACTTGCCGATATAGTACAAGATGGCTGTGAAGCATTGTATGATAGTTGAATTGATACTGAACGAATGGCGCCCGTTTCACAAACAGGTATAGAACGCCAGCCACTTCTAAGCCTTATTAAACCTTACCTAAATAATAATATTTATTATCACATAAAGAATCCGGGCCGACTCTCCGGGATTCTAGATGGGTCATGCTATCCTGAGTAGAAAATTATGCGGATACTTCGAATTTTCTTACTACCACCTTACCCGGCAATAGGAATGGACCCATTGACACTAGCATGTCTTCAATCTAGAATATTGGTGCCCGGGCCCTTGATGGGATAATACAAATTATTATTAGGATCAAAATTTGATAAGGCTTAGTATTGGCTGTCGTTGAAGAGCGAATTGATGTTCTTGTCTATAGATAGATGTTGATGATTCTATTGATACTACTCTAATGAATAACAAATGATATTTGTGAAACAGATTAATAAATCTTTGCAATTTTCTGGAAATAGAATGACAGACGTAGGGTTCATACAGGAATATTATCCCAGAACATAAGTAGCTTAAACACAATGTCATGATAAAGTACACTAAATGTCAATGAGGTTATTGAAATATTCCTCGGCCTTTTGATTCACGACGGCGGAAACATAAAATGTCTCCAAGAAGGGAGGAGGGAAGGCCACGATTTCTTGGAAGAAATGGACACCGTCAGTGGGCGGATGGACAGCAGGCCAGCCCCTCGTGGGGGACATTCTTCACAACTTCATGGCAAGGTCGTAATGGTTACCATCTAAGAATGTTTCACGTACTGGACTGACACAGACCTTTGTAGCAACATTTTATTTCTTTTTGAAGAGGAAATATATAGAGTATTAATTTTTAAAATTGGATTTTCATGTTTCCAAAAACATTAGAACTCCTTAAAAACATAAGAGTTTTTAAATATATCGATATTTCGGTTTAAATACTTTCAGACATACTTTAAGACGTGTTTAAATACCGAAATTCGAGGAACAAAGAATGCATCATATCTCAGTACAATATCACATTTGTACTATTTTTCCACAAAGAACTAAGAATTAGTTATATTTTCTATTTGTGCATTTACTTTTGAAAGTTTGAAATACGGTGAAGGGAGAAAATTATTGTAAATCTACTCGTAAATTATAAAATCATTGAAGAGGTTTTACCAGAACATACGGTTATGATAAACGTGCCGCCATGATAATACTAGATCAATATGGTGGGTAGTGGAAGTCAGGATTTAAGAGACAGTTCCCCATAGCCGTAAAGAATGAAATTGAAGATGCCGAGACAGCCTCGATGCAGCTGGCAATAAAACGAAGACGTATATATCCCAAGGTTTGCTCGAAGAGGATATCGAAGGTTTTTAATCCTATGGGCTGGGATAGATATCATGGATACTGCTACGAAACCCGGCATTTGCATGTACCTGGCGCATATGAGGTTTAACTCAAGTAAATCTTTAGGATAGACGCGTTCGTGAGTCCTTTCTTATCATATGTTACAAATATTAAGAATAAAAAGGAATATCTGTGTAGGATTAAAATAATTTTGAAGAAATTCCTATTTGCACTCATACTTTAAAATCGTAAATCAACAAGATACAACCTAACAAAAAATTACGTTAAACCCCAAAACAAATGATTGATAGCAAAAGTAATAAATAAAATTATATTGAAATTTTGCAGATGTTTATAACAATAATCAAACATATATATATATACATGAAGACAGTTTAGTCAAGTGTTCTATTTCGAACTTGTGTGCGACATATTGAAATGTTAATTATATCAATTTAGGATACAAGCATCTTCAATACGGAATGGTATTCTCCAAAGCAGAGAACAATTACGTTACTTTGGTTCATTTTTATTTTTTGTTAACAGAGATTAACGTTAAATAAAGAAACAAATTTTAAAATTTAATATACACACAAATAGTACCAAGGCATATATGTATATAGAACTAGTTAAAACACGTGTGTATCGCAATTATTTGAAAGCGTTTAATGTAAAACTGATAATTTTGTGATTGCCCTCACGACCACTATTACTCTCGGGTTAACATTTTCTTTCTCTAGAGAGGATAAAGAATATTTTAAATTTCTCTATATTATGCAAAGAAATCGAATAAATATTCTGTATTTCTAGTGCGTTGAACGACCAAACTGGATATCGTACCAGCAAGATTCAAGATTCTAATGCGCTTGTGTTAGCGGCCCCAGAATAGCTATAAAATAAATCCAACATTTACTGATCTTTTTTATTTTTTTATTTTTTGACAATTCAAAATATTTTATTGACAATCTTAGTCAAATGTTACAAAATTTATGAGAAATTAAACAAAGAAAATGATATTATTTACAATTTACAATATTATTTTTATGAGAACTTATATTTATCAAATATCATAACAAATTATTCCGGGTCATTAAATGAAATATTATTTAGTATATTCTTTCCATTTAGAGATATATACTATATATATACATTATTTAAATAACAGTTCTGGCAACAACATCGTATATCGATTTTGATTCAATTTGAGTACAAGGTAGAACGCTTGTTTAGAAAGAAAATTGCTTACTTAAAGCAAGAATAAATTTAGATGGGAAAGAATAAAATTAGTTTAAATGTAAAAAGAAAGTTTTTTTCGTATTTTGCGAAAATAATTGTATTTTTAAATAGATATTAATAATCTTATTCAGAATAGTAGGAGAATTGGTTTCGATAAAGTTATAGAAAAAAAAAGGTCAAAAGGGGGGGTTTAGATTTATGGATGATTCGGAGAAAAAGGTGAACTTAAAATATGATCTTCAGAGAATAGCTCAGGTGTCATCTTAACGAGATATATGTAGGCAAGTCTAGCAACTATCTATAGGGATTGTGGGTCTGTCTGTATAAGATAATCAGAAGAAATTCACACCGTGTTCTATTACCGAACGAAATTTACACATTTTGGAAACCTTATGTCACCAAGTTTTCCTGGTTCCTCCCACAGTAATGGCTAGGGAAATGCTCCTAAGCCAAGGCGCGGAGAGAAAACATCAACGATTATAACCGTTCCATGAATTTACAAGTCGCCAACGAAGATAAATCACTTGAAAAACAATTAATTTTCCCTAGTTTGAAAATGATCTGATAATGCCAAGTAAAAAACTTTTGAATAGGAAAAATTTCATCTCTTTTATTTGGAACGGAATATAAGCTGGAGTATCATTATATATTTCTATGTGGTAAGGATAAACAGAATTACATTTAAAACACTGATCTCTGTGTCTTAAATGTGGTGTGGAAACCATGAGCGAATTTCGTTTTTATGCTAAAGTGTCTTGGCATCATCCAATTTTCTAATTGGAATAGGAAGGTAATCTTGTGCTTCTAAAAAAAATTAACTAAAGGAAGATATTCAAGGAAGCACGTAGGTTTTTTCAGCATAGAGCGCTGAACAATTCTGATTGAGAATTGATTTTCAGAAGTACATGAACTCCCGACAAAGCACAATGCCATTTCCATCTTCAAAAGAATTATCGCCATTTCCTTTAGAATTACTTCGTGTTCGATACCCTATTGTCTTATACACCTGATTAAACGCAAAAATTCGATCTTCTGATAAATTGAATGCTTGAATATAAATTTGGATTATAAAACAAATTCCTGTATGTAAATTCTTTACGATCCGATACGCTGTCAAAATTAGTAGGAAAAGAGGTAGCAAGCCAGGGGATGATCCGAATTGTTGAAAGGGTGTGTCGCTAGATAATCCAGCCCACAACATTCTCAATAATAGGAAGGGAGGTGTTCGACCAAAAATCTACCCAATTCACCAATATGAAAGGCAGGCGCTACAAAGGCAATTAAAGGGGAGAATATTTGCACTCCGTAATGGAAATTTGGGGGAATATGCAATTGACTGCGTTATGTGGTCCTGCGTTTTAATTGGTTGGGAAATTAGTGGAGTCGTGCTTGCCAATGTTTAGAGACACTCGACCGATTTCTGAAAATGTTTACCCTGGCTTCTTTATCGATACAGATCTCTTCCTTTGATAAAGTCTCCTTTTAGGAGATGATTTATTAATATAATTGTGTGTGTATTTCTGCGTATATGCGCAATTTTTCAAAATTTTTTTTTCTAGTAAAATCGACATTTTATTATAAGTAAATTATTTTTATTTTTTTAGAAATATATATATAATACTTTTCCTACTTCATATAGAAATTTGAAATGTTATATTTTCATATCAGTTAAATGAAATATCGTAATGGTGTTATATTATATATAATATTTTCATCTTTAATAAGATTAAGGCATATTTTCGTAAGTGTGTGTGTGTAAACTTAATTTTTTTTTTATTTTAAGAAATATATGTCTGGCATATTAATGGTGTATATTTGACGATTAGATCTTTTTTCGATATAATAAATTTAGATATATAATAATTAGAAAGATGATGTATTTTGATAGTTTGTGTTAAATATATTTTGTGCGAAAATATATAATTAAGAAATATTAATTAATAGAAAAATATAAATCCATTTATAATACGAGAAGACGCGTCAACACACATTTCATGATATACATCAGTGATTTGAAAATCGCATGATACGTCGACGTAGATTGAAAAATGAGACATAAAATAAATTCGCCAAACTAGCGATTCAAACAATTTACTCATCCTGATTTACGTTTTCTTGAAAGTAATCTAGCAGACGCCATATATTGAGCGGGAAATTGGCTAAATATAATTAAAATGCTAAGCATTTATATTTATTTTCTAAGATTGAGGTCAGCTAATTTTTATTATAATGCTCGTTTTTTTTAAATCCTAAAAATAGGGGCTGAAACCTTACAATGTTACAACCTGAAAATTCTGGAAAGTATTGTAACATAATGTAAAAATGATATCCTTTAGCGCTATTCCATTTTAAATTTTATATATATTTCTTAATATATATTTTAAAAGGATATTTTATTTTTGTCTCTTTTATAGTTATTCCTATACCTTTTAAAATGAATACAGTTTTAAACTGTTATCAAATTTGGATATATCCTCGAAATTTAATTATAACCTAATATCTATCATGCAATAAACTAATAATTTAGACTATTTCACACCTTATATTATATATTTTAATATCTGAAATGAAGTAATATACAAAAGATGATTTATAAAACTTTGAGAAATCAAAGAGGCACGTTTTTTATTTAATGAAATGAAAAATTAATTTATAATCTTGAGAATTTTTATTTAGAGGGAATCATTTATTAAATTCATATTTTATTTTCCAAATATATATATTTTTTTCTCTGCTTAAATCCCCACCTTTTTATTAAATTAACGTTTCTTTGACCGTGCCACCTGATATTTTAAAATGGGCAAAGGTTTTTAAAGTATTTAAAATATTATCGATATATATAACATAATATTACTTAAAAATTTGCAAAATTGACAAACTTTTTGTAACTTAAATAATTTCTAAAATCGTTAACTAAACTGATTTTTACCAATCACATTATACTATTTTGAATATATTCTGTAATATTATACTAAATTTGCATTTCCTAAAAAAAAATATTTAATACTTGTTTTTATTTTATTAATCCAGAGCGTGCACACAAATGTTGCCAACTACTCAAATTGAGACTTAAACGGTTTCAGTCTTCAGATATATTGTATACCAAATCTCTTTCTCCACTGTTTTAGACAAAATTAAAAATTTTATTTTAAAAAAATATATATATATCCATCTCTCTTAAACTTATAGGAAAAAATAAATTATAATTACTATATATTTTTCGCAGTTAAAAAAATATCGCTTAAAAAAACTAACAATACTTAGGTACCAAAATACCTAATTCTTATTAGATGCATTCATGCTTATAGGACTTCATCTTCTT
Source organism: Cordylochernes scorpioides (assembly GCA_030710605.1). NCBI lineage: Eukaryota > Metazoa > Arthropoda > Arachnida > Pseudoscorpiones > Chernetidae > Cordylochernes > Cordylochernes scorpioides. Next base: position 10,437,582 of record CP092879.1, on the reverse strand, counting down.
ACGTCACACATATACTAGCGAAAACTCCTTTACTACCGATTATCTTGAATTATCACAAACAAAGTATAATATGACAAATTCTCTCACAGACCAAACACTCAAAAAACCCCTTCAAAAAGAATTAAATAAACTATATCTGGATCTAAAATTTAAGTTTTATCTTTCTCAATCTAATGAACTGTTCAAGAAATTCTTTCCAATTGCTGTCCCAAATTTCATTTCTTCTGATAAATCCACTACTTTATTCTTAACAGGCAAAGGACCCTTCTTAAGTTTCCTATTCAAACTGAATGTTATCAATGATCCAACATGTGAATGCCGCTTAGATGTTGAATCACCAGAGCATCTTCTTTTAACTTGCCCTCTGTCTAATCAAATTGTATGTAGATACTTTGAAACATCATCAAATTCTCTTTGTGTATATACTCAATCTCATGAGAACTTTGTTAAGTTTAGAACTATTTGTACAATAATTTACAAAACACTACTAATCCATCGTGTAAATAATTAATCATATATATGTTCAAATCAATAAGCTTGAGGGATAAGTCTCTTTTAAATACATTTATTTCAAGCTTTCGGGCTCAACCGCCCTTCGACAGGAAAAATTATATTAGCTACTAAAGTTTTAATATAATTTTTCCTGTCGAAGGGCGGTTGAGCCCGAAAGCTTGAAATAAATGTATTTAAAAGAGACTTATCCCTCAAGCTTATTGATTTGAACATAATATTATGGGATTACCTATTAATAATCATATATATGTAAATAATACTAGCACAGCACAATAGTCCTTTGGACTTCGTGCTTTTGTAACAATAAATAAAAACAAATAAATAAAGAAAGAAAGATCATATTTAAAGAATTGTATAACATTTATCTAAAATATATTTTTAAAACACCTTATTTATTTATAACATTTAAAAATCAAATATAGATTGTCAGGTTACAATGTTTAAATATTATTTCTTTTTTGTGTGAGACTCTAAAGATTGTTTAAGTATTTTAGGTGTGTTTGCTTTAAGTTTTTGTACTAGCTAATATAAATATAGCAAATTATTAAATAAGGTTCCCTCTCTTAATATATTTTACAATTTTCTTTTGGCTTAAACTTCTTTGTGTACGCTTTTAAAGTTTATTTTTCTATAATAATTAAATATTTTCTTTACTAAATATTTATTTTTAAAATTAAATACAATTTTTTCTGTACATATAGGTATATATATTTATAAATCTATAATTCTTATATATTTTAAATTTCAAAAGCATATTTTTGCCTATATACTATATTTTTACTAAATATAGTTTTGGGCTTGAAAGAGTTGATATTCGACTATTTTTAATTTTTAATATTTTATATTTATACTTATCTTTTGATAGAAAATTAAAAAAAAAACCTTAAATATACATTATCTTATTATTATTTTAGAGCCTACAACATTTTAAACCTATTTTAATAAGTGGTTTCGTAGAGCCAAAATATTATATATTTTCCGTTTATTTTTTAAAACGGTGTGTATAGCATAATATATTGTAAAAAAAACCGCCCAGCTAGCGCTTGGGAATATAAATAATAATTATTTATTTTTATACAAAAACTAAAACCTATAAAATATGAAAAATTACGCTAGGAAGATATTTTTAAAAATAGAAATTTCCTCTAAAAATAGCTTTTAAAATAAATTATTATTTTACAACACAATTTGTAACCTTAAAAATTATATATATATTATATATCTCTCTTAAAGTATGTATACTGAGGTTAGATATTTTCTATATTGTTAAAATGTGTGCGCACTAATTTTGCCAATATGGCAAAAGAATGAACAAGACAACTGTGTATTTTGTTTGTATATCAAAAACTATGCCTATATATTTTAAAATTCTAAATATTTCTTTATTTTGTAAAATTTATATTAAAATGGCTTATCTTTGAACAATGTTGAACCGATACAAAAATGTTTCTACTATAAATAATAAAATAAATTTAAAAACTATGAAAATATATTATTATTTTACATTTTATTATGTATATAATTATTTATTTTAAAATATATATATAGACCTGGGGCAATTCATAAATTTCTAAAAATATAGCCGTCGCGGAAAAAAAAACATTGAAAACTATAATGTATTTTTAGATATTAAAATAAAATAATTCGAAAATTAAAAAGATTCTTTAAATCGGAAAGGCGTTAAAAGAGCGCAGACGAAAATGTGTGAGTGACAGGTGGTAGGCGGGGAAGAAATTTATGACAGATGAAAGTTAAAATATGTATCATACTCGCAACGCAAAATGCCATAAAATGGCTTAAAATCGTGCCACCTACTAGACAGATGTACGAGTAATAGACTCCTGAATATAAATATGTTTAAAATCACTTACCTTGTTGTAAAAAAGCTGCCAAAACTGTCGAATCTTCGGCCGCCGAAAGGTGTTGGGGATGCGGTTGCTTACGGCGAGCCATGGAGATTGTGTCGGAGGTTGTGAGGAAGAGGGCGCTCGGGGCGCGCTACTTTCTGCGCATGTCACTATTATGATTATCAATAATGCATCTGTATTATCATAATCAAATTGGAAGCTTGCCCGCTATTGGACAGTCGGCTCGGCCACTTCGCTCAACACAACCGTGGCTTTTCGGGTCACTCTTCAAACTCACCGTTGCACCGGGCTTTGGGATTGGCCGTGACGTAGGCATATCGCTCACCTATTTTCTGACACTGCCTCGCGCCCCACCAATTATATCGCCGTCGTTGTTATCAACAAACACGCTTATCACGTTGTCAACGGATTCTTTCCTCTACAGGGATTAGGGGGAAAAACTTTTATTTCTTTTTATCCTATATAAGCAAAGTACGTTTTAAACACTTTATTCTTGAAAAAAAAAAAAAAGTTTCAAAGATCTGACAAAAATACTGTACTTATATTTGTGTGTGCTGTTAGTTTTTTTTTTCTTACGCATAACACAAAATATATTTAATAAAAAGTTATTTACTAAAGGATGGAGCAAACAGAAGTATTTTTTCTTCGTAAATTTTAGACATCTCGTAATAAAGCATATATCTATATGAAAAAGGTATCTTCTAAATTCCTCTAAATACATAAGAGTTCCAAACCCATTTACCTAACATGTCTATCCCGATACGTTCTACAGAATAAAGAAGCTGTGCATTGTGCATTGCTGTGGAATTAAGCTAAAAGTGGAGTTTACTATTGACCTCTATTCTCCGTTCTATCCGTACGCCCATTGAAAAGAGTTCTGAAGAAGAAAATTAGCAAAATGGAATTAAATGTATCACAAACTAACATATGCATTTTTCCATAATAGAGCACACAACCAATGATGTAAATATTTTTGAAGAATAAATATATTTTGAGTATTATTTTTTATATGCATAAATTTTAACGCAAAATGACTAGATCATCAATTTTAATTATTATATTTTACCATATAAACCTTCCTCTATGGTTTTTTATAAATTATATTTTGGTTTTATCTATATCAATAAAATGGAAATTTCATAAGTGGACATCACTAAAAACCTTCGTTACAATGCATCAATTTCAACCAAATTTTCAACATTTATGTAAAACGAGATGGAGCAGGTTTTGCTTAACATCAAAATATATTTCCTAACATTAACATGCGTAACTTCGCTGTTATCGATTAAATACAAAAAAATCAACAGAGTTAATTTTATTTATATATAAATACAATATTAAATTTCAACAGAGTTAATTTTTTTACATACTAGCTAATAATCTCAATCTAAAAAATATTCAATACAAGCAATTTTAAGATAACACCATATGCAAAACAGTCGGCCAAGAAAACAACAACGATATTACATCTTTCTCACATATTCACACACAATCTTAATTAATAATTAACTAATCTTTAACATTGTTTATTATATTTCAACTTTTATTTCTACATTTGTTTTAAATACCCAATTGTTTTATCATGTTTCTAATTTCGCCTAACAAATATACAAATTTATAGTGACCAACATATGCAAATTTTATCTTTGTTTTTATTTAACTTGATATCGTAAACATAACATCCATTGTAAGCATTTTTCTGTTCACCTTCCGCGGTTTCTCTTTTCTCTGATAGTTTTTAGGTGTAGTATATTTTCTTATTACTAGACTACAAACATTCCCTCGAGTAAAACCTGGGCGAAGCCGGGTACATCCGCTAGTATTAAATAAATTTCTATGTCATTCAGAGATTTATCTTTCCTAATTTTTTACGTTACATTTTGGTGGAGATACTGGGTAGATTACGGAAGACAAACTGAAGATTGCCTTGAATCCATGGATGATGTGAACTATATTTTCCGCGACTGACTCCAGGATTCCACTGCCGTGTCAAAGTCAAGACTTTCCTCCAAAATCACGATGTCCCTATAGTCGTTCTGAAAATAAGGCCGCTCATCACATCGCAAAAAAAAAAAAAATAATAAATAAATAAATAATAATAAAGTACGCGAAGATACTAGAAACAAACTTCCGAGGAAATCCTTGACAGAAACCTGTCAGCTACATGCCAGTAACAATAAAATTTGCAAGCTGTGGGTCACAGAACCCATAGCGAAGGAGCTATGTGACAAATCTTTATCATATGAACAGATTATAAATTTTAATCATTATATTTTCTACTTTATAAAATTCCCTCTTTACCTCTCTGGTGCTCTATAAATTTTATTTTTTGGTTTTACATTAACACTTTCTACCCTAGAGACGCGAATTCACGTCCTTGCCGACGTTTTACATGTACATTTGGGTCAGCTGAGAATCTCACCAACCCACTGATAGATTGACAAGAAGGTTTGGGAAAAGATCCATATGAACGCGAATTCGTGTCAGTCGCCGGCAATTTTATATTTAATTTTGAAAATCGAAGACGCGAATTCGCGTACTTCGGGCTTGATGCAAAATCGGAAAGGACGCGAATTTGCATTGCTCGGGTTGAAAGTGTTAAATGAATTTCTGTGTCAATCTGAGATTTGTCTTTCCTAATTTTCTACATATTATATTGTAACATTTAAAATACAATATAACGCGGCTGATGATTGTAAAACGAAAATTAAAATTATACCGCGAATGTTTCTTTTAAAAATCGAAATTTATTTTCAAAGAGAAATAGCGACATTTCTAACTTTGAGGATGAGGTATGGAAAGGTGAAACATGAAGAGTAATGGAGAACGGAAAAATAAAAAGTGTCCAGGGGCGGGAATCGAACCCACACCCTTCTGCTTACCGGGCAGGTGCCTTGTCCACTCGGCTACCCTGGACGCTTTCAACAGGGCGAGACATCTTTGCAAAACAACATATCGACGGGCACGTTGTCGATTGGAGATATAAAATAAACAAATAAAATCATAAAAAAATAACAAAATATATGAAAAGCGTATTTACGCAAATTTGGCCTTAAATACCCATTTCTTGATTTCTCAGGAAGCCTCTGGGACCAAATTTTGGTGCACCACGCTGACGAGGACCAAAATCCCGAAACGTGTTCGTGGTTGACTTTTCTTGATTTATCAAGAAATTGAGTTGGCCAAATATCACGGAACAAGTTAAATAAATGTTAGTTTATTTTTGTTCCACTAGATGGCGCTCTGCCATTTAGAAATTCTCATGTAAGCCTTTTTTGTTTTTGAATAATTTCATTTAAAAAAAATTCTTTAAATAGCTTTGGTTCTAGGGGATATCAAGGCAGCATCCTTAAAATAAACCAGTGCAAAGTACAACTGAAGAATGAATCTCCAGAATCGATTTAATAATTAAGTAATACACCGATAAAGATATTAGCGATAGGGTTAGTTATTATGACATATAACAGATGGGTTTCCGAGTAAGAGGCTCTTTGCAAAAGAGCGTCTCGTATTTGAAGCTAAGGCCGTTGAAGTGCATTTTGCTCAAAAACCGCTTTTTATATGTCGTAATTTTCGTTAATCATTTGTTCGTTCTTTAATGACAAAATAGAACGTTCATTGGATGGGCTGAGGACGGTTTTACTGATGCAGTCTTCAGTTTTACGTCAAGTAGCATGCATAGGAACTTCGCTTATTTTATTAATCTGCGATTTTTGTATGATGGCAATCTTGATGTAGTTCTTCAATGTTGGATTCATTTCTTTAACTGGTGGTCATCTTTGATGGTGATCTTCTACATTTCTGTTGATCTTCTGTACCGGCCGATTTAAGTATACATAGTCTTCTGTTTATCATCATGATTGATGAGGTAGTATCCCCTTGTCTTCCACACAATCGCAGCAGTTAATGATTTCTTAGCACTCATGACATTTTAAAAATACATTTTCCAAATTCTTTTATTAATTTTTTTTTCAGCGATTAAATAATTAATAATTAGTTGTTTTTATATGCTTTACTGTCTGTATTGTATTAATTAAAACTGCCTCAGCCATTGTTGCAATTATCTGGTCAGGAGCTGTTCCGATGTTCTTTACCTCTACAACTGGCTAGTACTGGTAGTCACTGTGGCCTTCTACCAGAAATACAACGACTTCCCAGTCTATTGTATTCGGTTTCTCAAAGGCGTCGCCCCACCTACGATGTTTCCAACACCTAGGCATGCACCAACTTGGTAAAGCAAAGGTTAGAGGAATCGTTTTATTGAGTCTATAATCTCATCACTTAGCCTAGTTTTATTAGAGCAAGAGTTTCGATACCAAATTCTTCAGTGAGGAGGATACAATATGCCATCTTTGCAAAGAAAAAAATAGAAATTGAAATATCTCATTACATCTTTGGATGATAGTATATTAGCGAAGAAAGAGAGACGTTCTTTTCAAAAGTAAACGACAGCCAACTTAACTCATTGCAAAATATTTTAACCAGCGCCATATCAAGTCGAATGGTTGCTCTGTCCCTCTATAACCTTTACAAAGCAATAAAGAGGAAAAAGAACTTTAATTTATCGTTTTCTCCTCCACAGCATGATGGTGATTGATTATCGTGAGGATATCGTTGCAAGCCAGCAATGAGAGAGAAGAATCTGACTGGTGTCTTAATAAAGGTTTGTGTGTACGTGTATTAGAGCAAGTCAAAGGTTCTACCTCTACCGACACCGTGGCCATAAAAATAGTGGCCATAAAGTTGTGAAATATCAAAACTTTTTGGCTAATGAGAGCAAGGCCATCAGTAAGTCAAAGAAAATCAGGATAAGAGGGGGGCTCGATTTCTAAAAGTATTCTTCAAAAGTAAATGATATTTGATATCTTTCACTCTTATAAAATATAAAATGGTTTCAGATTGAAAACAAAAAAAGGTATAATTTATAACCTATATAACCTTTATAACCTATATAAAGGTATATAATGTCCTCGCTCACATGATCATTTCAGATGACAGAGCGACTTCTAAAGATCGATTTGTATCGGTCTTCACGGCGATGAGCTGTGTTGATAAACAGAACATTTTTTAATCCAGCGAAATGTTGTGGCGTAGTTTAAGAAATCAACCCCAATTTGCGCCAAGATGATAAAATAAATGTATTGTTATTATTATTTAGCAATTATAATTCTACAGCTAAATCCAAATAGATGTGTGTGATATAGTCAAAATTCTATCTCGATTAATACACAAACTTTAAAAAAATCGAATGTAATTATTTCAGAGCCATAATTCATATGTTAGGTTGCCAATTCATTCAAAGGAATTTCTACAGCTCAAGTTAGAGAATCTATAAGATGGAGTCTCAACCCATTCAAACATAAATAAACACAAGCGTTCTTGGTAAGAATATAAATAATAATCAACATTAGACATTTAAAATAAGTCAAAATAGGAATTGATCGAATGGGAGTCGACACCTATTAAAACATACATGTGGAGGATTCCAAAGAGCGCCCCCCCCCCCCCCCCCCCCCCCCCAAAGCTATCCACTTAACACAGCACAAAACTACTCCAACTGGATATCATACATCCAAATTGACTGAAGTGTTTTGGATCAAACTTTCTAAATCAAATGTCCCTTCGTTATAATGGCCCTCTTTATAACACCAACCTTGTTATAATAATATCGTCATTCTAAAATTTCGAATTGTCTTAACCCTGGTTTTATATATAACAACAGTCCCAAATGAGATTGTTATAACGAAAATAGACTATATGTCATTATAATGCAATGCGGCCTATGATTATAAAACGATACTTAAAGTTTCACCGCATGAGTTTCTTTTCTGTGAAAAATCAACATTTATTTCAAGGAGAAATATTTACTATTTCTAACCTTTTGAATGAAGTATGAAAGGGTGAAATATGAAGAGTAATGACGAACGGAAAAATAAAAGTGTCCAGAGATGGGAATCGAACCCACAATGTTCCGCTTACCGGGCAGATGCCATGTCCACTAGGCTACCCTGGACGTATTTTTCCGTTCGTAAATAATACTTAAAGTAACTTATAATACATTATAATGCAATTTCCGTTCGTCATTACTCTTCATATTTCACCCTTTCATACTTCATCCAAAAGGTTAGAAATAGTAAATATTTCTCCTTGAAATAAATGTTGATTTTTCACAGAAAAGAAACTCATGCGGTGAAACTTCAAGTGTTGTTTTATAGACTCTATGTCATATTTGCAAGATGGCACATTCTGTTATTATTATTCGTTGGTCCAATTTTATTAAATGCAAAAAATTAGTATCATATAAATATTTTTAACATCAACAGTTCTTGATTTGCTTTATTCCTCTATAAAGATAAAAATCACTTCTCCCGTCAAAGTAGACGTCAAAGCTAGACGTCATTATTGACCGTCGCCGCAAACTAGCGGCCTCAGGTCGGTGACAAAGCCACAACACCAGCTTTGGCAAACTGAGAAGCGTCCACCTAGAGACCATGGTTTCGGGATAATGGCCCTCGTCAGTTTAGGGCGGACTTTATTCCATGAGATCCACTATGGAATCTTCACAATCCGTAAAAGAGGTGTTTAGCTGGCAAAGTGGCTATGCCAAAAATAAAGATGGAACTAGAAGTGGCCTTTATCTTTATAAATCAACAAGACGGGTGACCCGGGCTTCGCCCCGGGATTGACTCGTGTGCATATCTACCCGAGTGATATATATTTAGATAAGATTTTTTTTTAATAATTGTGTTTGCTATTAGCATTATCTATTTGTTTGCATCAGCATAATTTAATCTAATCTTTGATAGAGGGCGCTGTTCGTGAACTAAGTAGAATAATTTGAATATATAGTTTTAATAATTGATTTATATATTTTTTAAAATAACCTATCGTCTTCCCCGTATTTTTTTACCTATGTATGGAAATTTTGGTTTGAATTAATGAACTACTGCGAATTTGTATACCGGACATACAAACAAACATACATACAAACATTGATTTTTATATATATAGATATCTTCCCGGCAAAATTTATATATTACAGATGTTTCGGGGACTTTCTGCCAACCAGGATAATTATATGTTCCTGAATACATTTGTACATACCACTTACAGAAAACCGTGGGGGCTGGAATTCTGGAACACATTTCTATTGAGGAAGATGATAGAGAGTCGTCGGGAGTAAAGGCATTTAAGAACCGTAAATTCGTCTGATGTATTATTTTTCCATCTAACCAGCAAATTATCTCAACTTATCTCAACCCATAGTACATTACGACAATATTCACAATAAAAACCAAAGACTTTTAATAGAATCTATGATAACCACACAACAAAAAAGCATAAACAGATGCATAGAAATATATGAAACAATATTAACGAACACTAAGCCTTAGATTTAAAAAATGTAAAATATAGTTAAATATATAAACAGTCTATTACGTAATCTTATATGTAAATATCTATATATTATTGTTATCTTTATTAAATTAAAACTTTATAAATATGCAAAAATTTATTATGTAGTATATATATACTATCAAATTGTTACCGTGATACTCCTGTGGAAGGACCGCCGGGTCCGAAAGCTTGGAAATAAAAATAATGTTGAACAAGAAACTTAGCCCCGGAGAGTTTATTTTCTTTATGCTATAAATATATTAGTTTGAAACAAAGGAAGCTAACATCTGGACAAACATATCTACATAAACTGAGAAGACAGGCAGTATAATACAGACCACCAGCACGGGACAGCTCCCGCGCTGTTTCCAATCTGGTAAAACACTAACAGACCGACCCATCCAGCAGCCATACATCAGCACTTACAAATGGTGCACCGCTATGTCGTTACTCTCTTTCAGCAGATAGGCTGGCGATCCTATACTTTCTGATTTTAAAGTTGACTGCCCCTCTAAATCCTTTCACCGCGTTTTCCCTTTTGTTCAATAAACTGTGAATATTTACAAGCGAAAATTTAAAGTATACATTGTGTGAGTTTATTACATGTGCGTATGGGAAACAAACATATCTGAAATGGTATTTTTTAATAGTTTTTTTTTTTTTAAACAAAACATTCATCGTTTCTCTCGAAATTTTGGTACTCTTTAGCCTAACTCTTATTACAATTCAGACAATCCCGGCGTGGCAATGGAAGACCAATGTATCAACACTAGATGGGCCATCTAGTAGGAGTATAAGTAGGGAGTGAAATATGGGGGTATCTCCTAATCCTGCAACTAAAAGTTACTGATGGCTTGCTCCATCTGTCGGATTAATTCGTTGATTTTTCAATTATTCCAAAATTGGCCAAATACTATTTCTTGGTTAATCAAGAAAAGGTAACCACTGTACTATTTTTCACATAGTTTGGCGTTCTCACGCCCTTCCAGCCCAAAATACCTGTTTCATAATTTTTAAGGATGCCCCAAAGACCAGCCTTTTTGGTCGTTAAGGTAAAGCTTTCAGCACGCTGATGAGGGCCAACATTCCGAAAAGCGTACGTGGTTAGCTTTTTTTATTAATCAAGAAATGGCATTTGGCCAATTCCTAAATATTTAAGAACCAACGATTAGTAGATATTTATTCCGATAGATGGCGCAAGCCATCAGAAACTTCAAGTTACGCGATGTCGTTTTTATTCTCTCAATTTATCCACCTGATCCCAGCACAATTTCATTGTGTACTCACAGTTCAATCTGTGTTTATCTCAAGGGTCTAGCCCTATTTTTATTTTGGTCGTTGCATTGTTTCGCTTTGAATTAATGTTATTTCCATATAGGGATAGTTGCCTTAACTTATATGACCTTGGGAAGTCCTCCCTAATTAGGGGATTTTCAAAATACCCGGGTAGTTGTCCGATTGAATGTTTGCACAACCAACTTTGCTTTACAAAGAACATTATGATTAATAATAGTGGCAGTAGTAATTTAAATGATTGGAATTAATTGGCATGTCATTAACATTATCATTTTTAACCCCAACTCTTTTTCCTAGAAGAAATTGATCTATAGATGGTGCTTAGTTTCAGCGTCTATTTTGACGTGAAAGGCGATTTTTAATATTGTAACAAAGTATTTATTAATTTTATTTATGTAACATAGTATTTATTAATTTTATTATTTTTTATTAACAGAGTGGTCATTTTTATGTTTAAATCTTGCGACTCTGTAAATTTCCCTCGTGGCTTATCTTTTGTTTACAATTCATAGTTTGTCCTTCTCTGAAATAAATTGCTGTCCCCTCCTGAAGTTTTTGTATTCCCTAATTTTCCACGTGGCATTTTGGTGGAGATGCCGGGTAAGTTAGGGAAGACAAACTGAAGATCGCCGAGAAGAATTTGAAGCCATGGGTGATGTAATCCACATTTTTAGAGACTGGCTCCAGGATTCCACCGCCGTGTCAAAGCCAAGACTTCCTTCCAAGATGACGATGTCCCTATAGAGGACGATACAACGACAAAGCCGCTCTTCACGCCGCAAGAAAATGGACGCAAAGGTACTAGGGACAAAGTTCCAAGACTTCGATGGAGTCCTTGGCAGAAGCACGTCAAATCCACGTCAGTATCTACAATAATTGTTAGCTGTGGGTCACAGCTCCCATAGGGAGGAAGCTATGTAACAAAGTATTTATTAATTTTATTTATGTAACATAGTATTTATTAATTTTATTATTTTTTATAACAGAGTGGTCATTTTTTATGTTTAAATCTTGCGACTCTGTAAATTTCCCTCGTGGCTTATCTTTTGTTTACAATTCATAGTTTGTCCTTCTCTGAAATAAATTGCTGTCTCCTCCTGAAGTTTTTGTCTTCCCTAATTTTCCACGTGGCAATATTATAGGTCACCTTCCCCCCGGCAAAAATGTCCATCTATATTTTAGCCATAGATTTGACCTAGCCATTTTACCAGCTAAACACCTCTTTGGCAGATTGTGAAAATTTTATTTGATCTCCTGTGGATCTCATGAAAAAAGTCCGCCCTGGATTGACAAGGGAAATAATCCCGAAACTAAGATCTCCAGGTGGACGCTCATCTGTTTTCCAAAGCTGGTGTTTTGACTTTCTCACCGACCTGAATCTGCTATTTTGTAGAGACGATCAATAGATGGCGCTTAAGTTTTAACTTCTATTTTGACGGAAGAGGCGACCGTTATTATATATATGGAAAATATTTGTATTAAATATCTGTGTGGAGGGGATATATGGGGCGGATCTGACGCTTAATATCTTATTCTGCAATGGCAAAGTTTAGCGGTGTAAAAATGTTGGAATATTCAGTTGCATGTGTGGGATGATTTTATATCCCCCCCCCCCCCAACTTTCTTTTCGATTCAAAATAATTTTCAACTAACCCCACACTGCCATAAAAAAAAAAACAAATATTAAAGAGCCTGGCTATTGATGGTTTATCTCCCAGACATCTTCGGACACTTCTCGTGCTGTTTGTGACGTCAAGCTGATTAATGGTCATATAGTAGGTGGGGGGTTGCGTTATCCAACACATCTCATCCTGCAAGCTACGCATGCTCGTAATTTGAGAGAGAAGAATTACTAGTCAAACATTGGGGGATTGCGTCAATTTCTTGCCGCTATTTGATACCTTTGCATTAAATAGAACTTTGGGATGGCCAATGAACAGATATTAGCTGAATGGTTTTATTATTTTGCCGTAATTCTACACTTCTCGTGCCGCAGGATTCAATAGAATGGCCAAAGGTCAGTTATTGGGGAATTGGCGTCAGTTCCTTGCCTTCATACATCACTTTTCATCCCGCATAGATTGTTGAAATGGCCAATGGTCAGTCATTGAAAGATTGGCGTCAGTTCCTTGCCATCATCCAAAACTTTATCTCGCATAGATTGCTGAAATGGCCAATGGTCAGTCATTGAAAGATTGGCATCAGTTCCTTGCCATCATCCAAAACTTTTCATCTCGCATAGATTGTTGAAATGACCAATGGTCAGTCATTGAAAGATTGGCGTCAGTATCTTGCCATCATCCAAAACTTCATCTCGCATAGATTGTTGAAATGGCCAATGGTCAGTCATTGAAAGATTGGCGTCAGTATATTGCCATCACCCAGCACCTTTCATCCCACATGGATTACTGTAATGTCCAAAGGTCAGTCATTGGGGATTGGCGTCAGTTTCTTGCCACAAAACAACACTTTTCATCCCGCATGGATTGCTGGAATGTCCAATGTTCAGTCATTGAAAGATTGGCGTCAGTTTCTTGCCATCATACAACAATTTCATCCCGCAGGAATTACTGGAATGGCCAATGGTCAGTCATTGGGAAATTGGCGTCAGTTCCTTGCCATCATTCAGCACCTTTGATCCCGCATGGATTGCTGGAATTGCCAATGGTTAGTCACTGAGGAATTGGCGTCAGTTCCTTGCCATCATTCAGCACCTTTGTTCCGCATGGAATTCTGGAATTGCCAATGGACAGTCATTGAGGAATTGGCGTCAGTTCCTTGCCATCATTCAGCACCTTTGATCCCGCATGGATTGCTTTAATTGCCAATGGACAGTCATTGAGGAATTGGCGTCAGTTCTTTGCCCTCATTCAGCACCTTTGATCCCGCATCTATTGTTGAAATGGCCAATGGTCAGTCATTGGGAGATTGGCGTCAGTTCCTTGATGTCCACAGAAGTTCCCCGTGCTGTGCGAAACTTTAGCCTTCCGATGTTCAGGTTATTTTCGTCATCCGATATGTTTTAGGATATTTTATCTATTATTTCCTCAATAAAAT
>CP092879.1:10400480-10423350 GCA_030710605.1 Cordylochernes scorpioides | reverse complement strand
TCATTTGGGACTGTTGTTATATATAAAACCAGGGTTAGGACAATTCGAAATTTTAGAATGACGATATTATTATAACAAGGTTGGTGTTAAAAAGAGGGCCATTATAACGAAGGGACATTTGATTTAGAAAGTTTGATCCAAAACACTTCAGTCAATTTGGATGTATGATATCCAGTTGGAGTAGTTTTGTGCTGTGTTAAGTGGATAGCTTTGGGGGGGGCGCTCTTTGGAATCCTCCACATGTATGTTTTAATAGGTGTCGACTCCCATTCGATCAATTCCTATTTTGACTTATTTTAAATGTCTAATGTTAATTATTATTTATATTCCTACCAAGAACGCTTGTGTTTATTTATGTTTGAATGGGTTGAGACTCCATCTTATAGATTCTCTAACTTGAGCTGTAGAAATTCCTTTGAATGAATTGGCAACCTAACATATGAATTATGGCTCTGAAATAATTACATTCGATTTTTTTAAAGTTTGTGTATTAATCGAGATAGAATTTTGACTATATCACACACATCTATTTGGATTTAGCTGTAGAATTATAATTGCTAAATAATAATAACAATACATTTATTTTATCATCTTGGCGCAAATTGGGGTTGATTTCTTAAACTACGCCACAACATTTCGCTGGATTAAAAAATGTTCTGTTTATCAACACAGCTCATCGCCGTGAAGACCGATACAAATCGATCTTTAGAAGTCGCTCTGTCATCTGAAATGATCATGTGAGCGAGGACATTATATACCTTTATATAGGTTATAAAGGTTATATAGGTTATAAATTATACCTTTTTTTGTTTTCAATCTGAAAACCATTTTATATTTTATAAGAGTGAAAGATATCAAATATCATTTACTTTTGAAGAATACTTTTAGAAATCGAGCCCCCCTCTTATCCTGATTTTCTTTGACTTACTGATGGCCTTGCTCTCATTAGCCAAAAAGGTTTTGATATTTTACAACTTTATGGCCACTATTTTTATGGCCACGGTGTCGGTAGAGGTAGAACCTTTGACTTGCTCTAATACACGTACACACAAACCTTTATTAAGACACCAGTCAGATTCTTCTCTCTCATTGCTGGCTTGCAACGATATCCTCACGATAATCAATCACCATCATGCTGTGGAGGAGAAAACGATAAATTAAAGTTCTTTTTCCTCTTTATTGCTTTGTAAAGGTTATAGAGGGACAGAGCAACCATTCGACTTGATATGGCGCTGGTTAAAATATTTTGCAATGAGTTAAGTTGGCTGTCGTTTACTTTTGAAAAGAACGTCTCTCTTTCTTCGCTAATATACTATCATCCAAAGATGTAATGAGATATTTCAATTTCTATTTTTTTTCTTTGCAAAGATGGCATATTGTATCCTCCTCACTGAAGAATTTGGTATCGAAACTCTTGCTCTAATAAAACTAGGCTAAGTGATGAGATTATAGACTCAATAAAACGATTCCTCTAACCTTTGCTTCACCAAGTTGGTGCATGCCTAGGTGTTGGAAACATCGTAGGTGGGGCGACGCCTTTGAGAAACCGAATACAATAGACTGGGAAGTCGTTGTATTTCTGGTAGAAGGCCACAGTGACTACCAGTACTAGCCAGTTGTAGAGGTAAAGAACATCGGAACAGCTCCTGACCAGATAATTGCAATAATGGCTGAGGCAGTTTTAATTAATACAATACAGACAGTAAAGCATATAAAAACAACTAATTATTACAACAACAACAACAACAAAAAAGCCTTTATTTAGGGTCACTGACCCTATACAGGATTCACCAGAGGTATGCATAAGAACAAAGCAGTGAGACAAAGGAAATAACGATATATACAGAGTAAGAAGAAAAAGGAAAAAAAAACAAGAAAAGAAAAAAAAAAGAAAAAAAAGAAAGAGGGAAGCAAGAAATCAACACAAAAAGAGTAGCAGTAAGAAAGTGAGGAGTGAGTATCACTTGGCCTTCTTCTGAGATATGGACTTGTGGAAACCATAAAACGCCGTAGCAATATACTTATTCTGGGTCATATTGTCAATTATTGATGGAAGTGAAGCACAGAGTTGCCCAAACAACTAATTATTAATTATTTAATCGCTGAAAAAAAACTTTAATAAAAGAATTTGGAAAATGTATTTTAAAAATGTCATGAGTGCTAAGAAATCATTAACTGCTGCGATTGTGTGGAAGACAAGGGGACACTACCTCATCAATCATGATGATAAACAGAAGACTATGTATACCTAAATCGGCCGGTACAGAAGATCAACAGAAACGTAGAAGATCTCCATCAAAGATGACCACCAGTTAAAGAAATGAATCCAACATTGAAGAACTACATATAAGATTGCCATCATACAAAAATCGCAGATCAATAAAATAAGCGAAGTTCCTATGCATGCTACTTGACGTAAAACTGAAGACTGCATCAGTAAAACCGTCCTCAGCCCATCCAATGAACGTTCTATTTTGTCATTAAAGAACGAACAAATGATTAACGAAAATTACGACATATAAAAAGCGGTTTTTGAGCAAAATGCACTTCAACGGCCTTAGCTTCAAATACGAGACGCTCTTTTGCAAAGAGCCTCTTACTCGGAAACTCATCTGTTATATGTCATAATAAACTAACCCTATCGCTAATATCGTTATCGGTGTATTACTTAATTATTAAGTCGATTCTGGAGATTCATTCTTCAGTTGTACTTTGCACCGGTTTATTTTAAGGATGCTGCCTTGACATCCCCTAGAACCAAAGCTATTTAAAGAATATTTTTTTAATGAAATTATTCAAAAACAAAAAAGGCTTACATGAGCATTTCTAAATGGCAGAGCGCCATCTAGTGGAACAAAAATAAACTAAACATTTATTTAACTTGTTCCGTGATATTTGGCCAACTCAATTTCTTGATAAATCAAGAAAAGTCAACCACGAACGCGTTTCGAGCTGTTGGCCCTCGTCAGCGTGGTTCACCAAAATTTGGTCCCAGAGGCTTCCTGAGAAATCAAGAAATGGGTATTTAAGGACAAATTTGCGTAAATACGCTTTTCATATATTTTGTTATTTTTTTATGAATTTATTTGTTTATTTTATATCTCCAGTATTCCAATCGACAACGTGCCCGTCGATATGTTGTTTTGCAAAGATGTCTCGCCCTGTTGAAAGCGATACAATAAAATGTAGAAAATTAGGAAAGACAAATCTCAGACTGACACAGAAATTCATTTAACACTTTCAACCCGAGCGATGCAAATTCGCGTCCTTTCCGATTTTACATCAAGCCCGAAGTACGCGAATTCGCGTCTTCGATTTCAAAATTAAATATAAAATTGCCGGCGACTGACACGAATTCGCGTTCATATGGATCTTTTCCCAAACCTTCTTGTCAATCTATCAGTGGGATGGTGAGAATCTCAGCTGACCCAATGTACATGTAAAACGTCGGCAATGACGTGAATTCGCGTCTCTAGGGTAGAAAGTGTTAATGTAAAACCAAAAAATAAAATTTATAGAGCACCAGAGAGGTAAAGAGGGAATTTTATAAAGTAGAAAATATAATGATTAAAAATTTATAATCTGTTCATATGATAAAGATTTGTCACATAGCTCCTTCGCTATGGGTTCTGTGACCCACAGCTTGCAAATATTATTGCTACCGGCATGTAGCTGACAGGTTTCTGTCAAGGGTTTCCTCGGAAGTTTGTTTCTAGTATCTTCGCGTACTTTATTATTATTTATTTATTTATTATTATTTTTTTTTTTTGCGATGTGATGAGCGGCCTTATTGTCAGAACGACTATAGGGACATCGTGATTTTGGAGGAAAGTCTTGACTTTGACACGGCAGTGGAATCCTGGAGTCAGTCGCGGAAAATATAGTTCACATCATCCATGGATTCAAGGCAATCTTCAGTTTGTCTTCCGTAATCTACCCAGTATCTCCACCAAAATGTAACGTAAAAAATTATGAAAGATAAATCTCAGAATGACATAGAAATTTATTTAATACTAGCGGATGTACCCGGCTTCGCCCAGGTTTTACTCGAGGAATGTTTGTAGTCTAGTAATAAGAAAATATACTACACCTAAACACTATCAGAGAAAAGAGAAACCGCGGAAGGTGAACAGAAAAATGCTTACAATGGATGTATATGTTTACGATATCAAGTTAAATAAAAACGATGGTAAAATTTGCATATGTTGGTCACTATAAATTTGTATATTTGTTAGGCGAAATTAGAAACATGATAAAACAATTGGGTATTTAAAACAAATGTAGAAATAAAAGTTGAAATATAATAAACAATGTTAAAGATTAGTTAATTATTAATTAAGATTGTGTGTGAATATGTGAGAAAGATGTAATATCGTTGTTGTTTTCTTGGCCGACTGTTTTGCATATGGTGTTATCTTAAAATTGCTTGTATTGAATATTTTTTAGATTGAGATTATTAGCTAGTATGTAAAAAAATTAACTCTGTTGAAATTTAATATTGTATTTATATAAAAATAAAATTAACTCTGTTGATTTTTTTGTATTTAATCGATAACAGCGAAGTTACGCATGTTAATGTTAGGAAATATATTTTGATGTTAAGCAAAACCTGCTCCATCTCGTTTTACATAAATGTTGAAAATTTGGTTGAATTGATGCATTGTAACGAAGGTTTTTAGTGATGTCCACTTATGAAATTTCCATTTTATTAATATAGATAAAACCAAAATATAATTTATAAAAAACCATAGAGGAAGGTTTATATGGTAAAATATAATAATTAAAATTGATGATCTAGTCATTTTGCGTTAAATATATGCACATATAAAAAATAATACTCAAAATATATTTATTCTTCAAAAATATTTACATCATTGGTTGTGTGCTCTATTATGGAAAAATGCATATGTTAGTTTGTGATACATTTAATTCCATTTTGCTAATTTTCTTCTTCAGAACTCTTTTCAATGGGCGTACGGATAGAACGGAGAATAGAGGTCAATAGTAAGCTCCACTTTTAGCTTAATTCCACAGCAATGCACAATGCACAGCATCTTTCTTCTGTAGAACGTATCGGGATAGACATGTTAGGTAAATGGGTTTAGTACTCTTTTGTATTTAGAGGAATTTAGAAGATACCTTTATCATATAGATATATGCTTTATTACGAGATGTCTAAAATTACGAAGAAAAAATACTTCTGTTTGCTCCAACCTTTAGTAAATAACTTTTTATTAAATATATTTTGTGTTATGCGTAAGAAAAAAAAACTAACAGCACACACAAATAGAAGTGCAGTATTTTTGTCAGATCTTTGAAACGTTTTTTTTTTTTCAAGAATAAAGTGTTTAAAACGTACTTTGGTTATATAGGATAAAAAGAAATAAAAGTTTTCCCCCCTAATCCCTGTAGAGGAAAGAATCCGTTGACAACGTGATAAGCGTGTTTGTTGATAACAACGACGGCGATATAATTGGTGGGGCGCGAGGCAGTGTCAGAAAATAGGTGAGCGATATGCCTACGTCACGGCCAATCCCAAAGCCCGGTGCAACGGTGAGTTTGAAGAGTGACCCGAAAAGCCACGGTTGTGTTGAGCGAAGTGGCCGAGCCGACTGTCCAATAGCGGGCAAGCTTCCAATTTGATTATGATAATACAGATGCATTATTGATAATCATAATAGTGACATGCGCAGAAAGTAGCGCGCCCCGAGCGCCCTCTTCCTCACAACCTCCGACACAATCTCCATGGCTCGCCGTAAGCAACCGCATCCCCAACACCTTTCGGCGGCCGAAGATTCGACAATTTTGGCAGCTTTTTTACAACAAGGTAAGTGATTTTAAACATATTTATATTCAGGAGTCTATTACTCGTACATCTGTCTAGTAGGTGGCACGATTTTAAGCCATTTTATGGCATTTTGCGTTGCGAGTATGATACATATTTTAACTTTCATCTGTCATAAATTTCTTCCCCGCCTACCACCTGTCACTCACACATTTTCGTCTGCGGTCTTTTAACGCCTTTCCGATTTAAAGAATCTTTTTAATTTTCGAATTATTTATTTTAATATCTAAAAATACATTATAGTTTTCAATGTTTTTTTTTCCGCGACGGCTATATTTTTAGAAATTTATGAATTGCCCCAGGTCTATATATATATTTTAAAATAAATAATTATATACATAATAAAATGTAAAATAATAATATATTTTCATAGTTTTTAAATTTATTTTATTATTTATAGTAGAAACATTTTTGTATCGGTTCAACATTGTTCAAAGATAAGCCATTTTAATATAAATTTTACAAAATAAAGAAATATTTAGAATTTTAAAATATATAGGCATAGTTTTTGATATACAAACAAAATACACAGTTGTCTTGTTCATTCTTTTGCCATATTGGCAAAATTAGTGCGCACACATTTTAACAATATAGAAAATATCTAACCTCAGTATACATACTTTAAGAGAGATATATAATATATATATAATTTTTAAGGTTACAAATTGTGTTGTAAAATAATAATTTATTTTAAAAGCTATTTTTAGAGGAAATTTCTATTTTTAAAAATATCTTCCTAGCGTAATTTTTCATATTTTATAGGTTTTAGTTTTTGTATAAAAATAAATAATTATTATATATATTCCCAAGCGCTAGCTGGGCGGTTTTTTTTACAATATATTATGCTATACACACCGTTTTAAAAAAAATAAACGGAAAATATATAATATTTTGGCTCTACGAAACCACTTATTTAAATAGGTTTAAAATGTTGTAGGCTCTAAAATAATAATAAGATAATGTATATTTAAGGTTTTTTTTTCAAATTTTCTATCAAAAGATAAGTATAAATATAAAATATTAAAAATTAAAAATAGTCGAATATCAACTCTTTCAAGCCCAAAACTATATTTAGTAAAAATATAGTATATAGGCAAAAATATGCTTTTGAAATTTAAAATATATAAGAATATAGATTTATAAATATATATACCTATATGTACAGAAAAAAATTGTATTTAATTTTAAATATAAATATTTAGTAAAGAAAATATTTAATTATTATAGAAAAATAAACTTTAAAAGCGTACACAAAGAAGTTTAAGCCAAAAGAAAATTGTAAAATATATTAAGAGAGGGAACCTTATTTAATAATTTGCTATATTTATATTAGCTAGTACAAAAACTTAAAGCAAACACACCTAAAATACTTAATCAATCTTTAGAGTCTCACAAAAAAGAAATAATATTTAAACATTGTAACCTGACAATCTATATTTGATTTTTAAATGTTATAAATAAATAAGGTGTTTTAAAAATATATTTTAGATAAATGTTATACAATTCTTTAAATATGGTCTTTCTTTCTTTATTTATTTATTTTTATTTATTGTTACAAAAGCACGAAGTCCAAAGGACTATTGTGCTGTGCTAGTATTATTTACATATATATGATTATTAATAGGTAATCCCATAATATTATGTTCAAATCAATAAGCTTGAGGGATAAGTCTCTTTTAAATACATTTATTTCAAGCTTTCGGGCTCAACCGCCCTTCGACAGGAAAAATTATATTAAAACTTTAGTAGCTAATATAATTTTTCCTGTCGAAGGGCGGTTGAGCCCGAAAGCTTGAAATAAATGTATTTAAAAGAGACTTATCCCTCAAGCTTATTGATTTGAACATATATATGATTAATTATTTACACGATGGATTAGTAGTGTTTTGTAAATTATTGTACAAATAGTTCTAAACTTAACAAAGTTCTCATGAGATTGAGTATATACACAAAGAGAATTTGATAATGTTTCAAAGTATTTACATACAATTTGATTAGTCAGAGGGCAAGTTAAAAGAAGATGCTCTGGTGATTCAACATCTAAGCGGCATTCACATGTTGGATCATTGATAACATTCAGTTTGAATAGGAAACTTAAGAAGGGTTCTTTGCCTGTTAAGAATAAAGTAGTGAATTTATCAGAAGAAATGAAATTTGGGACAGCAATTGGAAATAATTCCTTGAACAGTTCATTAGATTGAGAAAGATAAAACTTAAATTTTAGATCCAGATATAGTTTATTTAATTCTTTTTGAAGGGGTTTTTTTGAGTGTTTGGTCTGTGAGAGAATTTGTCATATTATACTTTGTTTGTGATAATTCAAGATAATCGGACAGTAAAGGAGTTTTCGCTAGTATATGTGTGACGTAAGAAGATGAAGTCCTATAAGCATGAATGCATCTAATAAGAATTAGGTATTTTGGTACCTAAGTATTGTTAGTTTTTTTAAGCGATATTTTTTTAACTGCGAAAAATATTATAGTAATTATAATTTATTTTTTCCTATAAGTTTAAAAGAGATGGATATATATTTTATTTTATTTTTTAATAACTTTTTAATTTTGTCTAAAACAGTGGAGAGAGAAATTTGGTATACAATATATCTGAAGACAGAAACCGTTTAAGTCTCAATTTGAGTAGTTGGCAACATTTGCGTGCACGCTCTGGGGATTAATAAAATAAAAACAAGTATTAAATATTTAGGAAATGCAAATTTAGTATAATATTACAGAATATATTCAAAATAGTATAATGTGTTTGGTAAAAATCAGTTTAGTTAACGATTTTAGAAATTATTTAAGTTACAAAAAGTTTGTCAATTTTGCAAATTTTTAAAGCAATATTATGTTATATACATCGATAATATTTTAAATACTTTAAAAATCTTTGCCCATTTTAAAAATATCAGGTGGCACGGTCAAGAAACGTTAATTTAATAAAAAGGTGGGGATTTAAGAAGAGAAAAAATATATATATATATATGGAAAATAAAATATGAATTTAATAAATGATTCCCTCTAAATAAAAATTCTCAAGATTATAAATTAATTTTTCCTTTCATTAAATAAAAAACGTGCCTCTTTGATTTCTCAAAGTTTTATAAATCATCTTTTGTATATTACTTCATTTCAGATATTAAAATATATAATATAAGGTGTGAAATAGTCTAAATTATTAGTTTATTGCATGATAGATATTAGGTTATAATTAAATTTCGAGGATATATCCAAATTTGATAACAGTTTTAAACTGTATTCATTTAAAAGGTATAGGAATAACTATAAAAGAGACAAAATAAAATATCCTTTTTAAATATATATTAAGAAATATATATAAAATTTAAAATGGAATAGCGCTAAAGGATATCATTTTTACATTATGTTACAATACTTTCCAGAATTTTCAGGTTGTAACATTGTAAGGTTTCAGCCCCGGTTTTTAGGATTTAAAAAAAAAAACGAGCATTATAATAAAAATTAGCTGACCTCAATCTTGGAAAATAAATATAAATGCTTAGCATTTTAATTATATTTAGCCAATTTCCCGCTCAATATATGGCGTCTGCTAGATTACTTTCAAGAAAACGTAAATCAGGATGAGTAAATTGTTTGAATCGCTAGTTTGGCGAATTTATTTTATGTCTCATTTTTCAATCTACGTCGACGTATCATGCGATTTTCAAATCACTGATGTATATCATGAAATGTGTGTTGACGCGTCTTCTCGTATTATAAATGGATTTATATTTTTCTATTAATTAATATTTCTTAATTATATATTTTCGCACAAAATATATTTAATACAAACTATCAAAATACATCATCTTTCTAATTATTATATATCTAAATTTATTATATCGAAAAAAGATCTAATCGTCAAATATACACCATTAATATGCCAGACATTTCTTAAAATATAAAAAAATTTACACACACACACACACTTACCAAAATATGCCTTAATCTTATTCAAGATGAATATATTATATATAATATAACACCATTACGATATTTCATTTAACTGATATGAAAATATAACATTTCAAATTTCTATATGAAGTAGGAAAAGTATTATATATATATTTCTAAAAAAATAAAAATAATTTACTTATAATAAAATGTCGATTTTACTAGAAAAAAAAATTTTGAAAAATTGCGCATATACGCAGAAATACACACACAATTATATTAATAAATCATCTCCTAAAAGGAGACTTTATCAAAGGAAGAGATCTGTATCGATAAAGAAGCCAGGGTAAACATTTTCAGAAATCGGTCGAGTGTCTCTAAACATTGGCAAGCACGACTCCACTAATTTCCCAACCAATTAAAACGCAGGACCACATAACGCAGTCAATTGCATATTCCCCCAAATTTCCATTACGGAGTGCAAATATTCTCCCCTTTAATTGCCTTTGTAGCGCCTGCCTTTCATATTGGTGAATTGGGTAGATTTTTGGTCGAACACCTCCCTTCCTATTATTGAGAATGTTGTGGGCTGGATTATCTGGCGACACACCCTTTCAACAATTCGGATCATCCCCTGGCTTGCTACCTCTTTTCCTACTAATTTTGACAGCGTATCGGATCGTGAAGAATTACATACAAGAATTTGTTTTATAATCCAAATTTATATTCAAGCATTCAATTTACCAGAAGATCGAATTTTTGCGTTTAATCAGGTGTATAAGACAATAGGGTATCAAACACGAAGTAATTCTAAAGGAAATGGCGATACTTCTTTTTGAAGATGGAAATGGCATTGTGCTTTGTCGGGAGTTCATGTACTTCTGAAAATCAATTCTCAATCAGAATTGTTCAGCGCTCTATGCTGAAAAAAACCTACGTGCTTCCTTGAATATCTTCCTTTAGTTAATTTAGAAGCACAAGATTACCTTCCGATTCCAATTAGCAAATAGGATGATGCCAAGACACTTTAGCATGAAAACGAAATTCGCTCATGGCTTTCACACCCCATTTAAGACACAGAGATCAATGTTTTAAATGTAATTCTGTTTATCCTTACCACATAGCAATATATAATGATACTTCAGCTTACATTCCATTCCAAATAAAGAGATGGAATTTTTCCTATTCAAAAGTTTTTTACTTGGCATTATCAGATCATTTTCAAACTAGGGAAAATTAATTGTTTTTCAAGTGATTTATCTTCGTTGGCGACTTGTAAATTCATGGAACGGTTATAATCGTTGATGTTTTCTCTCCACGCATGGGCTTAGGAGCATTTCCCTAGCCATTACTGTGGGAGGAACCAGGAAAACTTGGTGACATAAGGTTTCCAAAATGTGTAAATTTCGTTCGGTAATAGAACACGGTGTGAATTTCTTCTGATTATCTTATACAGACAGACCCACAATCCATATAGATAGTTGCTAGACTTGCCTGAATATATCTCGTTAAGATGACACCTGAGCTATTCTCTGAAGATCATATTTTAAGTTCACCTTTTTCTCCGAATCATCCATAAATCTAAACCCCCCTTTTGACCGTTTTTTTTTTCTATAACTTTATCGAAACCAATTCTCCTACTATTCTGAATAAGATTATTAATATCTATTTAAAAATACAATTATTTTCTCAAAATACGCGAAAAAAACTTTCTTTTTACATTTAAACTAATTTTATTCTTTCCCATCTAAATTTATTCTTGCTTTAAGTAAGCAATTTTCTTTCTAAACAAGCGTTCTACCTTGTACCCAAAATGAATCAAAATCGATATACGATGTTGTTGCCAGAACTGTTATTTAAATAATGTATATATCTATATTAATAAAATGGAAATTTCATAAGTGGACATCACTAAAAACTTTCGTTACAATGCATCAATTTCAACCAAATTTTCAACATTTATGTAAAACGAGATGGAGCAGGTTTTGCTTAACATCAAAATATATTTCCTAACATTAACATGCGTAACTTCGGTGTTATCGATTAAATACAAAAAAAAATCAACAGAGTTAATTTTATTTATATATAAATACAAAAAAAAAAAAATTCAACAGAGTTAATTTTTTTACATACTAGCTAATAATCTCAATCTAAAAAATATTCAATACAAGCAATTTTAAGATAATTATCATGTTTCTAATTTCGCCTAACAAATATACAAATTTATAGTGACCAACATATGCAAATTTTATCTTTGTTTTTATTTAACTTGATATCGTAAACATATACATCCATTGTAAGCATTTTTCTGTTCACCTTCCGTGGTTTCTCTTTTCTCTGATAGTTTTTAGGTGTAGTATATTTTCTTATTACTAGACTACAAACATTCCCTCGAGAAAAACCTGGGCGAAGCCGGGTACATCCGCTAGTATAGTATATATCTAAATGGAAAGAATATACTAAATAATATTTCATTTAATGACCCGGAATAATTTGTTATGATATTTGATAAATATAAGTTCTCATAAAAATAATATTGTAAATTTTAAATAATATCATTTTCTTTGTTTAATTTCTCATAAATTTTGTAACATTTGACTAAGATTGTCAATAAAATATTTTGAATTGTCAAAAAATAAAAAAGATCAGTAAATGTTGGATTTATTTTATAACTATTCTGGGGCCGCTAACACAAGCGCATTAGAATCTTGAATCTTGCTGGTACGATGTCCAGTTTGGTCGTTCAACGCCACTAGAAATACAGAATATTTAATCGATTTCTTTGCATAATATAGAGAATTTAAAAATATTCTTTATCCTCTCTAGAGAAAGAAAATGTTAACACGAGAGTAATAGTGGTCGTGAGGGCAATCACAAAATTATCAGTTTTACATTGAACGCTTTCAAATAATTGCGATACCCATGTGTTATAACTAGCCCTATATATATGCCTTGGTACTATTTGTGTGTATATTAAATTTTAAAATTTGTTTCTTTATTTAACGTTAATCTCTGTTAACAAAAAATAAAATTAATCAAAGTAACGTAATTATTCTCTACTTTGGAGAATACCATTCCGTATTGAAGATGCTTGTATCCTAAATTGAAATAATTAACATTTCAATATGTCGCACACATGTTCGAAATGGAACAATTGACTAAACTGTCTTCATGTAAATATATATGTTTGATTTGTGTTATAAACATCTGCAAAATTTCAATACAATTTTATTCATTACTTTTGCTATCAATCATTTGTTTTGAAGTTTAACGTAATTTTTTTGTTAGGTTTTATCTTGTTGATTACGATTTTAAAGTATGAGTGCAAATAGGAATTTCTCCAAAATTATTTTAATCCTACACAGATATTCCTTTTTATTCTTAATATTTGTAACATGTGATAAGAAAGGACTCACGAACGCGTCTATCCTAAAGATTTACTTGAGTTAAACCTCATGTGCGCCAGCTACATGCAAATGCCGGGTTTCGTAGCAGTATCCATGATATCTATCCCAGCCCATAGGATTAGAAACCTTCGATATCCTCTTCGAGCAAACCTTGGGATATATACGTCTTCTTTTTATTGCCAGCTGCATCGAGGCTGTCTCGGCATCTTCAATTTCATTCTTTACGGCTATGGGGAACCGTCTCTTAAATCCTGACTTCCACTACCCACCCATATTGATCTAGTATTATCATGGCGGCACGTTTATCATAACCGTATGTTCTGGTAAAACCTCTTCAATGATTTTATAATTTACGAGTAGATTTACAATAATTTTCTCCCTTCACCGTATTTCAAACATTCAAAAGTAAATTCACAAAAATAGAAAATATAACTAACTCTTAGTTCTTTGTGGAAAAAAATAGTACAAATGTGATATTGTACTGGGATATGATGCATTCTTTGTTCTCTCTTCCTCGAATTTCGGTATTTAAACCCGCCTTAAAGTATGTCTGAAAGTATTTAAACCGAAATATCGATATATTTAAAAAATCTATGTTTTTAAGGAGTTCTAATGTTTTTGGAAACATGAAAATCTAATTTTAAAAATTAATACTCTATTTATTTCCTCTTCAATAAGAAATAAAATGTTGCTACAAAAGTCTGTGTTAGTCCAGTACGTGAAACATTCTTAGATGGTAACCATTACGACCTTGCCATGAAGTTGTGAAGAATGTCCCCCACGAGGGGCTGGCCTGCTGTCCATCCGCCCACTGACGGTGTCCATTTCTTCCAAGAAATCGTGGCCTTCCCTCCTCCCTTCTTGGAGACATTTTATGTTTCCGCCGTCGTGAATCAAAAGGCCGAGGATGATCTTATTTCAATAACCTCATTGAAATTTAGTGTACTTTATCATGACATTGTGTATAAGGCTATAAGCTACTTATGTTCTGGGATAATATTCCTGTATGAACCCTACGTCTGTCATTCTATTTCCAGAAAACTGCAAAGATTTATTAATCTGTTTCACAAATATCTTTTGTTATTTATTAGAGTAGTATCAATAGAATCATCAACATCTATCTATAGACAAGAACATTAATTCGCTCTTCAACGACAGCCAATCCTAAGCCTTATCAAATTTTGATCCTAATAATAATTTGTATTATCTCATCAAGGGCCCGGGCACCAAGATTCTAGATTGGAGACATGCTAGTGTCAATGGGTCCATTCCTATTGCCGGGTAAGGTGGTAGTAAGAAAATTCGAAGTATCCGCATAATTTTCTACTCAGGATAGCACGACCCATCTAGAATCCCGGAGAGTCGGCCCGGATTCTTTATGTGATAATAAATATTATTATTTAGGTAAGGTTTAATAAGGCTTAGAAGTGGCTGACGTTCTATACCTGTTTGTGAAACGGGCGCCATTCGTTCAGTATCAATTCAACTATCATACAATGCTTCACAGCCATCTTGTACTATATCGGCAAGTTAGTACACACCCGGTGGGTCAATATACTTGTGACGGAAGAGAAATTCAATTATGGTAAAGTATTTTAGGAAACTTAATTGGAGGGCGCTATTTAACCAAAAATTATTTTCCGAGGTAAATATTGTGTTTTGCCTTAGCTAAACTAACATGACCTTTTTCTAATCGCCGAACTTTGATTACTACTGTATGATCGACCAGCTGGGGTCATTGAATGGTTTAAATCTGGGATTGTATATTGCTGGTATGTGTAACTAACCGTATCTTGTGATGCCGTTGTTTTCAATGTACTGGCTATTGTTGGGGTTCTTGCTGCTTCTCTTTGCTCTATCCTACAACCCATAATCCTTCGTCTCGCTTCTCTCATGTTTTCTACCTTCCTACATATGTGAAGAATAGTATATACTATGAGTTCGCATAGAATTGGTGAGGCGTGGTTAACATAATTTCATAGAGTGTTACATTTTATGAATAAGGAATTTCAAAAATACAATTACTGCAACTATCAGTGTCACCCATAACTCTCGACTTGTTATACGTCAATACGCTAAATTGAACGTACTTTGAAAGTATATAGTTTCGTGAAACAAAACTCTATCCTTCAATATCTCAAGTTGAGGTAGCGGGAAGCTGTCGCATGTTCGGGCTGCCTAGGGGCGGAAAGTTTGAGGGAGCTGCGCATAAAACTTCCCTCCGCGGCGCACTCCTTCCTTCCAGAATCTGATCCCGAGTGTTGGGAGCTTTTCCTTCAATTATTCATAGCCTCTTACTTCTGTTTTAGAGGCTAATCTACTCCATGTCTCTACTCAACCTGCTTTGTCAATATGAAGGTCTTTAGCTTTTTAAATGATTGGGGACCTTTGAATGAACTGATGTTTTCCTATCTGGCGTTGATGCTAGTGTTGTTATAATCATCGCGAGGGATAGCCTCCTCTGGCACCGCACATTTACAATTCTCGAGGCGGCAGACAACAATGCCAGGATTGAGACGAGGGGAGAAGTAAAGCGAATTGAGAGGGGGGGGGGGGGTAGTCAGCCCCCACATTTCAATTACACCCCCACAGCACGTTACGTGTGGCAGTCAAGTCCAGCCTGGCCCCAGGAGAAAGGGCCAACGTTTGGGTTAAATGGGTTGCGACGCACTGACCATTCTTCATCTCTCTCAAAAGAACCCCAATTCCCCCCTCCCTCCCTCCTTCGATTAGTGGTCAGCAAAGGGTCATCTGCGTGGGCGTTAGACCGTTGTCGGGGTCAGAACGCCGCCACCTGGGCACTTTAGAATTGAACTCTTCATTTGCATAAGATCAGTGTGAGACAACTTGTAGGAACTTTTTAATTTCCTTTAGTCCATTTAGCATCTAAGCTCGAATAATTATTCATTTTTTCAAAGATAAGGCTTTTTTTTTTTCAAAACGTTCAAGGGTAGAGAACTCTGCCAACATTTACTCAGATAATGAAGACATTGTAACTTGACGAGGCAATGGATCCAAAGCACATCACCGCGCGAACTTTTTACTTTGAAACATCATTTATTTACTTTATACCATTCAGTATAATTTAAAAAACTGACCCCATCAACTTATAGACCACGCTTGATCAGCAAATTTTAATTGAGCGATCAGGATATTTTCTTAATTTATCCATCTGATCCTAGTAAAATTTCACTTTGTTCTATTTTTCACATTATAAGCCATTGTTACTGCGTTTGTTTCAACTTCTCTTATGGTTTAGGTCTCATACGAGTTCAATTTTCTCCAATAACTTTTGTATTCACAAATGTACGTCGATCAGCAAGATGATCAGCCAGCTAGAGCCGACCAATGTTCCCGAGATGGAACAAAGGAGCGGGTAGCTCCCCCACCTTTAAGCCTTAAAATCTTGTTAAATCCCCGCAGACGATGATGATCCACCTCAAACAACTAATTTAAAACCAAACCTCACAAAACATTTTAAATAAATTCTGCCACACACATATCCATCGGAGACACCTCTCATTTGCATACCGTCACATTTCCATATTACACTTTTCATTTTGTTGAGAGCTTTCATATTACCGCTCGGCCACCTTCGTTAGGGCTCGCCACCACAAATGAAAATTCTCGGATATTTTGACGAAGAGCTTTGTTTAGACCTCCCCCCTCTGTTTGCTTCGAAAGAAAAGTCTCTCGCACCTTCCATATTTGATCATTTATTCGACAACGGGTTTCATTTGAAACACTTTGGATTTTCACTTAGTTTTCACGGAATTATATATTCATACACGAGAATTTAACCTGAGAATTTTTATATATATGGTATAATTAATTTTTAACGTAAAATAGATCTAAAATGTATGTAGATATATTTCAAAGATTGAAATAAACACTAAATTAAATTGTAAAAAAATATTTTCTGGTTGGGGGAAATTTCTAGTAGAAAGAATATATTGTCATATCAACACTAATTTTCAACTTAATTATTATTGACCCAACTTTTAGACGACTTATTGCCGCCTTTATCAAGGGAATTGTCTTCTGGAATTCAATTTTTTGCAGACCATTCTATCAAATTGATGCTAATAGAAGCTGGTATTTACATACTTGATAAAGGTGAGTCACCGGGTCCTCAACAATAAATATGTTTAATTGATTGAGATGGCGATATATTCTTTCTGCAAGAAATATAACAATAAAATTTACATTTTGATGAGGAGTTTAGAGGAAATGTGTTCTTGGCCACGAGAATGGCAGCGAAGGGCTGAGAGAAGGCGACAGGAATGCCTCTTCCCTATATCAATGTCGTAAGGTTAATGCAAAAAGAAAGGAGATTTTATTGTGAGGATTCTCTCCATTTAAAAGATCTTCCGAGAGAGCATTGTCCCCTGATGGACAAAGGGACTAATTGAACGACGTCACGCCGCTGCGAGTCAACAGACCTGTCGCCCACCTCGAAGCCTGTTGTCGCGCTGTCTCAGAATGCATGTCTAATTACTGGCTTGCTCTTTACAACCAAGATAAGAAATTCCTCTTTTTGTTCCTATCTGCAAGGAATGGTCTACCCTTGTCTGGTTCAAGAATCAAGGTAGAAGGAGTAGTTTGGAGGCGAATATGCGGAACCTGAACGTGACTTTTGGAGTAATTGTTGAAGTAAGGATCAAAGTGAATATATTATGTGTGGAAAGTTTTAAAATTGATAGTTCATAATCAGATCAATAGAGTTTATACAACGGGAGAGCCTTCAAAAGTTTCCAATTTTGGATCATTTGAGATGGTATACCCAAAGCGGTGGAAAAGAAAGTTTAGTACTGAATCTCTCTCCGAGTTATCATCCAATCGGCAGTTCAAATCTCCCGCGATGCCTGAGCTTGTCTGGAGATGATGGATCCCGGCTTGTAGCGAGTTCTTCTCGTAATGGCAGCAGTAGCTTCTAGATTGACTGGTGTTGTTGACTTCACCTCGATAGCCTTCTTTAGGCTCAGGATCACCTTTAAGTGGTAATTGATTCACTAGATTATTATTAGTTATTCATGATAAAATTGTGAAAAAGTATTAATATTACAATTATATTCTCACAATGAGTATCTTTTTTATTTAAAAAAACGCTAGCTTTCAAGCGTTATTCGCTCTTCAACGGGCTTACAATAATATCGACTTGATATTATTGTAAGCCCGTTGAAGAGCGAATAACGCTTGAAAGCTAGAGTTTTTTTAACTAAAAAAAGATATACTCATTGTGAGAATATAATTGTAATTTTAAAGCTATCAAAATTGTCATCTTAGAGAGGAATGCGTTTGACAGATGTCTTGCCAGTGAGAATATATGTTTAGAACTTGTGAGATCTTAAGAGAATCGCGGGTTTCTAACCCCAACCATCAATAAAATATTTTAAAATCCTTTTATAAACTCATTTTTTACCAGATTTCGGATCTTCTCCCGTAATAAATATAATTTTAATCATTGGAATGTATCTCATCTTCGCATATAAACTTATAAAACAAGATATAAAATACTTTTAAACAACAAATCTAAAATAGTGCTTCACACCATTGAAGAAGTCTCAATTTCAACAAAGCGCTACAAGGAACATTACGGCGAGGTTTGGAAAGGTCACCACCATCAGGCAAACTCTCTACCACGCAGTCCAGTTTATCGAAAGTCCATATGGAAAAAGGGCAAGAGGGGAAAGTCCTTAATGGTCAATTTCTCCACTCAGAAAAATTCAGCGAGTGACTGGCCATCGATCAAAACCCGGCGGCGGTGGCAGGCAGTCAGCTAATCTCGGAGAGCGGCGGTGGCTAGAATGGCCCCTTGCAATATATATAAATATGGGCTCAATCTCTCGGCTGACTCATATATTAATAAGATTGGCCCCGAGTCCTAGGGAAACGCTGGACATCACGTCGAGCCCATAAACTCCCAGGCCCCTAGAGGGTTGGGGCCCTCTCACCTGGGAGCGACATGGGCGATTATGGCAACCTCGCTGGGATTGAATATGGATCGCTTCAGGGAGCTGGCAAATAACTCCACACTTCTGGTCGGGCTTGTTAGTGGATAAGCATTCTTGATCAATATCAGTTCTATTTAGACGGCGCTGTGTGCGAGTTTGTGAAACTGCTCTGTTTTCAACTTTCCAACAAAATGAAGTGGTTCTCACGTGGTAATACCAACTATTTTGTGCTAAACTTCGCCATCAAACAAAGCCTTGTGGCTGGCATGGGACATCAACGAGGCATACATACAAAATCAACTAAAATCATTTGGATTTTTATATTATAATATCATTCTTCCCTAAAATTAGTCTTAATTAATATATATCGATGTTAATTTTGAAATAAAAGGATACGCGCCAAGCCAAAAATAAATAATAAAGAGTTTAGCAATTCGTTCATAAAGAAATGAAAAGCTTGACTCTCAATAATTACTTGTCTATCATGGGTAGATTCCTAGAAAACTGCGTTTGAAAATAGATTATTAATATTTTAAAGAATATAAATATAACAAAAGTTTTTGGTAAATGAATATCAATAATTACTTGTCTATCATGGGTAGATTCCAGAAAACTGCGTTTGAAATTAGATTATTAATATTTTAAAAAATATAAATTTAACAAAGTTTTTGGTAAATGAATAATTTATTAATCTTACGTTTCTCTGTATATTATCACAAGCTGAAGAAAGTATAGCCCAACAGCTTTTGTAATTCTTTTTAATAAGAAGTTGCCACAGCGTGTCCTTTTGTTGGTGTCAAGACCCACATAGAGATTATGAATCAATAGAAAACGATTAACCTATGAACAACTACATATCATGTGCAGTAATTTGGTAGAATCCTTCTCATAGAATGAATCCAAACTATAATGTCATCTTTAAGATGGAACATGAAATAATCAAAAGAAAGTTCTAGAATAATGGTAATAAAACCATCACCATATCTGTAGCAAAACTTCGGTTTTTCAGTTTTGAAGCATTGTGGAAGAGGTTCTCGGGAGTGAAAGCACTTTCATTATACCATCCAAAAGTTCATATGGTATTCACTGATAGGAAGGTCTCTTGTTCAATTAATTATAAAGATTGATCCACAGGATTGCATAACACGCTATATATTTTGATGGAAATAAATCACGGATAATAAAATATTTTTAAAATCTCTCCCATGGAGAGGAATTTTCTAATAAACATAAATTATGTGTTTGAAAGCAACATAAAGTATTAATGATTAATATGAAAATCTGTGGTAGGCGGGGATTGTAGCGATTTAGCTTCCAAAGAATGGGAGGGAGGGGGCAAGGCATTATTTCGCACCTCATCACATTTTCCCAGAATGGCGTCCGGGGTCATCCAATACCATATCGAGCAATGTCTTCATGTCTAATTGTCGCATGGCCATTAACTGACGGGGAAGCTGAAACCTCACTGCTGTAAAAAGCAATAAAGATAAAAAAATCAGAAGAAATAGTCAAAGAAACAATAAATTCCATCTGCTCAAAAAATGCCACCATTCATTAGAAAAGCGGGAGGGGGGGCGCTGTGGGGGGTATGGGGGACCAATTAGACAGTCGGACATCGGCCAGTAAAGCTGTCAACCACGTGCATCTGACTTCTGGGAACTGATAGCTTGGTGACATAACTGTCTTTTATTGTCATCTCTGCCTAATGGGGTCGAGAAGGAAACAATTCATTGATCGCCGTCGTCCCTTCCAGCCAATGTGTGAACTCCCATGATCGAGCGGATAATTTAGAGCAATGCCGTCGGTTATCTGGGCTTGATAGACAATCAGGGATCTTTATTTTCTTCGAAAAATTATCGATTTCTTTTCCCCCTTCATTCTTAGAAAAATGAGGGACGTTCACCGATATGGTAGATTTCCCCATCAGCTTCATCCTCGCCCAAGCTCTGGCTACAATGGCTCGTTCGTTATGGAAGCATTTTACGTTGTTCTCTTCATATTATTATGTAACTGTTTGATATGCCGGAATTATCCGCGGGTAGTTGGCGACTTCTGTACACCCTCTAGGGACCTGAGTTACCTAAATAAAGAATTAATATATAGGAAATGTGTATGCGTCTCTATTCCATTTTAAGAAGTAAATTCACTTAAATACTCTTTTTGAAAATTAGAAATGTAATAATATATTAATAAAATACACGTTCTAAATGACGTACTTCTTGGGTTTAAAAATGATTTAAAAGTGATCTATGCTCTTCTTTTTCAAGTTTACTTTCTGACTACAATAATTCCTACCTATAAACGCATTAAGATTTTTAGAAGTAGAACGATAACGTACAGAGTGTTGAAATTAAAGAGCATGGATTTATTCGATACACACAAGAAAAAAACGATAAAATTTTAAATTCCCTTTATCATATAATAATGGAAAAGGACGGTGTATTACCCTTTAAAATATTTTAGTGATATTTATGAAATATTTCAGGTTTGTGAATTATCGGCGAGGGATTGCTACAAAACGGAAAATGATGATTTGTATATTCCTCCCCGGCATCCCAGCAGACATAGCTCAAAATTGTAATGGCCAATTCATGTGTGATGCCTTACGAAACTTGATCGGTAATGGGACTCTATCTGGACGGGCATGTTGAAAGATATTCGTTTTTTTGAATGGTGTTCATTAATGCTGAATCACATCACATTACAATATCGTCATACAAATAGAAATCCATACTACTCTTTAGGACTACGAATTCTTGTTGTATTGACTGACTTTAACTAATTGTTGTTGTACATGTGTGAAGTCTCTCTGTTAGGTTGTATATTCGACATATGTGGCGACGTTTCCAACCATCACTTTCTCACAGAGAGAATTGGATGCTGTCTCTGATGACATTCCACGCCGTTGACAATACTATGGATTAAACAGAAGGTTGAGATTGCTGACACCAAACATGTCTTCGAGATAGTTCACGGAATGATTCCTCGTACACTTATTCGAGGCTTCTCCGGCCAGTCATTTGAGTGTTCCAGGTTTTTCTATACGGGGAATAAATCCATGGGAAACATTTAATGCCTAGAATAACTTAGTCGTGATTGAAAGTTTTACATTCATGAACGGGAAAACAAACAAAAATTATTATTTTTAAATAGCCTTCTAATCTACATATTTTTATGAGCACCTTATTTATATAAAAACACTATATATTAGCACCTATGGTGGATTTAAAAAAAAAAGTGCAAGCCCCTCTCTCTGGTTGTAACACTTTCTATTTACGCAGCATATTTGTATTTGGAATAAAGAAAATAGAAATGTGTTGGGGAGGCAGGGGAATATTGTCAAAACATTTCGGTATCAGATTGGGCGCCAGGAGCAGCTAGTTGTAGCGTGAACAAGCCCCTCGCCCATCAAGACACCCCCTAATGTACACATAATATAGAAGGGCCATGTTGCGATGTGTCAAGTCCACGAAAGAATGCTCTTAGGTAAACAGGGACCGATATCATTTATTAAAAAGCTTACATACAAAGCCCATAAAGCGTTCATTAGAAAGGTGGGGAGCGTGCGCGTCTCTTATGATGGAGAGGGGGATGATATTTCAATAAGCGGCACGTGGCCCTTTTTTCACTCCCCCCGCGCGCTCCCGGCCTTTCTCACGGACCACTCCACCAGGGAAGGGATTATTTAGCCCTCAGTTTGGCTTATTCTCTCTGGAGGGGGTATTGAAGGTTTTAAACTGATAATTTCGTAATGAA
>CP092879.1:10365435-10400380 GCA_030710605.1 Cordylochernes scorpioides | reverse complement strand
ATATTCTACTAAATAAACTCTTCACATAAAAAAAATACTTTTTAAGGTAAAATAATGCTTTATTTTATTATACAGTTGTACCTCGACATACGAGTTTAATTCGTTCCGCAACCTTGCTCGTATCTTGAATTACTCGTATCTCGAAGCAAATTTCCCCATACAAAATTCCCATTTAAAATCACAGATTAATATCTTCAACACTACCGAACCGAACTCGTATCTCGAATTTCGCTCGTAACTCAAAGCAAAAAATCACTTGCTCGTCGGCTCGTATCTCGAAAAACTCGTATGTTGGGGCGCTCGTATGTCGAGGTACCACTGTATATACCTAGCACCTCTACCGAAAAATAAACTCTATATCAAATAATATTGAAAGATATAATATATTGGTTTTGAATTAAAACTATCATTTCAATTGGCTATACGTCCCATCTTAGTCAAGGCTCAAGTTTTCTTTTCCTAACCAAGTTAGGTATAGCTAACCAAGATATTGTATTAAGAAAAAGGCATCTCCTTATCGTGCAACTGAAAGTTGCTAATGGCTTGCGCCATTTATCGGAATAAATATCAACTATTCTCGTTGATGTTTAATTATTCCAGAATTGGCCAAATACCCATTCTTGATTAATCAAGAAAAGCTAACCACGGACGCGTTTAGATCGATAGATGGCGCAAGCCATTAGCAACTTTCACTTTTTCTTAATTTATGCACCTTATCCCAGTACAATATTACATTTGTACTATTTTTTCACAAGATATTGTATGTTTCGTGTATGTGTTTGTTATATGTTTTTGTGTGGTAAGTGTTATATATTAAACCTAATTATATATGTTATATAAAAATATTATTTTATTTTAAATTATAATTTCATAGATTCAAATACTCTGTTAAATCGACCGCCTGAGGTCACTCTTCCCCTATAAAAACTCGTTGTTGTTCTTCCCCGATGGCGTCTGGTTAGCAGCCCCGTAAAATAAAGATATTTTCTCTTCCCCGATGGCTGGCTCAAAACCAAGGTAAAGCGGCTAGCAACTACTGAAAATCCACCATCTCAGCGCCAACTTTCCAGAATGTGTGGAACATCGCTAAAAACGATAAATAACATCATTCACAAAGATTTGGAACTGGATACCCGACGAAAAGGCAAGGTTCACAAGCTCACCCCTTTCCACATGAAAAACCGTGCAACGAATGCCCGGAAGCTCTACGAGGAACACCTGGCCGGTTCCAGATCGGAATATACTGCAACATTGGACGAAGCATGGAGGTATGTGACGTATTGCAATGGAATCCGGAAGATCTGTTACATCAAAAGAGGCAATCAGGTCCCGGATAATTGGGTTCACCAATGCTCCGAAACTTTCCCTAAAGGTTTCATGGTTGTCGGGGTAATGACTGGCCGTGGAGTCCTTCCGCTCATAAAGGTTCCATCGAAGGTGAAGGTGAACTCAGAATTCTATATAGAATGCGTTCTGAAACCTGTCATCGAACAACTGAAGGACCTTTACCCAGGGGAAATGGACAAAGTGTTCCTTCATCACGACAAAGCCTCTTCCCATACCTCCAACAAAACCCAGCAGTTCCTACAAGAAATGAAGGACACCCTAGGCCTAAATTTTATCAGGAACTCGGACATTCCAGTGAAGTCTCCCGACGCCAGCCCACTGGATTTTTACGGGTTCGGTATGTTGAAACAACGGCTCTTCAACCGACGTCCCAAAACTGAGGCCGGACTTTGGAAAGCCGCACAAGAGGAGTGGTCGAATGTTTCGCTCTCCAAAGTCAAGGAAGTGTTCGCAGCTTGGAAAGTCCGATGCAGGGAGATAGCCAAGAAGAAGGGGAAGCACATAGAACACAAGAAAAAAATTCACGTTCGAAAAATAAAGTTCTAACGGACGTTTGAAATCGTTTCATTTGAAAGGAAACACCCTCTGTATATATAAAAATTAATGTTTGTTTGTTTGTATGTCCGGTATACAAATTCGCAGTAGTTCACTAATTCAAACCAATATTTCCATACATAGGTAAAAAAAAAATACGGGGAAGACGATAGGCTATTTTAAAAAATATATAAATCAATTATTAAAACTATATATTCAAATTATTCTACTTAGCTCACGAACAGCGCCCTCTATCAAAGATTAGATTAAATTATGCTGATGCAACAAATAGATAATGCTAATAACAAACAATTTAAAAAAAATCTTATCTAAATATATATCACTCGGGTAGATATGCACACGGGTCAATCCCGGGGCGAAGCCCGGGTCACCCGTCTAGTACTTAATATTTTAACGTAGAAAATCAGGAAAGACAAACTTCAGAATGACACGGTAATTTATTTAAGGCAAGAACAAAATCAGCATTTATAAGATATAAGTTAAGCAATGAGGGAAGTATCCAGAGTAACAAAATATCAATAATATAAATATCAAAAATTAATAATCTGTACATAAAATATAATAAATACTTTGCTACATTATAATACTTAATATACGTAATATCCACCATTCCATCTCCCCCTAATTCCTCTTATCTTTTTTATTAATAATCTCTCTTTTTTTTCTCCTGGAGAATACTTGGTTATTAACATCTGTTTTTTTTTCTGACAGTTATTTTTTTGCCATGTGTCTTTATATGTAAGTTTTATTATCACCACATTTTCTTTATTAACTACATAGATAGGCAGAACTTCTCTCAGTAAAATTCTTGAGGGATTCTGCAAATTTGTATAAAAACTCATTGGCAAAATAAAATACGAAAACATCCTATAAAAAGCATATTAAGTTGATTTATTTGCATAACATAATCATTTGTCATCCTTATATGCAAATGATACTAGCTTCATGGAAATAAACAATGTTGAGAGAGAACTGCGCTAAAGGAAATGCTAAGAAAATTCATGCTTGAATCAAAACTTTAAAAGCAAACATAAAAATCATATTAGAGATATAAATTGCTTAGAGGTTTACTAAAAATGTTAAAGCTACTTCGAAGGTAATAACGACGTGCTTAACGGGCATTTAATCCAATTTGATTGATATGTTGTAAGTCTTCGAGGGGGAGATTTTTGTCAGATTGCAGAAGAATTGAAAGCGATGTCTCAGCCGTTGCTGGCAGTAACCGGCCTGGGACTCGGTCCACTAAAGCTAAAGATAATCGGCGCCTTCACAAATTGCTAGAGTGTAGGTCAGTGGCTGAAATTTGAGTTTAAATGGATTCCTATTGCATCAATGAAATATATTATGTATGTCTTTAGTATCCCAAAACCTTTACGACAAAATTCTCTAAATTGCGCGCTACATATCTAATCTGAACTCCAAATACATTATTATTATTATAACTAATTGAACTGGTTAAACTGCTGTTGTGGGACACCGCTGCTGAGACAGGCACTCCTAATTTAGTTATTAAAGGTTTACTTAAAATATAAAAGTGTTACTTCGAAGGCAATAACGACCTGCTTAACGGGCATTTAATCCAATTTGATTGATATGGTGTCGAGAGGGAGATTTCTATCAGATTGGAGAAGAATTGGCAGCGATGTCTCAGCAGTTGCTGGCAGTAACTGGTTAAACTGTGTGAGCGAGCTCATCAAGTTTACAGGCAATAACAAGATGTACCGAGTGCAAAAAAATAAATCATTCATCTCATAGATTGTATCAAAGACACCCAATGGCTATAAATATGGGATGATAATGAAAATAAATCACAAACTTATTGGGAGTTCACAAACTAACGAATTTGGTATGATTATTTGTCAGATCCACTTTGGGAGAAAGGGACAAAAATAGAAATTAAAAAGGAACGCTTATAGCAGTTTATTTTCATTAGGAAAACAGGAAATGTATTTTAGGCATGGATAATCATTACGTTGTGTTGGACCTACATTGATATATTTATTTAAAATTTGTCACATATAAGTTTTTGGCAATCTGTTTAGTTTTAATAATATTGTAACAAAATATTTATTTTATTAACAGTGTCCTTTTTATGTTTATATTTTGCTGCTCTGTAAATTTCCCTCATTGCTTTTGTTTATCATTCATAGTTTGTTCTTGCCTTAAATAAATTGCTGTGTCATCCTGAATGATGTCATCCCTCAACGGTGTAGGCGCCGCAGTTATTCTGCCACCTCCCTACACCCCAATACAACTAAAGCTCCATAGTCATTGCACCTCCTTATTGGCAGAATTACTAGCTATCCTATACGCAACCAGAGCTATCCAGCTCATGCAAAGGCAACCAACAGCAATTGCTTCTGATTGCCTTGCAGCCCCCACGCCATTTGTAACCAGATCTTCCAAAAACCTCACTTATAGCAGATATAGTTCGCTATCTAAATTATTCGAATGTACAGCTCTGCTGGGTTTAGAAGACACAGCGGGATAGAAAGCAATGAGCAAGCAGATCAATATGCGAAGGCAGCAGCTCATTCCAACCAGCCTCTATCCTACTCCACTCTATCTTCTCTTCAGGTTTCCCGCCTACCACCTTCAAAGCTTCCAAACAGCCACCCTCTTAGGAATAAGTATATTTATTCCTGAAGTCCTGAAGAACATTCCCAATAAAAAATCAGCCGGGCGACATCTGATAAACTGGATGTTATGCTGCCACCAGTAGACGTGAAGTCTAAAGACCAACCCAGATAGTTGGCGACTTTAATACGTGGCTCCAGGCATCCAGAGAGAGAGAGAGTGTCATCCTGAAGTTTGTCTTTCCTGATTTTACACGTGACAATACCATAAAATATAATCTCTACACACAGAACTTACTACTATGATAAAACTTATTTATTGAGAGAGCCAGTTCATCAGTGGTGAACTCTCTCAGCGGCTTCTCCAAATGATTCTCCAGACCGCTCTATTATTATATTGGATTGGTTATAATATATATCCTGATTTTCTAAGGAAGGAAACTTAGGGTGTTTAGGAAACTTATGGACATAAGCTTATATACAACAACAACAACAAAAAGCCTTTATTCAGGGTCACTGACCCTATACAGGATTCACCAGAGGTATGCATAGGAACAAAGCAGTGAGACAAAGGAAATAACGATATATACAAAAGAAAAAGAAAAAAAAAAACAAGAAAGAGAAAGAGGGAAGCAAGAAAAACAACACAAAAAGAGTAGCAGTAAGAAAGTGAGGAGTGAGTGTCACTTGGCCTTCTTCTGAGATATGGACTTGTGGAAACCATAAAACGCCGTAGCAATATACTTATTCTGGGTCATATTGTCAATTATTGATGGAAGTGAAGCACAGAGTTGCCCAGTTTTGAGCATAAGGGTTCTTCTTTCTTCTTTCAGAGCATAGCAATCAAAAATATAGTGAGTGATTTCATTTTTTAGTTTTGAATTACAGAAGGTACAAATCGGGTCCTCACCGCAGAGCATCTTGGTGTGGTTTTCTCTAAAAAAACTGGAAAGTATTCTAACTTGTGCAAGTAGTCTTACAACCGGGAAAGGAAAATCCCCTAAAAGGTATCCCTCCGTCATGAAAGATATGTGAATGCCTTTGTAGTGAGAGTATAGCTTAGATTTATCCATTCTTGTAAGGTCGTTTTGTATAGATTGGTCTGCCGCTGTTTTTAAGAGCCCTGTAATCGCGCTCTTCAGCGTTTCAGGATCATCACAGGAAACAAGTGCAGGGGATCCATTATTGTTAAGCAGATTGGTGAGCTTTTTAATGAAACCGATGGGTGTGCCCGAAGCATTAGACAGTTCCCGTGTTCTATTAAAACATATACGCGGCAATATGTCACTGCTCATATTCAACACCCGCAACCAATACTTCAGGGTTAATTTTAAAGCTGTTACACTCAATGAGATACGACCGGTTTCTAATCTGATTATGTAGCCTGGAGTGTATCTGGGCAGATTCAGGAACCTACGGATAAATATGTCTTGTATACTATCCAATAAGTCTTTATGCTCTGTTGCCCACAATGGAGCGGCATACATCAGGACAGCTCTCACTATTGTATCAAAGAGTTTGGTTGATAAATTTATTGACTTTGCTTTTGATTTTATTAATATTGGGTGTGTGGCGTTAATTGCTGTAAGTGCTTTTCCTTTAAAGTAATTTGCCGGGTGAGTAGTTGTTATTGTTGGTGTTAGAGGGAATCCCAAGTATGTATATCTTGAAGTTATTGTTATGGGTTTATCATTCCAGAACCATCTATCCTTATTTGAGGGTTTACCTCCATTACGGAACACCATAATCTTTGACTTGGACTCATTTAGTGTCATTAAGTTCTCATCGAGATATTCTTTCAGTATTTTGATCTTCTTTTGGAGGTTCATAAGCTTATATATAGGTGCATACATATTGTATAGTTCTTCTCATGTATAATT
This sequence comes from Cordylochernes scorpioides, assembly GCA_030710605.1. Classification (NCBI taxonomy): domain Eukaryota; kingdom Metazoa; phylum Arthropoda; class Arachnida; order Pseudoscorpiones; family Chernetidae; genus Cordylochernes; species Cordylochernes scorpioides. The sequence continues at coordinate 10,394,022 of CP092879.1, read as the reverse complement.
TTCTTACAACATAAACCTTAGATTATTAAAAAATTGGATCAGTAAACATGAGGGCAACCATTTCGTTCAATTACATTACTTTATTTTTCATATAACATTTTTGTAAACAAAAAAGGTGATGATGATAAATTCAATGAATATTTACACAATCATAGAAAAATTATATTAAACCTTTATATAAACATAAATATTCTAACTAAATTAAACACATATAATATCAAGAATGATATCTACATTGATATAGGTACAAGAATCTACACAGTGGAAAGAGATCTGACACTTTAGATATATAACATTATTAATAATCTTATCTAGTCGTTGCCCCATTTGTTTTAAAAGGTTGAATGTGTTAATAAACAAGGACAATAAATACAGAAAAATGATTCTTCTTACATAAACCAATATATCCTAAACTCGACAAATTTGTCCATATTGTCCTTTCTCAAGGTATGTGGTTTAAGATCACCGACCAATCAATGATTGGCGGAAGTTTCTCAGATTTTTTGTGCATCGACCGAATGGATGCAGTGGAAGTAGGGCGGAGAGAGGGGAAATGAAGACATGTAATACGACGGCCAATTTACCGAAAGGCAAGTTCCCAGCTCCGAAACAATGACGGTAGCGAGTCGGGCGGAAGGGGGTGTGGGATAATAAAAACTTAATCATACTAACAAGCGTGGTGATAATCATACTAATTTGCACCCCTAAAGGTTAATTTTCCCTTCAGCCTGGACTACCCATTCATCTCCCCGCACCGTGCTCCAGCCGAGAGGGCTGCTGATTCCCCTTTCAGGGATGGACTCACCTTGTTCTGTGAGACCCATAGGAATTCCTTATATTTTAACATGATTATTGTTGCCGTTGACAATGTTATTTATCATCTTATCATAATCGTATATAAGTTAGGCTAAATAAAAATCTATCTTCATATGTCACCTGCTAGCTTTTCCTAAATCTTACACGCCATTGAGTATATGACAGAAATAATTGGAATAATTTCACTATAATAATTAAATACAATGACAAAAGTAGCATATAATAAAACTTTAGGGGAAAAATAAAGCCTATCTGGATGTATAGAAAAATACAAAATAATTCGAAAGATTGCTCCATAAAATGAGAAAATTGAATCGGAATATCGGAATCATTTGATCTTTTTATATATATGCCCACAAAAGTAGGATTTCTTTACTATCTCAATAAAATTAATTTTTGGACGGAAGGGAGGGGGGGGGGGGGGTTAAAGAGTATTTTTCTTTTTCAAAACAATTACAATTATAAACTAAATCAAAACAAGACTCGCAATGATCCGTTTTTTCCAAGAATGTCCTATAGGTTCATCATTATAAAACATTATGACTGAAGATAGGGAGTATTTCTATGTTCGAGTATTTGAAACCTTAATTGCCATTATCATTTTGAGTCTATACTCGCATGAACAAATATTTCACAGCAGAATAGTTTTCTGAGAAAGAATTTGGATTGAAAACGGGATTTTTCAAACTAGAGAGCGAGAGATAAGAAGGAAGAAAGAAGAAGCGGCTTGTTTGCCGCAGAGAACTTCTAAGAATGATGGTCATGCTAGAAGGAAGTTAGGGCGGTGGGTCCATCCGTCCGTCTGGTAGGTCCCCGATGTCCGGAGGAAGAGCTGGAGCAGGAAGTCGTGGTACACGGGTGACATACTTGACATATGTCCTTACAGATAGCTTGTTAATTCATCCTCGTATCAGTGGACTGAGGTGTACGAGGTGTGTTTAAATAGTATCGCGACTTTTGAATTTTCGCGGGTTACGTATATTCGAATTTCGATCTTTTTGTGGCTTTATGTTGGTAATCATGTCTCTCACTTATGCCGACAAGCTCGGCCATTTTGAATGTTCACTTAACTGTTGACAGCTGCTTTGCTTGCAGGTGTTTTGGATCGTCTTCGATTTTTACTTATTTAAAAAAAAAATGGATCAAAGAACCTGTAACAAATTTTGTGTGAAAAACGAAATTAAGTGCGCGGATGCATTCCGAATGTTGATTGTGGCATACGGAGAAGTTACCTTGGACCGAAGCAACGTTTATCGGTGGTACAAAATGTTCTCAGAAGGCCGAGAAGATGTGAACGACGAAGAGCGTGCCGGACGCCCGAGCACTTCAACAACAGACGAAAAAATTAATGAAGTGGAGAAAATGATATTGGCCAATCGTCGAATCACCGTTAGAGAAGTTGCTGAGGACCTAAACATATCGATTGGCTCGTGCCATTCGATTTTTATCAATGATTTGGGCATGAGACGGGTCGCCGCGAAATTCGTACCAAAATTGCTCAATTGCGACCAAAAACAGCATCGCATGAACATTGCTAATGAAATGTTGGACTCTGTCCGCGACGACCCAAATTTGCTCCAGAGGGTCATAACTGGTGACGAAGCGTGGGTTTATGGTTATGACGTGGAAACCAAAGCTCAATCATCTCAATGGAATCTGCCGCACGAACCAATACCGTAAAAAGCGCGCCAAGTTCGGTCGAATGTGAAAGTTTTGCCGACAGTTTTCTTCGATTGCAGGGGCGTGGTGCATCATGAGTTCGTGCCACAGGGTAGAACGGTCAATAAGGAATATTACCTGCAGGTTATGCGCAATTTGCGCAAAGCAATCCGCCAGAAACGTCCGGATTTGTGGAAGAACAAAATTTCGCTTTTGCACCACGATAACGCCCCTGCTCACACATCGTTGCTTGTGCGCGACTTTTTGGCCAAAAACAACACACTAATGATGCCGCAGCCACCGTATTCCCCAGATCTGGCCCCCTGTGACTTTTTCTTGTTCCTTAAACTGAAGAGGCCCATGAAAGGACGACGTTACGCTACGCTTGACGAGATAAAGACGGCATCGAAGGAGGAGCTGAAAAATATATTTTTTTAATGATTTTTTGAAGTGCTTCGAAGATTGGAAAAACCGTTGGCACAAGTGTATAATATCTCATGGGGATTACCTTGAAGGGGACAAAATAGGTATTCATGAATAAATAAATAATTTTTGAAAAAACACAAAAGTCGCGATACTTTTTGAACACACCTCGTACTTACAGATAGCTTGTTTGTTTATCCTTGTATCTGTAGACTGAGGTGTACTTACAGATAGCTTGTTTGTTTATCCTCGTATCTGTAGACTGAGGTGTACTTACAGATAGCTTGTTTGTTTATCCTCGTATCTGTAGACTGAGGTGTACTTACAGATAGCTTGTTTGTTTATCCTCGTATCTGTAGACTGAGGTGTACTTACAGATAGCTTGTTTGTTTATCCTCGTATCTGTAGACTGAGGTGTACTTACAGATAGCTTGTTTGTTTATCCTCGTATCTGTAGACTGAGGTGTACTTACAGATAGCTTGTTTGTTTATCCTCGTATCTGTAGACTGAGGTGTACTTACAGATAACTTGTTTGTTTATCCTTGTATCTGTAGACTGAGGTGTACTTACAGATAGCTTGTTTGTTTATCCTCGTATCTGTAGACTGAGGTGTACTTACAGATAGCTTGTTTGTTTATCCTCGTATCTGTAGACTGAGGTGTACTTACAGATAGCTTGTTTGTTTATCCTCGTATCTGTAGACTGAGGTGTACTTACAGATAGCTTGTTTGTTTATCCTCGTATCTGTAGACTGAGGTGTACTTACAGATAGCTTGTTTGTTTATCCTCGTATCTGTAGACTGAGGTGAACTTACAGATAGCTTGTTTGTTTATCTTCGTATCTGTAGACTGAGGTGTACTTACAGATAGCTTGTTTGTTTATCCTCGTATCTGTAGACTGAGGTGTATTTACAGATAGCTTGTTTGTTTATCCTCGTATCTGTAGACTGAGGTGTACTTACAGATAGCTTGTTTGTTTATCCTCGTATCTGTAGACTGAGGTGTACTTACAGATAGCTTGTTTGTTTATCCTCGTATCTGTAGACTGAGGTGTTCTAACAGATAGCTTGTTTGTTTATCCTCGTATCTGTAGACTGAGGTGTATTTACAGATAGCTTGTTTGTTTATCCTCGTATCTGTAGACTGAGGTGTACTTACAGATAGCTTGTTTGTTTATCCTCGTATCTGTAGACTGAGGTGTACTTACAGATAGCTTGTTTGTTTATCCTCGTATCTGTAGACTGAGGTGAACTTACAGATAGCTTGTTTGTTTATCCTCGTATCTGTAGACTGAGGTGTTCTAACAGATAGCTTGTTTGTTTATCCTCGTATCTGTAGACTGAGGTGTTCTAACAGATAGCTTGTTTGTTTATCCTCGTATCTGTAGACTGAGGTGTTCTAACAGATAGCTTGTTTGTTTATCCTCGTATCTGTAGACTGAGGTGTACTTACAGATAGCTTGTTTGTTTATCTTCGTATCTGTAGACTGAGGTGTACTTACAGATAGCTTGTTTGTTTATCCTCGTATCTGTAGACTGAGGTGTACTTACAGATAGCTTGTTTGTTTATCCTCGTATCTGTAGACTGAGGTGAACTTACAGATAGCTTGTTTGTTTATCCTCGTATCTGTAGACTGAGGTGAACTTACAGATAGCTTGTTTGTTTATCCTCGTAGCTGTAGACTGAGGTGTTCTAACAGATAGCTTGTTTGTTTATCCTCGTAGCTGTAGACTGAGGTGTTCTAACAGATAGCTTGTTTGTTTATCCTCGTAGCTGTAGACTGAGGTGTTCTAACAGATAGCTTGTTTGTTTATCCTCGTATCTGTAGACTGAGGTGAACTTACAGATAGCTTGTTTGTTTATCCTCGTATCTGTAGACTGAGGTGAACTTACAGATAGCTTGTTTGTTTATCCTCGTATCTGTAGACTGAGGTGAACTTACAGATAGCTTGTTTGTTTATCTTCGTATCTGTAGACTGAGGTGTACTTACAGATAGCTTGTTTGTTTATCCTCGTATCTGTAGACTGAGGTGTTCTAACAGATAGCTTGTTTGTTTATCCTCGTATCTGTAGACTGAGGTGTACTTACAGATAGCTTGTTTGTTTATCCTCGTATCTGTAGACTGAGGTGTTCTAACAGATAGCTTGTTTGTTTATCCTCGTATCTGTAGACTGAGGTGAACTTACAGATAGCTTGTTTGTTTATCCTCGTATCTGTAGACTGAGGTGAACTTACAGATAGCTTGTTTGTTTATCCTCGTATCTGTAGACTGAGGTGTACTTACAGATAGCTTGTTTGTTTATCCTCGTATCTGTAGACTGAGGTGTATTTACAGATAGCTTGTTTGTTTATCCTCGTATCTGTAGACTGAGGTGAACTTACAGATAGCTTGTTTGTTTATCTTCGTATCTGTAGACTGAGGTGTATTTACAGATAGCTTGTTTGTTTATCCTCGTATCTGTAGACTGAGGTGTATTTACAGATAGCTTGTTTGTTTATCCTCGTATCTGTAGACTGAGGTGAACTTACAGATAGCTTGTTTGTTTATCTTCGTATCTGTAGACTGAGGTGTACTTACAGATAGCTTGTTTGTTTATCCTCGTAGCTGTAGACTGAGGTGTTCTAACAGATAGCTTGTTTGTTTATCCTCGTAGCTGTAGACTGAGGTGTTCTAACAGATAGCTTGTTTGTTTATCCTCGTATCTGTAGACTGAGGTGTACTTACAGATAGCTTGTTTGTTTATCCTCGTATCTGTAGACTGAGGTGTACTTACAGATAGCTTGTTTGTTTATCCTCGTATTTGTTGACCGAGGTGTTCTAACAGGTATATTATTATTTATCAATGTCTCTCGAATGAAAAAAAGGTGTTTTCCAAGAGGTCAGCTCTTGTGTCGGTATGAAAACAAAACTGTCCAAAGAAATATTACAGAGGTATGATAGATTAAACACTTGGAGCTTCTGGGAGGATTCACCACTGATGAGTAAGAGCAGCAAAAAATTGTTTAATTAAAAAAAAATCAAACGCGTCAAAAATAACTTCAATTCCCAAGTACGATTTCCTTAGATTTAATGGATCGCCAATAAACTCAAACGGTATTGTTCCAACCAAATCAGAATATAAGAAAAAAGGCTTTTTTCCCTTTTTTTCCCCCCAATCCTGGCTCTCCAATGAATTCAGTCACCTAGGATACACCTCAAGTCTTAACTCTTCGTAAACCTGACTGTATTGACTCATCCATTGATGAACTCTACTCTTCCCCAGCAGACACCATCAACAAGCTTTACAAGCTTGATACCTTAGTGCGATTGAGTGGAGATAAGAAAAGAAGAAGACTCTTCCTAAAGAAGATCCAGCATTTTCTTATAACTCTTTCACTCAAGAAAGCATTTTCAATTACTCAAGAAAGATTTCTCTTTAAAAAAAAAAAACTCAAACGGTATTTGGAAAATTCGGAAAACTGATTGTTAGATATTTAAAGAAGCGATGTGTCTGGAAGGTGTGCGCGTGGTACTGGCAGCTTGCTCTGCTCTGGTTGTCCTACTGGGAGTCCAGCTGGCGGGGGATTCCGTCGTGCCTCAGGACTCCTGCGCCCCACGTATAACGGTACTGGCGCTGGTGCTCGCTGTGGTCCTGGCAGTCCGTCACGGGATCCGGAAAGGCCTGACCAGCCTGGGGTTCACTTTGCCCCGGATCTCCTCCAGTCTCTTCCAAGATGACTGACCATTGGTCAAATACAGTGTTGACTAGCGAACGCCAAATTATATAGCACAATTCTTATTTTGAATTCTAGTGGATTTATTCAAAGATTTCTCTAAATTTAGCAAGTCTTAAATTTATATTTCAGTAATAATATTTTATATTTGTGATTCTGTACGTAAGGATGATTTTAATCTCAAAAATGGTCTCTGGAATAATAAAAAAAGAAAGAAAAAATCCGAGACAAAATCGAATCAATAACTTGCAACTTATCATTTTTATCTCTCTCATTTAAACAGAATACTGGAGCTAATGGAGTTTTGGAGAATATTTTAAAAATCACCTTAAGAATTTACTTTATTGAGTGTAAATATATATTTTTTTCTTTCACATTATATCTAGATATATATCTGACCATTAATTTTGGAAATGGTAATTATCTTATGGTTAGACCCAGAGTGGGTTGTATGAGTATCTAGACGCAAAAATGATTGAAGATTGAGGGAAGATTAACTAAAGCATTTATATATAATGAATTTTATAAACCCATTATATTTATAAATGGACTCTCTAATAAAAGTTTTTATAATGAATTGATATTGAAAATTCAAAATATATAGTGACAGAGTATAGCAAACGCTCTATTACTGAATAATAATTTAAAAGTATAATTGTATATAATTTTGCATATATATATTGAAATAAAAATAGAAAAATAAGTAAAGAAAGTTAAATGAAAAAGTACAGATAAGGACTATTAATTAAGGTTTTTCACAAAATGTTAATTTTAATTTTAGTAACAAATTAGGAGTTTAGCAAGTTCAGGCTGAAGCTTCGGCAGTTATGCCATCTATGCAAATCTCGCCTTACGTGCTCACTCTCAGTATACCTCGCCCACACTTAGATTATAATTTTGCCCGTTGAAGACCGAGAGCTTGAAATCTCGCCTTACGTGCTCACTCTCAGTATACCTCGCCCACACTTAGATTATAATTTTGCCCGTTGAAGACCGAGAGCTTGAAATCTCGCCTTACGTGCTCACTCTCAGTATACCTCGCCCACACTTAGATTATAATTTTGCCCGTTGAAGACCGAGAGCTTGAAATCTCGCCTTACGTGCTCACTCTCAGTATACCTCGCCCACACTTAGATTATAATTTTTCCCGTTGAAGACCGAGAGCTCGAACGCTCGCGGTGTTTTTGTAATAAAGAAACATATTGCGAAAAGTTTTTTCGAACATTTTTATAAAAGTAAATCTCAAATTTCCTATATCTGAAAATATACAAGTATATCTACCAGAATATACTTGTATGCTCCATGGTTTTATCGCGCAAGTACATCAGAGACCCTACTTGCTAAGAGCTTCTCACTATACTACACTACCGAATTCTCAGAATTCAGACGGGATTTTACAAGATCTTATCATCAAGTCGAATATCTTTCATCCAACTCGGCTGTCCAGGGCGGACTTTGATTTCACGAGAACTACGTAGAATTCATGAAATCTCCAAAATTTACCAAAGGTTGTTTAGCTGGCAAAGTGGCCAGAATAAATTTTATGGCAAAAAAGGACGAAATTTGCCGGGAGGAAAAAGATTGCGCATAGTTTTTGAGTTTATTTTGACAAAATAATGTTGATTTTTTGCGAACACCAAATTTATCTTACTTTCTGGAAAAATTCGCAGCTATATTTTGGCAATAGAATTGACCTGGCTACTTTTCCCTCTAAACATTGGCTTTCTGAAGATTCGATAAAATTCTGGTGGATCTAATGTAAATATTTTTGAAACCATAATGACCCCAAGATATGGAATCTCGGTCCAAGATCAGCACCTAAGTCAACTACTTCTCACTGATATAACTTTGGAAGCAGGGCTCCTCCACCCTGGGGCTATACCACTGGGTTGTGCCCACTTCCACCCGACTGACCCTACCCCTCGTCGGCGCCTGCAGGGCGACGCCATCGCTTCGGGCTCCCTCAAGGTGGAGAGGAGTGCGCATCCGCGAACTGACGGCCCCTGCTCCGCTGCTCAATACCAGGACGAAGAGAAGTTGCCCTTGGATCATTCTGTCAGATGCTGCTGGCCAAAAATGCTAGGAGCAAATACGAAAAGAGGTCCTTGGTGGAAGCCGAGGTGCTGCGCGGGACGACTGCTCCTTTCCTGTGCATATGCACACATACGGCGTGACATGGCCGCCGTTCCCGCCTCACAATATCTCCAGCGTTGGGGCCTGTAGTCGACGTGATTTCTACCTATATGCCCTTTTAATCTCTCCGTCGCTCTTCCTTCGGGGGCCATGCGGCGAACATCGCTCCGCGGCTGAGCTAGCCCGTCTGCATCGCCTGCGGCTCCAGCGACCTGTCACTGTCCTACCGCTACAGGACCTTCAGCGTCGTTCGCCCTTTCATCCGAGAAGGTTTGCTATCATCGGGCGGCCGCCGGACCTACAGTCTTAGAACTTCCCGTTAACGAAGTTTGCGATTTACATTTCATTTCGTCGGCCACGAAATGCGCGGTGTCGCGTTGGAGATTCATTGGCGATATTCCACCGTACTCCCCATCGATGGCAGATTCACTTGTATATAATCATTGTACTAAGAAATTATATGTTAATTTTTCATATTATATTATCATTATATTAATAATTGTGCATACTGTGTATCTATGCAATTGATATGAAGCCTATAAATCATTTCGAATGGCATTGTCTAAAAACCTGCCCAGAACTGAACGTCATAACTCGAAATAATGACTCCAGATGGACGTTCTGAATTTTATAAATCTAGTTTTGAGGCTTCCACCGATCCGACTGCAGAGACAGTCGATAGAGGGTGTATAGTTTTTGCACCAGTTTTGAAAGGAGAATTAGCTTCTTTTTTTTTTTTTTTTTTGAGATTCGTGTTTTTTTTAAGGTATTTAATCGCGAAAGCTGTTTTCTTCTTAGCTTCACACGAAGAGCCACCATATCTATGCAGATGAGATAACCACTGCAGGATACTGAAGACCTCCAAGATCTGACCAAGCGTCAGGACAAGTTCTGAAGGACCATCGGCAGTTCGAAGTCCCACAGGCAATGCAGGAAGGTTAAACAGAGACCGGATGAGTCCAGACGAACTGCCACGTTGGTATCGTGCCACGAGAAATGACAAAGTCCAGCGACGACCATCCGACTTTAGAAATTCGTGCTGGTCTCCCATCTATACAGAAGTTGGGTGATGAGCAAGACAAGCACGGCAGCTCCAGGGCTACGCACTTAGACTCTGGTGGAAGCAGGCCGGCCAGGTCCCAGCCTAGACACCCACGGGAGCTAGGACCTCGGAGGTCCATGAGATAACAGCATTAATCATAATCCTTAGAGCTAAGAGGGTTGTCGAAGGCTAATGATCCAGTTCGAGGATCTCCGAAGAGATGTAGACGCCGTCGCGGTAGGAACAGCCAGGTAGATGACTACTGTATTCTGCTCTCGCTAAGCCAATAATTGCTGCTTTGACAAACTCCACATCAAGCCGGACTTGAGCTACTGTATCTTCATTAAAATATAAAAATATATAAGATTGTTTTAATTATTGGTTATTTTGCACGGTGCAGTTGTCAAAAAAACGTAAGATTTACGTTTTTGCTTTTTCGTGTCACTGTTAACTGAGGTTAGCCATTCATTATATAACTGTGTCGTCATCCATGATTTTTGTTTGGCCTATAAACTGTGGACAGCGATTTTATTCCTTTAAAACAGCGTGGTTTCGCAGATTTCCCTATTATAAGTGGTTTAAATTTTTGAGAACCGTCCATGTTACAAGCTAAAATAACATTTAATCATTTATATCCTTGCTGAGTTTCCCTCCGTGACACTTTTAGTCTCTGAATGTCAGAGTGCGATCAGGAATCCATTTATAAAAAAGTCCTGTTTCGTCGGTGTTGAACATGTTCCTAGAATCATAGCCATTCAAAAGTTGGTTTAGGTCATCAATCCATTGACAATAAATCAACGCTGGCTCTCTCTCCGCAGATTTTAAAAAATAATATGCCGTGTCGATTTTTGAATTTTGATCCCTTGCTGCAAATCCTTTAATTCCAAGAAACTGCGCAATAAACTTGGCTTTTTCCTTCAACATGAAACCGGCGACGGGAACGTTTTGTTCTCTACACTGACGAATCCATTTAACAAACTCTCAAGACGAAGAAATTCACCCTGACGTGACTTTTTTCTACTCTCAATTGAGGCACTTCCGGCGATGCGATCTTTGTTTTCAAAATCATCGACAATGTCGATGGTAAAATGCCAAACTGTTTAGCGACATCTTTTTTTAATTGTCCATCTTTCACAGTTTGAACCACACGCTTTTTTTCACTTATTGGAAGACACTTGTTCTTTCTTGAATTAATTTTAATAACAAAAATCAAACATTAAAAAGACTCACTTTCACCCTTTGGGTGAACGCAACGATAGTTGCTTCGAAGATTTTGTCTGTAGATGCGGGTAGAGACTATCCCTATATATATATAAATCAGTGTATGTATGTATGTATGTATGTTTGTCTGCTATACACCTCCACAATACGTAACTAATCTCTGACTGAAATTTTAACAATTTATATAGTAGATTTAGGAAAAACTTATAGTGAAAATTTCAGGTCTCTATCCCGAATACTCTTCGAGTTATTTGTAAATTTGCGTTGCAAATTTGCCCTTTCGCTCGCAAGCAGCGCCTCTAGCGGTGAAGATGGGAGGTAACATCAGCTGACCTATAATGTACATGTAAAACGTGTTTTAACAGGACATAGAGAAAAATCTGGAAGAGATATTTGTCGCATTTTTAGCCAAGAAAAATTGAAATTGACAGGTTCTGGGCAAAAATAGTTGGTTTTTTTAGTCAGAAAATGATGATGAAAATTTTGCTGTATCATGCTTGATTATCAGATACAAAATTATATCGGGAAAAATTCCAAAGAGCAGAGACCACTGGTGAAGCCAGTTCATTTTTAGTATGCAGGGACAAAATTCTAACAGAAAAACATTCATTCGTGCAGAAGACACGAAATCAGATCATCTCTCTATAATAATATCGCTTCTCAGACACAAAGTTTGGAGCGGGACGTTTCACAAGAGTGACATCCACGGCGGGAATTTATAAACGTAACGAATAGTATTTGAATAAAAACATTTAATCGGGTAAAACCCGGGCGTTGCCCGGGTCATTCGGCTAGTATGTTATAAAAATTGAATTATTTCAGTATGGCCGCCAACGCTAGTCGCCCAGTTTAAATGTGAAACTGCTGACACTATCTCCGCCTGCTCAGCGTGGAAGGTTTGACTTTAACTTTGTTTAATGTGTTCGCGGGCTTGTCTGGCTTGAGAAATTCGCCTGAAACATTTTCCCGCATATTTTAATTTTCAGATATAATCTTGCATATTATTACATCAATTTTAACGCGCCTTACATTTATTCAAAATATTCTATGATATTTAATATTTATTTAAAACAGAATATTTAGATTATCATCATTCCTTTTTATAGTTTTATTCCTTTTGTAATATTTACTGTACATTTATCTTGATTGGTTATTGGAGCGAGAGAGGACCTAAAGGGAGACTGCGGATCACGACCTACGAAGAAGACCACGAATAAATAAGCACAATAACTTTGAAAGGTAATTTATTTTTATTTACTTTTATTTATTTGCTTCGAATATGGAAACCCGCTCGGGAAACGTGTATAACACCAAGAAGGAAGAAACCAAGGTCGACGACCCTGCAAAGTTGCAACTTGGTGCAACAATTGGTAGAGATGCTGGTTTCGAACCAGTTGCTTTGAACCCCAATATAGAAATTCCGAAATATGACGGGACAGAAGACCCTCGCCCATGGATAGAATCCCTTTGAAGAGATTGGTTTCCTCTACCATTGGGCAGACTACATAATTGCCCGTTATGCCGCCATGAACATGACGGGAAGCGCTAAAACCTGGTTGAATTTTCACAAAGCTAATTTCACGAGTTGGAAGACCAATCTGCTTCAAGTGTAACAAGCCAGGGCACGTGGCCCGTTATTGTAGGGTCAAGTTTATAAGAATCCTAGAAGAGGATCCAACAGCTACCCAAGAGAAGGTCGAAGAGAAATTCCAAATGAATGAAATATCAGAGAAATCAGGACCTCGGCTTTATGCTGATGTATGTCATAGCACACAGACAAATATTCCTACCCGGAATGGATATTCCGTGTTGGAAGATTTAATCTAAGCGTCGCGCCTGAATCTGTCAATCAAAGCAAGTCGACCATAAACGGAATCAAGAAGTTGGACCCTAAATACGAATCAAAAATTGATGTGGACAAGATAGGGACTTTTGAAGCTTTGGTTGATACGGGCGCTGACCTCTCAGTGGTCGACCTCAGAACGGCCCTCGATACAGGCCATGGTATAAGTAAACTCCCAAAATTTGTGCAGGACCCGATGGAAAAAAATTAAACAGGGTAAGAAGTATATTTTTAAATATAAAAATTGATAACAAAGCATTATCACACAAATTTGTGATATTGAAAACGCATTTACGGACATTAATTCTTGGAAGAGATTTACTTAAGAAAATGAACGCGAAAATAGATTATAAGCAAGAAACTATAAAATTCGATTTGACGAATAATCGTGACGAAAGCAATTTTGAAATGTTGAAAATAAAGAGTGCCAAGGATTCCATTGTACCGGAATGTTCCATTAAATTGATCAAGGCATTGGTAGAAACAGAGGATGGGGAATATATTATCGAGGAGAGCAGCAAAATGTTTAAAAAAAAATGGACTTCGTCTAGCAAGAAGCTTGATCAATGTTATAAATAGGGAAACACATATCTGGATAACTAATCCGTATCCTCGACCGTTAAAAATAATGAAAAACCAAACATTGGCTTTTGGAAGTAGTCCAACGAAAATAAATGGGAATCAAGAAAGAGAGGTAGAAAAGAACGTAGAACCTAGATTACAAATAAACGAAAATCTTCAACCAAAGGAAGAGAAGGAGTTAAAACAAGTTTCAGAAAGGTATGGAGATCTGTTTTCGTCGAGACTAGGGAGAACCAATTTGGCAAAACATCGAATAGACACAGAAGACGCAAAGCCAATTAAACACAAGCCTTACAGGGTAAGTGCTAAAGAACGAGATATTATAAAAGAGCAAATTGACGAGATGCTTACAGAAGGCATAATTAGGCCATCTTCTAGTCCCTGGTCTTTTCCAGTAATATTGGTCAAGAAACGAGATTTTATATACAGATTTTGTGTGGACTACAGAAAACTGAATAATGTGACAGTAAAATATTTCTATCCGATCCCTAGAATAGACGAAGTTATGGATTCTCTCCAAGGATCTACATACTTCTCAGCAATAGACCTCAGATCTGGATATTGGCAAGTTGAAGTCGAAGAAAGAGACAAAGACAAAACAGCTTTCACTACAGCGCATGGATTATATGAATTCAACGTGATGCCTTTTGGACTTTGTAACGCGCCTGCTACCTTTGAGAGAAATATGGAGAATATGCTTGGAAATCTGAGATGGCAAATTTATTTGTGTTATCTGGATGATGTTATCATATATAGCTCGGATTTTCCAACGCACCTCAAAAGACTCGAAGCTGTTTTTAGATGTTTTCGTGAATCAAATTTAAGGTTAAACGACAAAAAATGCCGATTTGCTTTTGAAGAATTGGAGATTCTCGGCTATATAACGAGCAAACATGGTATAAAACCCGCGGAACATAACATCAAAGCTGTCAGAAATTTTCCTCGGCCCACAAAAGTCAAAGAAGTAGAATCCTTTTTGGGCATGCGCTCATATTATAGAAAATTTTTCAAAGATTTCTCAAAAATTGCTGACCCTTTGACCAACCTTATTTAAAAAAAGTGTATCAAATCACCTGGACAGAAAAGCAAGAGGAATCGTTTCAAACCCTAAAAACAGCACTATTAAGTCCACCAATTTTAGGTCACTTCAATCCAAATACCCCTACTTATATTCATACTGATGCGTCCAACATCGGCATAGGTGCAACACTTGTCCAAGACATCGGTGGTGTAGAGAAGGTGATCTCATATTTGAGTCGTACCCTAAGTAAAGCGGAGCAAAATTATTCAACCACTGAAAAAGAATGTCTGGCCGTTGTCTGGTAAATGTCAAAATTACGGCCCTACCTTTATGGAAGACACTTTAAAATGGTAACAGACCATCACGCCTTATGCTGGCTCAAAAACTTGAAGGATCCAACATGTCGATTGGAAAGATGGGCATTGAAAATTTAAGAATATGACTTCGATATAATACATAAATCAGGAACGAAGCATCTGGACGCCGATGGCTCATCTAGGGGACCCTTACCAGAAACTGAAAGGCTATTTTTAAATCAAATAACAGACGAAGAGGATAAGTTTATCGAAAATGTTAAGAAAAACCTTAATGGAAGCAGGCGATCAATTGTGCAAAACTTTTAAGAAAAAGATGGATGTCTCTTTAAGAAAAACCCGAACTCTGAAGGCAGGGCGTGGTTGCTTGTGGTTCCAGAGAAGAAAAATAGAGAAATTATGAAAGAATATCACAATCATATGTCGAATGGCTATCTGGGTGTCGCCAAACCCATGTACCGAATAAAGAGTAAATACTTTTGGCCATCCATGCTATAAGATGTCTCAGAATTCGTTAAGACGTGTCACCTTTGCCAAAGTAGGATAGGCTGAAACCAATCACCTTCTAGACTACTACAGCCCATTCCCCCAGCCAACTTTCCTTTCGAAAGAATTGGAATTGACTTTGTTGGTACATTGCCATCTACGAAAAACAGGGAAAAATGGATAATCGTGCTGATGGACTACTACACTAGATATGCAGAAACAAGAGCAGTCTCGGAAGCAACAGTGAAAGAAGTTTCTAAATTTCGAGTAGAGGATATTTTTCTCCGGCACGGAGCCCCACAATATCTTATTAGTGACAGGGGCTCTCAATTTACCAGTAATTTAATGAAAGAGGTGATGAAAATGTGCAAGATTAAACATTGCTTCACAACGAGCTATCATCCCCAGACTAATGGATTGACAGAGCGGTTAAATAGAACATTGATCAATATGCTCAGTATGTATGTGAACACTGATCAGAAGAATTGGGACGAAATACTCCCATTCATCACTCACGCTTACAATACTACAATTCAGGAACAACAGGATATTCTCCCTTTTTCCTGATGTTTGGAAGAGAACCAACGTCTATTTTGGACGACAGAAATATCTCGGTGGACATTGACAAGGTTGATGAATACATAAAATATCAATTAGACAAAATAGACAGAACAAGAAAATTTGTTATTAACAACACAATAAAGACTCAAGAAAGAATGAAAAAGAACTATGACAAGAAACACATGGAAAGAAGCTATGAACCAGGAGAATTAGTAGCAGTTTGGACACCAATTAGGAAAATAGGAAAGTGTGAGAAACTTCTGAGAAAATATTTTGGTCCATATATAGAATATTAAGGAAGATGTCTAGCGTCAATTATCTAATAGAACCGAAAGATAATCCGGGCCAAGACCCTCTGATAGTTCATGTTTTAAGAATCAAGCCTTATTATGAGAGAATGGATGAGGTCATTCACGAGGACGTGACAACCTCTGGAGAGGAGGAAGTGTTACATCAATTTTAATGCGCCTTACATTTATTCAAAATATTCTATGATATTTAATATTTATTTAAAACAGAATATTTAGATTATCATCATTCCTTTTTATAGTTTCATTCCTTTTGTTTACTGTACATATATCTCGATTGGTTATTGGAGCGAGGGAGGACCTAAAGGGAGACTGCGGATCACGACCTACGAGGAAGACCACTAATAAATAAACACAATAACTTTGAAAGGTAATTTATTTTTATTTACTTTTATTTATTTGCTTTGAATATGAAAACCCGCTCGGGAAACGTGTATAACACCAAGAAGAAAGAAACCAAAGTCGACGACCCTGCAAAGCTGCAACTTGGTGCAACAATATTAATAAAATCAAGACATCAAGAGTACAAGTAAATCAGAATTCATGATTTATTATTTTACACATTTTACAGTTTATTCACAAATGTTCATTTGTGACAAGTTACTATTCCTTCAACTTAAAATTACCGAGGGGACCAATTAATATTGATTTTATTCAACTTATCGAGTATTTTTCAAGGGACCGGGAAAAATTACAAATTATCGAGAGATTCAAATTAACGAGTTTCAAATTATCGCGAGTCGACTGTAATTTATATAATTTATCATCATGAAAATAATGTTTCCGCATAAAAAGATATTCCTAGTTTCATATCTCTGTGTTTGCAACCATAATTCAGATTTTTTTTTTGAAATTCAGCAGATGTGAAGACAAGAATGCGACAACGGTCGGTGATGGAATTCCTGTTTAAGTCGTGAAACATTTCAGCCACTATAGTTCACTCGAAGTTTGTGTATGGGAACAAAGCCGTGGATAGAAGATGGATTCAGCGCTTCCAGACTGATGATTTTGATACTAGTGATAAAGAAAGGCCAGGTAGACCAACCTCTGTAGTGACGACCAAAATTTGGCTCTAACGGAGGAATCGATTAAAAAAATAAATAAATAACCGGACAATGACTACTTATTAAATTATGAACAAAACTTTTCTTGAGTAAAATTAATCAGACCTCCAGGGAAAAGTGTCTTTTTAAAGCGTTTTTATTCTCTAGCTTTCGGGCACGGACGTCCTTTTCGCCCTTAACGGACACTTTTTCCCGGAGGCCTGATTAATTTTACTCAATATAGAAACAAGGGATATTTTATTTAAAACCTTTCTTGTCTGAGTAAGTGTTATTAAACTTATTAAGGATCTTGGATATCGAAAATTGTGCTCAAAATGAGTGCTAAAGTTTCTAACACAAGAATTGACGCGAATTCGGAAAGCGATTTGTTTAGACCTCATGGGAACTTTTTCTGGAGAACTTTCTCAAGTGTTTGAAGGTGTGGTAACATGCGATGAGACTTAAATTTATCATTATTATCCTTCTTCAAATAACACAAGATGATTATTACCTTACCCAATTGGAAGAATCTGTATGGGGCAAGTCCCTAATAAAGGCTTTTGTGTGTGTGTATTATCCTTCTTCGAAGCGCCATTGAATGCAATGGAGCCTTAAGACATCTCCAGAAAAGCAGAAAAAATCTATTCCATCCTAAGGACAAAATCATAATTTCTACCTTTTGGGATTAAGGTCTGATATACATGGACATTCTTGTAATAATTTTTTTTCAACAAGGAAAGGCATTGTATAACAATAGAAAAGCTAAAAACGGCAATTGAAACAAAAAGACCCAAATCAAATTTCACCAGGATAATGCGGGGCCTTACACGACGCACCTGACTTTGGCGAAGATTGCAGGGTATGGGTGGACAATGATACCTGCGTACAGCCCTAACCCGTCACCTTCAGATTTATATATTTTTTTCTTGTAACTTTCGACCAGAAGTCAATAAAGATGTTTGAATTGTCAATATTGTATCGGAATATTAAAGAGTGTTCTTTGTGATAAAACATTAGAAAGTTGGATAAGGCGTTTTACCAAAGTGCTTTTGCAAGTTGTACAACAACGCTGGATCAAATGTATACAGAATGAAGGTGGATATATTTAATGATTCTAATATATAGAGGACTCTTAGGAGTTCTTATATAAAAAGTTTCAGTTTTCTAGTTTGTCAATAAAATAAGTTATTACCGATTGTGCATTATTTATTGACCAAACCTTGAATAACATATCATCAACCTGGGAGGTTTCTCCACCTATATAGTGTCCTTCTAAGAGAAGTGAAGTTTATTAAAATAATAATTTTAAAATATAAAATTGTATATTGGTTTCCAGCTGCAAACGGTTAAGCAATACACATTCATTTAAAAAAGTTTTTAATCCTATACCAATCTCTAATATAAATAAATATATAGTTTTGAAAAAAATATTTTAAAAATTTATATACAAGTATTATATAAATTCATATACACCTACAAGGTATAAAGTAAAAAGATTTTAAAAAGTTTTCCGGAAATGTATTTTTGAAAACTTGCTTGTTAGAATTGAGAGAAAGCAAATCTGAAGCTGCTAGGAGATACAGAAACTTGAATACCTATAACACATCCACAAAAAAATGATAAACGGCGGTCCACTTAGAGATGCGTACCAAAAACATACCAAGATGCAAACTCCAAAGTTTATGTGTCATGCCAGAGCAAATACAATGACAACCCTCTGCACATTTCAACGCTCCAAGTTGAAAGCGATCTCAACCCTGAAGACCAGTATTCTCAGTCGTTTAAGGTCAAAATATTGATGTTTGGGAGTTGAGGACTCACGTCTTAGCATAAAAAGTTAAGGCATTTTAATATGTCTATCAACCTAGCAAGTTACGCAGGCGTTTCTCTATTTGATTGGCCGACGAAAGCTTTGTCTATCTGTGCTACCAATTCAGCAGAAGAGGATATCGTTAAAATGAAAAAGATAACTAGAAGACACTCAGTGGTTATTTTACTTCTCTTCACCAAAACTGTAATACCTTATCACCTATTTGCTTATCGATACTTTCCTTTTCTTTTCTTTCTTTTCGGATTCTGGGATGAGTCGATTTAAGACGAAATGTCTCAATAAGAGACTTTTGTTGTACAAAGTGGTTCTGTGGAGATCCATCGAGGTTGAAAGCGTGTTCGCCGGCGTCTTGGCAGTCTCAGATGCCAGGAAGATCCGAAAGTTTGAATGAAGACCTCGGAGGGGGCACACGCACGCGGGGCGCCCACTCGGGTGGAGCGCCGTCTAATTTATTTATTTACTCCACGATAAGGGGGAGCGGCGCCACGGGCGCGGTCATTCGTTTAATGACACCTTGTTAGCAATTTCATATTTCCCGGAAATATCCATGCCGGCAAGCCTCTAGGAAACCATATTTATCTAAAATAACTATTTTTGTTTCCTTCCGAATTGACGTCTTATTTGATTGTGGGATATTACAAGGTAATGGAGGAAAATTGCGACAAAAGCGCCGACATGCAAAGGTGGCCTGAATCACGACCCTCTATAGATAAATATAGATAAGAAAATGATCGATAAAAAGTCTGCATAACCTAGCATGGTCGTGTCAGCCTGGATCAAACAGGGGCCAATTCAATCATGAAGACCAATATACCAGCTTGTATACCAGGTGTAGTGTAATACTTTGATACTCTATAGCGACTCTTAATTTTCAGTTTTGAAAGATGAAATTAAGTCTATAAAGTTATTTCTATATAGACCTTACTGGAATGAGGTAAAATGGTTTTGAGGGCTTTGCTCATATACTAAGTTAGGATGTATGCTGGATCAAACCAGATGGCTATATACGGTAGAGAAAGAAGGGAAAGATAAAAGATTGGCTTCAAAGAGAGATAACTAGAATAATAAAGCATAGTTATAGATTAAAATAAAATAAAAACTTATCCAAGAAAAAGTGAATAATGAGTGCTAAGACATAAAAGGGTGAACGACGTATGCAAAGATGGAAGGGAGAAGCATGAGACAATATGCAAAAGGACATGAGCAGATTTAAGAAAAAATGAGCTGAAAAAGAAAGGCTTAAATAGACAAATGTTAGCAATAGAAGAAAATAAATTTAACTAAGGTAAATATAGACAATGAAAGAAAAAGGTTTGTCCGATATAAAAACAACGGATTAATATGAAGAAAAGAGAGAAATAACTTCAGATGTGTGGAAGAAGCAAAAAATGAATGAACCTACGGCGGAATTGACTGAACCGACGTACCTTGGGAGCATCATGAATGAACCCACGACAGAATTGACTAAACCAACGTAGGTTAGGTGAAGCATGAATGAAGCCACGGCGGAATTGAATGAACCGACGTACCTTGGGTGAAGCATGAATGAACCCACGACAGAATTGACTAAACCAACGTAGGTTAGGTGAAGCATGAATGAACCCACCACAGAATTGACTGAACCGACATACCTTGGGTGAAGCATGAATGAATCCACGGCGGAATTGAATGAACCGACGTACCTTGGGTGAAGCATGAATGAACCTACGACAGAATTGACTAAACCAACGTAGGTTAGGTGAAGCATGAATGAACCCACCACAGAATTGACTGAACCGACATACCTTGGGTGAAGCATGAATGAATCCACGGCGGAATTGAATGAACCGACGTACCTTGGGTGAAGCATGAATGAACCCTCGACGGAATTGACTGAACCGACGTACCTTGGGTGAAGCATGAATGAACCCACGACGGAATTGACTGAACCGACGTACCTTGGGAGCAGCATGAATGAACCTACGGCGGAATTTACTGAACCGACGTACCTTGGGTGAAGTATGAATGAACCCACGACGGAATTGACTGAACCGACGTACCTTGGGTGAAGTATGAATGAACCCACGACGGAATTGACTGAACCGACATACCTTGGGTGAAACATGAATGAACCCACGACGGAATTGACTGAACCGACGTACCATGGGTGAAGTATGAATGAACCTACGAAGGAATTGACTGAACCGACGTACCTTGGGAGCAGCATGAATGAACCTACTGCGGAATTGAGTAAACTGACGTAGGTTGGCCGAGGCATGAATGAAGCCACAACGGAATTGATTGAACCGACGTTGGTCAAGTAAAGCATGAATGAAGTCAAGATGGAATTGACTAAACCGACGTAAAATGTTAAAGAACGAATGCAGCCAAGACAGATTCAGCTAGTCCTAGCTAATTAGAGGGAATGATAGCCATCAATATGGAATAAACCAAAAGCAAACAAGAAGTACATTGACTAATGGATAGACTAGACAGACAGACAGATGTAGTGTGTACAAGGCTGAAGAAGAAACGAAGAAGGACGCCAGCCATTTTCATCAAACGAGCGGCAGATATAAATACGTCTGATTAGACATAGCGAGATTCTTATTAGCCAACGAAATAAATCACTTCTATTAAAAGTGTTTTAAAATCAATCCAGCCCCAATATATTTGCCCTTATCTCAACCATTAATCTTCCCACGCCGACCTTTTTATGTCCCTCCATTAAAAAATACGCCCCTCCATCTACCATTTATTAATTATGATGTCAGATTGTATTCCTTTCATATTTATCTTTTTTTCAATGAAAAGACGAGCAGAAAAAAAAGTCGACTTTGGGAACGAAATTGAATTGATAAAAGATCCTCATTTCTTCTACACACGTCTAATGTATATTTATGAGTATCGTTTGGTAATATTTCTGTTGCGCCGCGTCGTCTGTTGTTTATTAATATTATCTTCTTGCCAAGATATAAAATTGGAAGGCAGCATAAAGCTGTCTACCCGCCCAACCAACATTTACATGCAAATGTTCGCATTTTTGGTTCGATGACAAACAGGGAGAGAAGGAATAAATATGTTTTTTGAGTAGGATTGCGAAAACTCTTCAGCAGTATCATTTATATTGATTACAATTCTATCTACTCCACCTTATTTTTGTATGAAATTGTCTTTAAATTAGAGTTTTTTTTTTAATTCTTATAAACTTCCCTGAATTTTCCTATCTTTAACCGTATTACCCTATTTAAAAAACATTTTACTTGTACTAAGAGGCGACAAAAATGTTATTTATAAAAAAGGATTCGTATACAACCTATTGTAGTGCCGCATCTACTCGAGCGGTGGAGTAGTATATATATATGTCATAAAAAAGACGTATTCTAAGTACATTACCATTCATGCAGTCGTGGATGGAAATGAATGATAACTTTTTTCCAAAAACTATATTTATTCTTTTGATTATATTTCAAAAACAAACAGTTTGCATATATCCAATTTAATAATGTTATTATCTATCTATAAACAACAACCAAAAAAAAAACTATTTGGTTGTATTCCTTTTGTTAAGGATTTCTTTACATTTTTAAAAATTAACTCTGTGTTTAGTTCTTTGATTATTTATATTATAATTTTAGTTATATTATGAAAACAATATTAGTAAATATTATAGTTATGATTATAAAATTTTAATTATATTAATGAATAATAAAAATCATATTTTTATTATGTCATATATATAAATCAATTTGGAAGAATTGATAGGATCACTACTCTCTCTATTTTAGAAGAAGAAACATAAGTTGGGGATAGAAAATAACTTCTTTTTAACGAGAATGATCGTACAAGGGCGTCTTGCCCGAAGCATGTACGAACGTCCTCGTATAAAAGAATCTCTTCTCCCCGACTTCTTCAATAGCGAATAGGGATATAGGGATATATCTTAACTCTCCCTTTTATTTATAGGGATAGAAAAGAGATCGAAATCTAGCTTTCTAAGAACGCCAGTATCTTGATTAGATGAGGTAAATGAGGTATTTATTGATGAAGGCACATAGCGAAGATTTATACAGTGGTACCTCGACATACGAGTTTAATTCGTTCCGCAACCTTGCTCGTATCTTGAATCACTCGTATCTCGAAGCAAATTTACCCATACAAAATTTCCATTTAAAATCACAGATTAATATCTTCAACACTACCGAACCGAACTCGTATCTCGAATTTCGCTCGTAACTCAAAGCAAAAAATCACTTGCTCGTCGGCTCGTATCTCGAAAAACTCGTATGTTGGGGCGCTCGTATGTCGAGGTACCACTGTATTTGATTAGAAAAAAACTACCATTGATGCTAATAATTCACCTGAGATATCTGTTACCGCTTTCTATATATTCAACATTATGAAAAATACCTCTCTCTCCCTTTATTAATTTCATTAAGAAAATGCATAACTTTGATTTCTCTGGAAGTACAAATTCAGATTAACGAATAAGCCACAAAGCAACTTTGGGCAAATCCATGGTTTCAGGCTCTGACCCTTATCAGCACAGAGGCGGTTTGAATTTTCTTATATGAAACTCGATATAAACCATTTTAAAACCTCAATAAATAACATGCTCTAAATCCAAACAGATACCATCCCTGATAGTTATCCTTAAAATTTAACAAACGCTCAGGTATGTTATATGAAACATAATAGGGTTAAGTATTACAATTAAAATAAGACCATTGCAGAGATTTTATTTTAAATTTATAGGCACAACACTGAATTGAGAAATATTTCAAATTAATTGAATGTAAAAGAATTTGGATAAATCCATCAAGCTATTTTCGAGCGGTGTACTTGTATTAAACAGAAAGAAAAAAATGTGAAATGTAACAAGTTAGAAATATCCAAAATCCGTTTTAGTGAAAACCACTAAAAACAAAACAGGTTCAATTCTACAATACGCCGATTCCTTTTTGCACAAATACATGTTAAAAATATTTCAAACAGCTCTAATATCAATATTTCATGAATCAAATACAATAGTTCCATAATAAAATATAATATCCATCTCTTTTTGTGGTTCCCTGAAATCCGTATTAAAAGGCTTGTTGTATTTATTTTATCCAGAATGTATTACCTCTAGGTCTTTTTGGAAGCGCTATCTTGCGGTAGATAATTGCTTTAAATATGTTATTATACACCTATCCCCCGATTTACACGGTACTTTTTTTACACGTTTTCGCTTTTACACGGTTTTCCAAATAAGTTTTTTTTTTGTTTTATCGCACTATACTAAATGCTACTGTGATTGAACACATGCGCTGTGTACACATCTCACGAGGAATCCCGAGCTTATGTGCTGACTACATATTTTAACCTGTCAATGCATTTTATTTTTATTTCTGTGTACACCTATCCCCCGATTTACACGTTTTTCTCAGGAACGTATCTACAGTGTAAATCGGGGGATAGGTGTATTTTATTTCAATTTAAAGCACTATGTCCCCCTAGGGACACTTACGTTAACATACATGTTTGTCTCTTCACAGTTGTCTATACATATTCACAATAATTTTATAGGCCGTAAAGAATAGTCATAAAATATTACTAAAGAAAGAAAGAAAAAAAGAGGAAAATTGCTATCAAATATATTTACAACAAAAAATTAATTATTCATTATTATTCTATATACAGTTACGAGCGTCATCAATTATTTTTCATCTCTGTCACCGTTTGCTTTTTCTTTGGAATGGCGCTCTCCTATTGGTTGGCTACGATCACGTCACCTTTGCCCCCCCCCCCCCCCCATCATGCCCCCCCCCCACTCGCTTTGTTGTTTTTGTAACTATTGTGTTGGAGCGGGTCGCTCCTTAAATAAATGCATATATTAGTTAATAACTAAATGGAATCCTCTCTTTCTTTTTCCCAGTAAGAGACGCCTACGGAAGCCAACAGTACATAGACAGATAAAGCACATAGGCTATAGTTATTAACTAACATATGCATTTATATAAGGCTCCAATTTATAATTGTAACAAATAGTATTTGAATCAAAACATTCAATCGGGTAAAACACGGGCGTTGCCCGGGTCATTCGGCTAGTTAGAAGAGAAGAGAGAGAGAGATTGAGATTGAAACTACTTTATTTCAATGTCCATATAAGATTATATAAGGTTAAATATAGAATAAATATAAATATGAATAAATAAGATTATATAATGATAAATATATGAATAAATAGATAGAGAAATATATAAAATAATTGATAAATATTTATATATAAAATATATAAAAGATCTTCATTGATGGAGCCCACCGCGGGAAAGACTCCGCCACCGGTGGACTGCGAGAGTTCTTTTCCACTGATATAAGAGTTTAAACATTCTCTCTCTCTCTCTCTCTCTAAGGACAAATGAAATTCCTAAACCATAACGAGAACATAGAACTGTATACAAATATGTTATTAGATCCATCAAATGTATATACATTTTTAGAGAGAGGCAGAGCCTTCAACCTATATGCAAATTGTGTAAAATGGTCAGACGCTTACTCAGAATACCTTGTTTCGTTTGATGATTTAAGTTTAGTAAGGTTAGGTTAGTTGTCATGTTAACCAATTTCAATTTATTTATTGTCAACCTGACTTTGTCATCCAGGTACTTTCAATTTATTCCTGAATCCAAACTTCTCACCAGTTGCAAATAAGACACGCTATATCCGATCTAGATAATTGCACGTGAAAACTATTTACAATAATTCATATTGTAGTTGAGTAGGTTACACAAACAGGATTATCAAAAGAAAATAAACAATTAAGAAAAAGAGCATTAAATAAACATATCCATTAAACAAATAAGCAATAACTAAGCAGATAGAAGAAATCGAAAGGTAGTTATTTACAGTATGTTGAGCAATGATGGAAGTTAATTTAATGAAGTTTTCTGTAATAATTAGTATCGTGGAGAGAGAAAGTTGATAAAGTTGAGCTATTTACAATGATTTATGTTCTAAAGTTACATATTAATTATTACATTTATGTAAATCAAGACACATAGTATATTGTAGTTCCTCAAGCTGCATGAAGCTGTCTATTTATAATAAAATGTCTACAGAACCTATTAAATTTCGTATATTTTTCTCTATTATAAACTCTTTGACCCAGATAGGTTATTTCAATCTTGCTCTGCTGTCTTAGGTTCGACACCAATGGGCATGAATTCAGAATATGTTCAGGAGTTTCTTCTTCAGCTCCACATGAGCATCTGGGCGAATCTATTTTTCTCATTCTGAAGATATGATTTAAAGTTACCATAACCCGTAAAGAATTGAACATTGTAGAAATTTAAAACTACTCTCTTTGTGCAAAATTTTCTAAAATACACGTGGAGCGTCAATTATTTGTATATACAGTTATCAGAGTCATCAAGCAACAATTCTTAATAATCAATTCTGTCACCGTTTGCTTTTGTGAATGTAATAAATACCCAAATATGGCCATTTCTCATAACCATCAATGGTTCAGTGGTAGAATGCTCGCCTGCCACGCGTGCGGCCCGTGTTCGATTCCCGGCCGATGCATTTTTTTTTTATTTACAATTTTTAAAACTCATTTATATATTATACAAGAATGATATCCACGGCGCCAATTTATAATTGTGAGGAATAGTATTTGAATAAAAGCATTTAATCGGGTAAAACCCGGGCGTTGCCCGGGTCATTCGGCTAGTTTGTATATATTGAGTAAAATTTAAATAGAAATTTTGAAATTATACCTTTACTTCATAAATGAAAATATTGGGAGCTTTGCGTATATTTTTTTAAAAATTGTTGACGTAAATAGAAGCTAGGGTTTCAGGATACCATTGATAAAGGTGACAGTGAGTCTTGAAAATGTCGGGTCAATAATAAATAAGTAGAAAATCAGGTGATGAGACAATATATTCTTTCTAATAGAAATTTCTCAGCTAGCGGATCATTTTTAGAAGGGTCAGGCACAAGGTCGGATTGACATTGGCGTAATCAAATGGTCCAAGTAGGATTGACTATCATAGCACGCTATAATATTCAATATTAGAGTGAAGTTTGGCAGAGAGATTTAGAAAATTCTTAAATAAGTTAATTTCTAAGATTTTATTGATCGGTTTGTGTGTGTGTGTGATTACAATGTAGAACAAACTGATGAAAGGCTTGCCTAAAAATGGGCTTCTGTAATTTATTTTAATTAAAGAAGTTGCTGCGAATAATTTTTATTTTTTTTATGATAAAACTTCAATCTACCTGCTCAAAGTGTTCAGCAGTAGCTACGAGAAAATTGCTTCAAAATGCCTGTCTTTATCAACAGAATGAAATATAGTTTAAAAATTATCACCAAGATAATACGTGGAACCCAAGAAAGATAAATGGTGGTAAAGCGTGCCTCCAATTAGGTTATGTTTCATCTGCCGTGACAAAGATATCGTTCAAGACAAACTAGAAGAATACCGTCATAGTTTCTGGAAAAAAACGGAAACTTTTCAACAAGATTTATTCCTCACGTCAAAAATTCACAATCACTTTTAAAAATAGCTTCCGGTACAGGGAAAAAAAAAGAGACAAGTTGCTTCAAAACTCCTCACTTACTGACCAAGTCCTTTAAAAAGTTTTAAAAAGATGATCTTTCTAAAAAAACTCATTCATTTGATGATGATTAACGGGCGCGTGGGGGGAAGACGAGTATAAAAAACAAGGCACGTGGATGGGAGGCGCCTTAACAATGACTTGACGGGACAAAAAGGAAATTTTTTAGAAAATATGCAACACAATACTTGCGGCTATTTGTCAAGTCAAATATTCTATTGATGGGTCTAAGGAGGAAGCTAGCTGGCCGGTGGAACTAAGGAATCCATATCCTTTTTTACCAACTTGTACAAATAGAACTCTGGAATTGGGTATAAATTACAGATCTTTGAATAGGATAGTGGTGACAGGTGTTATTTCGTTTTGTATTTAGCACGGGTCTAATAAATTGGCCTTTTGTAAAAATGATTTTTATAAAATCCCGATGGGTTCTATTTTGTGCTTTTATTAGAGGAAGATCGTGTGGCTTTATATATAAATAAATGTGTAGGAGTAAATCAAAGACGTGAAAGGTGCCGCCGCAACTTTTTTTTTATTAAAAGGAATCACAGAGGATTGCGAGCATGCTCTTCTTCAACTAAATATAATAAAGTTCTTGTTTGGTCGATCAAGGACGCATATCAGTGATTCCTTTCAATAAAAAAAAGTTGCGTTGATACCTTCCACTCTGTCGTTACTATAAAAACCTGTAAAACTCTTAATAATGATTCAATAAATATATATTTTTTGTTTAAAAAATATGATTATATATAAACATGCTCATTTTTGTTTACATATTTGTATACCCGTTCAATCTCGCGAAATTTTAATTGATTTAAATTGAGATTGAAATTGATTGACAGGAGTCAATATCACAATATACCAAACAAGATAATTTCAATAAGTTTCTTTATAATAAGCAACAAACTTATTATAATTATCTTGATTGGTATTGTGTTCGCGATAACTACCGAGCTCAAATTCTATGAGCTAAGGTACTGCGATGAATAATTTGAATTGATTCTG